>CM068826.1:100690345-101932845 GCA_028554795.2 Sinohyriopsis cumingii
AATTTAGTCAGTATGTATTTCCATTAAAATGAAAACAGTCTTTTTACAACATGTACATATTATGTTGTCCTTTTCAAAACGAGTGAATTCCTTTGACATTAATGCAAGCATGAAAATCATAGTTATGACTTAAAGGGCATAATTTTGATCGTTTAAAACAGGAGGAGAACAATATATTTATACTGTTATGTATTTAGTTTCTTCCGAATTATTTTCTACACAAAATAGGGTGACACTTTAATTTATATCGTGCACATTTCACATTTAATGCTTGTACGACCTAGTTGTTATCATGATTGATTAGACCGTTCTTGTACCAAGAAACCTTTTTCGAATGCGATACTTTTCCAGAACCTGATTTATCATTACAAATGTACGTTAGCGCAAACCCAAAGGACACTGACAATATTTTATTGATTTAAGAAAAAATATTAAAAACTAGGTACAGACTCAGTTATGTTTTGTATCATAATCTCAGTGAAAGAGTCTCTCTTGGCTGCATGGTTTTATTTTTCATAACTTAATCTAACATTGAAACACTTAAGCAGTCCTCCTAAATGAACACAGAGACTCCGCGTTATTGATTTCGTAAACGTTAAACATAGATACAACCAGTAGTTATTCCATTTTGATATGGTACCCTATCGAGGATATAGATTAGTTTTTAGAACTTAGTGTGTATGTGATTTGGTATTTTAACGTAGCTTTAACAATTTTTCAGTCATATCGCTATGATGTATGCAGTGTGATAGTTTATAGTGGTCTTGCACATGTCGCAGACATATAGCATATATCCCACCTAGTCACATTATCCTGACACCAAGTCTGCCAGTCCTAACACAAACCTCTTAATGCTGAGCACCAAGCAAGGCAGCTGCTAGTACTAGTTTTTACAAGTATTTGGTACGATTCGTCCGGAGTTCGAACCCGTGACCTTCCACATCCTAGGCGGACGCTCTAACTACAAGGCCACCGGATCAGTCGAACTTGTCATTGAGATATAGAATGCTCCAGTGAACACAGGTACCTGTGTTAGTTATCTTTAACATGTATCTGTGTTAATTTTCTTTAACATGTACCGTGTACCTTAACAGAAAAAGACCACTCGCACGGCCAACATGTCCTTTATTTTATACAGATTATTCACACGGTCGCCCTGTACACGATCAGCAGAAGGCTATTTGCATGGCTGCAAATAAGTACATGAAGTAATTTTTACATCTGCAAGCTGTATGTCAATGTAGGCAAAACTCGCACAGTGCTGCGCTATACCGATCGTGTACATACTACTTTGTAAAATTACAGGTAATGACTTGCAAAATTGGCTGATTTGTATATGCATTTCCACGTGAACCATTATGTGTTATAAATTATACTTCGAACTGAAGCGGTAACTGAGCTATCGTTACTTTATACAATATGCTTTATCTTTACCATTAAATTAAATTAATGCTCAGAATCAAGAATACGTAATGACTGTAGCAGCAGGTGTAGACCCTTCTCTGTCGGCCATAAAGTCCAACAAATATTCCCTCCTTTTAATACACATGCTATTATAACTATCGTAATCCATACTGTACAGGAAATATAACTTGTGAACAAGAAAGCGTGATGCTCATTATGCTGTACATTTTGTATGTCTATTACAGTTTAAAACCAGTGTGGTTAATGCACGTGTACACAAGCCATTCATCATAACTGGATGGTTGGTTGCAAAACTGAAGACTATGCTCTCTTTTGTCTACCGACTGTATCAGATGGCTGGTTTCACAACACCATACTATACCTAAACTGATCATTTGTGAAGAGCATTTGTTTTAATGAGCACTTAGCAACGAGTAACACAAGTATCTTTGAGTTTAAGATTTGACAATTAATACGGCTATAAAATCATTCCTTATCTGGAAGAGAATTTTATGTCACTATTCCAGATATACTTCACATACAATTCTTCTTTCAATATGGTCACATAAAACAAAACAATGTCCACTTTATTAAATAAACAAATGTGTGCCTTAGGTATGGGCTGATGGGTAGACTATCCTTTTCCAGCAGTTAATATTTCTTTATTTTCATGCAGATCAAAGCAGGTTTTGGGCATCGTGACATTAACTTCAAACGGCTGATATATCCGGCAAATGCAGTTTTGTTAACATCTCTGGCATTGACATGTGTGTAATTTTTTTAAAATTTATTGTTTCTATATAATTTTTCCTGGGTATTTTCTCATTTTAGTCTTGTGCGTAGTGGAAATTTTTGTCTTATGGTATTTGAATACATTGACATTTCCTGATGTCAAATTGTAGATTTTCCCTGTACCTAAAAAGTTATCTTGGAATACCTGACTGATGAGTACTATTTCTTTAGTAGTGTTCAGGCCTCATTTACGTACGTATCTATTAGCACACCATTATCACTTAGTATTTCAAGCTCCTCTGGTTGTAAAATGTTGGAACTTTCTTGTCGTTTCCTCTTACTTTCTTGGAAAATATTTTCATCGTTGTGATCATTCTTATGTGTTTAAATCTTCTAAATTTTAGAAACTTTTCATGAACAGGTGACAATTATGATAACTGTCTGGATTTTCTGGAGTTCTTCTTTAATGATTTGCATTCTTATCAAACCAATTTTTCATCAGTTTTATTTTAATCAGCAGACTGACAGGAGACTCAGAAGCGCTATCTTTCTAATGGCATTTTTTTGGTGTATGTTTGCTACTGTAGTTGGTGAGATTAACTTTGGCAAGTCAGAGATATTGGCAAAACGTCCGAGGTCATCCATATCACTATCTTCTGATTGCTCATTTTCATGTCGTTTTTCCTGTGTAGTTGGTGACAAATAACTTTCATGGTCATCTGCCAAGTTAGATAGGTAGGCAAAGCTTGTGTTTCTTCTTGCCAAACGGCGGTGTAATGGGTAGTGTTTATTCCATGTCATGTGGTTCAGTGACAGCTTCATTGTTGATTGAATTGGGCGTATAATTTGTTTCCGTCGTTTACTTTGTCGTGCATTTGAAATGTTTTGTTTCATATAGTCGTTTGGTATTCTCGCTCTGTTCGTCATAGACCAGCATAACTTACTGGCTGGTCTGTATTATGTCATCTGACATTTGTCCATCCGTTAGCACAAGTGTGTTATCGCTACTCCGAAACAACTAAATGAAGGATTGTCATGAAACTTTAAACGCATTCATCCTGAGATCCAGTTCATCCTAAATACAACTGTTTTCTCGAGACTTCCTCAATGGTTAATACTGCTACAATCTTGAAAATATTGTTGTCACTACTTCACCTCAATGAATGGTCATTTCAACAAGGAGGCTTTCACTAAATGGCCTCTTATGAGGTTTGGTTTGACATAAAACAAAAATGGAGCAAATCTGACTTTCACTAGGGCATCCATCCATTTAAATCTTGTTATCGCTACACTTCCCAAACTGAAGGTAATATCACCAATATGTTACGCCAGAAACCTTCTCATCATGTCTAGATACATGTCACGTGTTTAGGCTCTTTTAAACAGTAAAACGAAAAGAGTGAAGACAACAAGCTTTGTAAAATTTAACAATTTATTTCCCTAGAGAAACAAGATAAAAATGAGAGAACTTACGGTTCTACGAATCAAATCTAAAAATAATCCAAGAATAATCCAAGAATAAAAAAATCCTAGTAATAAAATGTTCTTAATGAAACTGCGTTCGAATCCCGATGAAATCTAAAATGGAAGGCAATAACGTATACTGTAGTCAGGTGTCGTACTAATGTGTCAACAATTCTTTGTTCAATCACAGAAAATAACATTCCAGTGTTTTTATTCTGTGTAAATGTCGATAACTGTACTTGTTCAAGAATTAGTTTACAGCACAAGTATCTCCCCAAATAACTAATTTCTTTGAAACCAATCAATTTGAATAAAACAAAATAATTAACCGCCAAACTGGTTACAACATAAATACCTGGATGTTTCCAGTGTTAAGGCATGTACTGACTATTCTTTCCCAAAACATCAATGATAAATCTTAGCTGCGACACAAAACAGATGCCTAGATGTTGAGTCAATCCTCCTAGAAAAGCGAATTGATACGTGTATTTTGTCACGTATTCCAAGTATGGCCTCGATTTAACTTTATGAATCTCACTCTGAGAAAGAAAAAAGAGAATATTTGTTCACTTCAACTCTTCCTGGTTCTAAATAAAGGCCAGAAACTAGGTCAGCATAACTTAACTGAATGTCTGGACAATGTCAAATACAGTAAATAAAGTTACATTACTATGACATGCAATGGAATTAAAAATTTAAAACTTACAAATTAAATAGAATATAAATTAAATCAAATATACTTTGATCCCATAAATAAAAGGCAGATTCATATAACAAAGCGTTCTTTTTAAAATACATTAATTATATACGAGGTTTAAAAAAACATAAGAAGAAATCTTATGCATTATGCAAAGTATACATAAAAAACCACATTTTTATATACACGGGAAAGTGCATCTGCTATTAAATTATCTTTACCCTTGATGTGCCTGATGTTAATGTTATATTCTTGTAACAACAAACCCATACCTTAGTAGTCTTTGATTTTTATTTTTCATTCTTGCTCAATAAATGTTTCAGATGTTCAGCAATTATAGGAAAATTGGAACAATTTCCGATAGTATCCATCCATACCTAGATATCGCATCAGTTCCTATTTACTAACAGGCACAGGGAATTCAGAGAGCCTTGATTTTAGCATCTATAGGTTTAACTTGTCCATGTCCCACGATATTTACTAGAAATGTCACACTAGCAAGGCAGAACTCAACTTTTGGATAAATTGTCAAACTTGCAAGTTTCTTGTAGAACATACGGAAATAAGTGCTCATATTCTCAATAAGTGTTTAAGTTCGTTATTTTCTTGTTGCAAATGTGAAAGTTTCTGGTCCAGATTATTCGTAATCCTGAATTCCGAAGATTTGTCGCTCCAAAATCAATAGGGTCCTATTGCATTCCTTCACGTAAATCCTAACTAAGTAGGACAGTTACAACTAAATTAATTGCAGATTAACCTGGCTATCTCTCTCAATATACTCCTTTAACTGTTTGTGTGGCAAATTTGTTTTTGTTTTCGCCTCCTATGAGTATTTATGATGTAATTTAAATCATTTAATTTCGTTTCAGCTGTGTAGGGACCATACTACTTTGTCAGAAGAGGATTTTATGGTATGGGCAAGAGAGCCAGAACTATATCACCAGGCTGAACTTTCCTTTCAGATCTTGATCGCACCTTAATTTCATTTTTGTCTGAGTAGAGTGCAGATTCGCTCTTGCAACCTCAAAAGCCTTTGACAACTTATACTTAAAATTGGAAGCATAAATCGCTAATATTAATTTCAGTATCTTCATTAGAAAGAAGTTTATCTTTTAACAGCTTCAATGGTCCACGCAATGTGTCCAAAAACGAATTGAAAGGGAATTACTTCTACAGATTCTTGAACTGATATCCTTACAGCAAACAATAGTAAATGAATGCCTTCATCCCAATCTTTACCCGTATCAAAACAATATGATAGAATCATACTTTTCAAAGTCCGATGATATCTTTCTAAAGCCCCTTGGCTCTCAGGGAGATAAGCAGAAGATATGAATTGTTAGATGCCTAATTTGTACATAACTTGCTGAAAATTCCAGATATGAAATTTGATTCTTGTCAGATTAGACTGATTTCGGAAGGCCAAATTCAGTATTAAAAACTCTATAAAAGCTTCTACTATTGTTTTAAATTTAATGAATTGCCCCTGGAAACCTTGCTGAGGCACACATTATGGTCAACAAGTATTGGTTACCTGGCTTGGTCTTAGGTAAGGGATCAACAAAATCGACCATTATTCTGCTAAATAGTTCGTCAAATGCAGGAATAGGATGCAGATGAGTCTTAGGTATCTTCTGTTTTTGTATCCTACCATTTTACAATTATGAAAAAATGTACAGTATTAACAAACACCACTTTCAATGTTGGCCAATCTTGTGATAAGTCTTATTAATCCCTAAATGACCAGCGAAAAGCGTTGTATGGGCCAGACTAAGAATTTAATGCCTGTATGATTTTAGAACAACGATTTAATAGTTCACTGACCATTTGTCACCGGCAGGTCCCTCGATCTCGGGAGGTCTCCATGTCTCATAAGAATTCAATTTTTAGCGACATAACAGACGGATACTTCAGCGGCATCAGTTTCACTAATGTCTCTTTGAAACGAACATGAGATTTCGGGATCTTGTTCCTGTTAGACGACATGTGATTGTCGTTAGTGTTAGTCAACTTGATTAGAATAAAAAGAATGGAGTAGTTAAAAGAGGATCACTGATCCAATACCATTGATCCAAACAAGGAGTGAAAGTGATCTCATCAAAAGCCTGACCAATACACGTGTTAGGTAACGAAATACTTTCCTTATCAGAAATACTTTCCTTATCAACATCATTCTTAGCCATAGCTCTGGTAACTGCACAAGCTGGGTATAAACCAGGGAATTATTTTTCAATAGGATCGATTTTCTAATCCAAACAAGGCTGGTCAGTTACAAGTGGATTAATCACAACCTTATCTCCAGCTAGGTTGTTGCCTAGTAATAAATAAATTCCCTCAACGGGTATGACAGACTGTTCTGTCATGGGTCTTGCAATTAAATCTGATGATAAATGTAGACAATGGAGGTGAACATTAAAAAAGCCGCACTCTACTCCCTGAACACTCATTAGAAGAAGATATCTCAGATAAAGGCAATGTACCGGACAATAAAAGACTCTGAGAAGCTCCTGTGTCCCCTAAAGGTTTGATAGGGATGGATTTTGGCCAAATCACCCAAGAGTAAAATAGAACCCTTCGACATGAAGGTTTCATAATTCTCCATAATAAAATCACACTGGTGTTTATCATACCCAACAAATGCATTGCTTTCAATACATGACCCTGATCTCGACCTCTTAGAAATAAGAGCATTTGATATAAGTCTGTCTTGATTCTGATGCCTATTGTTCAATTTGTAACAATTATAAATGACGTATACTTTTTTTTTGCAGTAGGTATACGTTGGAAGAGAATTGAGTTTTGATCACGTTTATCAGAAGCTTGATTTTTAAAAGTTGTGCCAGAGAGATTTAGAAGAGCTTGTATTAGGCTGAAATATTTTTCGGCCAGAAGACTGCCGAGTAGAAAACTTGGCTACAAAAGGAGCATATTGAGCAAAGAATACTTGTCAGCGGCACGAGCAGCATTTTTTAAAGATTTCGACCATCACAATAAGTCTTAATTTCGCTATGGACACTGTTCTTAAACTCTTCAAGTAACACAAGTTGTTTAAGACTTTCATAATCTTGATCACATTTTTTGGCTAAGCACAATTTATCAAATAACGCTCTTTTTCTCTTGCACATTTGATACGACGTTGTCCAGCTTCTTTTTATAGTTTCTGATTTTTTTTGCTGATAAGCCTCAGGGACTAATTCATGACCCTTTAAGATGCATTCCTTAACCACATCATAGTCAGCACATTTTTGTAGCGACAGTGACTGGTAAATATCACTAGCTTTACCAGTAATTACACAATGTAATAATATAGTCCAAAGCTCCTTTGACAATTTCAAATTTTCCGCAATATTTTCAAAATTAAGAATATTTGTCTACTTGGTTTTCTCTGAAAGGGGGCACTAACATATTCTTTGTAACATCAAAAAATTTGGATCTAAAGCTGGAATGTGCTTTTCACTTCCCAGCTCTATTTCTTTTATACTGAACCGATATTTCCTCTCTTCATTCTCTTTGCTTTTGCATCTGTCTCACTTTCTTCCTTATCTTATTATATTTGTTTTTCTTCTTTCTGTAGTAACATTTCTTCTTTTTCTTTCTCCAATTGCAACTGCATTTATTTTTGTTTCTTTATCTCTGAGGTTCCAACTTTCTTAATTCTAATTCCATCTTGTATTTTAAGTCCTTTACTTTTATATCAGAGTCTAATACAGACCTACTGATCGAAATTAAAGTACCTTTATTCAAAATATTCTTTTCTATCAAACACTGGACCAAAATATTTATTTCTTGCTTCGTTAAAGAATATTTTGCCTCAGAACGATCATATTTTCTGGCATGCTGAATCAATTTTTTTCAAACAGCCCATCTGTCCCTGGATATAATTTGAGAGATATTTCCACTTTTGATCACATTGTATAAAAACCTTGCTGATTTCACTATATATCTCATATGTTAAACAATACTTGGTGATTTACTAAATTTCCAAAACCATGGAAATTTGTATTTCAAAAGAAGGTTTCTGAAATAGTTTAGCTAAAATTCATATATCCGAAAGACGAGCAACACAATTTTCTTTGTTACATGTTTAGACTCTTTCAAACAGCAGCAAGAAGGAGTGTGAAGACAACAAGCTTTGTAAAATTGAACAAATATTTTTCCCCTAGAAAAACAAGGTAAAAATGAGAAATTTACGGTTCGAATCCAAGAATAATCCAAGAATAAAAAATATAAACCCTAGTAATAAAATGTCCTTAATGAAACTGAGTTCTAATCCAGCTGAAATCCAAAATGGAAGGCAATGACATATGCTGTGGTCAGTGTCGCACTAATGTGTCAAACAGTTTTGTTCGATTACAGACAATAACATTCCAGTATTTGAATTCTGTAAATTTCGACAACTATTCTTGTTCAAGGAGTAATTTAGAGCACAAGTATCGCCAGGTAATCCAAACAATCTGAAGAAAATAAAATAATTAACCCCAAAACTGGTCACAACATAAACACCTGAAAGTCTCCAGTGTTAAGACAAGTAATGACCATTCTTTATTAAAACATCAATAATCTAGCTACGACGCAAAACAGATGCACTGATGTGGATCAATCCTCTGGAAAAAACTAACTGATACATGTTAGTTGTCATGTATTCCAAGTATGGCCTCAATTTTACTTATGAATCTCTGAGAAAGAATTAAAGTTGTTTACTTCATCTCTAACTGGTTCTGAATCAGCGTCAGAAACTAAGTTAGCATTAGATACAAAGTGTCTCTTATTATTGGCTTACGAAAAACAGTTCGAACAGAACTGAACTGCATTTCTGGACAATGTCAAATCCAGTAAATAAAGTTACATTACAATAACATGTAATGGATTAAAAAATTAAAACTTTAAAACAAACAATTAAATTAAATCAAATATTAATTAAATCAAATGCACACAACAGGGCAATAGTGGCCAGTTTGAAAATCGTGCTATAGCTACTCCGGAATAAATAGTCATCTGAACATGCATATCCAGTATAGCCACCATAATGCAGTCTTGAAAATATTATCGCTACTCCTCCTAGAAGGAAAGTCATCTTGATCCTGAAAACCTGAATATCAGAGATGGTTCGAGCACTCCGCACTTAAAATTAAGAAATGGTTTTAATTTGAATTACAGGAAATTTTCAGAGAGTAAAGCATTACTCCGTAGAAGGGATTCTTGTTTTAGTCTCAAGAGTGATTGTCTTAGTGGAATCAAAAACTTTTCATCAGGTGAGTGGTTGAACCAGGTTTTGTGAGCCTCAAATGGTCATTTACCATCTCAAACAGCAACACTTACTAACCTTTAGACAAATAAGTGAAGAGTAGTTTCAATGCGTCTAATTTTTCTGTGAATCCAATGCTTGAAGCTGAATCAGCAAGTGACGTTCACACACAACCATACCATTTCTGTACATGCCTTAATGTAACGTTCAAAACACTTGCTGTTTTGCTGAATTGGATAGTATCATCTTGTTCACTTGATCTATTTGCAACCTAAAATCTTTAACATAACATACACACCAGTAATGACATAACTTCAAACAGAATAGTATGTGTTGCAGAGCTTTAACGGGGTTTAAACAGGATTCATGAAAACGGACAAATTAAAAGGACTGAAAAGTAAAATATATAATGCAAATAATCCAGTTTATCGCAACTGACGTTAGCTTTTGAGACATTGCACATAAGGAAGCCATTACTGAATCATGCTTTATGGTTAATGCCCATCATGTTTTCCAGCCAATGTTCAATGAAACACATCTGTATCATGATGAATAATAAGTCAAATATGTAATACAAATTATCCAGTTCATCGCAAGTGACGTTAGCGTTTGAGACAATATTTAGTTTTGGTCGAGTTGTAAATTCGCACATTAAATATATACCTGAGGGTGAACATTGTCTTGCAATAATTTGATCCGTAGTCTCATTGTCACCATTTTCTTCTCGTCTCCTCGCGGTACTGAATAAAAATAATCTTGAATCCAACTGGATCCAATTTATTACTCAGCTTCAAAACTATAGGTTTACCAATGTCTCTATGAGCTAACAAAAAAATTGTGCAATATAGAAAAAGTTGAATTATTTGAAATTTATGTAGATATAATTGGTATCTAGTCTAAATACGATGAATGGAATCAGTTCTCTTCCTCAATATCATAAGAGTATATTTTATCAAGATTTTTCGTGGCACACAGTCCGATCGGATGTAAGGTTATTCATAATATTTCAGACTCGTCCCTAAAGCATTCAGTCATTGTGTTGATATTGCTACAAGTTATATATCCATATAGCCCGTTCAGAAACATGTCAAGGACAGCCTAACTTTATAGTTAGGCTGGGCTAAATGTAGCAACAGAACAAAAACATGCTTGGGAAACCATCTGATAATACTGGGCAAATTTCGTCAGGTTTCCTCACGGGCCAGATCTGGTCCATACCTTTTAATATTTTCATTTGTAACATTTCATAAATGTTTTCGATACCTATGATCACCACGACGTTAATGTTAATGTTGTGAAAAGTAAATTGCAAACGTGGTGAACAAATTCAATAAGGTGGTTGTAACAGGACAGACCTGAATGGATGATTTGATCAAATAACAACACAATGTGATGAAAGATGGAAGTTTATGATATGAATTAAATATATATATATATATATATATATATATATATATATATATATATATATATATATATATATATATATATATATATATATATATCCTTCAATTACTCTACCCAAACATTCAGAAATAGGAAAACAAAACAACAAAAAAAACAAAAAAACAACGGACTGATATGTTCAAATAATCTAGTGAAATGAAAATAAGATTCAAATAATCTCCTTTGATGAAAATGAGATTCACACATCTCGTGCAATCAAAATGACCCCAGTGAATCAACAATCAATTAAAACAAAACACGACTCGGTCATTTGTACAGCCGTATGATTCATTAAGTATTTATAAAAACTTGCAAATGTGTCCGCTGACAAACCACAGTTCTCCCGAATTCTTGGGTTGGCTCACACTTGTATCGGCCGCACATACCCTTCATGGATCCACTATGCGCACAAGCTTACAAATAAGCGGTTTCATCTTCGTATGGCCTTGATGGTTACATCATCTTCCATATCCATATAGGCACACAGCATGATATATCCACACACACATACGCACCGACATCACACAGTTCTCCTAAATTGGGTTAGCACTCTTGTATTGGCCATGAACACCCTTCATGGATCCTCCATGCGCACATACATAAGTATAGACAGGTACCGACAGCTACTATAAAACCAAACTGGGCATAATAACAGGTACGGAATTAAGATCTATAGATGCATGCTACTACAATAAATACATGCTACTAAATTAAATCCCTAACAGCAATTTGTAACAATTCAAAAGTTCACAACGTTTCAAATCCGCGTAGTAGTAAATGTATCATTTCACGATACGACATTAAAAACTGAATATGCTTCACATATCAAATAAAATAAAAATCTAACACTTACCCCTATAGCTGGAGAACAACAATGGAGAACGTTCACTCCTTGACAAGATCCAACGACCAGTGTGTCAGTTAGGAAATAAACTTGCCTTAAATCTACGGGAGAGTTAGTATTGGTAAGGGTAGAATACCAGTGTATACCGTGCAAGCGATCTACGCCGAGATACGTGCTAGTTTAGTTGCTTACATAAGAAAAAACAATTATCCACACTAGGTAACGTTGTACGCAGGTACGACGAAAATTATCAAATCGTTTTAAGGTAAAACCAAGTTATTTCTTGCCTTATTCTGTGACAGTGGTTTTCAGACAAAATAAAATGAACGCAAACCCTGATAGGTTCGAAGCTACACTTACTGCATACGTAAACAAACATAATGTCTTGAGCATTTTCGCACCAAGAAGACTTACATTTTGACAAGATTCTGTAAATCCCATTGGAGTCACTTTGGATTTTATGCTGCACTTCAGTCATAATCAAGTATTGTCCCTGAACTTGGAATTTCAGCAGTCTCAGTAATACGACACATTTAGAACACGCCATGAAATTGATTTCCTTGACTATAACAATTCTTGGGCAGACCTCTTGGATTTGGAGAATGCGTCAATTCTCGACATCCAAAGATGAATTGCAAGACACGAAGATTTTCCATTTTAAAACAACAAATCTCTATCTACTTAAACGATCTAAAAATATAAAAATATTCGTCTTGCCTTTTAGGCATTTACACATCTTGGTTATTTCAAATGTAAGAAAATCAAGGAATGGCACACATGATTGTCGATATTCAGCAGCAAAACTCGTGCTAGGATGGTATACAGTTTTGGACGTTGGCTAGTCACTTCTTAGTCCTAATAATCTAAGACATCGAGCCAGATTGGAGAGGGGTCAATGTCTTGTTTCGTTTCTACATATTGTCAATAGCTTTGTTTCGCATGCTCTTGTGTTTACCTCTTTTTGTTCAGAGATTATTGAGCTGCATGGCACGAAAAATAATTTAATTTCCAATGACTTTATATTCATGGCAACATCGGCCAATCATTATTGCAGCCAATGTATCAAAGAGGAACTTTCAAATCGGTGCAAAATAATCCGCTGCGCACCTGGTTTTGATAAAAACTCCCTTTTACGTGCCCACTAAAAATCTCCAGCCTTGTGAAATCTCACTGATTACTTGCAGTCGTACCTGTTTACATCCAGTTATAACTATGCAACGACTACCATGAAATCAGCATAATAATGCGTACAATTTACCCTTACCCAGAGTTCTTCTGAAAATTGCTTAGCAATTATTTTTAGCCAATCAACGACTTTTATTCTTTCAAATATGATATTTAATAAACCACCAAACATAGACTGGTTTCGTAGCTAGTAAACTGTCACAAAACGTAGCTGAATTATAGAAATGTGAAGATTTCATAGCCAACAATTTTAATACTTGTTTATATCAATCTTTTATCTTTTATTGCCAAACTTCAAGCTCAAAATAAATGAAATGAAAACTGAAAACAAGATTTACCGCATGGTCAAATGGTCTGTGTTATCAATGTCATTGCTTACCTACATTACTCATTCTGATCATAATGGGTTCCCTCCCTTTGGTAGGACAACACCACTGCCACAACACTGTAAATTTAACTGTAAACTTCCACCAGGAGTAAACTTTATGATTTGATTACTGTATCAGACTCATTTTATATTACATCAGCTGTAGTCTTTCCTCTACAATGGTGTATGTGCAATTTAATTTTCGACCTTTAAAAATTCAAACAGATGATAGGTCTGCTACAAACGACGGTTGGCTGACAAGACTTCGTTGAAGACCATAACGGCTTCTGTGGCGAACGAACTTATACCTTGATGGAAGTCAACGACGCTTGATGCGTAGGATTAATAGATCAAGTACGTTGATACAGCGAGAGGTGCAAACATAATAATAACATGACAATTGTATTAAAGGTTACGAAACATACCAGTTTCCTACAATTATCCAAGAAAATTTCGATGCATGCCCAAAACTATCAGATTGTTGTAGACCTTGGCCTGCAAATAATATAAATATTGACGATAGGATTGTGAAACATTTTTAAGCGACGGACTTAGTAAACTTGCCTTCGCGGTTTAAAAATGTATCCTGTTCATAAGCGCTTAATAGGGAACATTTCATTGCAAGTATAAAACAGTTGGAACATAGGTTTGAATGCTTTAGTGCAAACATGGTGTAGTGTACATACGAACAGGATGTGAATATTTTACTGTGTCCATCACCATAATGCCACAAAAACATATTTGTTTCTTGAGAACCATACATCAGAGTATTCGTACAAGTTCTAGAGCGATTTTGCCCAAGGAGTTTAGAGACAAAACAGATACGTTTGTATCATTCATAGACAACTAAGCTAAAAATCACGGTAGATCACAAAGGAAGTTTAGGGTTTAGGTCACAAAACGAATTAGTTCTTTGGACACTCCAAAGACATTTTAGGGTTTAGGTCACAAAACGTATTAGTACTTTGGACATTCTAAAGAAAGCTCAAATAGAATTGTATGGAAATGTGTTCAAGCATTTCACAGAGACCATATGAAGACACTTGCAGAAATGGTGCAAAGAAAGCTGTTTTGACTTTGAATGTTGGCCAGTTCACATAACGTTGCCAGTTCTTGAGATCTTCACAAGAAAAAATCATACAAATGTTTGAACGTGTGCTGAGAGGACATAACGTTTAGTACTAATAAATAATTATAAATTCGGAGGGTACCATGAAAACGTTCCTCGGTGAAATAGTACGGAATCTTTCAAATGATAGTTCCTATTTTGCGTTCCGTGTTGTTTGTATTTACAGTGACATTTAGCTACACTTTGCTGAAATCTTCAACATGTTTTACTTATAGCTCTCTGTATCATTACCCGTTATTCAGCAGTTTATATGTGGTTGGTATTCAAAAACACGGGTTGTTTCTGGTATATAAGGCTTTCCAGCAAGACGATCATCAATAGCTTCGATACTCATTATCAAGTGTTAGTAGACTATTGCCCATGTCGGTAGAGAGAGTAACAAAACAAGGCGTTGGTAAAATAACAATACCTTATAGAAGATCTTTGACGGCCACTCCACTGACCGCTCCTGTGGCCAAGTATTTAAAGCGTCCACCTTGGACGCGAGAGGTTGTGGGTTCGATCACCGGCTGAGTCATACCAAAGACTTACAAAAATGGTAGTAACAGCTGCCTCGCTTGGCGCTCAGCAATAAGCGGTTAATGTTAAGACTGGTCGGCCTGGTGTGAAGATAATGTGACTGGGTGGGACTTCATGATAAATGTCTGCGGCATGATGCCCCAGTGCTAGACTTCACTATAAACTGTCACACTGCAGACATTGTAGCGATATGACTGAAATTTTTTAAAGCTACGTTAAAGATCCAAATCACACACACACACGCACACACACACACACACACGCACACACACACACACACACACACACACACACACACACACGCCACTCCACTAAAAACTTTTAATCAACTACACTACCAAATCTATAATCAATTACACTATATCTAGAACTGCGATATCATGTAATAGTTTACTGAAAGTGTATTCATTTTGTATTTGTAAGTCATAGACGAATTATCCCCTTCACAAGCATAAGGAATGATCTTAAATATGCGTACAGATAAGAAGGCAGTATAAGCATTTTCTTTGACAGTTTCAGCGCTGATGTTGAGCGAGGTAGCTGTGACGCAACTATTTCCAGAATCTTCAAACAATAGTCTTATATCAAACGCTCGACGAGATAAGGGGAAGCAGTGGCATACTCATATATCTTTAATAATTGTCAGCTATTCTGTATCCTAATGGACAACTTTAACCACCTCAAATTGTACCAGTAAATATAACCTTTAAATATTCGAATGAAAATATCGTTTTCCAGATGTCCTTGAGTCAGCCTTCGACATATACCTACACCAGTAATCTTTAAACATCAATACATTTGTTTTCTCGTCTTGGGACGAGTGTCCGTTGCTTTGAGTGGCGTATATTATATTTGTAAAGAAAAGACTCAGAAGAAAAATTGGCAAACAGAAAGAAGTGAACTAAGAACACATCGACGCCTACTGTGTACATGAAAATATCGTATATAATCAAAGCGCAATAATATAACAATTTGCAATTAAATGACATTTACCAGTTTTACACGTGCAGACCCATTTATTTACGTAAGGAGGGTTTACACGGGCATTGAGAACATTGAAAAAGACACAAATACAACACACTGAACGGTATTTATATACAACATTTTTAAAAGATTCAAGGCGATATTTTAGTGATGCACCAACTTGTCCATTCACACGAGAAAGGTCTTTTGGTAAATATTGAGATAATAAAGAGTCAGGAAGAGGTAGTTATAAGGTATTGTTCAGTATATTTCTTAGTCATTTGTAATGAGATGTCCATAGTTGTTGCGGTATTGTGTTTTTTGTGTGTGGCAAAAATAACTTCCCTCCAATTAAAAAATTACAAGCATTCTAAGATCTGATTCGCAGTTGGTCAGACTTTATGTTCGTTTGCAATGCTCGTGTATAATTATATTTCACAAATTCCACTGCTCACCATTTGTTTGTTATGTTTATATTTCTATGTATGAACATTGAAATTAAGATTCTTCTGCCAATGTATTTCACGCACTGAATGTCCACAGTTCAACTATCCAATATTGAAAAATATATGTATGTATTAGAAGAATGATTATGCAATTACCCATTCCATATACGGGCGTAGCATCGAAGGGATGAACAAAAAATTACAGTCATGTTCACTGGGTTTTCATTAAAAAGTGTGCATATATTAGACACTTTCTCAAAAGCGAATAGCGCACACAAACGTTCCTGGCCGCAGTAACGTCCGCAGGAAATGGCATTTCTGTCCGGAAATGACGTATTTGCAGTGTATCCAGTCACATCAGACTCCACTCTGACGAAATTGTCCATCTCCAGATCGCCAGCTACAAATATAAACGGGTTGGCGAAAATGATTAAACAAACTCGGAATTGTTTTCTGTACTTTATGAGTGAATTTAACTCATATCAGATGCATTCCAAAACATATCAAATGCAAGTTTTGAATACCGTTTTTAGCAAGAAAATGATTTTAAGGCTACGTTGGCTGTTTAAATGTTAATCTGCTTTAATAAAATGGCTGATTTTAACTCAGTATAATGGAACGGTTAGGATACTCAAAAGTACATTCAGAAAATGTATGCCATGTGAAAGTGGGAAGAAAAATTGTTTAATGCTTTTAGCTCTAGTGGATATAATGTAAAATACTCAGATTTTGAAGATAGTAATATAAAACGGCATAAAAGAGAATATATAAGAGTACAACAACAACAACTACCGTTTTAGAGATGAAAATAATATCAACATCTACAGCGTCACCAGCTTATATGACGTCATTAATGAGGATCATGTGTCAGCGCTGTGCGAAATAAAGTATTGATCATATTGGTATTAGTAACCCTTGAATTTCCGCCAAATACAGAGAACCGAAATGGCCCCTATGTCATGAATTACAAATCATGGTAAAAAATGATGATATGTAGATGACGTAGATGAATTTTCAGTCTCAAAGAAAATGAACGAAATGTGTTATCTTTGCATAAAAAACGGTCCATACTGCAAAATAATGTAAATGGTGGAGGTTGCGTCTGTTTCATATATCAAAAGAAAACGTTTATGTCACAACGTGGGTCGAGTGAAAATATTTATGTTGAACAATATAGATGAGTCTACTCGAACTGATTCCCCAAAGGATCCTTTGAAAATGGCTAAAAAACATAATCACTAATGTGTGCTAGAACTTTATTTTAAAAATGACCTACCGTGGATTTTGACGGGCAGTTTCTTCAAGGTAGAAACGAATACAGGTGAAAGAAGGTTTGCGTGAAGGAGGTATGGAAACGTTAGTGCTCAATTATTCTAAGTGTGAAATAGAAGATGAAGGAATATTTTCAAAACATGAGATTGTGAAGGGCGTACAAGGTGTGTCTGACTGGGTTCGGTTCTACAATGGAGGAAAAATGGATAATTGGGATAACGTGAATACGAATGTGCCAGAAATGTAATCTAGAAAGGCAGATATACGTCATCCTGTGAATCAAAATTGCCATTCAACAACACTATGAATGAAATGCATGGATCTTCGCCAATAATAGTCTTTGAGAGACCCCGGGTCTATTATTATTATTATTATCAGGGCCGGCGCTACCATACAGGCAAACTAGGCAGCCGCCTAGGGCGCTGATTTCAAGGGGGTGCATTTTAAAAAAAATGTATTGTTCATAAATTTTGAAATTGATATTTTCGGGGGGGGGGGGGGCTGGCGGGCGCCGGAATCTAACCTTGCCTAGGGCGCCAGATAGTCTGGCCGGGTCTGGCGCCGGCCCTGATTATTATTATTATTATTATTATTCCCTTGCACAGCCTCTTAACGGTATCTGTTTTCCCGGAAATTGAGATACTTCCTGTGAAATTATATATCTGGGACTTTTCATAATATCCTTGCTTTTCTGTGGAGTTCCGCTTTCTTTGGTTGGTGTGACTTAAGGTATATTACACGCTTCTTTTGACTCTATTTTAATTTGTGTGTGTTGCATCTAGTGCTCATACCAATGATGGTGTTACATATGTTTAGGTTGTCAAGACCGTTGTAGTACTTTAACCGAGCCACAATACATTGCTACTTTATCGTTTATTTTTTTCGCTTGTGGGTGACGTATGAGTTTCCTGGTTCTGCTACGTTAGTGTTTGTCAGGTTATTCTACTTGTTCCACTCACATATCCTGCTTATAGTACAGTATATTCGGCATGATTATTCAAATGCCACATTAATTTTTCTATGCTATTTTCAATCACTTTCTACTTTAAGCCTTGTGATTATTACTGAATTCGGCTGTGACAATTTTGTCGTGCTGCTCTATGTACTGACGCGGGGCTAGTTTGCTGCATTCTCTGATAATGTGACTGACCACATCATCATTGTCCGTGCAGATTCTAGATAATAGTAAGACATATTGGTTTGGTACGCTTGCTTTGACTCTCTTGAGCACGATAGTCTGGTCCAGCGCTGTTACCAAGCATTCTATGTTTCTTTCTTTAGCTCTCGCAGTCGGATCCCAATTATTATTAGGTGCTCTGTATCAAGTGCACATCTGTTGCCTTTAGTCCATTATAGTGTTTCTATTCTGTACCTTCCTATATTTGAGAAGAGCACATACTGGAACTAAGACTGTGATTTCTGCAGCAGTTTAATGACATATTTTCCAGGGATCATCTTTTCCGCTTCAACACAGGCTTGAACGTATCTCAGATTTTTCCGCTCCTTCTTCAGAGAATCGTCCATTCATATTAGATCTTGGATGAGGGGCCCCGAGTGGCCGAGTGGCCTAAAGCGCTATCCGTTACGGATCACTGCCATCTCACCTCTGTCTGCGTGAGTTCGAGTCTCGGATTCGGCCAATGTGGGTATGTGAGAAAGCTTGCCAGTAGCTTCTCGTGGGTCGGTGTTTTTTTTTTCCTGGGATTTCCTGGGTTCTTCCTCCACCATTATTACTGGCCGTCATGTACAGCCTATCGTGTGCTGAAAAATGGCTTCAAAACCAACAACAACAACAGATCTTGGATGCAGTGCGGAAAGTCTTAAGTCACACATCCCAATTCATCGTCATTGATCCAATTCACGATGTCGTCTGTGCAACCGATGACGGAGACTGCTCATTTACTGATAGTGCGACAATACCACACCTACATAACATTTCACAAATACATTCTTCTTACTTCGATATTAATCATTTCTGAATACACTTTTCACTACATCATGCTTTATATTTGCTGTCTCAAGAGTTCATTGAGCATTTGTAATCGTTATCATCTCCTAGCCGTTTCATTCTCTGGTTTGTCGAAGGAATTGATGCCATTAAATTTTGGTAGTTTCTACACTGGCACTTGTAAATCACGGAGTCATAACTCGTGATAGAAAATAATTTAGCATTTGCGTAAAAGAACTTATGCTGACTCATTGTAAGACAGTCAGTGGGTCCTAACCTAGTCTACATGATCAGAAATATGCATGGATGAAATGTAATTTACAAGTCACGTGTCAACAGGGAAGTAAATATCCAATCAAACGTTGTGGTGATACAGTAGAATGAATCTCTCCCCATCTCGCACTCACTCTTTCATTCACGTATTTCACATATGTAAAATGTTAGCTGGATAAAAAAACACATTAAGAAAAACTTAGGATGGTTGATGCCGAACAGATTAGGATGTTAGTATCCTCACATCCAACAGTAATGACAATGCAATGGTAAATAGAAACATATTAGATATTTACATGTTTAAGTTATCAGTACCCATCATTTTAACGCATTTCCGGTCTCTGAAAACACTCGATTCTCTCGATTCTTACTGCCAATCTTATAAGAATCCACAGATGCTGTAATAACTGAATTATCAAACTTGTTGATGGAAATATGTTCGGAATGAATTTTGACAAATCAGTTGCTTTAAGTATTTGTCCCTGAAAGAATGATGGCATTTGAAGATGATTTTATATCATTCCGTTATCAAAGTGAAATGATAGGTAAATACGGAGAACATCACCACTATAAAGGGACGAGTAAATTTGAATAGCCGTTTCTGAATGGTAGAATGTCGTTGATGACGTGATGGTAAGTGTATAGATTCGAATGAAATAAGATTTAAAATAATCTGAAGCTCTTCCCGGATGAACAGTGTCTGTTTCGCTAGAAAAACTAGTGCACAAATATGTACAAAAAACGAAAGAGATGAAAGGGACTATCAGTGATAGATATCGAAAAGAACAACGTTGGTCTATAAGAAAAAATACATACCTTTAAGAAATCAGAAATGGAAATAAAGTTGACAGAAAATGACATTTGGGGAAAATAGTGTTGCTAAGACAATGGATGGACCATATAATGAAAGTACAAGTTGATCTACTTCGAACTAATAGACAGGTTGCGTGCTCATTTTGTGACAGACTAATGGGTTTTACATAGGACTTGTTACCTGAGGTAGATGTAACAGTGGGTGTTGCAGCCGTTGTTACTGTAAATTCAGAAGAAACGTGAAGTGTGTATAGGTCGCTTCATCAAATGTGACATGGCATAAAAAGAATTCTGTCGAGCCTACATACCTGACACTCGAAAATAACTCCCTATTGAAAACTTGCATAAAGAAAATCGAAAATTTACTTATTGCAATAAAATGCTGTTGAATTACTCTCTTATGAATATGCAATATGTTTTTACATAGCTGAAGCCCATAGTTTTGGAACAGAAAGTGTTACGTACTGGGATATAACGAGAACCTCCATATGGCCCTATTATCCAACCATGGCAAGAAAAGATCAGTAAGCACAAAAGTTGAGCATGGAACAAATATTGCCATTAGTAAAAAACAATATTGTACATTACGATTTTGTGTGACCCTTTATTACCAGTACTCTGGTAAACTACATATATATATATATATATATATATATATATATATATATATATATATATATATATATATATATATATATATATATATATATATATATATATATATACTGTATGTTGTTCGTAGCGGGGGCTGATAGTACCTGATCACTTACCATCGTTATTTATTATCACCTGGTGTAGGGCTAAAGAACACCCAGAGACCACTTAAGAATTAAAATTATTACTATTTCGTATCGGAGTACAAGAACACTACAAGATCACGTGATATTTTATGTATTATTGATCTCGTGCAAAGATACCAGACAATTTGAAACCATGTCATAAATTTAAATTTTACTAGCGAGTGTAGGGGCACTGCATCACCACCGTCATGCATAGGAGCACGAGAACGCATGACCATCTAAAATGAATCGAGAAACGTCCAGACATTCAAACTACCGTACTGTCATTGTCATGGCTACATAACTTCATCATCAATAAAAATAAAAAAATCATATTTTCACACCACACAAATACTATATATATATATATATATATATATATATATATATATATATATATATATATATATATATATATATATATATATATATATATATATGAAAATCTGTTTTTAAATCGAGGATTATTTATGTAGCCATTATACAGTATTGTCTGCAAAAACAATATTTGTAGCATATCTACTATATAATAAAAATTCTCCTGAATTACTAATGGTTAGATGCTAAGATATAGCCTTCGTTGTTGCTAGGGTTTCAATGGTCACAGGAATTAAGGCGCTTTGCTAACACGTCCTCGAGCTCGATGTACCATCGACAGGGTGCGAACCAAGTTGTAGTTATTCCGTACATTTCTGTAGAAGTAACATACTCATAAGGGCCAAATGCCAGGTCACTAGTCTTGAACATTTGTCAAACTTGAAGTCAAATATGTTTTACACCTCTAGAAGTTAATAGCTAATTATATCTTTGAAATTTTCTAGTATAACTAAATAAAAGCGTGAACTATAAAACATAAAATTGTATAAACTAAATAAATCAAACCAATGAACATATACATTTAATTTTGTCGCATACCAAACAATTATTAGTGAAATATATATTTCAAATATCCTTGCTGAAATAAATCAATTATTAAGACTTCGAAACTTGATTGGACGCTTCAAAAACAAGTGGGAACAAGGCATGTCGTACTTATTTGATTTATTCAGCTAAGAAAAATTAAATATCTATTTTATTATTTTTATTTATTTAAGTAGACTTATATCAGTATATATTAAAGAATAATGCATTGTATTCAACTATACATATTTCCATATAGTTTAACTTTGATGTATATAAATGGGGGAAATATATCTTTAGACATTAAAATTTTTACTGAAACGTTAATTTAACAAAAGCAAAATCTTAGTTACTGTGTATTTGGTACTACTTACCAAGTAGTCCAAAGAAAACATCTTCTCATCATTCCTACTGGTTTTAGTTAACCAGAACTAGGATAAGGACTGTGTCATGCCCGACAATTGAGAATAGGTATTACCTTCAAACGAGTGACAACCTACTAGACGATTAGACACTCCCACAACGTTTATTCGTATATCCGCTAATTGTATACATACCATTACCTGTCCTACCGATAATGTTAATGGCTTAAGCAAATTTGCATATAAAGTATCGATCTTATAAGTAGAATAAATCCTATATGTTACGCATAAAAGCTGCTATTATTGTAACAAAATAAAAAATATAAAAAGGTGTTTACTAGCGCATAACAAGGCTTTTTCTTTCGGGACCAATTCTTTTAAATATAGCTTTCCTGCAGACATTCTCTTAATTCAAACCATAATTTTAACATTCTAGACATCATATATGCTGTCGAAAGACTACTCTTTATCATCAGCTATGTGCAGTATATTTTGAACCAGTCGAAAGAAAGATTCATACGTAATGCAGAAGTTTATTTGTGCCTCTAACTGCATTAGAATATAAAACAGTTTTACAGCCTGGTTGTATGATTGAATCAAACTCCGTGGTGAGATATTTATTTAGTGAACTAATTCCTCGCCTGCAGTCTGATGCAATTAATGTCATTCGTAATTGCTATGAATTTAATTTATCTCCGGGCAGGAGTTAAAAGAAAAATGGAATATGACATTGATTTCCTTAAAGAGAAACAATAGAATACAGCAAGGTATTTACTTGTAATTCCGTTGTTTAGTAATTTTTCATGATCTTCAAAATGCTTAATACAGTCATGGTCTAGCGATTATATTCGTCATTTGGAATTGCGTTTGTTTCTTTTGATGAGTGTTTTTGACAACAGTATGAATAGTCTAGCTGCTTCATACCTACACCATTAACATGTCACTTTTATACACAGACGCAAGAACATATGAAACCTTTATTTGGTTCAATTATCTAATGAAAATATAGGATTGAGATCAATTAACTAACGTGAAATAATATGACGCTCAATAAAATGTAATTAAAATTAATCAATTTAAGACCAGAGTCAGGTATAAGACAATATCTAAAAATACATTGGAAACTGAAACAGAAGGCTAAACACCCGTCGAATTAGATGAGCCGCAGAAGAAATTATGCATGAAATGTATAGTCTCAACCGTAGTTTGTGACCAAATATGAATTCCAATCTTTAACATGTGTACAGTGTTTTGCTTCTCTTAGAGAAGACACATTTAACACATTGTCACTGCAATTCGCTACTCTATCCCCAACCGCACCCCGCCAATCCTTATTCCCCACTAAGAAACACCTTAGAAACATCTCGTGATTTTTTCACAACGTATATACTGGTTTATACCAGCTCATTATCAGCATCCAAGCGAACATGTGTACCGGTTTTTCGTCAGCACCCAACTCATTTTTGTCCTCAATTGAGAATAAAGGTAGACATATTCTACAAGGTACTTTAATTAAAAAATCCAAACAAGCATATTTTTTAATGATATATATTTTCACATCAAAAGGAATCTTATTATAACAATGCTGTGAAGAATATTACTGTCTCAATAATAAACCATAGACAGGGATGATTTTGCCTAAAGTAATGCTGTAAATTGTTAACATATATATTTTTGATATTTGCACGGTCATCTGTCTAGCTGGAACTCAAAACAACTTCCACAAGAGTAAGAAATACCTCTGCACCAATATGTTATACTTATCACCTCTGGAACACCAGTTTAGTACTGCACGAAACGTTTTAGTTTTACATGAAACGAGCACGAAAATAGGCATCCAAGAAAGTGCCAACCTCCATATAATAGGTATATCTGCAGAGAAAAGCATGTACACACAGACTCTTAGTAGCGAAATACCTGAAATAGTTTTACCTGAACATGTTCCATTGTCAAAGCTCATACCTGAAAATATATAGAAATAATTTACTATTAAATAATCAGAAAGACACAAATAGGGCATGCAGTAGTAACAACATTTTTGTCTGTGAAGACATTTTTTAAAAATATTGCAACATCGATTATCTGCATGTATGATAGGCTACATATTGATACATTTGCATGATTTTATTTTATTGGTGGGAAAATAGAAAGAACCTTTTCAGAAAATCCAATTGCTCTCCAAAGAAAATTTCTACGCTTTACAGACAGTTAATATGAATTATGGTATAATTTTATACATCCACTCCCTCCTTTTCTTTATAACCCAACACACCAAGGATCGTGACGCAGGGTGGCAACTAAATTCCGTTGTATAATGTACGTCTTCTTTCTGTGTTTTCATATAAAGTTTTGGTGAAAAATAATCTAAATTGTTATATCGTTTGAAATATTAGCATTTTTTACCTATTGGAATTACTGGCGACAAGGCAGTTACTAAATAATAATAATAATAATAATGCGTAGCATATTTGCATGCACAATGCCAACATTAGTAAATTTTCATACAGTGGCTTAGGAAAACGTGATGTAAAAGACAAAGGGACAGATGGAAAAATGGAAAATATGACAAAAAGGTGCCGGACTATTAAAAATAAAATTACAAGAAACGATTAAAAATAAAAAAATAAAAATGCAGAAATTACTCGAGCATTCTCTTATGCCGCAAGGTTCATACGTGACATTGGGATTCGTCGTGTAACACCAGGGCTGTCCAGAATTGTTCGGATCCCTGCAATATGCTCCAGCAGCGGACACGGTAGAGTCTGGGAAGTAGCTAGCGGTGGTGTAAGGGTGGGAATTGGGAGTCTGGGAGTCCCAGCGCTGACAACTGTATCCGCTCTGTGTACATGTCCGTCTGCCCCGGTACTGATGGGACTGACTGATATTGTAACACTCATTCTCTGAAAGACAACAAGCGTAGAAAAATCATGTGACTCCTATATTCTCAGTCTCTCTACCACAAACGTTATATCAGATTAAACGCCGAATATTCTCCAGATTTATTAGCTAGAAAAGAGCTAGCTTTTAAAGGAGCTTAGGAGATCAATGATTCTAAATAGATTGTAATTAAATTTAATGGAGATCAACATTTTCACAGTTCAGTTATAACCCGAGACTGTGTTTCTTACCTAAAGTCACGAATTCATGGACATGGTATTCGTAAAATGGAACCTATAAAACCATTTTAATTCATCAGGCTCGCGGAATTGCTGTTCTTACTTTTATTGTCATGTAAGTTATTGTAGGTACTAGCGTGTTTCAGCAATGCAACTGTCAACACCCAGCATGACAGCTAGGTAATGTTAATTTTGCTAAAAATGATGTCAACTGCACGTGAACAATTAAGAACAGGATGCTGTTCGAATTAAAATTATAAATGAATCGTTAACATGTATACTAAAACAATCTTTGCATTCTGTTGATAGTTTATTAAGGAAAAACATTTGTTTGAAGATTTCCCAACGCTTAGAGGTATATTCTTTCACATATGAGAGAAGATCATCACAATTTGCTTAAAAATGAAATCTAAGTAGGAATGCTTTCTGGCAAAATTGGCGAAATTCTGTTGGGAGGTATTTGGAAACAAGTCTTGAAAAGGCTTCTCCAATTTTAGTAACAGTGGCCGTATTTGATAGCTGATCGGCATCATTTGTACAAAGTTCTTTAAGCTACGTCGGCATCATGAGATCATATATATGCAAGTCTTTTTTTTTTAAATTTAGTCAAATTCTGTTAAGCGGGTTTGACACGGGGTTTAATGGTTCTTACTTTCTATTTCTTTGGCAACGGTAGCCATATTTTATATGCATCATTTGTAACAGTTTGAAAGAAATTAATGCAACGATGCTTTCTATTAAATTTGTTTAAACGGGTCAGATAATTATTTAGAAGAGGTTGAAAACAGACAATGTCGATGGACAAACGACGCAAGATGGGCACATGACCATACCATAAGTACACTTGGTCCTTGCAGCCAGTTAAGCTAGCGAAAGGCATGTATATGAGTATACTTTCTGTATAATGTGCTCAGTTCAGTTGACTATTTCTGGAGTACTCGCTAAAAGCTTTGTCTTTTTAGGAACTGCTGTCATATACCCAACTGAAACGATTTCATGCCAAAATGCTGCGTTCTTTCAAGTTTAGTTCAACAATTGGCTGATTGGTATATTGGAATATTTGTATATTTTTAGAAACGGCAGCCATTTTGATGGGGTATCGGCACTGTGTGTGCAAGTTTAAAAGGCCTTCAACCAATAATCCTTTCCGCTATATTTGACAACATTTTCTTGTGTAGATTTTGGGATTACGTAGTTTAAGGTTTTATATTTCTGATAAGTGGTTCGATATTTGATGCAGTATTGGTATCAATTTGGAAACTTTAAAGTTCTTTATGCCACATGTTACATTGGGGCAAACTCAATTTACCTGTTTTGGAGTAGTCTTTCGAAACCTGTCAGTTTTTAGCAATTGTAGCCCTGTTTTGTGACTATTTAGCTTCGTTTAAATTTAAAAGATCTTTAACATGTGCCAGGACACATTCTGTAACATTTGGCCAAATTCTGTATTGTGGGTTTTGAAGAAAAGTCTTCTTAAGACGTTCTATTTTCGTTTTGTAAGGGTGGTCATATTTGACGGTGGATCGGAATCGTCTCTGTAAAAATGAAAGAATTCCTTTCCTGCACCCATGTGTGATGACGAATGGACGACACAACACATGGTGAACGATGGACGACACACAACAACATTTCTTCTGCTCGGCACAAAGTCGCTAAAGCTAAACAATGCAAACCACTTCCCCCAACTAGGATTTGGCGGTCTCGTGGTCAACCCCTGCATATGTTCTAATAACCCACAACACTTGATAAAACACTGTTGCAATGGCCATTGTTTCTTACTTGTTATGAGGGTATACCTATTGTTCTTTTGTCTCTGCTTGAACTGTTGACATCTACTGTTATCAACCGTTTTAAGTTTCTTTTCCAACAATCTGTGAATTAAATGTCATATTACAGCATCTATTGAACTCCATCGCTAAAAACGCCCTTTTTTTTACTATGCATCAGCTTTTTCTTCTAGCAGATTGTTTGTTTTCACCGGCTTCCGTGCATCGAACTTTAAAATATACATCAAGAATAACAATACTTATGATAACAAAATTGACCTATCGCCCACTATCATTTAGTGTGTATCGGTGGTGTCAATGGACCACTGACCAATAATATTACTGACTATCTGGGAGACAATACAGATAAAATTAAACATGAAATGAAAATCTAGGTATGTCTATTTTTTTGTTTTGTGTGATCCCTGATTCCCTAAATTCCTCATTATAGAACATTAACAAATTCAAATCATAAATTCAGCAATTTTCATGTTTTTTTGAGTATATATTCAAATTCATATTACGTCTTGATATTTCCTGTCCAGAGAAAAAACATGATTTAATGAGTAGATTCGCTTTGACGACAAGTTAGTTTATACTAAACTGGATGGATAAACATAGAACTCCAAATTTATCTTTCTTTTCATTCAAACCATTAAAGTGACCCTGATATTTGGACGGTGTCACAAGAGCGACGAGCTTTTGGGTCCCTCGGGGGTTGATCATTTCACACTTAAATGTTATTTCTTAGACTGTCTTGGATTATTTGACTTCCATTTTTCGATGCTGACTGATGGAATATTTCTCCTGTGATATGTTGATAATTCAATATGAAGATTATTGATCCATATTTTGCACCAAGTTGGACTTGATTTTCTTCTTGAGTCTACCACCTCTAAATAAATTCAATATGACCAACAATGCATTTCAACCAAACACAAGGTTAAAGTGAGATGCCGTGTTCATTTGATTGCCACATTCTGTGTAGTTACTGACAAGTGTTGATTGTAATTTAACGTATCCATCTAAAATCCGCTAAGATTATTCAGTGCGATACCATTTTTTAAATACACAAATACCACTTTAAATGCTGTTTAAAATTGATTGTCAGTTGAAGATATCATCATGACGACTAGGCGCAATTATCCAAGCTTTAGCAATTATTTAATTACATATATGGAATTATTTCTAAGGTCGCTATTCACCGGTGTTACGTTTGTGAATGAACCATTTACTTAGCGCAATTAGTGCCGTCCATTCATCATCACTTTATTATATTTTCGAGGATACCGTTTATTTTTTTAAAGATAAAATATATCACTATGTTGCAATTTAACAAAATGTTTACTCGTTACCGGACAGATTCATGAGAATCATGTTTGTTGTTCGTTTTTATCTTAAAAAAACCCATATCGCTGTTTGAACTTCAAGTTCAATACCAGTGGCTTCATCGCTGGTTTGTCCCAACCCTTTAACCAATTCAACTATCGTTGGTTACACAATACGGGGCACAAACTATGCTACCTTTACCTTCACATTTTTAGCACGGAGTCTGTTTATTTTACATTTGTTACAATGTTTCATAGCGCGTACCTTTGATAACCCCCAGGCTTGTTAAGAATATATGTGTGTGTGTGTGTGTGTGTGTGTGTGTGTGTGATTTGAACTTTTAACGTAGCTTTAACAATTTTTCAGTCATATCGCTACGATATCTGTAGTGTGGCAGTTTATAGAGATGTCTAGCACTGGGGCATCATGTCGCAGACATATAGCGTGATGTCCCACCCAGTCACATTATCCTGACACCAGTCCTAATACTAACATCGTAATGCTGAGCGCCAAGCGAGGAAGCTGTTAGTACCATTTTTGTAAGTCTTTGGTATGACTCAGCCGGCGATCGAACCCACGACCTCCCGCATCCGAGGCGAACGCTCTAACCACTAGGCCACCGGAGCGGTTCGTTAAGAATGTAGTCCAAATAAATGTCATATAGTGAAAATACAGCTTAACATGAATACATTGTCCTTTCATTTATCAGTTTTAGAACGTATGGAGGATAGAATGCTGTTTGTCTGGTTCAAAATTATTTTACTAACTAAAGGTCAAATAAGTCCTTTAAAATGATATTGTTGAACTGGCTGCTTTCGTACCCATTCACAACAAGAGGAATATAGATATGCCTAAAATGAGAGAGGGATTAGCCTTTGACCAGTCTTCAGCAAAATATTACCTAAATTTTAAATGAAAGACTAGCTAACAGGTTCAGAGACAATTATATTTTAGGCGAAGAACAGGCTGGTTTTTGAAGTGGATATCCCACTGTAGGTGATATATTTATCATAAGCACATTAATATGTAAATATCCAAGGAAAGAAAGAGGTAGGATTTATGCTCCTTTTGTTGACTATTAAAAAGCGTTTACAGTATTGACAGGAGCTTACTTTATCATAAATTAGTAAATGAAAATATTAGTAGTAAAATTATTACGATACTAAAAGTCATTCCTTACGAAATTTAAAGCCATATGTGCAAATGCCCAAGCCTGTGTGAAACGACCAATGACACGAGAAATATTAGACTGCCCAGCTGGGGTAAGATAAGTTTGTATTTTATCTCCTGTTTCATTAGTTCTAAAATGAAAATGCTTAAAGACACGTACTTTTAACCAGAATAATTATGTAATATTATAATCTGTTTTTGTAGTGTTGCATGCAGATAACCAGGCTGCCTTTGCCCAAACTGTTACTCAATTTCAAAGAATTTTGAATAGACTTAAATAATACTGCAACATCTGGAAATTAAAGATAAAACTGGAAAAACTGAAAATGTAATTTTTTTAATGGGAGATATTTGAAAAGATATGAAAGTTGGTATTTTGGTGATTGCTTGATTGAGAAGAATCTTATTATAGATATAGTGGCTGTGTATTCCCTTCTAAAAAGTGATGACTAATTGTGTTAAGTAAACGTTAGCAACACAGGCGGCAACGGCACTTTGTAGTTTGAAGACTAGACTTGATCGGTTTGGTTGTTGTTGTTGTGGGGTTTAACGCTATATTTCAGTAGGCTATGCACGGCGGCCAGTATTAATGATGGAGAAAGAACCCGGGAAAACCCCGAGAAGAAACTGTCTACAAAACTAAAATAGTATCAATTGTAAATTATAGGTCGGAAGTTTTGGGTTTCTACAAAGCAAATGGTATTGGAGCTGTACAAACTTCATTTTGTAAATATATCATTGAAATTGCAAAACACTCCAAACCCTTTTATATTAATGAATTATGTTTAATGTCAATATATGTCGTAAGAAACAAAAAAATACTTAAATACTGTTGAAGTTATTAAGGATGGCTGATGACAGATTCCAAAAACAAAGCTATAACCTTCAATCCACATCGGGCGAACACTGTGACCTTTGGACAAATAAAGTTAATAATCTACTTTTTTCATACAGAATTAGTTAAGTTTGGGTTAATCAAGGGGTGGGTGTTGAGAAACTCTGTTTCATTATGTTTAAACAACGTTGTAAAGATATTTTTCAACAAGAACAAAATGGGTGTATTACGATTCTATAATAGGACCAGAAACAATCTGAGTTGTCAGTATTATATAGATTGTTTGAACTCTTCCTACAGTATTAGAGGACGGCTGTGAATATTCAGGTTTCATACTATAAGCTGTGATCTACCTCATCACATGCAATGTATGCAGCTCCCAATATGTTGGAGAAGCGCAGAAAATAAATATTAGAATGAATCTCCACAGATTAGACTGGCAAACAAATAAAGTGGAAAGGAGCCCTGTGGCGGAATATTTATTTTCTCCATGCCATACTTTCAATAATTTAATCCTGACTTGATCGACCATAACTCAAATTTGAGAACAGAAAACAGGAAATTCAAAAAGGTCTATTGGATTCGCAGGCTGCGTACACTCAAACCCAGCGGCTTAAATCAGTAATCCAAACGGGCATTCATTAGTCAATGCATAGGAAACAATACATTTATAGGTTGCCAAAACAGCATTTTCCAGTCATTTATTCTCTTTCTCAAACTCATGGTCTTAATTATAATTTGTAAGTATAAATGTTAAAAAACCACATTTATAAATATTTTAAAAAGCATTTATTAAACTATTAAATATTACAAAGTCAATTTGAATCGTTTTTGCTATTTTTTTAAAATTCATTATATGCCACGAATAATTGCATTTTGCATATACATTGCCCAAAACCAAGTTCACTGTGTTCCTGACTACATACACTGATCTAGATTTTATTTTATAAATAAATAAAACATAGTTAATATTTCCGCAGGAGAGTGGGTTAAATATTAATAACATTATCTTAGTCTGACTCAGTGACATTATGTTAACCATGTTCTTTATTGTAATATTAGTAACAATCTTCCAAAATGGAAATTTCCGTTAAGTATTAGTTTTAACTAGAACATGCTAATTTTGTCCTAGGACAAGTTGAGGGTTTTATATTCTTCTTAGCTGGAAAACTTATTTATTCCTGCAATAACGTCTGAAGCATAAATCACTCTTACTGTTGTCTTTAGTATTTAATTTTGCGTGAATTATTTATTAAAATTATTAATCTCTGTGAATACAATGTGCTTATCTATAATATGCTTAGAAACATTGACTTGGAATTGTAGTGAATTCAGACAAGGACACATATGATAATATTATTGTGATTCATCGAAAGACTGTTGTCACTTCATCACGTCCTACACCATTATAGGCACATCAGCACCTTCAGCACTGGATCTTAGTTCGAATACCACTGGAATTTAATAAGACTTTATTCATTAGGACTGGTGATGAAATGTTTGGACTATTTGGGATTTAATTAGTATGACTGTAAGTTATTTTCATATTTTCACTTTATATCTTGGGAAATTATTTGTTGAATTTTGCAAAACTTACTGGTTTATATATGTCACAATCGATTTCTGTAACTAGCTTAAATGAATATGGATATCTTTCCTTATGGCAAATTGGCAAAACACAAATATAAAACAAAATTATCGTATTTAGTTCATTACCTGGGGACAAAAACAACAAGTTGCATGAAAAGCTGTCCAACATTGGTAGGATATTTGTGTGCCTATTTGACACCGGTTGTGTGTCACATTATTTTAAATATATTCAATTTTGATCCTGTATAAATTCCACTTGAGTCTTATGTCAGGACTGAGAAGCATTTTCTCCCTAAATTTCTACCCTGGCATGTACTCAGCGATGCATTTAGGTTTTTCCACCCTTTTGCCCATTAGGCAGTGCCGCCCTCGTGTTCGGTGGATCGGACATAGTGTGGAGCGGCAGGAAGAGAAGGGTCACGACAACTACTTCTTAGTGTTGTAGGTTTTTGTGGCTGTTTTTTGTGGTGTTTGGCGTGGGGGTTAGAGCCACTGGAATTTCACTTGCCCTTAACATTTGCCGACCGTCGGCTTCTGCGAATATATGTCATTGCGTGATGAATAGCCGAAATATCTGAATAATATGTCTTACTTCTATTATTGTTATTATTATTATTATTATTATTATTATTATTATTAATTTTATATATTTTATTATGATTATTATCATCATCATCATCATTATTATTATATAACGTGTTTAATATCCACAAAATTTGATATACAGGGAAAATTGTATGTCACAGTATTTTTAAGATAGCTTTTTTAATGAGCTCCATATAATTTGTAATGCATTTCATTCTTGCAAGAGAAAGATGAATAGGAAAGTTGAATACCCCTGACTAGGATACTGATGATTGGCCAGGCAAATAGTTCATAAGAGCTGGCTGTTCAATTACCTCTTAGCTATTTTGTCCGGTAGCATGTCAAATAACCACACTGTTTCAAGATTGGAGGAACATGGAGAACATAGAGAACACAGAACAAAACAGAACAGAAATTCAAAAGAACCTCAGCTACTTGTATATTTTATTTATCTGCTTCCTCGCATGTGCTAACATAGGTAGGCGACATCCCGCTCGTAACAGAGGTGAAGAATCAATCTGATTCGTTAGAGTCGACCCTGTATTTCCGTAACCCACATACCTCTTCTAGTATCAAGCAGATAGGATTTAAAATATGCGTCATTTTTTAGTTTTAATCTGCTGCAGTCAAAAGATATCGCTAAGCGATTGCTTTAGTCTGCTGTAGTCTCACCATATCACCAAAATAGTGTTAGAATCTGCTGTGTTTATAAGATATCACCAAGCGAGTGATATAATCTACTGTGTTTATAAGATACCACCAAGCGAGTGATAGAATCTACTGTGTTTATAAGATATCACCAAGCGAGTGATATAATCTGCTGTGTTTATAAGATATCACCAAGCGAGTGATAGAATCTGCTGTGTTTATAAGATATCACCAAGCGAGTGATAGAATCTACTGTTTTTATAAGATATCACCAAGCGAGTGATATAATCTGCTGTGTTTATAAGATACTACCGAGCGAGTGTTATAATCTACTGTAGTCTCAAGATATCATCAAGCGAGTGTTCGAATCTACTTTATCTCAAGATATCAAGCGAGCGTTAAAATCTACTGCAGTTTAAATATACCATCAAGCGGGTGTAATAATCTGCTGTATCTCAAGATATCACCAAGCGAGTATTATAATTTGTTGTAGTTAAAGGAGATTAATTTAAAATTCAAATGAGAGAGAGAGAGATACCTTATTCATAACGTTTTAACGGCCATACCATATTGACAATTAAACTGAAAATTAACATGTGGGTCAAATTTTCTATCGATACACGCTGTCTTTCTTTGTTTATTTTCTACTTGATTTCGTTGATCTTTTTTCTACTTGCTTACAAGCGAAAATATTTTAAACAATCTCCCAGGACTTAGATCAAGCGTTGCTTTAAATTTGATAATGTTGACAGTTTTCAAATCAGAGACATCTTCAGTTTGTGAGTTCAGCTTGGCCACATTTTTCCGAAATGGACTTTTTCCTTAGAGCAGTGGATGGATGGATGGCTGCATGTATGTATGTATGTATGTATGTATGTATGTATGTATTTATGTATATATGCTATAGTGGATTACGGCACCACAGCACAAAAGTTGTTATATAGTGCCAACAAAAGATAATATTTGAAAAATGTATTAAAAAAAACTAAACATGCACACAAATTTAGTAAGATAAACCCTTCCAAATTAATATAAGCATTATCTATAAAATTGTAAACTGTATGTAAAATATCATATAAAGTACACACATGCAAAATTCTTGAAACATGATTAAAATTTGTAGCATAAACATATTCCAATAAATAGTCCAAGATGTTCCCGGGAATCGCTTTCTCTTTGCCTTAATTATATGCAGTGATACTGGCAATCAATGTCTTAATGATACTGCATACCTGATCGTACCAGTTTACTTTCACCACTGATTATACGGCATCATCTGAGATCTCAACATACCGGTCTATACGTGTCATCAGATAAAACACATAAAAATGATATGTTAAAGTCCTAATTGCCATATAATAATACACGCTAACTTACGTGCACACGAGACACTTCCACTTGTCCATAAAAAGTCGTTGCCACATCTACGGACTGGACAGTAGTTTATCGCAGATGTAAAACCTAACAGCAAGCTTGTACAGTTGAGGAAGACAAGAGCGCCAACATGACGGTCATATACTCCAATAGGGTGCAGGCTCGTGCACAGGTTGTCCCCAGTAATATGGGAGTCAGGATCCCCACAGTAGTCTGGAAAAAGTAAAATATGACAGTAATTTGCATCAGCAGACGAAGCTTAGTGTACGTCCCGAAAACTTCTATTTAGAATACGGATAATTTGATTTTTTATAAAGTTGACATCAACAACTATACATTAATTTAATTTTTAATTTTCGTAAAACTTCTCATGCACTATACCACACTTTTATATACAAAACATACGTTGTTTCACATCTGGTTACGTGGTTCATATAAAATAACATAATAATTTTAGAAAAATGGCAAGAAAGCGAGAAACAATTTTAAAAAATTCGAAAACTGGTACAATAATTTTGTCGACAGCATTTTTCGTATATGAGTCTTTACTGCCCAACATCAACATATTATGTCACATGAAAAACTCCATTGACTGTTCCAGAATACATAGCACAGAAAGGTGACGAACGGAATTTTCCCGTGTATATTTTGGTCCAACGATAGACATCGTCGATAAGGATGCATTTAAATATTATTATTAATTTATATAACTTTTAAATTAAGACGTCGTCAAACTCTTCTATAACGTTTATGCGAACCATGAATAAAACTATTCATTAAATTGAGTAAGTAATTACAAAAAACAACATCCTTTCTACGTGTTTATATTGTTTGCTTATTGTAATTCTAGTATAAAATAAAATGTTTTTGCATGTTAACCAGGTGATATCTCACGATACATTAATTTTGGCGTAGCATTCTTTTGTTACAGGCAAACACTAGCACAAAACACAGCAATTAAGACAGAAGAAATATGAAATCCAGCATGTTTATCTTGTCATTTAGTTATCTACAAAAAGATTCCAGAATTTTTAAAAGAAGGAAAACTTCGTGAACGCTCTATACCTCTTGATTGATTACTTAAACTGTCAGGAATGGCCTATAAGCATGGTAAGCACTTGAACTATCAGGAATGGCTTATAACCATGGTAAGCATTCCATGCATAGCGTCAGGTATCTTCACGTTTGCTCTGACATTGATGTATCTTAGATTGTTTGGTCTGCGGAAACCTACCACTGATTTATAAAGAACGATCGTCATACTAGTTTGGCACGACTATTATTCTGTGTTTATCAATGATACGACATACGGGAGGGTAATCTGTATGTCGTTTTAGGATGAAGTATATCTATTTTAGTCTTTTTTCACGGTATTTCCCAAGAGGTCAGTGCGATTTTCTTGTTCGATAATTTGATTTTTCTGCGCTATCAGCCCTCTGTTGTAGCCCCGCTTTCTTTGCATCGAGGACAGTGCTTTAGATGTACATTCCAAAGCCATCAGAGCAAATCCTACTTATTCTCAGCTCTTGTCTATACGGTGTGTTCTGTATACAATCTGCTCATTGGGACGTAGTTTTGTAATGAAGAAATTAGACAACATGTACACGTGTTGATAATCACGCGACTATTGTATCAACGGAAAGGGACTTGCGAACTACTCAGATGCGATTATAGGGAATTTAGACATGACACGAAATGTGGCTTTGAAATAGTCAAGCATTAATAAGTATCGTAAGTTAGCAAAGCCAATCAGTCAAATAAATACCAATCGGTAAATAAACGTTTGTTTTATGCATATTAATTTATACTGACTTTATGCAAAATCTGCCAAATTTTATGTGATGGGTCTGATATTTGGTCTTTAATAGAACTCCGGTATGTGAAGTATGTATAAAATAAACGCTTCACAAATTTGAAGAAACAACGAGAACTCCGCAATTTATAACCAGAGTGGCCACATAAAATTTAAGCTAAATCTGCAAACCTTTATCCCAAAGTCTCTACACATCCACAACCTAAACACTGTTGCACGGAGATGTGTGCGAAATCCATTTTTGTAAGAGCAAGAACGGAAGGCATTTTTATATTCTCCCAAACAATTGTTCTTCTTCTGCAACCATGCCTATCTACGTGCACTTTCAAATCACAATCTAAATGTAATTCACATCTAGCTGCATCGATATACATTTCTCGTATTTGTAGGTCAAAAGCGCTTAAAAAATTCAGTAACGAATGGCCAAAAAAGTCAACAAACTTGCCAAAACGAACAAAAAGTCAGCACACTCAGTAAAAAAAACAACTGAAATTTGTAGAAATAGCCACAGGTGTTGTCACTTGTGTCCCTGAAGAAGGCCTACACATGTAATCCTTAATTTCAATGTCTTTTGAATATTTCCAACGCTTTGCTACAAATATTAATACATTTCTGTAAATGTCAAATACTTACTTCCTGTACACATACCCTGGTCCTGGGAAATATCTGCAAAAAGTTAATTGTAAGTAGTTGTAAGTATACCATGAGACTGAATGCAAAGTCAAGCCTGGTGCATTTTACCTTTAAGAGTACATTTTGCATAACTTTTTAAGCCATGGAATACAGTTATTAATTCTAAGGCAAATGATGTGTATTGCAATAGCCAGTGAGAACTGTGACTGTATTTTGTTATAGAAAATATGGCTTTTGACATTATACTTGATATGTACAAAATGTTTAGCCCAACATGCAAGATTGGCCATGACCAGTTATAACCTTACTTAATAAACATCCAGATAGGAAAGCAAACAAAAAAATGATAATAAAGAAAATAAAAAAGAATGGAAGACGGGAAGGAACTAAAGAGGACAAAAATAGATGATCGATGCTATGGTAAATATAGTATTTGAATGCATGAGATAGTCATCATTTTCCCCCTCTTTTAATGGCTGTAGGTACTTCCTTTTACCCTCAGCCCATCCAGTATTGTGTAGATGGTCCTCAGTACCAGAATTATCGATATATCATTAATGATATCAATAGGTGCACGAACTCTCAACCTGGCAACAGTTACCGGGTACTTGTGTGCAGGCAGCTATCTGTACATGGATGGAATTGATTTTTTTAAATCCGCTCATGGTTTCAAGTACGAATAATGAATATTGATTTCCCTTTCGAGCAGAAGAATATTGGATTAGTACGATTATATCCAGAAAGAAGGAAAGAAAGGAAGAGGAGATGAAGAAGGATGACGAGGAGAAAATGAACGATGACGAGGTGAATGGAGTGACGAGAAGAGGAAGGATGACGAGGAGAAAAAGGATCAGATGATCTTACTGCTACAAGATGGCACATCACAAAATTCGAACTCGACTTGCGGATCTGTGGTGTAGCACCAGGGTTGCCCTCTGGACCCTTTTGGATCCCGACAGTAATATTTGGCACCAATAACGCTGTTGTCTGGAAAATCCGCGGCTTGGGTGTAATTGTGTGTGTGTGGCTGTTGACTGTTCCATGATTGACACGTTTTTCCAGTCGAAGTGCAAGTACGCCGCCCAATGTATAGCTGACTGCTGGAGTTGAAGCATTCCAAATCTTGAAAAAGTTTAATTTAATCAGTTTCAGAATTTCAAAAAGATATATATGAGGGACGGCCGATAGATGTGAATTTGTATCTTCTATTTTTTTTTCCCCTACGTAGGTCTATATCGATGAATTGTTGCTTAATATATCAAACATATCAAAAGAACTAACCGTTTTTGAAATACGACATTCATAAAAGTTATATATGCTAGTTTTATTTCGCTTCATGGTGTTAACAGCATTTTAGTGCCCCTTATTAAATGCATATATCGAAATATAGGTATAAGGATATTATCATAGAACAATAGTTATCGAGTTTTATATCCACAGTGTGTATAAAAAGATTTCAATGTTTATCCCGTCAGCAACAAATTAAATGTATTTTCAAAGTTAATTGCTTTTATACCCAGTAATGAATGTCATACTAAGCATTTTCTGAAAGTTTGGGATAGATTTATAAAGTAATAAGACGATGCCAATAGGTCAACAAAAGTTCAGAGGAACAAAGACGTAAAACGTATTAATTTCCATAACACTTACTACTGCACGAAAGCCTGGCATTAGACCACGTGCCATTGTTTTGGCACACTTTGATGGGACAGTAGTCAATGCCGGTTGGGGTCCTGATCAGCAGCGACTGGCAGTAGAACTTCATCACGGCTCCCTCAAGTGTGTTTGCAGGTTGCCTCACGCCTGCAGACATGCATGAGTTATCTCCCACCAGTTCATAGTTCAAAGCAAGACAATCTGCACAAGAAATTGTGTTTACTATATCATTTACTTTCTTTCATTAATATTTTTTGGTAGAAAATAGACTTTGTTTCAACCAAAATCAACCTATCTACACTTGTTACAACACATCAATATATGTAATTTAAATACAAGGCAAAGGGTACGTGAAATATCAATACAAGGCAAAGGGTACGTGAAATATCAATACAAGGCAAACAGCATTTAAACTACATTATTCAGGATGGCAATATCCTTTTGCATATAGAAGTAAGAAAAATTAGGGCATATTTATACTAAATATATTTACCAGAACGGCACATTTAATTGTTTTAATATCTATATCAAGTCTAGTCCTAGAAGCTTTGTCCCTTGTTGACACGAGACAGATTTCTTACTTTGAAAAATGTCCATAAATAATGTATTTCTTTTAACTATGCGGCAGGATGGAATACATGGAAGCCACAGAGTATATTAAAAAACCCGTATCATTAAAATTGCCTGGAAATATTTTAAACTCGCTCTATGCATAATGATATATAATTGTATATTTTGTTAGTTCGTAAATTGATGAATTTTGTAATAGAAATAGCTTTTATAACTGACTGAAGAGTTTCTAAAAACTATTTTTTTCCCACCGGCGGTCAATGGACGTTGATAACATTATGACCAAACTGTTTAATCAGGCATTTTGTTACACGCTTGGTCTGGTGGTAAGCATGGTCACCCGTCATGCAAGATAGCCAGGTTCAAATCCATCGATACTCTTTCTTGAGTCCTCCTTTGATTTTTATATTCTTTTTTGTATATGTGCCTTTTTGCCTAATGGAAAGAGAATTATGTTACCACTGATATTTTCGGTGCTAATATACACAAAACACATCAGAACATAAATGGCAAAATGCTGACATAATCGGGCCGTATATCGTCAGAAATCTCTTACTTCAATATATCAATCGCTCCGGTGGCCTAATGGCTAGAACGTCCGCCTCGGATGCGGAAGGTTGTGGGTTCGATCACCGGCCGAGTCATACCAAAGACTTACAAAAATGGTACAAACAGCTGCCTCGCTTGGCGCTCAGCATTAAGAGGTTAGTGTTAGGACTGGTCGGCCTGGTGTCAGGATAATGTGACTAGGTGGGACATCATGCTACATGTCTACCGCATGATGCCTCAGTGCTAGACATCACTATAAACTGTCACAATGCAGACATCGTAGCGATATGACTGCAAAATTGTTAAAGCTACCTTAAAAATCCAAAGCACACACGCACACTTCAATGTATTATAGATATTGCTAGACAGTAAACGTGAGCCTAAAAGGAAAACAAGATTTGCTTGTTCTGAATTAATTACTCATATATTTGTTTTTCATATTGTGGGGCAGATCTCATGTATTTGTACTTTTGGCTTCGCGAAAATAATGGTTCTTTGTTAAAGCTTTTATTTGATTCATCACAATCAGGTGATCCTACTACTGACAATAACATGATCAGCGAAAGTGCTCGGTCAAATACCCATGCCAGGACTGTAAGAAACTGTAAAAATGTAAAGCTTTTGTCAAATAACGGAATAAGTATATAAAAGTAGCTTTAAATACATTGCCTCCTCTACATCCTTTCAATTTAATTCTTGATTAGGGAATAATACCAGGATGGGGATTATACGACCTATTTACAATGGTACTGAAAGTCAAAATAAACTAAAATATTACAGTCCATTAAATATTGTAAGTCGTTCAGGAAACTTGCTTACGTCAATCTTAAATAATATATTAACAGATTGTATCGATAATTCTGGTATTCTAGAAAACAATCAGGCATGATTTAGTGACAGGTGCTCAACAGCTGGTAATATTTTTGTTTGGCATTTTCTAATTGACATCCCGAAAATAAGGAAAAAGATGTTATTTTGTTGTTTTGCTGACTTTTAAAAGTATTTCATTCAGCATGGAGAGTTGGTCTTTGGCAAAACCTAATTAAATACAACATTGATGGAAATGGTTCCTTTAACGATTTATAGTATGTACCAGGATACAAAATCTTGTATTACTTTTAATGGCGAACAAATAGCTTTCTGGCTTGTAATAATGGTATTCGATAAAAGGAAAATCTTTCTCGTGTTCAGTTTTAGTGATTTGTTAATGATTTGAAATTATTTTGATTTAATAATAACAGTGAAGGAACACAAGGCAATTTGTTACGCGATGATGTTGAAATGTTGCTCGTTGTTTTGATTCATTTTTATGCATATGATAATGTTCTCTCAGCCAAAAACGAAATAAAAATCCGAGATGGTTTAACTTGTTTTCAACAGTACTGACTTTAGATTTACAGTTAAAATTATTTGACCAAGACAGTGTACCAATTCTTACTTATGGGGGTGAAATATGGACTATGAAAATCTCGGCCTAATATAAAAATTGCATTCTAATTTTCTGAGGGAAATAACAAATTTACACAAAAGTGTTCCAGTATATATATATATATATATATATATATATATATATATATATATATATATATATATATATATATATATATATATATATATATATATATATATATATATATATATATATATATATATATATATATATATATATATATATATATATACATATATATATACATATATATATATATATATATATATATATATACATATATATATACATATATATATATATATATATATATATATATATATATATATATATATATATATATATATATATATATATATATATATATATATATATATATATATATATATATATATATATATATATATATATATATACAAGCACAATTAGGCCGACATGCCTCAGTATCACTAAGCATTTGACAAACTATCTGTCATTCATAAATGAAAAGAAAAAGATTAATTGTCAAGTATGGTAACTAGAACGATGTTGTATTTGTTCCTTTTGATCATAGCTGAATAATGCATAAAGACACTTCTTCAAAGAGTGCGAACATAGTGTAATAAATTTTGGTGTATGTGTTTTTTTTATAGCGCTCCTTTTTAAGGATTTTGTTTATATGTTTGTGATTACTTGTTTGATTATGACAAGTCGGTACTCGAGAAATATTCCTCAGACCGAAATAATTAACCAATTACTAGGAGTGAACGTCAAGGAGTGAAGTGATAGTGAGTTTCCATGATGCTATGATACACTTTTGGTGAATTAAGGTCAGAGCCGCATGAGTGTCCCTGGAGTTCGGTATTAAAATCTTGTTGTGTAAATTGATTGTTTGACTACAGGTGCAGTATTTATGATTGGAGACTGGTACATTATATACTGGTATATGCGAAAAGGGACTGTTCCACCGTCGGCAGGCGCCGTTTATCGTTGATGTGGTAGTAGTAATGTTGCAACGTTACAGGCATAATGTGGCTTTAAACCATAATATGACTGGCTTAAGGTGGCGTAGTAAAATAATTATCTGCATTAGGTGGTTGAATTATATAGTTTAAGGCGTGAAATCATGACGGTACGTTACGGAAAGTTAATGATGAGAAACCATGCAGTTGTGCAGCTGATATACAGTTGGGAAGTTGTGAGATTTGTGGTCATGTATGAATTAGAGTAAAAATTTGTATAAAATGGTCACGTTGGATTTTCCAGTTTACAACAGTAGTTGTATGGGAATCTTTGGAATCAAGGGAAAATTATGACTCCTAGCCAGATTCACGTCAGAGTTAGACATCGCACGGTCATGTGACCCCTTTGTTTGTTATAATATGATGTATGGTAAAATAATAGAAATTATAACATTAATGCCATAAGGAAGTATATATTAACTGATCATACGTTGTAGAAAAAATGTCAAGAGGACGCAGTTTTAAAATATATAATACGGATATCCAATCGGAAGAATATTTAATCAAATTTCCTTTTTTTAAAAGAATAGTAAAATATACTGAAATCAAGGATGTCAGACCATAATTTGCCTCTTGAAACTGGTCGATGGAATAAAATTCCATATAAAGAAATAACATGTACCAAATATCCATTACCTTTTTGAATGTGACTGTTTTAGGTAGGCTAGATTGAATTTGAAATGAAATATTATTACATGCCTCCCAGTACCTTAAGCTATCAACATTTAATTACAAATACAAATAAAATAATAGTGACAATTTTAGGCATATTTGTTTGCGGAACTATGAACGAATTCGAAACTGAATGTAGGTCTGTGTATCTACATAGAATGATTTCGATTTCCAACATTTGGCTACTGTCATAAGTGAAATGGTGTATCTAAAGCCTTTTGTATTCACATCGTTGATAGTTCACTTCTCTTTTGTTACTCCATGGACAAGGACTTGTAATCTTTAGATAATCTGATAATCTCAGATAATCTCTCTCTATCTCTCATTTCGTGTTTCTTGACAGTTTCTTTTTCCTCCTATTTATATTACACTATGTACATACATACATACATACATACATAACATTTATTGTTCCCAGCAAAGCATTTCGTGTACAACGTTATTTTCTTATTTATGTTTCTCCTTGCATAAAAACAACTAATTTTGTCGTATCGCATGAAATTTGAAAGTGCTGTATAATTGTAATTTTTGGTAAATATAGGTACAAATTATACAATTTAGGTATACATGGTTTAATAGTTTAAAAAGGAAACATCGTCCGGAATAGACAGACACTCCCCTAGAAGGTAAGCTAACAGCTAAAAAGAGGAACAACTGTTCAGAAATGGTTGATACTACAGTACAAGGTAACTTTACCGGCAAAAACATGATCCACTGTATGGAAGTGACAGAAAAGAATTAATGCAACTAATACTACAGTACAAAGTAAATTTACCGACCAAAACATGATCCACTGTATGGAAGTGACAGAAAAAAATTAATACAACTAATACTACAGTACAAGGTAGATTTACCAGCCAAAACATGATCCACTGTATGGAAGTGACAGAAAAGAATTAACACAGCTAATATTACAGTACAAGGTAGATTTACCAGCCAAAACATGATCCACTGTATGGAAGTGACAGAAAAGAATTAATACAACTAATACTACAGTACAAAGTAACTTACCGGCCAAAACAGGATCCACTGTATGGAAGTGACAGAAAAGAATTAGTATGACTAGTACTAATCCGAAAGCCATATTTTTCCCAATCATTTGTACATGTCGTTGGAGTTGATTGCATCAGGCATATCAGAAATACTTAATCATATTGATGAATGTTCCCAACCACACTGGTTAAAAATATATGGCGAGGAAAATAAAGTCCTGCCTTTTTATTTAGAATTTGTATTTTCCAGCGTGACGCCGCTGACGACGCAGGTGACGATCCAGGTGACGACCACACCAAGATAGATGCTAGTTCCAACGGCTTACGGGGTGGGCTCCATTAGAATGGCCTGGCCAGGCTGTATTTATAAGGCTTCATCACTACTATACAGCACATAAAACAACAGCTTTATATTTATTGGTGCATACGTATATATAAGCATAACTGAACAAAACAGGAGATATAGATTAGCGAGTTGGTATACCCGCAAGCGAGCATGTACGGGATTTATTCAGAAAACTACAAGGTTTAATTGCAACCGAAAATCCTGTTCTCACAGCATGGTAAATTTTCACATGAGTTGATCTATGTTTAATCATCGCAGAACATTTCATTCAGCGAAACTATTCTTTCGCATAATCAATGCGAATCGTGGGGTGCACGGGCGTCAGGCGTTGTCGGCGGTAAAATCATTATATTTATGGCACAAATACACCGCATAAGTAAGAAAAGAAAGTGTTGCTCCATCGGATATAATATCAACTCACAATAAAGTAACAATGAAAATCAGAATTGGTATCAAAAGCTATTTGAAAAATTGCCCCATTTCGTGCAGGAAAAAAAAGAAACGAAAAGAAGAAAAGTAAGAAAATACATAAGGATCTAATCTCCACAAAGAATCAAATATAAAAGAGAAGGGTCACAGCGTAAAACCATGACGTTTGACAACAAACGTTTAAAGAATATTCCGATTGAGCCCAAAAGGTTTGATTACTTGACATCAATAATGTGAACTTCGATGTCACGAAAGAAATGCAGTTCATCTAAAGAATAGTAACTGAAATGATCGATAACATTTCCCTTAACAACATCAGCTTGACTGATAACTTTGTTTATGATATTGGTTTTATTTCTAGACAAAATACCATTACGGATGGTATCTAACGATATTCAAGGAAGTCCAAAGATTAAAATACTATTAATTTATTTTTGCTTTCCTCGTTCTTTTTGTACCTTGTTTGCATGAGTCTGTTTTCCGCAGCTTTTGTGTTTTTATTTCAGAGTATGACTAAAATATTTATCTGCATAGCATTTTACGACGATTGTTACCCAGTGGCGGTTAAAAGAGGTTGGGGGGCCTAGGAGATGGCAATTGTTCCTAACAGCTTCTGTCGGGAACTTTTTATTTCTATTTATATATTTCTTTGCAACTGAAATTTTCATAGTATTTCATCTTCACCTTAGTGTAACTCTGGCAATTCTTCGCAAAATGTATATTTAGGAGGGTGAGGGGTGAGGAGGAGTTTGAGAACTCAAAGTTTGTTCTCTATAGCCTCGGTAGGGACTGGAGTGAAGAACATTGCCACAAGGGGCCTTGAACCGTCGCGTCACCACGGCAGATAATTTGATAATCAGTTGATATCACGCAATATATCATGACACAGAGAAATGATAAATGTGACGCATTTTCCTTTATTATAAAATCTGAAATAGTGTCTTAATTTTTAATGAACAAAAGCAACGACATTAAAAACATGACAACACAATGAAGGTAACAAATTATGACACATCAACAATAACAACAATAAAAACATCAAATGGGGATAATTTTGATGCATAATGGAGTGAGTTGGAACCCAACATTATTAAACACAAAGGGATTTTAACAGCATTGTATATGTGCGTTAATGTTTTCCCAATTGTTCGGTTCATAAATACAAAGATGTCGAGCATACAAAATAGCAAATATTATCAGTTAATTTACCATGCAGCATTAAATTACGGTCTTACTGTTGATCATTCACACTTCTGAAAAATATATTTAGGTTTGCAATTAGTCCACCATCAGAAATTGATACTGAAGAAAAGTTATAAAGTTGATCATTCCAGTTTTGTTTAGTCAGTTCACATTCGTCTACCTGATAGAACATGTAATTTTCCCTGACAAATCTGTTACTGATTAAACAGTGTATCTTTTATTGCGAGAAAATGAGTGAAAAGGCATCAATCTAAACACTGTAATGTCTGCAAAATTTTTAAAAATATAAAACATTATTTGGTACTGGAGAGAGAATGCTATCAATGTATGAGAAAGAATAGCAAAATGGTATACAAGATTTTAAATTGGATATTTACGGGTACAGAAACAGTTTTACATGGTATATATATTTAAGATGCCGACCCGTGTTTATCGAGAATAACCACTGGTTTAGCTCCAATAACCTTGTACATACTTACTGCAACAGTTATAGAACCAATTCAGAAGTTGATAGTTAGCAAAAGGGTTTCAAACATTATAAAATATTAATATCTGCCAAAACAAATTTAAACAGAATCGATCATATGATAAGCTGCGATCTGTAAGAACGAAAAACAAAACCGGAAAAAGATTATTTGATCAACAAAGTTTTCAACAGATTCAAAGGTATAACAAAGACACAGTCAGGATGATAACTAATGCAAAAACTAAAAGATATTGTCGAAACTGACAGGGACACACAGGGAAAGAAAAGCTTAACATATGAGGAAAACACCTCTCTTACCGCGATATTTTTCCTATACATATGTTTCGCATAAGTGAAAGCACACAAAGTGTCCTTGTCTTTAGGAAATCTAGAAAAATAAAATAAGCAATCTTGTCAAGTAAGAGAGATATATCATAATAGTAACTCAAGGAATGAAATATCCTTTGTCAATCCTTTTGAAAACAGATATGGCTGCCTGTACATTGACAAGAATAAAGCAAGAGACTTGTACATTCTTATTAGTTAATACAACCTAAAATATATACCATAAAAAGTCATTATTCGCGATTACTGGAGTCATTGTGAGTCACAAGGATTTTTCAAGGAGATTTTATTTCATACTATGTTAATGGTCATTGCAAGCAATTACTGGTGGGTACAATTAATAGACAGAATAGAAGCATCAATCAGAGATTTTACTATTTTTCTGTTAAAGCTTTGTGAGCAAATCAATTATAACAAAAACAAAGGTATTACGTTGACCGAATTTCAAATCAAATTACACAAAGAGGTGGAACAATCTAAAAGACATAAAAGCACATGTTAATTAGGAAGTTGTAAATAGCATTGGAGTGGTGTAAAGCAGTAATGCCAAAATAGACCAAAGGATTAAACAAAAGAGAAAAGATTTCATTGATCTGATACAGAAATGTACAACAGAATGAAATGCACTGAGAAATGGAATTGATACAAAGATTGTACTGAAAGTTACAAAGATTGTTCTGAAATATACAACAACTGTACTGAAAGATACAAGGACTGTACTGAAAGATACAAAAATTGTACCGAAAGATACAGAGATTTTACAGACAGATACAGAATTATGCTGAAAGATACAAAGATTGTACTGAAATATACAAAGATTATACAGAAATAGGTTTTCAGGCACGTGGTGTAATATTTATTGAACTAGCCGATCATCGACACATTTAAAAACGGTTTTTAAACATGCTTAAGTCTGAAACTCCACCTCAAGCAGTCTTTAACACCTTTATATTGAGATAAGTTCCATCATGTTTTGCTGAATATACATAAAAGATGATTAACTGCAACATCCATTAAAATAAAGAAAACTTAGGTCTATAAATATTGTAATCAACTTTAATCAACTTTAATATTGAAGATCAATTTTAAAACATTTATAGAGAGGGTATATGTTCCTTTTTACATTTTGTCACAGGCAAAGTTTACTCGTCATACATTGAAAAAGAATCAGAGGATTGAATTTAGAGTTTTAAAAGAAAACGTGTACATACAATTAGAAGAGAACATTGCACTTCTAAGTTAATTTAAACGGAACACTAGATTCTTCACATGATGTAAAAGAAAATTTGATAAATGGCTGAAGAAGGCAGTAGTATCAATATATGTTATGAATACTGCAAAACCGTCACAGCAGCAGTTGATTGGAGAACCAGTAGCTCACTGTATCGCAGCTGCCTTTTAAATATGTTTGCTCCGTATGGATCTGACGAGGCGAGCACTAGACATGGTAAATGCGGAAACAACTAGGCACAATAAAAGTTGAAGGATAATAAGAGAATTGTGGAGTTAAAAAAAAACAACAGATAAAATAAAATTGACTACTTTAACGAAAGATTGAGAAAACAAGGTTTGGAAATTGACTTCTTAAACAACCTGGTTTTTGTTCTATGTGCATCTATTTTTGGTATCGATGTTAGTCATTATTAAAACGACCATGACAGTAAAAAGGCAAGACTATTGAAATACACTGAGTTAAGTAAAATGCGCATGCATTTTTGGTTCACTTGTGGTTGAGTTAGCGTGTGTATTACTTACAACCTTATTTGTAAAGAAAGAACATAGGCAGTTTTTCAGCACAGTAAATAGCGAAATATCTGTCAGAGAATGGCTATTTATGTTGACAATAAAACTACGCATTAACAGGAAATGATACCGCAAGGATTTACGTATTTTTATAGAACACATCCATGCATCACATATATTTGCTAGGGAACCAGCCTGCAAGGTGATACATTAAATATCGAATTTCGAAGAATGACGATCGCTGATTGGTTGAAAATAATTAGTAAAATTAACCTAACTTTCAGAAGAATCCAACTATATCACACTCGCCAGACATGTACAATTAAACGTAAATTTAACAACTACGATGTCATTTTTATGAAAAACTAGCAGCACAGCATGTGCTTTTCATTATTTTAAATGTTTCTGATTCATCATATCGTTTATAGGACTGAGACATGTATTGCCAATAGTAGCGAGAAAGTATAGCGATTTGGCGGAATATTAGCATTATGGTTTTCGGTAGATTAACTAGTTGTCTGTGCCCGCATGTGCGAGCAAGCAAGACTGAACAATGTATAACGAATGGTGAAAAACTGAGAAAGTTACTCTCAGAAGCTGCTGATGAACAAAATACTGGTAGCGAATCTACACAGTTCGTGGTGAATGGAAAGACGTTTAGAACACTATTTGAAGTTTAGATACTAGCAAAACTTTGTCCACTGTCTCCTTGTACTCTTTGTGAGGATTTCAGGTTTACTATAATACTTGAAAATAAAATCGTCTGAAAGGATAGAAGGCAGAAATAAAGAATAACAACTGAAACTATATGAGTGCAGTGTGATACGAGTACAATTTAAACACTTGCGCAATTTGTTAACGTAAAGTACAGAAACTGAACATGTTTCTTCTACTAGTGTATCACTACGGAGAAAATCATTATATAGTGTTCAATACAGTCTCAACCAACTTCAAACCTAATGACACAGTATGCGTTTTAAACGGTGCTTTGATAGTGGAGAAAGGTTTTACAACCGAGTAATAGACACAATTTCAGTGATTACACATGGGTTAATAAACTTGTTTAATTGCCATGTTATTGAGTTAATACATACAACACCAAGTAAAAAAAAAGTACATGTATTTTAGAAACGTAAATATTAACTGCTTTACTCTGACAAACAATGCATCTGGCTTCAATTGAGAAGTACACATGATAACACATTAAAACGGTAATGTCTCCATTTTAAATTTAGAGGAAAATATATGTAGATGCTCACAAATATATATTTATTTCGTACCTGACGCTCAAAAAAATCAGGTGAAATCAATTATATTATAGTCATTAGTAAACATATTTGAAAGAACTTCATAACATAAGATGGTAATATATGGTTGACTAACCGTGAATTATGACCGCTCCGGTGGCCTATTGGTTAGAGCGTCCACCTCGGATACGGGAGGTCGTGGGTTCAATCACAGACTTACAAAAATGGTACTAACAGTTGCCTCGCTTGGCACTCAGCATTAAGATTTAAGTGTTAGGACTGGTTGGCCTGGTGTCAGGATAATGTGACTGGATGGGAAATCTTGCTATGTTTGCGGCATCTAGCCCCAGTGCTAGACATCACTATAAACTGTCACACTGCAGACATCCTAGCAATATGACGGAAAATTTTTAAAGCTACGTTAACAATCCAGATAACACACACACTAATTGTAGGTAAACATTGTTTGCACTAAATCTGAGAGAGGTTGAATGCAAAGCCATGTTAAATCGTATCAGTATGAGGTATGATCTGTCCAACGTTACTGCACAACAGGATGCGTGATAGGTCGTCATTAGTCAAAGATGATCGTCATAGATCCTGGAACTAAATTATCTAAGTGATTAGAATTACTTGCCAATATGTACCAAGGAAGAAATACTGTGTTTCAAAGTGATAATTGGCAAAATTCTATGTAAAACAGAAAAACTATGGGGTTTAATAATATTAGTATTAATGATCGTCTAAAGCTTAAATTCTGTAATCGAAGATTTTAAGGAAAATACATGTGTTGGGTCGTCTTCTACTTTAGCATAGACCATATAAAAACAATCAATCAATCAATCCTCTCTGCGCTGTCTGGTGCTTGAGGCGACAGCAAGGGAGCACCATTTTGGTCTGTCGGCTGCTGTTATGGGGGCGGTCTGCAGGGTGAGGCCTCTGGTCTTGAGTTCTCGCTCCACGGTTCGGCGCCAGGTCTCTTTGGATCTGTCACGGTTCCTTTTTCCCTGTGGAGTCCATCTCAGTGCCACCCTTGGTAGTGAGGCAGGGGGTATTCTGCAGACGTGGCCGAGCCATCTTCACTGACGAGTTGCAATGGTCTCAGCGATAGTGCTTGCGCCCGCTCTGTGCCGGAGTTCCTCGTTCGAGATCATGTTTGGCCAGAAGATCCTCATGATCTGTCGCAGGCACTTGGTCTGGAAGACTTCGAGCTTGCGTTCTATGTTAGCAGTGGTCTTCCAACAATCTGACCCGTACAAAAGGACGCTCAGCACGTTGCTCTTGAAGATACGGATCTTCGTGTGGGCGCTAAGGTTTATAGTCCTCCAGATGGGCTTCAGCATTGCGAAGGCCTGGTTGGCCTTGCTGATTCTTGTGGTGACTTCCCTTGTGCAATCTCCATCCGTGGCGACCTTGCAATTGAAACTATATTTGACAAGAACCATGTTATTCCAAACGCAAATGAAAGAGAAGTTGTAGATACTTTGAACTAGAACAAAATAAATAAACTTTAAATGATATTGTATTGGCCTATACATTACGAAGTACTGGCATGACTAGCAAAGTGTTTATGTTACCCACTAAATAAAATTTATCATTAAAGAAATTGATGCTACGATGTGTGTGTTTGTGTGTGTATGTATGTGTGTATGTCTTTTTGTTTCATTATTGTCTTGTTCTGTTTTAATGTTCTTTCATTTTTGTTTTGTTTCGTATGGGTTTGGTTTGGTGTTTTGTTATTTGTTTGTTGTTTTTCTTTGTTTTTTTTATTATATGCATTTTGCGACTGTATGACCTGCATACATTCATCTCTTGATTAATTTCTTCATTTTAACAAATACACTTTTGGACCATTTCAAATGATCAATTCTTATTAATCTCGCATTTCTTTATTACAGTATAACTTTATTTTCATATTTTTCCGTCCAACATTTTGATCATAACTAACAACATTTTGACTGGTACACCGGTTTGTTACTCTATGAAATGCTCAGAAACGTTCCTGTTAATATGTGGTGTGTTAAGTACATTGCCCTGGTTATAGGTCATTGTGCAAGTGTGTAAAGTACATTGCCCTGGTCATAGGTCATTGTGTAATAAAACTTGATATCATTTTTTATGTGGTTCTAAGCGTTTTTGTCTAAATGAACAGTGGTCTTGTATCAGACATCTGTAGTATCATTCTTTCACCGAATTTGTTTTTCATCTTGTTGAAGTAAACGTCCTACACGGACATATGAATAACTCCAACACAGTAAAATGACCATAAACTGGTTTAGTATGTTCAATCTTCTTCTTTCTCAGATTTCACTAATACCAGATCTTCATCTATTATATAGCTCTTTGCGAATAAAAACCTTTCTTCATTTCATTTTTTTAAAATAGCTAAAAATTCCCAATATGCTGACTAAATACATTGTTGTTCAGCAATGTGAAGAAAATTTTTTTACTCAAAATCTATCTTAGATTTACGTCTGAGACTCGTATTCCGTTCCACTTAGGATTTCAGTCAAAGCTACTGTTCAAACATGGCATTTCTGTACTTAAAGCTTTAAGCTTTTGTAATTTATCACACATTTGTCTGCATTTTTCAATGTACAAAACACTTCTTTAACAGTTGGTTATGTATCTTTGTAATCATCAGTCAATTTCTTTCGCATGGGAGATGCATCATTTTCATCTGATAAAAGATTTTGTTTCTGTGCTAGAAATTACTGCATGTGTAGGTATATACAATTTTTTTAAATATATAACCAATGTAAGTATTGTCAGGTATTTCGAGCTTCGATTCCATCTTGTTCGTCATGTGCCCATCTAAACTTAGTGCCTGGCATGTCACGCCACATAAATTAATCATGTCTAGGTACGTAATGCATCACCTTCATTTTGACATTTCGTATAGAACTTTATTGCACTACATGACGTGGACCTTGCCATCATTGCGTATTTTACCATTTAAGTCAGAGTAATACATATAACTGTGGTATCATTCCAATTCTACACAGAATCAATAAATTAAACATGGCATAATCTGTCAAAACAATCTTGAATACGATATATTTTTATCGATGCATCTTAAGCTAAGGGCAGTACACTGAGATAAAGCGCTGGGTCGAATTTGCAGTGTTTCATGCAGTTATTGGTTGCATTCTACATTTTCCTACTCTGCGTAGGGTTTGATTTTTTTAAAAGGAAAACGAATTTCCCAGACTTTTATACTTGATATCCTGGCTGTTTAGAAAAGGACTGCGTGTATCTTTCGATGTATGATGATGTTATTGTTGTTGTAGTTGTAGGGTTTAACGCCATTTTTCGGCACAACATAGGTTATACAAGGCGTCAATATAAATGGTGGAGGAAAACCTCAGAAAGAACCACTGACCCACGAGAAGCTACTGGCAAGCTTTCTCACATACGCACATTGGCCGACCCCGAGACCCGAACCCATGCAGACAGAGGTGAGAAGGCAGTTATCCGCAACGGTGAGCATTTTAGACCACTCGGCCACTCAGGAACCCTTTGGTGTATGAGTGATGGGTGTAATTTTGATTAGAAATGAGCATATAGCTTGATCTTGCTTGATATGTGCACCTATACAAAAGTGCGAATATATATATCTAATTCATTGCACTTTCATAAGCCTAGTATACTTATATTGGTAAATGACTTTCCCCATATATGCCTTTCATTATATATATAACAGAAGTGTCATCATCACACATAATACTTTTATAATACAGGTAGCTGAAGAGAGAGAGAGAGAGAGATGAGTTATCCCATGTATTAATATGGGTAGGTGAGTTTCATCATATATTTATATGCGTGGATGAGGTTCCCCATGCATTTATATGGGTAGATGCATTTATTTATATGAGTAGACGCCTTTCTCCGTGTATTTATATGGGTAGATGCATTTATTTATGTGGGTAGATGTCTTTCCCCATTGGTTTATATGGGTAGATGCCTTTAATTGTATGGGCATATGCCTTTAATTGTATGGGCATTGACATGAATGAAATGTTTACTACTATAAAAGATCAGCATGTGCCATTGATGGATCGTCTTAAGGCCCATATAAATCTCTGATTAATTGTATAAAGATGCGTGTAGTGTCGAGCGTTGCTCAGCTTCCGACATTCAGGAAATATTTAATTGCTGCCTAGCGCTAATACGGTTTTGTGGTAAGCAGCACGGACACTTCCTGTACGATTATATTTCTAATGCAGTTTTGTGGTAAGCAGAACGAACAATTCGTGTACCATTATATTTGTAATATAGATTTGTGGTGAGCAGCACGGACACTTCGTGTACGACAATATTTTCAAGATCAAAATGAACATCACACGCAACGTTTAATTGATGTCAATTTATATTTACATTTTATCCCTCTTCAGGCGTTATATCGGTTGAGCTACCTATATTATAAAAGTCTTTCGTGTGATGATGACTCTTCTGTTATTCTGAGAAAAATTTGTGTGTGAGTGTGTGTGATTTGGATTTTTAACGTAGCTTTAACAGTTTTTAGTTATATCGCTACAACGTCTGCAGTGTGGCCGTTATAGTGATGTCTAGCACCGATGTATCATGTTTCATCATATCCCACCTTGTCACATTATCATAACACCAGGCCGACCGGTCCTAACATTAACCTCTTAATACTTGAGCACCAAGTAAATCAGCTGCTAGTATCATTTTTTATAAGTTTATAGTATGAATCGGATGGTGTTCTAACCCGCGACCTCCCGCACCCGAGGCGAACCCTCTAACCACTTCGGCCACGAAAGTGGTCCTTGAGATAAATAGTCAAGCAAAGTTTACACACACACACACACACACACACACACACACACACACACACATAGATAGATAGATAGACAAACAGACAGATAGATGGACAGACAGACATACAGATAGATAGATAGATAGATAGATAGATAGATAGATAGATTCCGTTATGTCCATTTGTGTGTAAGGACATGTTTAATGAGCATCTTACTCCAAAGTAATGGCACCTTAGCTGTTATGGTCATCCCTTTTAAGTGAACATGATCAACGTGTTAACATATCTGACTTTCTATACGTTATCCTTACCGGTTTAATGTACTTTCTGTCAGATGTGCGGTCCCAAACGTTTTATATTTCATGCACATTTACAGATACATAAAATTAAATTTATTGTTTTGAAATATTGTTGATTTTAACCGGAGATATTTTGAACCAATCACAATATCTATCTAAAGTAATTTTTGATTGTCTATATACCTTCACTTGGTATATTTACCAAAGATTTCAGAGCGTTAAAGAAACATCTATCAACTCACGTTTTGCTGACACAACCTTTTCTTGTTCTTAACTCAGCTAACAAGAGTTTTCTCCCGTGTTATACAGATTGTTGTGAGTAGGAGTATTAAATGTCATTATGATTTCTTTCTCACAAACCTCACTGTTAAAGCATGAGATTATTGATTTGTATTAAGTCAAACCTAACTCTTGATTGGCTGTTATGATCTGCCCGAGATCAGCTTCTTCAGTACCTATTGCATGTGGCATAAATACATATAATCTTTAAAGAGTTACAGCCAGCATTCAAAATGTTCTCTCTCACTCGCTGATTTTGCACACTCTGAGGCAAATCCACGCCTACCTTCGTAGAAGGTTCTGATAATTGTTTCATCTTTTTATTTATTTTATATAATTGTCTATCAAAATATCATTATGTTTTTTTTTTTATTCTATTCCCATTCAAATGTAATGACATTTCCTCCAATCTCTTTCTATCCATTATTTCTGACAAGTAACATCATTTCGCATATGGAATCTTTCTTGAATGCGTGTTCAAACATTCCTACGAATTTGAATTAGAGCGAATTGAATTAAATTAAAGTTTGCTCTTCTATCTAACATAAAGAGAAGTCCAACTAATGCATTCGGCTGGCATCCCTCGGCTACAAAGATATTTTCGAAAATAGCAAACGCGTTCATTGCCTTCGCTTGCTGAAATATTATTGTTGCGAACTGAATATAATTCTGCTCTTGAGATGGTACACGATTATTTATCATCGATCGCCATCATACTAATTTAGTGGGCTGCTGGGAATTGATTGAATTTTGCTTTGCAGCTACTGTACAATTATCTAAACTGATCAAATAACCTATCCAAATAATTTTTCAATAAAAATGAATTAATATATGCATTACAGGTCTGTTTACGTAAAGCAACATGAAATGAAACTGGTGCTGGGAGGAAAATAGAGTAATTCTGCTACATCTTAGGCGTTGTTTTTTTTTCAAATTCATAACCGACAGATCGAAATTTATAATTTTTGATCGATCGCCTTTTCCTGCAGAAATCTGTAATTTCACAATATCTTGCTGTGCAATATATGCAGATGTGGTGATTGAGATTGTACAAACCGTTCAGAGCTCCAACGTCGAGTTTATCTTTGAATTTTATAATGCATATTGTTTTGCAGCAGATCGATAAACAGTTATTGCAGAGTAGAAAATAATCACTATGCTTGGGTATTGCACTTACGGTCAGATACAGTAATTACTGAATACAGGAAAAAACATGATGCATGCGAAGATGAAGCAGACGATGAATACGAGGACGATGACGATAATAATCATGATGATGACCATGATGATGATGATTACGACAATGAGTATGGTGATGAAGAGGACGGCGACCATGATGATAATCATAATAATGGTTGTGAGGCTGATGACGAAGACGATGAAGATGACGGTGAAGTTTTTCATAGGATCAAATAAAAAAACCACGATCTTTAATTTTTGATGGCGCATGCGGCATTTTGAGATGATGCGGACTATTGACTTCCACTGGTGATTGAAATTACTAAGTCCATTGTTCGACTTTTATTTAGTAATATCGCATAGGCCAACAGGGTCGATTTCAGAAAAATTCGTAAGATATGTGCTTCGCATAAGAAGCAGATATGTTTTTTTGCAGAGACTTCTTCGTAGAAGGACAGGTTGTAAGGACAATCATATGTGTATACGAATTCAAGTGACGAAACTCCCAAAGTTTAATACCAGAGCAATCCAAATAAGGATGCACAGGCCATGTCTTAATCCGAAAGACATAAGTAGATGTTGCAAAATGTGACAAGTGGATCAGTAATGAGACCTTATCGCACCTATTTCATGCCATCGTCTGTTATACCTAATCATTATTTGAAATTTAAAACTCGCAGAACATACAGTAATGTTTATATAAAATAATGCCTTAAAACCGAGATACATTTTAAACGATGCAATTAGTTTGTATCAACTTACAAAATAAATCATGATTGCGACTTTGAACTTCTTATAGATCAATGTTACGAGTATGTAGATGCATTTAGGAACTAAAATAAGTCAAATTTCGGCTTTCTAAGAACAAGAATTTTTAATGGTTTTCCTAGCATTATTTTTATTTTATCTCGTTGATATGATGTAGTCAGTGACTAAAAGGTTTTACAAAATGACATTGAATATCCTCATGTAAAAAACGGGTGACAGATAATTAGTTTTGGAAAAATTGCTGAACTGTTAATTCATTTACCTCATTATATGTCATATAATATTGTCCTGCGTTCCTAACAGTTTGTAAGCATGAGGCAGTTTTAGTTTCTTCTCAGAAACAGTTTAACAAATTTTACCAAATTTTTCTAGAAACCTCCAGCAGCAGTGAGGGCGAACAGACCGTTTTTAGGTTGGTCCATTTGTAAAACTAAAGCTTCCTACGAAAATAAAAATACAAGCGTAATAACGCTAAACCGAGGTCTCTAACCGGGTTAGCTAATTTTTTGTTATTGACGCTTGTATGTCATTTTTCAGCAGGGAGGGTGAACAGACCATTTTTAGGAGCGTCTATTTTTGAAAATAAAGCTTCCTACGAAAATCAAAAATACAAGCGTCACCGAGGTCCCTAACCAGGTTAGCGCATTTTTGTCTGTGATGTCCTCGATCGCCCCATCTGCTGCCATGTGTGTAAAAAGAACGTGACAGGTCTCACAACCAAACATTTTATCGAGACCTATTTGATATCGAGACCGAGGATCTTGTAACTTTATCGTGATAAATCTATGAAGAATCGCTTGCGCTTTTGAAAAGAGATTTTTAAGTTTGATTATACCCATGTCCCCTGAATACCAAGTCTGGTATATGTTTCTAAGTGTGTGGGTGTCAACACCATTAAAGACAACCAGAAGATTCAGTTATCTCTGATCACTATAGATATTTGCACATATCGCTGAGTAACATATATAATGTCTGTGTTTTTGCGTCTGCCTCGGGAAAATATTCGAGCTGGATTTGATTGTTTGCCTAGCAACACATCATCGTATACTACGAGATTGTTGATACTGCTATCAAGATTATCTACCAACGGCATATCGTTGATGTCGGTGATAAAACCAATAATATCATTGTCCTCCTCGTCCAACAACTTTGCATTTTCATTAAAAAATTTGAGTACGTAGTAGCATCTCTGATCATCAACATATGGTGCCACTAAATATTACTTATCCCACTTGAGCCATCTCATTATCAGGTTAAGTAACAATTGCGTCTTACCAGACCCAGATGGCCCTATGATAATTGCTCTGATATAATTTGGTAGCGCTGGATGATGCTTGTCTGGCTTTTTCTTTGGTGTCGCTGAAAAATCAATGACATCCACGTTGTAGAAATATAATAATCATATGAATTTATATTGTGTTCGATGCAGAACATCCACCCCCACCATCGGATTAAAAACAATAACAATGAGGAGTAGGTGTGTGCACTTACAGGCAAATGTGTGAATTGTGGTACAAAAAATGTAGATTTATCTCTAACGCTCCAGGTGGAGATATCGCAGCTTTACTGAAAAAATTACCAGGGGCTCCATGGGCTAAATATCCTGTCGAGAAACACCTTCCAGGATATAATTATTCTGGTCCTGGAACCCGATTTGATATTCAACATGACGATAAAAATCAACATAGACCTGGAGAGCATCCAATAAATACGATTAATTAAGCGTGTCACGTTCATGATTCGCGTATAAAACTCCAGATTCTCAGCAACGACATATTTCAGACGCTAAGTTGAGACACACGTTAAAGTTGGTAAAAGATAAATCTTTCAGAGAATTATTTGCTAATTTTTGTTAAAGATCTGCGATTAAAGGTAAACTGGTGCAAGCGGCCGGTCATTTTTTGACCGGTTATTTTTATATTAATGAACTTAATTTATTATAGCCCAAGAGGATATTGGAGGGGTAGAGCAGGGATTAGTAAACGTGGTGATGAGGCAGGTGTTGCACGTTCTGTTGCTGCAGATTGGTTAGCATTGGTTGGCAATTTACCTACCACCAACTAAAATTTCAGTACGCACATTTTTATGTCGGCACTCCCAATGAAGTTCATCAAGCAGATATATTGTTTTACCGTACGATACCATTAAAACTGGTATACGTCAATCGCGCACATATAAATACGCGTTGACTGTCGTTGACGTTGCAAGTAGATATAAAGATGGGGAACCACTATCAACAAAGACAGCACATGAAGTTGCATCTGCGTTTGAACTAATTTATCAACGAGGACCCTTGCAATGGCCCCATTTGCTACAAACTGATCCTGGCAAAGAATTTATTGGTACAGTAACATCTTTGATGAAACATTATAACATCAAAATCAGACGAGGATATATAATTCATCGCGATCATGCAATCGTTAAGCGATTTATTCGAACACTTGCTGAGCGATTGTTTGGATATCAATATCCACAGGAAATATTCTTGAACAAAGTTCAGGCGGATAAAAGATCTCTTGCGTGGGTTGCAAGACTACCAAGTGTGATAGTTGCATTAAATAATGAAATTACTCATGGAACTTATATAAAACATATCAAAGCAATTACAAAAAAAAAACACATACCAGTGCAACGACATGACTCTCTCTCTCTCTCTCAGAACAAACAGTACTAGGTAATGTTACTGTCAGATATTTGTATGAATCTGGTGAACCTAAGGGTGGTAAAAAGGAGCGACGGATCCAGTCTGGAGTGTAACCACAAATAAACTTTCCATCGTGATAATATCCACGGCAGACCTTCAATCTACAAGCTAGATTCAACTGCTCCTCAACATAGTTTTGTACTTGAACAATAACAAGTAATTCCTGAAGATAAACAATTACCACCGCCTTCACTTTTGTGAACTGGTTCCTCCACGTCGATTACACTCAAGACAGGTCAGCATCACATGTTCGAGTATGTGACCGAGACTACTATTAATTCTATATACGCCAAACTGTCGTGGATTATTAGGATAATACTGCCACACAATTACTGTATTACAGCAAGTACAGTGATTATTTTGTTGCTGTTTCAGCGTCATGAGAAATTCAATATCAAGATCAAAGTCGCGCTCATTTTTTGTCACGCCGCTGATAAGCAGCTAATTTTTTCCTTACTATATTGTCGCTATTGCAGGAGTTTGATTATTATGCGTTGTAATCCTCCACAGCTGGGACATTCTCCTGACCCAAGATACTGCCAAATAAACTAAATTTACCATTCAATACGATCATCAACAATCCAAATATTAGTATCCGAAATAGTTAATCCATGTGATGAATAAATAGTTAAAGCATACCCCAAGGCCAATGGAGATTTATTCATCGTTAACTCGCTCTCAACAACATTCACAAGACCAAAACAATATCATTAAGAACGAGTATTTGTTTCTCATTAATTCCAGGAATCTCAACTTCAATATTTTGTTTGCGTGTGTCTGCTGGTCGATAACATAATGGTACAGCTAAATCTGACATTTTTTCTTTATGTAACAGAAATAATTGCTGTTGAAGTGTAACACGAACTATCTTTCTACTTGCAACTATAAAATCATTGGGTCTCCACATATTCCAAAAATCATTCGTAGGAGTTTCCTGAATTACTTCACGCATTAATTCACATTGAATTTTATCTGGCTGCAGTCTGATGAATTTTTAAAATTCTATTAATTCTGGCTCAAGGGCTCGATACTCATCAATTATCTCCTCATAATAATCTTTGAACTTTTTCAGCCATTCATGTGGAGGTGATCTAGCAAAAGGTGGTGGCGGACCATGATCACCACACATTATTACAGCAGTCAATCACCAATCAAAAAATATTATTAATACATCTAGCGACACCGTGCATATTTCATTCCCAAAAATGATTTTCGGAATATGTTTCTCGCCCATTCGCTCAGGAGTCACGCATCTCCACTCCACTGAAAGAATCTGTGATAAGTATGAGATTTCACTCCTCGCTCATTCATTTTTCTTGCGGGTCTATGTGTAGGCGTCAAAACAACCATATAAAACTTCCGAAATATTTCAATCGCACGCGTTGTTTTACCAGAACCATCACACCCGTTACTATAAACAGTTTTATGTCTAGCTATGGTTAGCTGATGTATGGTGCTGTAAAGCAAAATACCACTCACACAGGTTTCCTTATGAGTGTTTTAATGGTCTAATCGAAAACAAATCTTGTGATTGATCACATTATCGGCAGAAAACTTGACATTTCTTTGAGTAACCTTCAGGTCATTACAAAGAGTCAAAATTCTGTAGGTGGAAATACCGGTAATAATGATAAGCGTACAAGATCAGTTAAATCTGTGAATGCAGAGACAGGCAAAGAATCATTATTTTCATCCATGTATGCAGCTGGCAAACGTTTAGATATTTGCCGGGCTTCAGTAAGACATGTCGCAAATAACATAACTAACTCAACATTTTTAAAGAAATGCAAAAGCGAATAATATTTAAATATTGCATTACCGTAGAAAACACTCCAGATGAAGGGAGATAACTCCAGCAAGTAAAGATTCCTCCAGTGGAGAGATTAAAGAGTAGCCCCGCTTGTTCTTTAACATAAATAATTCAACTTATAAATGATTTTTTGTGTGGGTTTTTTGTGTTTATTTTTTAAAAACATTATCTTTGTTTTTCTGACTTTGTTAGGTTACTTGCCCCTCCGAGTTTTTACTGGGTAATAGTTAAGAAAACAAAGAAAAAATAAATAAGCCACAATCCTTGTATGAGCTATTTCTGGATTTCCAAGTGCTGATAACCTTATATTAATTTTTAAAACATAGAATAAGTGGGGTTCAAGCTCGAAATTCAACAGACAAATATAATGAGAACTGAATAATCATGTACACCTTTCCACCATGTCAGTACGTGGTTGGTGTTATTTTGCAGTCCCGGAGGATGATTCTGAGTGAGGTGTGCAAAACATTTTCAGTTATCAGCATAAATCTGTTGATCGTAGAGATGCCTCCCCCCCCCCGTGTACTGTGTAAATAAGTAACTTTGTATATAATACTGCAATTAGCTTGAATTTGTGTATATATATATATATATATATATATATATATATATATATATATATATATATATATATATATATATATATATATATATATGATGCTGTCAATTTGTAAATAGCAAATATATGCTATGAGTTAAGATTGTAAACATCATGAAGCAGTGGCACTTTTCTGACAATGATAACTTTAGCACTGTAAATGAGCGTCTCTGAAAAGGGTACTCACAATGAAAGAAAATAAATCTCTTAAAATTTATCACCAGTACCTATACTATATGCTGCCATAAAATTCCATGGGTCACTTTTTATACTTTGGAAAATTTAATAATATTCTTTTGTCTGAGGTATATCGGATCGTTGAGGCTGTGGTAGTGCTGGAGGTAATGAGGGTTGTTCTTTTCCAAACGACGACTGATATATATCGACGCTGTAGCCATGGTTGATTTCTATCGCGGACGATAACGTTGGTTCATGAGCAGTGATAAAGCGCTGAAATTCGTCATTTATCTGTTCTATTTGATAATTGTCCTTAGGTATGCTCACAACATTCCAGTCTGGTGTTCCATCGGATTTATTTTTGTACGCAAATACCAATGCATTATTTGCTTGCAACCAACGGAATGGTTTTGATCTAATATTTGGCCAGCTGTGATACACTCCCAATTGTGCCAGTGCTATTTATTTCTCTGGAAACGCCGTTGGAAAGTTAACGTCAAGCTTAGGTTTGGTTGAGCTCGCTGATATCATCGTGGTTGTTGGTGGTGTTGTATTAGTTACAATTTGTTCTAGCAATTCTTGCGACATTATTATTAGATCTAATAACTAAGAACACAAGGGAGATTCTACCTTTTCTAGAGCCTTAAGGTAAATCTTAATCATTTCTGTGAATCCCTGATCTGATATTATTGAGATATCTGATGCTATCAAAGATGATAATTTGGCGTGTGTGCGTGTAACCGATGTAATTTAACTGTATATTCGTGTAATTTATTAACCGCAAGTAGATTTGTTTTGGCGATGATATTAAGAATGGCAGCAACTCCGGTTGCAAATGAGCACAAATTCCTATCACTAGGTGCCATCATGTATGTGATTGGTAATGCTCCAATCATAATTACTGTTCAAGCTATTGTTGCGGATGCAGAATATATAATTATGTCGATAACAACGACATGTCTGAGATATTGTTTTTGCTTATAATTGTCAATGACATTTTTCAGTTGGGCATGTCACGTGCATGCTTGCTCGTATCTAAAACTCTGAACGTCAGTTCATTATTCTATGCAATAGGAACATTCTAAGTAGGTGGCACGTTGGCGTTGTATTCAGGACACCAATAGCATCACAAATATTTCCTCTTCATTTTGATCCAGTACCACTAACACAGATCCAGAAGACTGTTAACTGAAAAACGCCGTGAAATTGTGGTAGATACTGTATATGTTTTAACACCGAATACTGAGAACCTGTATATGTCGGTATCCTTAGCGGTATGCTTGATGGATTTATTGAGTGGTGACCATAATGCTGACGCTGCTGCATGAACAGGGATTATACGATCGGTAATCTCGTTGATATCATCGGTAATCTTTTCGATGTCAGAAAGCTTAATATCGATGAGTGCTGGACTTCCAAAAAATATACCATTGATTATGTTTGTATTACAAACGCGGTCACATGATTAGCATATTCAGATCTAAACGTGGTAAATCCATCATTGATTGTCATTAACGAAATCATCATCAGGATGTTGCTGTTGTGGACTTATTTCTTTGTTGCAGCGTCATCGTTTGATTCTGGGTCTCTAATACCAGAACTTTTATTACACTGGACAACAAATTTTTACAAAAGTCATGTTACTGAAATAAAATTAGTCAATTCTTATCAATTTTTATGTGCTGAACACGAATATGACAGTCAAATTGCAAAATTGGCTCTAGTTTTTTTGTAATCTGCAAGAAATTAATGTTTACATAACGAAATGCATTCCAATAGTAAAAGGTCAACTGTAATAGCCTACCTATAAAAAATCAAGTCATTGACTACATCTTAGATTTCTTCGCCTGTCTCTTGTACAGCTGTTCGGGAGCATCTCTGAGGAGTGTCCAGCAGTAGTCAGCCAGCATTGTAGTGGACCATTTTCCCTGGTATCTTTGTTCCATTGTTGCGATATCTTGATGAAAACGTTCGCCGTGTTCATCACTAACAATACCACAGTTGCTAGGAAAGAAATCCAAATGGGAATGAAGGAAGTGAATCTTTAGAGACATATTGCAGCCAAGTTTCTTATACTTCATCAACATGTCTTCTACTAGTTCCTTATAGTTTTCTGCCCTAACATTTCCGAGGAAGTTTGTAGAAACTAGGCGAAAAGCATTCCATGCTTGTTTCGCGTCACCTTCCAGCAAGTTGTTGAACCGGTCATCTTTGAAAAGCTCTCGAATCTGAGGACCCACAAAAACTCCCTCTTTAATCTTTGCTTCGCTGAGTCGAGGAAATTTTTGATGCAGGTATCGGAATGCTGGCAAAGTCCGGTCAATGGCTTTCACGAAGTTCTTCATCAAACCTAGTTTGATGTGAAGGGGTGGTAGCAAGATTTTCTGAGCCTCAACCAGAGCTGGGTGTTGGATATTCTTCTCTCCAATGGCTACATTCTGCCTGTGAGTCCATTCCTTCCTCATGTAGTGCATTTCCCTTGCTCGGCTATCCCACTCGCATAAGAAACACATGTATTTTGTATATCCTTGCTGCAGTCCCATTAAAAGGGCAACTACCTTCAAATCACCACAGAGGTGCCAGCTGTACTTGTTATACTCAATGGAATTCAGTAGCTGCCTTAAGTTATCGTATGTCTCTTTCATGTGGACAGCATACGCTACTGGAATAGATGGAAGAATGTTTCCATTGTGCAAAAGCACAGCCTTGAGACTCAGTTTTGAAGAGTCCACAAATAGTCTCCATTCTTGTGGGTCATGAGTGATTTTTAAAGCATTCATGAGGCCCTCAATATCGGAACAGAATATCAGATTACTTTCCTTTCTGAAGAAAGGCTCCAATTGCTGGTGGCGCTTTCGATATGCAGTAATTGTGACATCTTCTTCTAGAAGATTCCATTGTTGGAGTCTTGATCCTAGCAATTCTGCCTTGTTCTTTGATAAGTCCAAATCACGAATCAGGTCATTTAGTTCTTCCTGTGTTATTCTGTGTGGGGTTGATGATGCACCACAGTGAAAATCTGGATCACTGCATGCTGATGGACCAGGAGAAGAACAGGTCGACTCACCTTTGTCTTCGTCAGATGAATCAAGAGAATATTCTGCTGGAGGTTCTGGAATAGGAAGTCCCTCACCATGTGGAACTGGTCTCAATGCAGACGGAATGTTTGGGTAGACTATTCTCGACTTCTTTCGCTTCGTTATTCCGCCGGAAAGAGGAGGAACCAAGCAGAAGTAACAGTCATTTAGGTGGTTGCTTGGCTCTCTCCACACCATTGGGACTGCAAACGGCATTGATGACCTTTTGCAATTCAACCACTGTGAAAGCTGTGTTGTACATGTAGCACAGCATATATGCGGAGCCCAAGGCTTGTCTTGGTCACCAACCTTGCATCCGAAGTAAAGATGATATGCCTTCTTCACTTGAGAATTGATATTTTTCTTCTGGTTAGCAAATGTCACTTCCCCACAAATATAGCAAAAATTGTCCGCGGTATTAACACACTTTCGAGGCATTACTGTTCTTTATTGTACGTAAATGGATAAAATAATAAGTTTTATGTAACAGTAGCTTGAACTGTCTCGCACAATGTCTAAAATATTTTAAATGCTGAACCTATCTGATTGGGCTTTATATAGTACACTGCTTACGTCAGCTTCAGCAGCCGCCTGGCATTAGTATAATAGGCCTACACATGTATAGTACACTGCTGACGTCAACTTACTTCAGCAGCCGCATGGCATTAGTATTGCATTGCATCAGAAAATGATGCAATCAACTGTGGATGATGTGAGCATGATGGTATTATGTAATGTTACATCATTATTCCGGATGTTGCTGCAGTCCTACTGGAGAAATTTACACAGTGAAACATAGAAAATGAGGTATATGAATATCTTCAAAACGAGAGCCAATACAAATTTTTCACGGTTATATTCGTGTTCGGCACACCAAAATACTACAGATTAGGGCCTTTTCAAGTCAGTAATGATTTCACTGTTGACCAGTGTTATTAGCCGTATGGAGATCGCAGCTCATTACATCGACAGTTTTAGCAACGCATTTACTGATCTCAGTTTTGATAATGGCGATGTTGCTGTCACCGTATTTTGTTGTTGCCACATCATCGTCTGTTTTTTTTTTTTTGGTTTATTCACATTGGTAATTGTATTTTTGCTCATGTTGAGATGCCAAACATAATATCTCCAATGCTTCAGATGCGTCCAGTAGTCTCCCCCATGATTATTAGAATTGATTCCTCCGAGTTTTTAATTTTACAGTTTTTAGCAAACACCACTAAGTTATTTTTGGTGACACCTGGATCTTTCATAATAATATCTGTCAACGGGATATTGCTCGTCTTTAACCGTCCTTGCTGATCCTGAAAAAAAAAAAACTTCATTTTTATCACATCTGCGAGACGCAAAAGATCAGCGAGTTCATTCTTGACCTCGTTAAGGGTTGTATATTTGGATAACTCACCTTTAGTGTTTTCTTTAACAGATCTTCCGTAAATACGTACCATTATAAACAAATGATCTGTTTAAAACTTTGAAAGGCGATATCGTCTAGTGGTATATACCTGCACGACTTTATGTGGCGGAAGACCACCGGCGGACCTTGACACAGCATCGAGTATAGCAATTACTTCTGGACATTATTTTGGCATGAGGCAATAAGGCCACTTCCTCGAGTAGCAATACCACTTTCAGTGGCACCGGGGGTATAACTTACATCATACCATTCTTCTTTATTACTTGATATCAAGTCTAATTCCATTTTTTGTTCTTTATGCTCGTTTACTTCCTGTTTAAATTTATTAAAATGTGCATCATTAGTTTTGACCTGCTGAATATTATTAGCAACGCAATAGACATTTAAAATCCAATTGTCACTGCTCAAATTTTTAACATACTTGTGTTTTACATAATTATGTCTATTATCTATCCATACGTGGCAATATCTTTTATTTGGTCTGGATTTCTGATAGCGGCAATACTTTAATAACGTACACATATCCACAGTGTTAACTTTTTTTAAGAAGGTCGTGAGGGTGGTGGTCGAGTTGTTTCAGCTGCATTTGTCTTACTTGTTCTTAAGGTTGATTTCCTTTTTTCTTGTTTTTTTTACCTTCAAGTTTCTACCTCATTTCTTTTTCTTTTTGTTTCCTTTCTTGTCTTATTTTTTTTTCTTCTTCAATATACTCATTTACTCTCTGATGAAAAGGTTAAGCCGTCTAACATCTTCCTCATATCTAATATGCGGAGTATCAGTAGCGATGCGATACACACCCTTAACCCGAACGGCAAATTACAGTTTTAGCATATTCGGGTTTTACATAACTGTCTCTATCACGATATCCAAACACGGCAATATCAAATTATTGGTCTGGATTTTCGATAGCTGCAATACATTCCGAAGTAAATTTATCTGTTATCTTGGTTTTAGATTTTGGTGGTTCAGGTTGTGATTGAACTTCATACATACTCTAGCTGAGAAGGTTGCTGGGGTGGTGGTCTAGTTGCTTGAAGACGGTCAGCAATATCAACAGGCAATGTCTCAAGTGCTTTTTGTGCTGCCTCAGTTGCTGTAACAATTTTCTTGGTTGGTTCGACAATTGGTTTAAATAACTGTTCTGTATCATCTGTGAAATCCACACGAGACTCTTGATTCGCTTGTAGTTGTTTTTCGACAGAATCACAGACGGAGAGATACTTTTTAATTGCATCTAGTCGCCATCGAGCTAATTAAGCTGTGCCAGATTCCATGGTTAGCGTCGAATCGCTCATTATCATATAAAACAATAATGATTTAATTACGCCACCCCTTTTTTTTTTACACACATGGCAGCAAAGAGAACAAACGAGGACATCACAGACGAAAATGCGCTAACCCGGTTAGAGACCTCGGTGACGCTTGAGTTTTACAAATGTACCTCCTAATATTGGTCTGTTGCTCATCCTGTCACGAAGGTCTTATGATTGTGTTCAAATGATCTGTCATCAAATACGGTGGTAGTTTCTTCATTCCATTAAAAAAACAACCAAAGGGCATTTGACCTAATTCCACATATAACATGTTGGTATTAACGCTTTTTAGATTTATACAAATGATGCCAGTCAGCTATCAGATATGAAACTTATTGTGAAATATGGCAAAATCTTCAAAGGACTTCACAGGAACCATTTAAAGTTTTGGGACATACGAATTATGTCAAAAACTGTTAATCTGCTATCGCGAGTTTTGGATTATGTCTAAAGAGTGTAAATCAGCTATTACAAAGACTGTCGTAAAGAAATGCAGCATCAATCTTACCTCTAACCGCTTCCCCCTCCCCAGCAAACATTAGACCCTTTTTCTCAAAATACCAATCCGACTTTGACCTTGTACAAGAGTTAACATTCTGGCATCAATGGCGTTCATGCTGAATAAATTGTACCTATCAGCTTTCAGATACGTCAGTTCTTACTGTAAGTGCCCGAAGTAGCCCAATGTTTATCGGATACAACATCTATTATTGTGTATATTAATGCTAATTGGATGTCTATCCAGCCTATCATTAAGACGTGAGCAGCATGTAACATTCGCCTTGATTAGGGCACCTGCGACAGTAATCAATCAAAATATCTAGGCGATTCTGATACATTCTTGTCAAGGGAAACGTTCAACGACAACTTCATAAATACGATGTGTGTATGCAGAGGTTTTGACGGCACATTGGCACAGTCCAAGCTATGTAGTGAGTTAAAGATAGTAAAAATGGTAAAGGTAACATAAGCATGTATTTCTTTCAGACAATGTTATAACGTAAATACATCGAGAGAAGAAGAAAAAAAAACATCAATATCATTGATCATAGAGAGGACCCCCCACCCCTTGCCGAAAGATTACATGTTTTTATATCTGTATGTTGATTCCCATTATTTGTTATTTTGTACGTTGTGAAAAACAAATAGAATTTGTCAAAATTTTATATAATTTTGATTATGGTTTGTTGCACCTTCCTAAACTAGTGTTAATACATTATAGGCTCATTTTGTAAAACCCAGGCTGGTTTACTGAGTCTTATTTAAATCAAATGTATAGCCTATCTTGTGCTGAGAAATGGCGTTAAACCCCATAACAACAACAATTTAAATCAACGATTCTTACCATGGATCAGTAGTGTCCCGTGAGTAGTATATGAGGGTTGTTTAGGGTATATGGAAATCCCAGTCAAAAAGGTCGTGGGGCAGATTAGGGTCTATGGGAAATTTAACATGGGCAAAACCTTAGAGTTGTATAGGGGGTTTCACGGATAGTATCTCCCCTTGAAAACACCAGAGGGTATCTCGGTGCAACTAACTTCCGGATAGTTCAGTCAATTAAGATGGCAGATGTAGATCAAGAAAATGTGACAGACCGCTCACATTATGCAAGCAGGATCGATATATTTCTATCTTAAAAAAGAAACTCTATCAATATTTCATCAATTGTTTTTACATTTTTTTCTCACTAACTGCGCTGCTCCCAGCTTTCAAATAAATATTCTCTGCCAATTTCAGAACTTCATTATCTTTCCATTACTACCTTATGCTCTAGTTTGTATAATTTGATTGTGTGAAAGTGTATCGCTGCGTAAAAAGTTCTTGCAATTTATCTCGCTTGAAGAATAGTGAAAATATGTTTATTTTTTACAGCTTCAATCATTGCAGTTAATGGAGGTTGAACGAGAACGAGAAAAGAATTCTAACTTCTTAAGGTTCTTTTATTATTGATTTAGACTGTTGTTTTTCTATTAATGTTCATTATATTTTTCATGAAATAACTTGAGGTTTTTATCTTCAAAATGCACAAATGTCAACCACGCTTGAACAGACAGGCGCACGTACGAGTCTCCTTGATGATTATTTTAATTTTATTTCCTTGAACGGTTGGAAATTTTAGAGTATACAATCTGGAGAAATATCGATGTTAGACACACTATGCACGTATAGGACATTTGTGGCTCTCACCTATCTGCCTGTCTGTGTGTATGTATGTCTGTCTCATTTCATCTGGTGCATGGGTGTGTATATCCTAGAAAGAATGAATGTGTGTTCGTATACGTATATTACAGAAACATACTTATGGTTAAAAACGAGTATAAAGTGATGCTAAGTTAGAAAGAGTGACTGATAGATAAAGACAACAAATATGAATATTTGTGAGCATCCATTTATTATTGACTTGTAGAGCATGTTCTTACAAGCAGTCTCTTTTTTAAATTATATTGTTTGCAATTTCACATCCGGTCACGTGGATCAATATTGATTTAAAAGGCGAACCAACGTAATAGGACGGAATCTGTGAAATAACTGGATCTTTAAAACTTGCATATTTGATGCAAGGAAAGTTTAGCAGAATTAAACTAATTTCAAGAAGGTTGTTCTATATGAATTTGCTTGTGGCAATCAGAAATGTTGTCTAAAGACCCAAGCAAATTTGAAAGTTATTACAACGTGTCAGCATAAGTAAAGAAAAATCATGCTGAAAGTTATTGCATGCAGCGTCCGATGCTTGATGTTTCAAAATTCAAAAAGAAAATGAAACAAAACAAAGTAATTGTGCATGTTATTTAATCTGAATATTGTACGATATTTACATCCAAATGTGAATAAATATTCCGTCTGCATTAATTACACGCCTTTATCGTTATGATAGCTGATGTAATTAATGCATTGTTATGTTCCTCTGAATACATTAAAATACTTTGTTCCATTTTTTTTTAAAAAAACAAACTTTTCTGGTTTAAAATATTCAGCATTACAAATCAGCTGACATATCGAATTCGTGTTATAATTTTCTTATCGAACTTGTGTTATAACTTTCTTAACTCGTGATATAAACGAGCTATTAGCCTTGCAAAAGTAACTGCGAAAGAAGGAGATATCAACATATGAAGAATGCAAATTGTTGAGATTGTTTTCGTTAAAGTTATATAGCCACAAATGTGCAATAAATGTTTAAAATCCCAGAGCAAAGTGAAATGTTCCTACAAATGTGTCTGAACTTATGGATAATGAATCTATATTATCAGGTATGGACAGTGTATTTAATTTAAGTATTTGATATCATTTAAGTATGGAAAGTAAATATTATTTAATTATCTGATATAATGTAAGTATGGACACTGAATCTAATTATCTAATTTAATGTCTATAATTATTATCCAAGCATGAACAAAAGAAGTTTGACATATATAATTGATTCATTGGTTTAACCATAATGATCTGTAGTACAGCTAAGATTCCTTCCTTTGTTGACTAACCATGTGTAGAACGGTGAACTATCCGGAACTGGAAATGGTTTGTGGGCATGCGCATTGGAACTAAGGAGGTAATTTTAGGCGCTACGATCAGTAACTCCGTTGCAACCGTGAAACCCCCTATAGGATCAATGGTAGTCCCATTCAAAAAGGTTCCAGGCACTATGGGGTCTATGGGAATTTAACATGGGTGGGCATGTATAGGGACAATGGGAATTTATCATGGGAATGGCACCTGGGGAATAGAACATGGGTGACGTCATGATGTTTATCGGGTCAAAAACTATGTATAGGGTGAAATGCATTTATAGGGACAAAGGTTGATGGGTACAAACATAGACATACAGAAACAAACAAATAAACATTTAAACAAAGAAGACGGAAAACATCGAAAGAGGACATAAATGTTCTAAGGAAAGACTCGCAGATAGAATAAAGACTCAAAAAAGAAAAGTCTATTGTATGGGTACAAAACGCTTATTCAAGTATATACAGGGGTTCTCTGGCCTGTGCCTTGGTCTAAGAACTATCCATTTAATACATTGACATTTGGATATGAAACAAACCTATTTGCGAGTTATTTAGTTCTTGGTTCTAGTAAACTACTTTATAAAATTAAAGTTCAAGCCTTTCTAAAAATCACTTCATATACAGCGCATTTACGTTAAATGCTCATTTATAAGAAAAAGCTAAAAGAAGCCAAGTAACAAACAATCAAATAAAAAAAGTTCATGTTTCTCTCTATATCCGTCAAAAACGTTGTTTAAAATCTGGTCATCAACCACTTGTGTCCCAGCGTAGCTATTTCCCATGACGTGCTCCCTTTCTTTCGTAAATCTGCTGTTGTGTCCATCTTGCTAGGTACCCTTATCAGTAAGCAGATCAAGTGCAGTCATCGTCTTCTTCCCATGCAGGTACAACGTATGCCATATGAATGGTCACTTTTCAGTCGGTGATGTCAAATTTTTCTGTCATCGTCTGCACGTCCTCAATAGCCTTCAAAACTTTGGAAGAAGTTTATTCTTAAGGTAATTCATACAATTTGAAGGAATTCATTTGCTGTATATTTAGATTTGTTCTACTTCTTACATTTTCCAACATTTTTAATGCTGTCACTACCTTTCCCCTTTTTATTGGGTCACTATTTTTCCCATCTTTTTTATTGGGGTCCCTACTTTCCCATTTTATTTATCATAGTTGCTACCTTTTCCAACTTTCTTTTTGTTTTTTTGTTTTTTTTTGGGGTGGGGGGCATACTTTTCTCAACTTTTATTCAAATCAGTCCTACTATTTTTTCTTAACCTTGAGACATTTTTAATGGCTATTTCAAGGTTACGTTTAGGTATTGTTAAGGGCAAACTCGTCAATTTTGGGGAATTAATTTTTTTATGTGTCAGTTTTAAAAAAGTAGATTGAAGAAGAAATATTAAAAGATCAAAGAAAGAAGTAGAGATATTTATTTTCAGACATGAAGAAAAAGAAATGAGGCAATTTTTGTTATAACAGATAATGATCGTTAAGCCTCCGGCCCAAATTTGGATTTTTTAAAAATTTGACCTGCTACCGAAGTCTACTACGTATTTCTAAAATGTTAAGAGATATATATTCAGAGAAAGATTTAAAGAGTCGTGAAAAGGAAGTGTAGTAGGAGACCTAGCAAAATGTTCATTTTAAATCACCATTTTTTTAGGTTATTCGCTCGAATGGACAACTCCCATGTCATGTAAGCTATGTACATGTATCTACAATAGAAACTAATTTGCCGATCACAATACATTTTCACCAGCCAAGGTTCCGATAATGCTGTGTAGATAGGGTTATCGGAACCTTGGTTAGCGAAGATGATCACAATATAAAACAGATTTTTTTTAAAAATATTCGTCAGAAACAAACAATTATAATCTCATTCAATCATAAGCAGAAATTTATTTTAAAATTACTTAATGTTCTCTTTAAAGTAAAAGTAAATTACGAGAAAGCGAGGAGAAGATGGAGAGAACAGTTGTACTCTTTAACCACATTGTTGCATAGCGATGAAGAAATCCAAAGCTACTGGTAATGAAACATGATTAAAAACAGTCTGATTCTATTTATTATATAACACACTCTTGCAATGGCGATCTAATGGGTGATACATGTTAATCACCTACCAGCACAAGTGAGAATAGAATCCATATCTGCCAAGATGACCTAGAACAAAGCTCTTTAACCACAAATAAAATTGTCATCCACCGCACTTTTATTATCAATTTAATATGGATAGTCTAAGTTGACCTCTGATTCGTGTAACGTACAGGTGTAAAATGCTCTTCTGGCATTGTATTATTTAACAAGTGCACCTGGATTCTATATTTCATTGTTCATACTTTTTCTTCCTCTATAAATGTCAGCTGTCTTCAAAATGTTTATGTTATTAAGTTACTGATACATATACAATCTAATTTTCATTGTTTATACTTTATCATCTTCCCCTAGAAACGTTGGCTTTCTTCAAACTGTTCATATTTACTTAGCTACTGACATATACAGTCCAAAACAAATATTGGATCCCTTTAATCAATATAGCGCCATACATTCAGATAACTACCTAGATGAAATAAACACCTCCTCATTGGTCTGGATAATCAAAGGTATAATGTATTATATTACTCACATTCATTTAAGATTTTGTGCAATATTTAATATTGTATCTTATTTTTATGCAAAAATTAGACGCACTGGTACGTTTAAACAAAATATTTTGCCAAAGATTACTAGCTTCTTCTGGTATAATGGGAAGAAGTAATACTATAAAAAAAAGTTGAGTCATTCAATGAGAGAGAGAGAGAGAGAGAGAGAGAGAGAGAGAGAGAGAGAGAGAAGATGACATGATAAAAATGATGACAAGGAAAAGAAACGACTCATTACAATAATACGTTATTCCACCCCCACCCCACCCCCACCCCACCCCACAGCATCCCAATTTTGAGGAACAGAGAGGGCTGGGACTAAGAGCAAATTATCTTATCACAATGTTAAAACAAGTTTGGAATCTTTTTCTTCTTTCTTCTCTCCGTGACACATTGGATAAATGTTTCCTAATTCTGTGAGATTATTAAGATATGCCCAACAGGTTACTGAGTGTCTGCCTGGCATGAACATGAACTTAAGGCACAGAGCTGGTCCAAATCTTCTCGCCGCTTGAAAGGGCTTTGTGAACCTCTGCAAAATTTCGTGAATATGGCCTCTATTTATCTGTGTCAATTCTACATCTGATTTCAGCAGCGAGGGAACAGCATGTTGACATCTGCATGTGTGCTTCTGTTCTGCATTGAATGTTTGGAATCATAATGTGGTAAAAATATGAAGTCTTTCAATTTCAATTATCAAAAGGACGTTATGGAATGTTCATTTCATTTTGAGTACAGTAAGGAGGATGTAATTGCACTTGGAATGTAGTCGAAATTACTGTACAATTTCGAAATGTGTAATCAAACGTTAGACACCGTGACATGGCTCGTGTGTTCGGATTTGCAGAACTAAGAAAGTACATTTTGAGGAAATTCAGGACTTAAAACTGTAAGTATATTTTTTCCCATTTTATTACCAGCTAAAGAAGACACGTTTATGCCTTTCACTTGCATGTTATATGTAGGGACCCAGCAATTGTATGACCTATCTGGCGTCTATCGCTAGCCTAAATCCGAAACATTGTAACAAAAAAGTTAACACGGAATATTGCAAAGCAGTTGGTATACGGCAGTCCACGAAACATCTGCTTTAGTTCATTCATGATTTGTTTAAAAAGTAGTTCCTAATACACTATTTGGCACACGTGTCGTGCACTTGAGTGTAATATGAAGGTGTGCAATATCGTAAAATATTGCACGATTCTGACAATGTAAAGTTAACGGTACAAATATGAGCATATAATGAACGTCTATCCTGCGTCAAAAGGTACTTCTTGACCAAAGCCTTACTTTATCTACTCGCTAGCTTGACAGGAAATTAAGAGGTACTGCCCCATCTATTTCTCGCGCCATTGAAAAGAGCATTCTTAATCATTGCGTTCATATGAAAAAGAATAAGTTTGCCCACCTGGGAAAAGTTACCCTTGCTGCGCTTGTCTTTTGCTTCAAAAGAGAATTCATGTGCAGAGCCTGCTTTTATTTTGTCGGCCGCTTGAAATGGAATTGAGAAGCTTGGGCCCTTCTGCTTCTCACCCGCTTGAAAAGGGCATTCCCTAACCATTTTTCACACCTAAAGGAAAGCAATGATTTTCCACATTATTTTTGGGGGAAAATTTATTTGGCATTCTTCTGTCTTGCGTGAAAAAGGACTGCCTTACTAGAGCCTGCCCTTGTCTTCTCGTACGCAATTGGAAAAAACTCTGGAAAATCTGCTTCTCGCACGCTTGAAAAGGAATTTCCTAATCATTGTACATCTAAAAAAGAACACTTTTCCCTACGGGTAGTTGGGGAAAGTTACACCTTGATATATTTTGCTCATGCTTGCAAATGGACTGTCTGACCATAGCCTGTCATTATCCTCTCCCCCGCTTGAAATATCATAGAGAAATTCTGGACCATCTGCTTCACGCCCGTTTCAAAAGGGCATTCTCTAATCATTGCGCACGTCTTACCAGCAACAACCTTTGCCCACTTGTCATGGGGGAAAATTTACCTTTGGCATACTTATCTTCTGTTTGAAAAGGGATTTCCTGACCAGAGCCTGCCATTTTCCTCTCGCCCACTTGAAAGGCCATTGAGAATCTCTGGCCCATTATATTCTCGCACGCTTGAAATGGGGCTGTCCTAAGCATTTTCTTCATCTGAGAAAGAAACAAGTTTCTCCACAGAAAATTACTCTTGGTATATTTCTGCTTACACATTACTTTCTGGCCAGATCATATCATTTCACACGCTTGAAAGGGCACTGAGGAAATCTGGTCCATCTACTTCTCGGCCGTTTGAAAAATGCCATTTCCTAAGCAAGGCTTTCATCTGATAAAGAACAATTTTTTCCACTTGCTATAGGGCACAGTTACCATTGGTTTGAAAAGTGACTTCCCGTCCAGAGCCTTCCCTTATCCTCTCGTCCGCTGAAAAGGGCATTCAAAACCTCTGGACCATCTATTGAGAAAAGGACAATTTCACACTTGATACAGGAGAAAATTTACCACTTGTTGTTGTAGAAATTATACCATTGTAATTCTTCTGTCTTCCTTCTGTCTTGCTTGAGAAGGGACTTCCTGGCCAGAGCCTGTCCTTATCTTTTTTCTTCTAAATATTGTCCAGATCTGAAAAAGAGCAAACTTTCCTACTTGATATGAGGGAAAATAACCCTTGGTATTATTCTGTCCTGCGTGAGAAGGGACTTCCTGACCAGAGCAAACTTTTAGTTTCTCGCCTCTTTAAAATGGGCATTTTTCTCTCACCATTGTGCACATCTACAAAATAGCCCTCTTAACGCCCTTTGATAATGGGGATACCTTACCCTTGGTATTCTCCCGTCTTGCTTCATGACCAGAGCATGCCCTTATCTTCTCGCCCGCTTGAAAGGGCATTTAGAAACTTTGGCAAATCAACTTCTCCTCCGTTTGAAAAGGGCATTTCCTCAATCATTGTACATATCTGAAAAAGGACATTTCTCCAATTGTTCCGGGGGTAAATCATACCATTGTTATTCTTTTGTCGCACTTGTGCACATCTGAATAGGAGCAATCTTTACGCATCTTGATGTGGGGGAAACGTTATCTTGGAATTCTCCTGTCCTGCATGAGAAGGGACTTCCTGACCAGAGCCTGCCCTTTTCTACTCGCGTGCTTGAAAGGGCATTTAGAAGCTCTAGCCCATCTACTTCTCACCAGTTTGAAAAGGACATTTCATAATAAATGTGCAAATCTGAGAAAGACAACCATTCCCCACTTGCTGTGGGTGAAAACTTACCCTAGGTATTAACCTGCCTTGCTTGAGAATGGAACTTCCTCACCAGAGCCTGCCAGTACCTTCTCAGACACTTCAAAAGCATTTAGAAACTCTGGCCCATCTACTTTTCGCCCGCTTGAAAAGGGCATTTTCTGAATCATTGTGCGTGTCTGAAAGAGGACATTTGCATACTTGTTGTTGGGGAAATCATTCCCTTGTAATTCTTCTGTGGTGCTTAAGAAGGGACTTCATGACCAGAGCCTGTCCTTATCTTGACCTAAAAAAAAGAACAGCCTTTCCCCCACTTAATGCGGGGGAAATCATACTCTTGTTCCTCTTCTATGTTGCTTGAGAATGGACGTCCTGACAATAGCCTGCCCTTATCTTCTCGCACGCTTGAAAGGGCATTCAGAAACCTTGGCCCATCTGATTCTCATCCGCTTGAAAAGGGCATTTCCTAAATCATTGTACAGATCTGAAAAAGTCCAATACTTCCCACTTTATGTCGGGGAAACTTTACCATTAGAATTTTTCTGTTTTGCTTAAGAATGGACTTCCTGACCAGAGTCTGTTCTCATGTTCTCGCCCACTTGAATGGGTATGTAGAAACTCTGGCCCATGTACTTCTCGACAGCTTGAAGAGGGCAGTTCTTTATCACTCTGTAGATCTGAAAACGAACAACATTTCCCTACTTGATATGTGGAAAACCATTCATTTGGTATTCTTCTATCTTGCTTGATAAGGGAGTTACTCCTGACCAGAGGCTGCCCCTATCATCTCCTTCGCTTGAAATACATTAAGAAACTCTGGCATATTTACTTCTCACCCACTTGAAATGGACCTTACTTAATCATTGTGCACATCTGTAGAGATTACAATGATTGCACATTTGCAGAACAGGAAGCCTTATTATACTTCTCTGATTCTTTAGTAGTGACTTTCAGACCATAACCAACCCTTATCTACTTGCCATGTTAAAGGGGCGTTGATGAGGACTCATCCTAATCATTGTTGTAATCGGAAAATGAAAAGTCTTTAAATTATTGATCACTTTTTCAACATGTTTTCTCTGTTTTCTCGATATAAATCAAGCAATAAGGAAAGGTGGTTTTCATCTTACCTGCTGAAAAAGTTCTTCCTCACCAGATCTGGACCCTACATACGTCCGTTTGAAATTGCATTTGTGATGTTGTAGTTTATCTTTTCTCGCTAACTTGATAGGTTTCTTTTTTTTTTTTTTTTTTGACCTTTGTGTGTCTCTGCAAAAGATACAAACGTCTTGAAATAAGTGGCTATTTTCTCTAAATGTTTACGCTTTCAAAAGAGAAATTAAGTCTCTTCCTAGTATGCTTGTCTGCTTGGAAAGAGACTTCCTAAATTTAACTGGTCCTTGTCTATCACCCACCTGAAAGGGTATTGTTTGACTCTGGCCTATCTTCTCGCCCGATTGATAAGGGTTGTTTCTAACGCTTGTATGCGAATCTGAAAAAAAAGACATAATAACAGTGATTGAAGTAGGATATTAACGATCTTGCTCTACTTCTTGCCTGCCTACATGGGGACTGCATGACCATAGCTGATCTTATAAGATCGTCCTCATAAAAGGAAACTGTAAGACTCTGGCCCATGTTCGCTCCAACTTGATAATGGCATTTCTGAATCTCTCTATGAATCTGAAAAGGAAAAATAATAAACATCGGACTGAGTGATTAGAGAAACTTATAATAGTGTTGCCCGATCAAAGCTGAGTCTTCTTTAAATGGTATAGGATGGGTTACTTGACTTTACATATAGACATATGCGGACCAGAGTGAATCACATTCCAAAGTTGGAACTAACAATTCTTTTGTCTTAAAGTGTTGGAATGCTGTGAAAATATCTGATGGATTGGCAATGAAGTATAGATCGGCTGATCTTTCATGGGAAGCAACGCAACCTTGACCAGCAACACAATATCGTTTTAAATCACATTTCAGACAGTATTTAAAAAAGCAATTTAAATCAAGTACATTGCAGTGTAAATTTTTATATGTGTGTATGCTAAAGCAAACTATATGGATGAAAATGTAGAGTAACATTAATCATCTTTGCTGTTTCCACTTAGAGCATTGACATAAAAAATAAATTATTGTTGCTCGTTTCTTTCATTCAGTCTCCATTTTGCTTGATAGGAGGTATTTTGCGCCAAGTTTTTGGTCTACCATCCATTCTCTTTTACCAAATTACTAATTATAGTGAGACACTTAATGGTCTTGCCACAAGAGAGATTGTTTTTTTCACTAATTGTGCCGCCCTCATAAAATAAAGACATTATTATTATTATTATTATTATTATTATTATTAAAACCAAAAATGAAGAATAGATCCACTGATCTTTCACATAAATTTGACATCTCATGGGAGATAACTCATTCCTCGGTTAATGATTAGAACTGATAGGAGTTATATCCTTTTGACGTCGAATCACTGATTCTCAATACTGTTGCTTCAAAGTTGTATTAAAACCATTGGTTGTTATTTTCTTCTCATGAATCGTAGAACTCAGTTTTATAATAGGGCATTTGAAAAAGACAGGATTTGTGGGCTTAAACCACATTCACCATATTTACAGAGATTTCTTCTTGTGCGACGATTTAGCACACTTGGCAATATTTACACATATTTTCTAGGATGAAATTAACATATGGATAACATGAATTTAATCCACATGGCTGTAGTCACTCATATTTCATTCCATCACCAAGTCCGCCTAATTTGGTTACTTTAGACGGTGAGGGCCGAAATCAGTTGAATGGGGAATTAATGGTGGAATGTGACAAAAGATGCAAGTTTTCGTTAGGGGCAAAATTAAAGGGTAGTTATAGCCCATGTATGGGGTTATATTATCTAGATCATCTACTTTAACGTTAGGCCAGCTATTCAAATTCACTATCTTTCTCCGAATTTCCTGGACTCAGAGTCACTGGTAAAGGGCCTTTATCTTCACTTTTTAAGAGATGATAGTTTACATTAATAAAGTCGTACCCATATCGACCGCTTCGGTGGCCTAGTGGTTAGATCGCTCGCCTCGGATGTGGGATGTCGTGGAATCGATCCCCGATCGAGTCATACCAAAGGCTTGCAAAAATGGTACTAACAGATGCCTCGCTTGGCACTCAGCATTAAGAGGCTAGTGTTAGGACTGGTCGGCTGGTGTCAGGTTAATGTGGCTGGGTGGGATATCGTGATACATGTTTCCGGCATGATGCCCCAGTGCTAGACAACACCATAAAATGTCACACTGCAGACATCGTAACGATATGACTGAAAATTGCTAAAGCTACGTTAAAAATCCAAATCACACACACACGCACACCCATATCTGCATTTATGATAGTTGGACTGGTGGTCATTTTACTGCACACACGATCTTTTGTAAATATCTCTAAGACACATTTTCTGGATTTGTACTATTTACTTGTGTTCGATTGCACAGATTGTTGCTTTAATGGATGAATTTTATGACATCACCAAATCTGAATATTCCTTGCATATTTAATGATTTGTGCATCAACATTGCACATAAATTGCAAAATTAGCAATTCCTTGACAATTTATAAGAACTTTACAAAACCCTTGTTAACTCATTAACCCCTGGCGCATCGTTTAAGCGTCAGGAGGTAGTACCCTACTTCCGAGCTCTATAACGTCAAGGTCATTTAAGATACACTATAGTGGGTGGCATTACAAAAAGTAGATAGATGTAGCTCTACTATGGTACCAAATAATCTGGACTTTCTAGTCGCATTACAAAATACAGAGGGAAAAACGTATTTTTTGAAACCCGATTTTGTTTACACCCAAAATTCGCTCATGGTCGGAATCTGATTTGTGTCCAGATTTGAGAGGTTGTAGCCTCAGATCTAAGGCAGACAGGTCTGAACTACACACAGACAGGAGAACCTTTTGCAAAAGGCGAGATAAGATGGAGATTTGTAGTAAAGACTGGCCAGGACACGACAATGATGGGTCTAAAAAGCACAAAATCAACGAAAAACCCTCTTTTACCCTTCTGCACATGCGCGAGCGAAATAGCCAATGTAAAACAACGTTTCTAACAAAACTATGCCGATTTATTTGGATGTATTCAGAAGTAGCCCTCAAACTGTGTTTCCTACTCGCATCTCAGGCGAAAATGACAAAGATCTCCAGGGATTAATGAATTAAACAAATTGTAAACCAGACTACTTCCACTATTAATGATGGCTAATTAATACATGAACCAGAAGTCGCACAATCAGAAAGGATGTAAAACGCAAATGATTGTAATCAAGAAGTGTTGATGTATTTTTATACTTGCCACATTATGACTCAAACGGTGTGTACCAGTGGATAACCAGTAGACTATTTACATAGCAATGTTGAATTTTTAATGATGACTCTTTAAATTGTAAAATGAAGCACTGCATTATAATGTTGTTTACCTGACATCTTGTGCAAATTATTACATACAATGCTATTTTTTTCGGCAATGTTTACAATGAAAAGTAAAATGATTCATGTAGTAGGCAAGAAAACAAATGTTACTGCTGGGACAAAATATAGAAATCATACTAGTATGGAGCCAGGTATGTACCCGGACTAAGAATTCATCTTCTCTGGGACAAATCACACACATACCCTGAATTTTCGATCCTACCTATACAAATTGCAGACGGTTCTAGTATTTGTTCAGATTTAGAAAACTGTAGGTATAGAAGGCAGATTTGGACTGGGTAAGATTCAATGACTGCTATGGTCTTTTAAACTTTTAGTGAGATTTCCATTGTCCGATTTGGAAGTTGTATTTTCCATTCGATAAATTTTGAGCCATGAGACCAAATTTGATATAGTAACAATATGAAGACATTTTTCATCAAGTTTAAATTTCAAATTCTTCAGGGCTGATTTTTTTTTAAAATCCGATCCACGTATTTTAACAACTGTAACTGTCCCAAAGGGTAATTTTTTAGATCAGCAAATATTGGAGGAGAAAACTCGGGGGTGAGGAATGACGGAAACTGTTCTGATTTTGTTTAAACACTAAAATTCGTGAATTAACCATGTAGCAAAAACCTTTTCTATGCCGAAAAGAAAAGGAAAACGAGTACTGTAACTTACAAACAAACATGTGTCAAAGTAAAGCTTGAGCCAATCAAACAAGACTTTCAAACACTCGCCCTGTTTGAGAAAAATGGCGGCATAAAATAAAACTAATCAATCATTGAAGGGAAATTAGTATTTTGTCAAAAAAGTAGGAAATAAATGTGAAGGATATGGATAATGAAGTGAAGAATAAATTTGTATGTGAATGTCTAGATGGTTGCGTTGAGTTGAAGACGTAAAATTAATCTGTGCCAGTTCAATTCAGTGACACTTCTGTGAATTGGGATTTAACTGGACATGTGTAATTTGTGTGTAATAACGACAGCTGTGCGTAGTGTGTCACATAATTAGGCAAAAAATAACTTGGTTTTACCTTAGAACTATTTGACTATTTTTCGTTGTACAGGCGTACAACGTTATCTAGGGTGAATAAGTGTTTTCCCGGTAAGCGACTGTACTAACATGTACATCGCCGGAAATTACTTGCGACGATGGACATTAAAAACATGATATGCACGGGTATTTTACCCTGAGTATTACTCACTCTCCAATGGATTTAAGAAAGATCAATTTATAACCGACACACTGGTCGTTTTGGATCACGTAAAGGAGTGTACGCTCTCCATTACGACGAGTCTTGTCAGGAAGCTTACCTCTTTACGGGACCGAAGGAAAAAGCGCACGAAAGAGTATCTCCGGCTAAACCAGGACCGGCATGGCAGGACAAACGATAGTGAACACTAGTACTTCTAACGAAGTTTTTTCAAACTAATAACGAAGAACAACCACAAAAAACAACAAAACAACACATCATACCGGAAAAGACATGGAACGAACAATTACTCTGATTCAGGATATCGGAAAACGGAAAATCGAAAAGACAGGATAAACACGGAAACGTACAAGGACTTTGATTCAAAATAATGGAGTGTACCTTGCAAACACAAAGCAAACAAATCATAATGGAATGTACATGGAACGAACAAGGACTTGGATTTAGAATAATGGATTTTGCTAAAAATATTGTTAAAAACTTCTTGTGAAGTATAATGGAAGTTCTAAAGAAATGGATATAGTTTAATGACTTTGGAATTGAAAATTACTTAGTACTCCTTAGGGAGTATACCCCGCATAGCACAGACTCTGCAACGGAGCCACACCCAGAAGACTCAGAGAGAACCAGGAAAACAATGGTGGTTAAAATGGCTGGAGCCAAATAAACAAGAAAACGAACTAGCATGAATTTAGTAAGTTGGTTATAATTTTCAATTGGTCAAAGCAATACTTACCACCAATTATTTCCAAATCCGATGTTTGATTTAATAACTCAAATAACTTAGATTTACTTTGGAACTGTTTAAGGGAATAATTCTCCCTTTTAATTTATTATAGCTCGGTATAATTTTCAATCTACCGAAGGAACATTTACCAATATTTCTGGTATAATAGCTTCGTCATTTTAGCATACGACTTAAAACTATGAACTGACAATATATAATGAATTAATAGATCGCTATAACTTTAGTTGTGATATAACAACTCAGATAATGTGGTTTTACTTTTAGGAATAACTGTCTCCTCTAATCTATTGGAATTTTATATACAACCATATACACGAATTGATTTTGAAGTTCTACGGCACAAACAAAAAAACACAAACTTAAAACATAATGTTATGCTATGGCATAAAGTGAATACAAAAACAACAAACAAAACAAATAAGCAACACGCACGCACAAACAGAAAAAAACAATGCATATTAGACACCTTATTCATTGAATAATTTCGGATGAAATGATATACAGAAATGAAAATACAGGAAATATTGGGTTTTATGCCTTTTAGGCGCTCAAGTGGAAAACCCAGCCCCCCCCCCCCCCCGTATCTAATAAAACAAATAAGACAAAACACTAAATTAAATACTCTTTCCTAATAAAAAAAACCAAATTAGACCAAACAACAAGTGCTATGGCACAAAATATACCAAACCATTGATACATATAATAAACAAATAAATTATGCTAGGGCATAAAATAGACACAGGCAACATGCACTCATAAACAGAAAAAAATGCAGTATTGACACTTTATTATTTTATCATTTGGATCTAAAGGCAAAGCCTCTTTTCAAAAAATGTTAAGCTTTAAATAAGGAATACAAACTCTGATGAATTTGACCTAGATAATGCCGTCCATACACAAATATGGGGACAATATACAACATCAACACCACGAACAGCACACATTGGACTTTCCTGACTATGGCAGAGTCACTATTATAGCAAACAAATAAGCAAATAAAGAAGAAAACTACCTCAAAGTTTATATAACTTTAGAGGGAGCTCGTACTCTCCTAAGTTCATGTGAGAAAATGGAAATCAGGCCCACTGCCAGCCCAGGCAAAGGGAAGAGAGTACATTTTCTCCAAATCTCAAAGGGATAATTAAACCAATACCATTTGACGAACAAAACAAAGAGTAACCCTGCTAAATTATGTTACTATATTATTATTTTATGACACAAACACTTATATCATTGGTGGGTGGACAGGGAAACCCATATCATACAATACTATTTGGAACAAAACCAGGGTGCCACTTCTATGTCCTAACCAACCATATATGTTGGGATGGGACTAAGAGGTGTTAACACTCTCCATTGTTCTCCAGCCATAGAGGTAAGTGTTAAATTTATATTTCATTTGATATCCGAAGCCTATTCAGTTTGTAATGTCATATCGTGTAATGATGCAATTATTACAACGCAGATTTGAAACGTTGTGAACTTTGCTGTTAGAGTTTAATGTATTAGCATATATCTAGAGATTTTTCAGAACCTATTATGACCAGTTTGGTTTTATTGTAGCTGACTGTCTAGAGCTGAATATGACTAGAGCTGTCTGAAGCTGTCTAAAGCTGTTTAGAGCTGTCTGGAGTTTCCAGAGTATTTAGGGCTGCGTGCTGTCGATACGTATGTATGTATGTACCTATGTCCGTATATGTGGTGGAGCTACGGACGTAGACGTAGCTAATTCAAGGGTACTGTATGCTGTCTGTACGTGTGTATACGTATGACTGTACATGTGGTGGATCCGTGAAGGATGCGATTGGCCGATAAAAGTGTGGGCCAACCCAAAGACTCGGTGAAACTGTGTGGTTCATCAGATTATGAATCGTACGACTGTACAAGGGTCAAGAAGCATCTGTTTGTTCCAAGTGTTGTTTCAATTGGGTACATCTTTATGTTCATGAGATTATTTTGAATCTTAGTTGTATTCCAGGAGATTATGTGAATCTCACTTACAGTGCCTACCATTATTTGAAACACATTTGAATACTCTGAGATTATTTGAATCTTAATCGTAGTCCATACGTGAGATTATGTGAATCTCTTTTACAGTTCATAATATTATTTCAAACGTATCTGCTGTTTCTTGGATCTGTATTTCATATTGAATTAATATTTTTTTTTGTTTATTTTCAATGTGTGAATGTTTGTGTAGAGTGATTGGGTCGATCGTATGTTGAGAGCGTGAGAGAATTATTGTATTTATACACCATATATTTTTCTTAATTCATTTCATAAATTTCCATCTTTCACACATATTGTTTGTATTATTCATTTGGTCCAAAACCCACTCGGTTTCTATTCTGGGATACAGTGGCGCTTGAAGATCATTTAAATCAATCAAACATGTGATACCTTTCAAGCGATGACGCTGCAACAACAGCATTGACAAGGTACTGAAACAATCAACGTATTGAAACAATTAAATGATGAATATGAAACACTGCCACTACCTCACAGCTAGTTTCGAAAATGTCATAGCTAATATACACGTACTCTGACAGATAAAGTAAACTATACAATTTATCATTTATATTACGTTTTGGTTTCCTCAGTTTTTATTAATATCTTCTTCACAGCTCTGCTTTTCGGGTATGTCTCTGAACCATCTTTGTTCACTTCTCTTTTCCAGTAGTTATTAAATATATACTCACGAGGAACTTTCTGCATCAGTTTTCAGTGAGATTAAATATTTGACAAATAATAAGATTCCATTGTATTCAGAAAAGTCGTTATTGAATATTTAACATAATTCAATATATATATATATATATATATATATATATATATATATATATATATATATATATATATATATATATATATATATATATATATATATATATAACGATCATCACATAGGCAAAGAAAACATTTCAAATTCTTGTATGTTTATTTTATAACCGCAATAAATATTTTCCAGTATTGTTAGTTTAAATATCTCTGTGCCGTCTTTGCCATGTCAATACCGGTCATTGCCCTGTCTTTGCGTGTCTTTGCCCGTGTTTGCTAGTTTTTGCCTGTCTTTGCGTACCATACTGTGACCGCCTGATGTAATATGGTTTTAACCTACATCAAGAGTAATTTTGCCATATGGTATACATGTCAGTAGAGAACTCGGATTAATTTCATTTTAAATCTAGATTGACAAAGGGGTTACATATATATTAATCGCGTTGCCAAAATAACTGCACAATAAGACGCTTTGGGTACTAGTTAAAATGAATGCAATAATTATAGGTTACTGCATTTGTATGGGAAAATATGAACGAGTTTTGGGATGAAATACTGCACGAACATGTGAGTGCAGTATATCCTTCCGACAAAGTTCATATTTTCCCATACAAATGCAGTAACCTTTTTATTATAGGCTCATTTTTTTTTTATTCTACCTAAGGTTTAATTATATAAACAAAATACACTATAAGAAACAACGTAAATGAATGAATGCCGTATTCCAAACTAAATACACAAGCGCAGATTTGTCATTACACAATGACATCATTATTACTGCGCACATAACTCCGCCCAGATAAATTTGAACTTAGTCGCGCGCTCGACATAACTTTCGAAAGAAAATGGCGTGTCTAGTTAAAATTGAAATTTGCAGTCATATTGTTAATGAATGCACATTGCAACTACTTTTCCATTTGATCTGGAGTGAATATATTTTTGTATTTTTTTTTTCGATTCGACGAAAGTTTGTGATTTTGGACGGGATTCATCTGTGCAAATTACACATGAAATACATCGGATTGAAGTGGCACGGGAGAAGCGTGTTTACGTATGCAAATGTGTTTCTGTTTCTGTCATTTAATGTTTGAAATCATAACGTGGGAAAAATATGAAGTCTTTCATTTGCAATTATCAAAAAGACGCTATGGAATTTAATGCTTACATTTCGAAATGTGTAATCCAGATTGAAAACCTATGACATGGCTCATGTAATTCGGATTTGCAGAATGAAGAAAAAAAAAATGCCTTGTCACTTGTATGTTATTTGTAATATATATACTCTGTGTGTGTGTGTGTGTGTGTGTGTGTGTGTGTGTGTGTGTGCCTCTGGTGGAATAGTGGTTAGAGCGTCCGCCTCGAATGCGGGAGGTCGTGGAAATTTATACCTCAAGAACAGTGTGCAATTGTATATTTTGTATATATTGCTTTATTTTGCCACGAAAGATTTGTTGGTATTCAAGCAGAGTTTTCATGCAAGAATAATACTCAGACAGAAATAAGTACTTTAAAGTTTTCCAATCTTAAAAAATTGATGTTTCTCATTATTTATTGTGTACTTTGTCCAACAATTTTATTCTTGCAAATTTAAGAAATTGGATGCACAGGAAATTGGGATCCAACGTACACGAGCAATTCTGAAAGTGATTAGTTGGATTCAGAATTAAACTTTTTTACAGACCCATGCTGGTCATTCTGAGACTCACACGGACAGAGATGAGATGTGAGAATAATCTGTAAAGGCAAGCGCCTTATATCACTAGGTCACGCTTGATAAATCTTTAAAACAAGGGTTCCAATACGGGACTGGTGCTTCTGTCCGACAAGAATTTCGGGGAATTCACGACAAGACCATTTCTTCCTTTTAACTCCTGACAGATGATATTTTCAAATTACACACCGCGGCAGTCACGCTGGTGTAAGATTGGTCATCGTTTTCTTTTTAGGCAAACTAAATATAATTAGAAGACTTTGGGTGAAAGCCCGATGTGATAAAATCTGATACACACGATGATTGGTGGCAATATTTCCAATATGTTAATTGTGGCAGCATATATGACGCCAGATAGGCACCATTTTCATTCAGGGCCAACAAGATATCATAATTAATCTTCTGGGGAAAACCACATGTATGTATATATATATATATATATATATATATATATATATATATATATATATATATATATATATATGATCAACCACTGCTGCCCTTTGTTGCACAGCCAATTGTAGCTTTTGTTGTTCTTTCCTGGTGACTGGTTTGTTGGGGTTTTCCGGCCGTGACGGCTGAGTCGGCAGTGTCCCTTCGGTTCAATAGCGGACTACTTTTTGTAGAGATAAGACTGAGGGGATATGATGGCTTGTTTTATTCTGGGGCATGAATATATTTCGGTACACTAATCAACATGTTCGTAGAAGCTTCCTTCAAAGGATTGATATTGTCAAAATATGCACAGATTTTCCAATATCCCTAATATAATTATTTCTCTGCAGAAGGAGACCTTATTCTTGCCAGCGGTTACTGATTTACTTTTGTTTAATATTACGAACATACTTTACACAACTGATGGAATCTATTTATTGAATTTGCAGGTTCGTATTAAGATCATTGTAAGGGTAGTAGGGCTGTGAAATGACGACAGTTGTTATATGCAATAAAAGCGTGCAAATTACAGCGCATAATATAATTTTGTTCCCTCACTCAATCGATTTATCAGTTTACAACATAATTAAAAGTCCTGATAGTTGTTGCATGTTGCGTTATAGTTACTTACATTATGTTTCATGATAGAGTTGCGGTGATTCAGTGGTTAGCGTGCGTGACTCGCGAGTAGAAAGTTTTGGGATCGGTTCCCTTGGATTGTCCTTGGGTCACTGATTAAATTCGAGATCTGCTTATAAAATATTGCGTCTCGAGGCTCTTAGTTCTTAATCATAATGGTCCCTGGGCGGGGCATTTTACACTAATTACTTCGGTACGTTTTCATCTCCCTGTAGTGCATTACCGTAAAACCCCAAACAAATTAGAAATATTTGAGAGAATGTCCTGCAAGCTATATCCAAAGTGGTCGTAATAGTAGACATACGCTTAACATATAACTTGGACTTATCAATCACTTTCTTATTTGCAGAACCAGTGCCTAAACGAGATTCACAAACCATGAATTTATAGTGCAGAAACTATGCCAACATGTGATTCACATATTACTGTTTTATCACTATCAAGGGGTGACTTCAAAACGTTTGGCGTTTTGTAGTACATATGATGTTGAATTAAGTATTTATGAAACGTCATTCAACCGTCATCCATCGCTGGAGAGGATGACGTATCACTTATACTTCATCAAATACAAAACGCAAGATTGAAAATATTACAATATTGATACAGACCAACTTCTGAAAGATATCAGTCACAATCCCATGGATTTTCATCTATATGTATCGAATTCATTGCCTTCTAACCAAAATTAAGTTGAACTTGACTATCAAAACGACAACGGCAGACAATTAGTACTGTCAAAACAAGCATATTTGTTTCACTGCGATGCATTTGATTAGGCCGTTTACGGAAATTACTACTTTGCAATCGATGACTGCAAACTTCAACTACTGACATATAAATTTAGCATTTTGGTCTTCATTCCTTTTACGTGCACTGCAGCGTAACTAATTTAATTGTCATGTGTACGCAGAATATATGACACTGAGGAGCATCCCATCCAAATTGTTGCAACAATTTGCATTCAAACGAGTACCTAGCTAATCTTAATTGTCCTAATTCATAACAGTTAAAGCTTTAAACTGGCTTTAAGTTTATCCAATTAAAAAGTTGATGTTTGTCAAAGTGGATCAAAGTATACATTTGCTTCTATCAAAGGAGATATCTGAGTAGGATTTATTTCCTTGAGAAAGTCGAATATACGAAAACCAGTACCAGGAGTTTTGTTTTCATTAGAAATGCAAAATATTAGAAAATATTGACCAGCTTTTAAAAACTATAACTAAGAGATCTTTCCTTTAAAAAAAATTACATATTAAAGATTTCCATTTTTCTTTGTACAGAGTTTTATGGTTTTTGAAATTTAACATTTTGACATAAACACTTATAACGACTAATCGACAATCGCTTATTGTAGACACTTTGTATATCCCATGTATATTCTTTGTAGGCTGTGTAAATCCTATGTTTACTCTATGCAAACTCTATGTAGACAATGTGTAGACTCTTTGTAGACTGTGTATGTCATATGTTTACTCTATGTAGACACTGTGTATACTCTTTGTAGACTGTGTAAATCCTATGTTTACTCTATGTAGACTCTGTGCATACTCTTTGTAGACTGTAAATATCCTATGTTTACTCTATGTAGACAATGTGTAGACTCTTTGTAGACTGTGTATATCCTATGTTTACTCTATGTAGACAATGCGTAGACTCTTTCTAGACTGTGTATATCCTATGTTTACTCTATGTGGACACTGTGCATACTCTTTGCAAACTGTATATCCTATGTTTACTCTATGTAATCTCTATGCAGACACTGTGTATACTCTTTGTAGAATATGTGTATATCCTATGTTTACTCTATGTTTGCTCTATGTAGACACTGTATGCTCTCTCTCTCTCTCTCTCTTTCTACTCTGTGTATATTCTATGTTTACTCTATATTTGTTATATGTGGACACTGTATACTCTTTGTAGGCTCTGTGTATATCCTTATGTTTTCTCTATTTTTTACTCTATGTAGACACCGTGTATACTCTTGGTAAACTGTGTATATCATGTTTCTTTATATCCTATGTTTACTCTATGTAGACATTGTGTATACTCTTTTTAGACTCTGTGTATATCCTATGTTTACTCTCTCTCTCTCTCTCTCTCTCTCTCTATATATATATATATATATATATATATATATATATATATATATATATATATATATATATATATATATATATATATATATATATATATATATTCTGTGTATATCCTATGTTTACTCTGTTTTCTCTATGTGGACACTGTGTATACTCTTTGTAGACTCTCTCTCTAGACTCTGCGTATATCCTATGTTTACTCTCTGTTTTATTTACGTGGACACTGTGTATACTCTTTGTAAAATGTGTATATCCAATGTTTTTTTTATATATTTTTACTCAGTGTAGACACTGTGTATACACTTTGTAGACTGTGCATATCCTATGTTTACTCTATGTAAACTTTATGTAAACACTATGAATGCTCTTTATAGACTCTGTGTATATTCTATGGTTTTCTATTTTTACTCAATGTAGGCACTGTGTATACTCTTTGCAGATAAATGAAGCTTTGGTTGGACTAATTGTATAAAAATCTGAAATGAAATGATTAGATTTCTGAGCCATTAAACAGTCTTTCAGGTTTGGTTTTGTTACATAATTTTTTAAAAACAAAATCCTTGTTTGCATGAATAGGCATAGAACAACTGTGGCATTAAACTCTATCAACCTTTTCTATTTTTCATATGTCTATATCCTGATTAGATTTTCAGACATGATATACGTTATCCATATCCAGCCTCCCCAAAGAATTCAAACTCAAATATTTAACGGAATTTGTCACCCGAAACATTTTTCTCCCATGTAGTACATTTTTTCTATATTCATGTTGAATTTTACCCCAAGGACTAGTCTCAACATGTAATCCATGGTTTTGTTAAATATTCCAATTTTATTATTTTATTAAATATTCGTTCAATGGGATATTTGTTGTGTAACTATTAGAATTATGCCACTTCGTCAAGTAAGCCAATGGTCGCGGTTCGATACCCGCCCAAGACATCCTGGCATGGCTGCATCAGTTGTGTTAGTGGGAAAGACGCTTAGCATCATGATATGGGTACAACTGGGTTAAACGTGTTGTTAATAATATAAAAAACCAAAGAAAACTTCAAAAATATTCACAGTTAATTTTTCCCAAAAAGAGACATCATGTCTTGTTTGTATCGAAGCCGTTTCAATAAAATTCATTATAGCATCAACATCGTCATTTGTATTATTTAGCCGTGAAATATAAATTCGACCTTCTTTAAAAATTGTCTTTATTTGCCTTCTCCATTTATGGTTTCAATAAAGAAAAGGTCAGGATCAACAACTTAATCCTTCATTCTATATACAATACTTTACAATTTCCATTCCATTGATGCGTGAGAGGCAAAGTTAGTTGTATGAATATGTAAAGTGTTGTGTAGTGGCTTATTGTCTAAAGCTGTACGTAATTTACATAATATCCTTCGTCTTCGTATTTTCTATTTAGAAATTCATTATTATTATGTTCATATTCCCGGATTTCACTCCCTTAAGTAATTATTGGTATAATGGAATGGTCCAATAAATTGTAGCTGATAATCGAACGGTAAATCGAAGTTCCATGTTATCTTAAGACATTAACAGTCTTACGGAGTTGTTCCCTGCCTTGCATATAACAGAGTAACATCAGGAGTTTCTTGTTTACAGATTTAATCAACAAAAGCCACCAAACAATAGATATCCAACACTACTGAGACAGTGTTCACATTAGTAGGAAATAATCCAACACTATTGAGACAGTGTTCACTGTAGTAGAAAATATTCCAACACTAATGAGACAGTGTTCACTGTAGTAGAAAATATTCCAACACTATTTAGACAGTGTTCACACTAGTAGGGAATATTCCAACACTATTTAAACAGTGTTCACATTAGTAGGGAATATACCATCACTATTTAAGCAGTGTTCACAGTAGTAGTAAATATTACTGAGCTATGACAATGAAACCAAAGTTAGCAAGACGGTCTTTGCTTTCTCTCTGACCATCATAATTAAAGATGAAATTTCAACTTAAAAATATTTTTTAAAAGAACCAAAAACAACTAAACCAGCAAGATTCAAGATTTTCTATTTCATAAATTCAAATTTTAAAAAATATTTCCCGACCACAGATAAATTTCTTGCTGCTTAATAAATTTTAAGTTATCGGACCATTAACAAGCATTTTATTTTAAAGTGTTAGTTATACAAAGGCTTATGGATTACTCATAAAATTAAATTTGTTTTTGAAAAGACCAAAATCTATTTAGATTTAAACTTCCAAATTCCGGTTATTTTTAAATTTAAAAAACCCACAGGATTAGGTATTTATTTATTTAAGGTTTTAAAACATAAAAAATAATATCCTAAAACAAGATGGCCGCTATCGCTTAACCGGCTTGAAACAGCTGTTCCGTTGTTTAGTGCCATTTTCATGATATTTGTACTTGTTGCCTGTCTTCATCTACGTTATTGTGTTCATTATGTATTGGTTGTTCAACTCGTATGTGTTTCTTCATCTCCTTGTTTTGGAAATGAGAACAATTAGACTTTTTCTCAGCTGTCTTGCTCCACTGTTTTTGAAGAAACCGCCATCACGTGATACTCGCCTGTCAACCCGTTTATGCTGTGATGGACCCTCATTAATTGCTTTAAATGATCACTTCTTGGCTCTCCACACTACATTGTGCTCTAGACTAAACGAACTGGGACTATATTCATCATTACCTAAATGTAAACAGAAGCGAAAAAAGAAACGTTGTTTCAAAGCTGGCCGGCGTAGAACAGGAAGACGAATTCCAGTTATCTCCCTTATTTCGGCTCAACAATTTAAAAACAATTCGACCGTTAATTTAGATAACCTAATTCAAATCCCAATTAATTCGTCAACCTTTGTGTCAACAATCCAAGAGATACCTCTGCGTATTGCATTCTTCAACGCCCAGTCAGTAGGATCACCGGACAAGCGCACAGAAATAGTTAATTTTATCAACGACCAGAATATTTACGTCATTTTCCTGACAGAAACATGGCTACAAACATCAGGCGATGAGCCCATGTGTGCGGATCTAACACCCACTGGTTACTCCATCAAGTCGTTCCCCCATAACTCTCGGTGGAATTGCTGTCATCAAAAAGAATTCCATGATCAAACGTCTTTACCACAACACAACATTCAATTTCGACCACACATCGTTTGAACTAGTCCAAACCACACTCACACTGGAGCAAAGGTCAGTCCATTTTTTATGCATATAGCGCCCTCCTCCTAGTAGAACAAACAAGCTGGCTGAATCTCTCTTTTTGGAGCAGTTTCCGAATCTCCTGGACTATGGAAATTCGATAGGTGGCAACCTGATTATTCTTGGACATTTCAACTTTCACTTTGGCTGTCCCGGAAACCCAAACACATCAAAACTCATAGATTCCATCAATGTTTTCAACCTCAAAAGTCAGTTAACCAACCCACCCATAAAAATGGTCATATTTTAGACTGGATTCTTCATAGACCTGTTGATAACATTATACGGTCCTCTCTGGTATCCCAAGACCTTGCATCAGATCACTTCTGCATTATATGCCATCTTGACGTATCAGTCCCTAACCCTCCACCTTTATCTGTTACTAAGAGAAACCACAGTATGATAAATAGAACTAAACCAATGCACGACATCCAAGCAAACCTAACAACTTGCTTACCTCATACAGCAGAACAACTAGATAACTGCTTGCGTTCATTGCTTGACAAACATACCCCAGCTACCAAGTGCAGAGTATGAATTTAAAAGTGTTTTCCATGGTATATCAGTGTTAGGGACCAGCTTCGCACTGCTAAAAGAGACCGCCGTAAAGCTGAGAGGCTTTGGCTTTCCACCAGACTCACTATTCATAAGCAAATCATTGAAGCCGCTAAGAAGAATGTCACAAATATAGTCCATGCAGCGAAATCAGCCCACTACACTACTCAAATCACGGAAAGTTCCAGCTGCAAAGAGCTCTGCGAGATTACTAACAAGCTAATGTCAAGGAACAAATCTACATCACTTCCAACTACCTCTCTCCAGTCGACCTTCCGAACATGTTTGCAAATTTATTCCGTGACAAATTACAAACCATTAGAGATAAGCTTGACACCACAATTTCAATTGACTCGTCGTCACCATACAGTTGGGATACAGAATTTGAGCAGCAACCATTAGCAGCATCTGAACCCGTCTCTATGGATTTCGTACGTACAATCGTGATGAAGAGTGCACCAAAGTCATATGAACTTGATCCAATTCCACCACCACTGCTGCTTGACTGCTTAGACCCAGTATTGCCTTCACTAACTGATGTTATTAATACATCTCTCTCATCCGGGGAATTCCCATCATTTTTCAAACCTGCCATTGAAAGCCTCTGCTGAAGAAACCAACACTAGACCATAACGATTTAAAGAACTACCGCCCAGTTTCTAATCACCCATTCATATAAAAAAATCTTAGAAAAAGGTTTGTTCTATCCCAACTTTTATCTCATATGAATTCAAACAGTCCTTTTAGCAATGTACAATCTGCATATCGCCCTTGCCACAGTACTGAAACTACTGACATTCTCTCTGCGTTTGGATAGCGAAAAAGATAACAGTCCTCACCCAACTTGATTTATCTGCAGCATTTGACACAATAGACCATGATATATTACTTCACCGTCTGCAGCATGTATTCGGCATTCATGATACAGATTTACTGTGGTTCAAGTCCTACTTGGTCAACAGGACACAACTTGTATCTGCAAATGGAATACACTCCAGCCCAGTTGATCTATGTTGTGGTGTTCCACAGGGGTCTGTTCTTGGTCTGTTCTTGGACCTGTTCTCTTCATTATATACCCTCAGTCGCTCTCAAGTATCATAGATCATCATCCAGTGTCTCACCATTTGTACGTTGATGACACTCAAATATACAACTCTAGCCACCCAACTGAAGTTGATGCTACCATCTAAAGTGTAAGGAGGCGCATTTCTGATGTGAAATCATGGATGACATGTAACAAGCTGCAGATGAATGATGATAAAACTGATGCCATTATGATCACAACACAAAGACTTTCTCATTCACATCCTTTACCTCAAACAATAAATATCAGCAACACCCACATTGAATTCACACAATCAGTACGAAACCTAGGCGTTACTCTAGACAGTACTCTCACATTGCACCAACACGTCATGAACATATGCAAGACTGCATATCTTGAGCTGAGACGCATCAGCTTAATTCGCAAATATCTTTCAGTTGATGCCACTAAAACACTTGTGACTTGTGTGTTCATTAGTACTTTCAAGACTGGGCTATTGTAACTCAATTCTGTCTGGTTCATCTCAATATCTGCTCCAGAAACTTCAAAAAGTTCAAAACACAGCTGCTCGGATCATACTTAGAATACCACGATCAGAGCACACCTCCCCGCTGCTCTGTACCCTACACTGGCTATCCTTTCGATCCAGAATCAAAAACAAAATTTGTTCTCTGTGCTACGTTTCACTGTCGGACTCTAGTCCAACATACCTATCCGACGTCACCCATGTGTACACACCAGCAAGATACTTACGCTCCTCTTCTGACAATCGTATACTCATTATTCCCACTATGAAAACAAAGACATATGGACAGAGTTCTTTTGCATACCAGGGCCCAGCAACGTGGAATGAATTGCCCACTGAACTGAGACACAAAGACACAGTTATCCCATTCAAGCGTGCTCTCAAAAATCACTTATTTCGACTGCAAGAACAAACTTAAAGACCTAATAATGTTTCCTACCTTAAATATTCTCAGCATGTATTTTTATGTTCTCTAATTTCATGGTTTGTTTTTGTAATCATATCATTATATGTTTTTTATCTTATAGGTGTTGTCTAATGTTGTAAAGCGCTTAGAGCTTCTGAAGATTAGGTGCTATACAAAGTCCTCATTATTATTATTTAAACCAGTTTAAGATGATGGCGATGATTATGATGATGGCGACTAGGATAGAACTAATATTACTGATGATACTATTAATATTGCTAGTAATATAATTATTATTATTATTATTGTTAGTAGTAGTAGTAGTAGTAGTATTGCTATTATTATTATTATTATTACTAGGAGGCTTTCACTTGTCTTACTCTTCATAAGGAGATATATGAAGCCGCTAAGAAGACTGTCACAGAACATAATTCACGCAGCGAAATGAACTTCCTCCAGTACTAAGATCACTGAATGTTCCAGCTACAAAAGCTGTTACTAATAAGCTAATGTCAAGGAGCAAATATACGCATCTTATAACGACCTTCTCTACCGTCGACCTTCGTGACCAGTTTACAAGTTTCTTCCGTGACCAAGTGCAAACCATTTTAGATCAATCTGAGTACGCAGTTTTAAGCTGCTCATCGTTTCCACACAGTTGTAATACGAAATTATTACGTACAATCCTGACGATGAACGCCCCAAGTGATGTAATTTTGATCCGATTCCGACACCAGTGCTGCTAGAATCCATAGAATGAAACTAGCCTTCACAAACCGATGTTATTATTACTTTTCTCTCTATTAGTTTTGAAAACTGACATTGTAAAACCGCTGTTGGTGAAACCAACGCTTGACCTAAACCATCTAAATATATAACTACCGCCTGTTTTTAATCTCTCTTTCATGTCAAAAAATCTTAGAAAAAGTTCTGTCCGAACTTGTGTCTCGTCTGAATTTAAATAATCTTTTTAGCAATCTACAGTCTGCACACCACCCTCGCCACAGTACCGAAACTGCCATTCTGACAGTATTTAATAACCTATCTGCTTTGCATATTTGGAAAGATTATAGTCATCCTCCTCCTTGACTTTTCTACAACATTTAACGCAATAGACCATGCTATTTTACTTCACAGTCACCAGCATGTATTTGGCATTCACGCTACAGCCTTAGAATGGTTCAAGTCATACTTAGTCGGAAGGACACAAATTCTGTCCGTAAATGAAAAACATTCCAAAGCAGTTGCTCTGTTTTCGTGTTCCGCGGAGTTCTGTTCTTGAACCCGTACTATTTATTCTTAAACACTGAGCCCCACTCAATTGTCATAAATCGTCATCCGGTGCCTAGCCACTTGTACGCTGATGACACCCAAGTAAACAATTCTAGTCACCCAGCTGAAGCTGATTCTACCATCCAAGGCATAGAAAGAAGCATTTCCGACGTGAAATCATGGATGACATTATTAAGCAGTAAATGAATACAAATGAAGCAACTTTGATTACGACATTAAGACTTTCTCATTACTATCCTTTAAATCAAATAATAATAATATGTACCAGCAACACCAACATTAAGTTCACACAGTTAGTACGAAATGTATGTGTCCCTATGGATAGTACTCTAGTTACACAAATATATCATGTGAAGAGCTACATCTGTGGAGCTGAGACATACCAGTACCAGTCACATTTTTTGTATGCTGATGCCGATAGAACACATATGTCTTCCTTAGTACTTTCTAGACTTGATTATTGTAATTTGTTCTGTTTGGTTCTTGTTGATATCTAACCATAGATACTTACAAAAAAATATTTAAAACACAGTTGCTCTGGTTGTCCTTGCGTAGAAAGAACCGATCACTTCTTTCCCTTGCTCTGTACCATACACTGGCTGCCCGTACACTCCAGAATCAAACAAAATATGTTCCCTATGCTACATTTCGTTGACTGACTCCAGTCCAAAATACCTATCGGGCCTCACATGAGTTTATCCATTTAAGATATAGACATATAGATCATCTGCTCACACTATTATTCACATTATTCCAATTATCAAAACCAAGTTCCACGAACAAAGTTCTTTTGCGTAACAGGTCCAGCATCTAATTTATAACAGAAGATGCATAGAAGTCTTTGAAATTAGGAGAAACTTATGACTTCTAGCTGAATCACGCCAGGATTTGACATCGCTTGGTCAAGTAAAACCCCTGGATTGTTACACTATTATAAACAAACGTTCACTATCATTATCTTACGTTAACAATCTAATATCTTACGTTAACAATCTAATATGATTGTTCACACTGTTCTACTTACATTGTGCGTGCGCGTTACCCCATTCACCTATTAAAGTAAACTTCTTGTATGAAATTGAGACATTATAGTCCAAAATAAAAGCACTCTCTAGAATCATAAACTAATTACAGCTCATAAATACCCGTGACTGACATTACAAATCTAGAAAGAAAGAAAGAAACGGAGATGATTTCGACATTATCGCACTTCCTAAGTATTTACACTACTTCTTGATCCACGTTCCAGTACTATGCCCAGTGAAAAATATCCATCAAAATCTTGTTTCCTTTACGGTTGAAGTCGGATGGTCCTGTTGCCTATGATGTACATCTTCATGTATGCGTCTGCGGAACAACTTCCTGACGGCCATATTGAAATCCCTACGTTGCCATGCATAGATTAATGGATTCAGTATGCTCTTAGCTATTCCTACAAATACAATCCAGTTTGCAATGTTCCATTCCCATGAACGGGTGTAATCCACTGGATCTGAAAACGCCCTGATTTGGAAATACGTATATGGCAACCAACAGATGGAAAACATCAAGGTCACAGCGGCCACGACCTTAACGCCACGAAAGTCTTTTAACAACTTCCGATCTGTGGTTATTTGGGCATTTCGGCCGATCTTAAAAACATTTGTCAGATGGTGTCTTTGGCTCGGACGTACTTGGGATATGTATCTCCTAGCTTTTAGTACAATGAAGATGTACATAATAAGTGTACCTACGGTAAAAAGTAACACGGTTAAGGCCATTAGGAAGAGTTGCAGCGGTTTTACAATTAGTTGATATAAACAAGGAACCCCTCTCTTCCAATTGTTGAATCCAGTGAAAGGGAAGAAAAAGAACACGAAGGAATACATCCATGAAGATACAATAAGCAAATTCACTGTAGTATTAGTTATAATCCTGGGATGTTTATGTGGATGGCATACAGCGAGATATCTGTCCAGGGTCGTGAATGTCACTGTCAGTTGCGAGGTCAAGGTCATTAGTGTCACTATCTGGTAACCAAGGAGACAAGCTACAAAATCACTTTGAGTTGCAGGGAAAATGAAAAAGAATACTTGAGACCCGGATGAGATTCCTGTAAAGAAGTCGGCCACTGCAAGGTTGATGACAAACTTATTTGTTGTTGAACTCCAACGAATATACTTCAGAATTACAACGATGACGATAACGTTTCCAAGACACGCGAGAATACAAACGATACTTTGAAGGATGAGAAACACAACAGATTCGGGCCTTATTGCTTGATGTGTGGTCGTAGAATTGGAAAAATCTTCATAACTCTGGTTAGAATGAGATGGTAGCATGGGAGCTATTGTGTCAGAATGGTTCCCTGGATCCTGCAAATAAATGGCATCCTTCAAAACTGACGCAAATTAATAAAACAAAAACAAATGTAGACCCTCTTATCTCGCGCAACCCCATCCCAACCCCAACCCTATCCCTCAAAGCCTTTGGAAAATGTAAAAAAGAAGACTTTATGGACGAGAATATTTTCTTTGGTCTCTTAAAACCGTTGTATCTCTGTCTATTTCGCAATATAGTTCAGTATGTGCATCGATTACGAAATATACTAATATAAACATACCTGTTTCAGAAACCATTCCTTGGAATTGATTCAGCCACAATAGCGGGGCCCGTCTATATCGAACATTCCAAAGCTCGTCTAGCCCACACACACTCCTCCTTCGTCCTTATTCTACAGTTTTGTTTTACCCTCAATGCTAACATTTCTATCACTGACAATATACATTTTTGTTTCTTTTTCGGAGAAAGCATTTCCTGTGTTGTCACATTTTACCCCATCACTTGCGGGTTTTTTTAAATTTCTTTGCGTATGTTTTAAAGGTTTTCAAACTTAGAAATGATTCTGATGTTGCCACTGCAATTTACATTTATTTCTTAAACTGTGGATTCCGAGTTAAGGACACACCTAACTGATTACATTTTGTTTAATATTATTAATATATCTTGTACAACCGGTGAAATGTAAACAATAATGTCATCGTGCGGTTATTTGGGCCATGAGATGATAAGCGTTATTATATGCATTTATAGCTCACTTTATTCCCATACCCCATGTATATATATATATATATATATATATATATATATATATATATATATATATATATATATATATATATATATATATATATATATATATATATATATATATATATATATATCTGTGTGTGTGTGTGTGTGTGTGTGTGTGTTTATGACGTCTAATAAACGTAGTTTTTCTGAACAATGTGTGTTACTCGTGTCGTGCTGTACTCAATTTGGGATAGAGAGGCGGAAACTAAGCGTTTAGACAGCATGCCTTTCAACCAGATGGGATTGGGTTCGAATCCTACCATCGGGTCAGCCAATGTCGGCTGCCGTTGTGTGTTTCTGGGTAAGGCATCAGCACCGATTGCCTCGACACCTTATGCTTTTCATGTGTTGGAAAAAGCTTTCATTTCACTGCGATGACCGTGATTGGTTTTTCATGGCATGGCGCAGGTCCTGATTGATGGCTGCAATCCCCATTTGCTGACAGATAAACGAAGCTTTTCGATGGATTATTTGATAAGTCCGGTGACGTAGTTATTTTAAATGCCATGCGTACGCAGGGTATTTCAAAATTACTTTAAGATATTAGTAAGGAATATGGATTCCACCTACATTGTTGCAACCATGTACATTTACATGCGAACTTGAGTATACCTATCAATTTTGAACCAACCTAATTCAAACTAGTTAACAGTTTGTTTTACTCCTGGTTTTATATTATTAAATTAAAAACAAACATAAATGTTTGTAAAACTGGGTCAAGGTACATTTACGGCCTTCGAGGGCGATTTCTGATTTGTATCTTCTCTATTTCTAAGAAAGTTAAGGCAAAACTAAACACGAGCAGCATTATATATATATATATATATATATATATATATATATATATATATATATATATATATATATATATATATATATATATATATATCCTAATTAGATATTCAACTATTCCCTTTTTAAGACATGATTTTTACAAAACAATTCAGGGATCTTAAGTTTTTGTCACAAAATCCTTGCCAGCACAATATAACAAAACCCTTATTAGGCAGATAAATTAAATGTGGCCTGCTTGTCTACAGACATATATAGATAACTGGATTAAATGTGGCCTGCTTGTCTACAGACAGATATAGATAACTGATTAAATGTGGCCTGCTTGTCTACAGACAGATATAGATAATTGGATTAAATGTGGCCTGCTTGTCTACAGACAGATATAGATAACTGATTAAATGTGGCATCCTTGTCTACAGGCAGATATAGGTAACTTCAAAAGACGTTCATTATATTGTACCAATTATTATACAGTCGTCAGTTCATTTTTAAACTTATTTGGCCTCCACTGTGATTACAATGTAAAATAACGTTTAGGGGGTAGGGGAGCGGATAAGACTTCGCCCACTCTTCTGAATCAATGTTAAACGTATCTTGATGTTTGCAAAGTTGCAACAGTCTGTATGCTACATATACTGGCTAAACTGTTTCAATTTAATGACAGGAGGACTAAAATCCGGACTTGAAAAGTAATGCTTTTTATTACACACTAGTGACAACGTTCATTTTATTCACCTTTCCATCTTTATCCTTTACACCTGTAAAGTACTAGTGTCACAGACTGGTAATAACTGATGTAGTGTGGAGGGCGGGGAGAAGGAACGAAAACATGTTTCTCTTTTGTGATAAAAAATTCATTATACGTGATTATTGTCTGTAACGTTTACTACATGTCATTCAACGAATTTAGAATACATACCTCCATAGCAGTCCCAATTCAATCAAATTTAATGTTGCCAAATGTACATCGGAAATAATCCAGTCTTGTCATCTTCGCAATCATTTTCTGCTAGGTAACTATGAACATTTCCTTGATTTAATTTTCTAATATTTCTCGATGTGGATTGCATCAGTCATGCACTCCAATTAATTGTTCACGTGCCATTAGGTTAATGTGTACGACACCATCAAAAAGGTTTACTCTCCATTTCTCTTCCCCTTTCTGGTGGTTAAAATGATAACCAAATTGTAAAATAACACAAGCTTCGAAGGAAATGCTGGAAGGTCATAGCCTGCCGTCTGTTAACACAGGTCCATTTGTATGTGATACACTCAGAAAATGACCTTCCCATTAATTTACGACCCCCACCAACATAAAATCATCATAAGAGCCAAGTTGCACGCGTTTCGATGGAGTGTGTTGTAAATCAAGGAAATACTACAATTTGATTGGAGCATATAAAGTAATTATTAAGGAGATGTTATGCAAATATTTAATATTGATCTGAGCAATTGATTTTATTTCAAGACTTTTCCTTTTTCTGGATATTGTTACAACTGGAATAGGAAGTTCCTCTTGAAAGCAGTCAGGTGTACTATCTTCACTCAGTTCTCGGACCTAATACAATTGCCATGTGCAGTGCCGTATTACTCCTAAAGTACACTAAGCACGTGTCGTGCTTAGGGCACCAGCCCAGAGGGGGTACCAGAAGAAGAAAAATTCAAATTAATTGTTGTTGATAAAATTGAATGAATTATACATGACCATTTTGACCTGCATGTATAACTAAAGGCAGCACTGGTATTTTCTCACCTTTTTACCTTTTAATATTAGGGTTTTTATTAGTTTCACTATTTTTTGGAAGGGAAGGGGAATCATAATATTTTCAGTGCTTTGGGCCCTGGCTATATGCCCCACGGAGAGTTAAGCCTACCGGATACCTATAATATTATGAGTATCGTCTTTTTCCAGTTTTGATAATAACAAACACTCAGCAGAAGCTCTCCAACGCAATTTAGGCAGTGTTTATTGTAGTAAAAGTTTTTAGAAGTGTGTCCATGTCAAACTAGATTAAACAAGGCAGTCATATGTTTGTGTATCATCTTGATTGGAAACGAAACTGTTCAAAATTATATTTCGAAATTTACAAGACCTTAATGACTTCAACGTACTATTTCACAAATTCAAAAAGACATGGACCACACATGTTTTAACTGTAAATAAATAAAAATGTATTTGACTAACCTACCTATGCAAACAATTAGCGAACATTAATTTCCATTGTTCCCTACAAAATATTAATTAGATCCAAGGGAGATAATCTCTTTTTGTGGTGGTTATGGTTTAACAAGTTATTTCTCTTGAGAACAGATGTAAATAACTGGATATTTAGATATTACCCATTCCTGTGTTCCCGACCCCATATTTTGTTTGGATGTTGGGTGTTGTTGGTTTTGTTATTTTCTCTCTCAATGTTGTCCACAAATTTAGAAAACAAGTAAGGAATTAAAAAAATTAAAAATAAAGTCTTTAGTTATATCTTCTTTGTTTAAATTACTCTCAAATATGGCTTGCATTTTAAATATATTTGTTTCCTGTCGTTCACGTGTAATTGGGCTGAATCAGTTTAATCACTTGGAACATAACATCAGCTTGGTGCCAAGGGAATTTAGTTGAAATCGATTCCTATTAAAAGCCATGAACAGCTGCAACGTACCCAATATAGTTATAAAAATAACTTCACATGTCATGCAACTGAAGTGATTAAGACAAGGGTGGGCAAACTACGGCCCGCGGGCCGCATGCTTAGGAACAAGTCATCATTCGCACTGACTGTTTATGTTACTCTGTTTATCAAATAAATGTGCTTCTTTTGAAGTTTAAGTTTAAGTTTTCAAATATTAACAACACATTAACAACTGAAAATTAATTATGATGTTATTTAGAAAAACCTTTTGTTTTTGCTATTTCAAATATTAATTATTTTACTTAATGAACTATGTTGCCCGCGACAAGGTGTACATTTGTGTATGCGGCACTTGCACTGGAAAGTTTGCCCACCTCTGGATTAAGCAATATCACGCATTTAACGCGAGTAACAAATGGCTACAACCATCGCAATCCATCGCAAGAAAGAACGATGACATCTATCACAGACACACCTAGATTTGGTCACTTTCCACTCCCTTACCTAATAACAACAGCTGTTATATAATAGTGCCGTCTTAAGGCATGGGCACATTGTGCAGTTGCACAGGGCCTGACGCTTCTAGGGACATCATGCTGCCCATATTGTTAATGAATATTGAAAGATCTTTTGGCAATTTAATTTGATTTAAAATGCAGTGAGAAGCACATTTCCCAATTTTAAAAAATAGTGACATCTAGCGGAATTCCTGTGGGTGGGTAGGGCCGGTAGGGGGCCCCAGTACATTGCTTTGCCCAGAGCCGACAATGTTGTTAAGACGGCCCTGGTTATATTGTGTGTCAGTATATCCTAGTTTAAAGAGAAACTGTTAATAGCAGGAGTGTTATACTCTACTTTGAAATGATGCTATACAGCAAATTTGTATTACTGGAGCATTTCTATCAGAAATGATGTATTTCTCTGTCTGCCAGTCGTTGTTAATACCATATGTTGATAAACTGTTTTGGGTTTGATTAAAATATCTTGTATATCTCTAATTCCTTGTTAAGCCTGTATCAGAATGTTTTAAAGTACTTTTAATAATGGACACCAAATTGTCTTCGATTTATATTTTTTGAAGTTTTAAAATACATTTCAATAGAATGTATGAAGCCATAGAAAAGGGCTATCGGCTGTGAAAAATGAATAACTCACTGTACTCTTCATGATAACCAAGATGTACACAAAATTGTTCTCTTTTAGAAAATTATATTTAATAAAGTCTCACCTATATCGCAATTAACTTCTATCAGTTTAACTTCATAAATTTCTCCCAAGCCTAATTTGCATCTTGCATTTTTATATCCTTGGAAAAATATAAGACTTTTAATGTGCTTACATGTTAACGTGTATAAAAAAGGACATTATTTTTCTGAAGAGTTTGGTCTACAGTATTTTGACAACTATAATGATTAAAAGTTATTATTCTATTTCAAGATATCTTTAGAGAGACCACAAGGAGCGTATATGCTGAATTTTAAGTTCTCTGTTATCTAAATTATAAATAAAAGTTGCTCTGCTCAACTTATTTGATCTACTCATCCAAAATAAATGTATACAACATCTTTAAAATATTTTCTTCTTAAATACCCGAAACTGGAGTAGACAACATAATGAACCAAAGCATCTGTTTTGGATAAAGCAAGTGAAGTAATTATGATGATTTTTCCAAATATAGTTAATTTTCTTCAACTCGATTCTCCTGATAGTTGTGAATATTTTAAAGTTGATTAAGGTTTTTTTCTTCTTCGAAAGCAACACCTATAATGTCGTCGATGATACCAGGCAATTCAATGCCCAGCAACGTAAATATTGAAACCTAATCTAATCCCATCTGAGTCTCAGAAAGTCTTAGGATTCCTATAAGGACTGATTTCATTTTAACAAGATTTATTTTAAGCCCTAATACATCAGCCAAATTGTTCGGAGTTTCTGCCGTGGCACACAATTCAATCTCCGTCCCATCGAATATAAAAGAAGTGTCATTGGAACATTGCGCACTTGTATTTTCATTTCTATATGTGTCTATACCTTTCATCTTTTTCTTTTCTGAAACCATAATAACTAAATTTTCGGCAACTGATAGCAATAAGTAAGGCCAAATGGAATCTACTTACCAACTGCCTCGTGCAGGCCCGAAGATAGGTCATGTAAAGCGGTTTTGAATGGAGCCAAATTTAATGTTATTATGTATTTTTTTTAAAAATCCAGATGAAGATCCCGCAGTGTGGTTGATGTGTGGATCACCAAAAATGGTGATACAAAGCTTCTAGCTCCTAATTCAAAATTATAAAAGAATAAACGGAACGATCAGTTTGATGAACGAATTAAAGATGGGGATTTAGCAAACTGATATCTCGAACATACCCTACCATAACATATAGATTTCAGAATTGCTTTACTAGCCAAAAATACAGAAGAAAGTCCAACGGCAAGGATACAGAATAAGTATCTGACTGAATCTATTGTTTTCCAAAAGGGAAGCAATAAAAGTTCCTCAGAATCTTGATATGCAGACAATAGACAAAAACAAACCGCTTGAAGAATGATTAAGAGCATCTGGGACAATGACAAATGAATACCAAGGACAAATCCAAAGCGGAGAGTTTGAAAATGCTTCTAGACTCGAGAGAAAATACTTAATGATTGGTGTAAACGTCATAGACGCTATCATTTCAAAAATAGCATCCATACCTATGATGCTGAAATATGTAAGTTAAAGAAAACATACTCAAGAGTTTCGAAATCAGTCAGCAATCAAACATACATCAAACACACCATCATCTCAACCCAGATAGATCAGATTGGAAGAACACTTAGATTGGATTTAAAGTAAAAGTATGCCCATTTAGTTTCATATCTAACACTGTTACGAATCTAGTTGTTTTTTTAAAGTTACATAACAACAACAAAAAACCGCCAAAACAAACAAGTTTTGTTCAATTGAAAATAATATTTATTTACCTAAAATGCAAAGTGAATGGATTAAAAATACCGTTCGTGAATGAATTTCCGAAAAGCTAAAAGTTCTATGAATTTCAACAGTTCCGAGTAATCAGAAAAAGTTCGCCTGATGACGTCATGTACAGAAGACATCACTGATATAATCTCAAAATTGTCTAACTGACTTCATAGTTATTCCAATACTGCTATTCATCCAGATAGTATTTAAGAGAGTTCGCAGTAATTCTGTACAGATATTATATATACCCAAATAGTCATTATATGAATGTTAGAGCACTCTAAATCCAACGAATGATTATATTAAACAACTGAATCAATGTTCTTCATAACTTGTACAAGACCGATAATACTTTTAAGAATATCTAAATTTGCGTCATAACTCACCGATATAGAATGATAATGCGCAATAGCGAAAATTGCAATACCAGGCTTGGTATTTTGAAATACATGAAAATCTATTGATAGCTTGGTATAAGCAATCTGACAATTATGCATAATCTTTCTATATACAACAACATACACACGGAAATCGCAATTCTTAAAGTTTGAGTGGTCTGGTAAAGAGTTGAGGAGCTTTATTCATTTACAGTCGTTCATTGGAATTACAGTGCAGTGAATATTCGTTTTAAGGAACACTCCTTAAAAAGCTCTACTGGATTATTGTGGGTATATGCAAAGGACATTTGGATATTTATATAACAACATTCAAAGACTATTTTGATTATTATGGATTTACCTTAAATTCAATCAAACACATTTCGATTTAAAACAGTGACTTCTTCCGTGCTGTTGACACATCAGTACATTGCAGTTATCATTCATAATACCTTTGGAACGCATTCGGATTTCATCAGAATTATTGGATTTAATATAATCTATTAGGAATTAGGAATTCATTCACCATACTTGTGTATTCAGTCATTGTGATAGATCAAGATTAATAGCATATCACCATTGTTATTAGTCTACTGAGACATCAGAACATTCAAACATGGACTTGATTCGGAACACCACTGGAACTCATTTGGAATACTCTTTAATTTTCGACTTGCAATAGGACTTTTATAACTATTTGGGATTTCATTCACACTATTGTAAGTTCATTTTAGTTTTTCATTTAGTATTCGTGTATTATTTGTTAAATTTTTCATAACGTTTTGGTTTTTTTCTTTCTTCATCTACTTAGTTTAAGACCACAGAGTCGTAACACAAGATTAAGTTAAACCGATTAACTGCAGCAATATTCTCTGAGTAAATCGGAAAGCGTTCACTGTAATTTGTATGAAGATTGCTCGGTTAACCATATTTTCAATTCTGCTCATTTTATTTGTATTTTCTCCCCTTTAATTTGTTATGGATATTAATTAATATACATGTAAGCAATAACACTTCAACATTATTTTAAAGATGTCTTAAAATATGTAATTTAAAACGGTATACAAACATCAGGAGAATACGGTGGAGTAATAAGTTGTCCTTATATGTTATCAACAAACAGCATAAGACTAATTATAGCAGCTTATGTTATGTTCAACAATTTGCAACTTTTAATTCAATCCGTTCAAGCATATAATTGGTTTTCGATTTGTGTCAACTTTTGCCATTCATATAGTTGATTTTAAAACAACTTTTTCATGCACTGAGTAAGCATGTGTTGTTTTAAATCTTTATTTTCCATCTCAGTTTGTGCCGAAATTTTGTCTAATGATCCTATAAAATTTACCGTAAATTTAGCTGAATGTAAAGATGTGTATTTACCCATATCATTTGTTCCTTCTTACTGTACTAGCTTAACCATCTGGTTGCCAAGGTAATAGCGCTTATTTCAATGCTATTCTAATTAAATGTACACCGTAAATCTTTCTAAACTACTAATATATACCTTGATTCATGTTTGAATTCGTTAAATCAGCACTTTTTCTTGAATGTTTCTCTTCAACACAACTAGCTTTGAAAAAGCTTTATTCCGTACAAAACAGGTAAATAAACATATACTTTCTCTTGTCACCGACATTATTGTTTTAATATTAACCTTTGAAATAGGTATATTACTTCCCTGAAATCTACTGAATTCATGCAATGTAGCTTTCTGCTATTATTTATGTTAGGTTTTGAATGTTTTCTAATTTAAACGAGATGGTGATACCCAAAACGTTTACTGTCTGGTTTATTCTGGCTGTCTGGGGTTTTTCTGGCCCATGTTTCTCATATTCTCTGCTACTGTTAAGTTTATTGGACTCTTCCGTCTCTGCAAACAATGATGGCAGTATTTACAAGTATAAACGAAACCTTAGAAAACTTACTTTTATTTTTGAAATTTTTGTACGTCTCTAAGCAACTACTAGATCTTTATGTGTTCTACCGAGTTGAATCAACATATGCTTCGCTTGGGTCACCAGAGTTTCTGAAATTAACACACTTGTCTTTTTATATCTGCAATATGTAGTACAGTTCAACAATCCCATCTGAGAATCATTGGAGAGTTGAACGTGTGAACCTTCTTCTACAAATTCGTAGTCGCCAAATTGTATTCGTTTTGGATTTATGTATCAATTCTACGACGTATATCTCATTTAATGCTCTTTTCTAAATACTGCATATTTTCTGAGAATCTACAACAAATGTAGTACACACTGTTATTACAATACACGTTAATACCAAAGAGAATTTCGCAGAATGATCAAGCATAATATAAATGGGAAAACGTTCGTGTCTTTCTGCCACTGATAGGAAAACACACCGAAAATAGAACATTGCATAAACATTAACTTATTTTTTCCAAACGACGTTATTTAACATCATACTACACCGCAATTTTCATTCCGGTGACTCGACTGAGCTGGCGTATTCGTGGTCGAAGCATCCCATGACTCATTCTTCAAGCATTGACGCAGTAGAGAACTATCATATACTGAAATTGTGGAAGTAGTTCCAAATGGGACCGTAATGCCTTTGACATGGTTCTGTTTTGTCTAGCATACTTTAGCGCGTGACCCAGATCTCCACCATAATATGATAATATTCAGCGGAAGGCATGCGATGAAAGCGTAGGATTGTATTCTCCATCTCCAGTTACAGCGGGCTTGATTTTTCTTAATGAGTGGCTTATTAGTATTCAAGAGTTTTACGAAAATATCATTGTGTTGACGCAGATGTTTCTTTTTCCAAATGTACTTGATTTATTTCTATATAAAGTGTCTGTCAATAATCTGATAAATGATTGTCGAGTGCTTAACGGAGGTGACTGAGATTGTACAAATACTCACTTTGGAAGCTTGATGGATTTAAAAGTGCTCTTTCTGCTAAATTATAGCCTTTGTGAATATTTAGTACTCCACTTAATGTCGTTTTCTTCCATTAGATAATGTTCACATTCACGACATGATGTCTAAGCTGCCTTCTTTATCAGTTGCACGTGATACGAATTAATTGAAAGTAAGAAAAGTCGTCAAGTTAGGATGACTAAATAAGGCAAATAAAAAGTCGTCAAGTTAAGATGACTAAATAAGGCGAATAAAAAGTTCAGATCTTACTCGTCGATCATTGTTGTAGGAACTCCGTTTCAGTTATAGGGCCCTATATAGAACTAAATCGTTCGTTTCCTGTTTTACATGACGCGTGATACGTTAAATACTTCCAAAGCCCCAAAAGACAGTCTGTTTTGATTAGCAATTCATAAGCAAGCCTTTATTTCGTTTCAGCATGACTTGAGTGGAATAGGAATAGGGCAATATATTGGTTTAAAGCATTAAACAAACTTACCTTCCTGCGAAATAAAGTTTGTCTTTACTTTTCCAGTTTCCTCAAGCATTAAGTTACTTAAGTTTCGTTTTAGTTCACAGATACACCAGCCCGTTTGACTTTCTTTATCATAAAAATGAAGTTGATTTTGAGCTATACTTTTCTTTAAGCAATAATGTAGATTTATTACAGCTAAAAGCTACAATCGAGCAAGCCTGGGTAGGATATCGTGATGTATATCATTCGGTAATGCTCAAGAAAATAAATTTAAGAGTAATATTAAGCTTCAGATGTCAGGTAAATGTGAAATGGGCTAGTGTCCCACCCATCATGGCAGGTACAATTTAAATTCACTCGTGTCCAGCCCATCATGGCAGGTACAGTTTAAATGGGCTAGTGTCCCACCCATCACGGCAGATACAATTTAAATTTACTGGTGTCTCACCCATTCTCATGTACAACGTAAACTGGCTGGTGTCCCATCCATCATGATAAGTAAAATTGAAATGGACTGGTGTCCCATCCGTTATGGCATGTAAAACTGAAATGGACTGGTGTCACACCCATCAAAATCAAACTTTCTAGATCCCTGTTTCGTAGTAATGTTCAATGCACATCAGACATTTGATGTTGCCATTGGTAGTGGTTGTGGAGGTTCGTAGTTGGTTAAAGGAATAATTGATGTAAAGGGCTGTGTTATACGGGGTTTTCTTTGATGGCATGGATTCATCAACTTTGAATTTGAGAGTATGGATACAGTCTAATGCAATAAATTCACTGCCAAAGCAGAAATCAAACGTTTTGATTTTTGACTTATTTTCCAAATAGTCCAGATGTTATTAATTTGTTTAGCTTGTTTTGTTTTTATCATGGTTCTGTACAGCTTAATACTTTGTAAATTTTAAATTAAACGTTATGATATCAACAGTTTGCATTTCATAATGACTGTGGTTGCATAGTTTCTCAGCGTTCGTTTTCTTTACTGCTTTCACCGTCTTTCAAGCTTTAAACATGAGTTAATACTGCTGTTGATTACAGATATTTCAGGCGACAGTACTTTCCTACGTTATTGAAAAAATGAAACATTTATAGTTGTAAATGCTGCTAGACTCAAATTTTCTTTCATATGCGAGAGACTATGATGTCAAAATTTAGATAACATGTTTATGCTTCACATTTCTGCTCGATCTATTAACCAATTCAGTGCATTTAGAAAACATGTTCATGCTTCACATTTCTGCTCGACCTATTAACCAATTCAGTGCATTTTGTAGGCTGGTTTGGACGAGATTTTGATCTGTTTTGCTATATCAATATTAATTTTTAAGTGTAAAGTTTCCTGAACAGTTCCAGTTGAATATGCCAACTGTAGCTTTATGATGCAAACATCGTAAAATCCGTGTTCGTCATCAGTGATATCTGTAACTAATCCTGACCCACCACACCGTTTCATCCAATCCCAGCATATCGCAACGTTATTTGTGTAGGATACATATAGGAAATTCTGGACATAATGAAACTTAATACGCCACCACATCAAAAAATTAAAATTAAAACTCTCCTATTTGTAAACTGCTATAAAATAAACCTGTCATACTGACCTGTTTCACAAATTAGAAAACTGCCAGAACATATAGACTGGAGAACAGCTAATAAAATGTCACGTGATAGGACTTTACAGGCAAATAAATAATGTTCATGGGTTAGGGTGCAAGGACGAGTGGGTTAAAGGTAAAGCATAGGAATACAGATAGAAATGTCTCTGATTCCAAACTCGACAGAGGTGATCAATCTTTTTTGAGATGAAAGAGTTCAACACTGGACCGTACACCTAATTTTCTAGATTTTTGGATATGTACATGGTAAGCGATGATTGCTTAGGAATTCATGACGTATTATGTATATGTAGGCAATAAATGTCTACGTGCAATAAGTTGAAATTTTTTCACGACATCAATAATCACACAAAAGTGACATTGTGATCAATTCGACAGTTTGCTGAGAGATGATTTTAATAATTAATGAGCTTAACATAAAAGCAGCAATGTCGGTGTCCTAAGAAAATACCTTTTATACTTACAAAATTTGGAAGATATGAAAATGTGATCAAAGTCCGTTGCATTGAAGAATAAAATTCAAGAAAGATAACTCCTTGATTCATAGTTAGACTAGTATACTCTAATCGTTTAGAAAAGATGCAGATATACTTAATACGTTCGATATTGATATCATTGAAATAAGGAGCAATAACCCTGTAGCAAGACTAGTAAAACTGACCAATACAAGGATAAAACAAATTATGTATGGATAATGTATTTGGCTAAATTGCAGGATTAGTGAAAGATGATTCAACACAAACTGAGATAGTATTTGTCGATAACAAAGTCTAAATTTAAAGAATGGTTGGATTGTTGATGACACATATCTAAAGATAATTTCAGAGGAACCAGTTATTCTCTAGATGTTCTTTCACTCAATTAACTGACCGACAAAGCATACCACGTGTGTCAAAGTCCAATTGGTTACACAAATGTTAATAATTAATAGTAACAAATTTAACATGTTAAAGAGAAAATAAAATACATTGAATTAAAATAATGGTTAATAATTGAAGTATGCTTTTGCTCTCGGGATTTCAACTAAGATTGTCGTTAACAGAAGCAAATAAACAAGCTTTAAAAAACTTTGCACATCAGTTAATCTGTGAAGAGTTTAGCACTAAATAAATGACTTAAAAATAAAGTACACCTTCAGAGGTATCAGTGGGCAAAATACGGCTCTAGGGCAGGATCCGGCTAGCCACCTCGTTTCATCCATTAATTTACATCATAGGGTATGGCTTTAAAATCACTTCTATGGCCAGTGACCTAGTTCTGTCCGTTAACTTACATCAGAGGGTGTACCTTTCAAAATCATTTCTATGGCCTGCGTCCTGGAGGACGTTGCCCATGCTTCCCCAAAGGTACATTAATGTACAGATTTTATAAACTGCCGAACTTCAGAAATATCATTTGTTAGCTAGCACTAAATGAAATGAAATTAAAATAAGAAAGTATTTGGTTTTTAATGCATTATTGCTTTTGAAATATATTTGTTAAAATAATTATTGTTGTTGGAGTAATTGTTTATCGTGTGATGAAATTTTACAAGAAGAATATATTAGATAAAAATGAGAAAGCAGAGACCAATGAATGGTATTTATAGTCTCCTGAATGTTACAGTTTGCAATATTAAATGATTCAAACATCTTATTGTGCTCCTCTGTCACTTCTTCAGCTGTCGTTTTGTCTTTTTTTGTTTTGGCATGTTTCACTGGATATCATACACCTGGTATTTGACCAGTGAAAATATTGTTCTCTGCTATTCAGGATGAGATTGATCAAACAATGGAATGAAATAATCTATTATTAAGCTATCGTCACTAACACTTTCAGGTATTCTGAAGGTTAGCCCACTTCTGTTGAAATACGTTTAGAATCCTTTCTGATGTTTTGTCGTTGCTTTCTTCTTTAATGCTTGTATTCATTTTGTATGCGTTCTACTAGTTTTCTCTCCATTCTGATGTAATCATTTTGACAAAATTTGAAATACGGACAAATTTGTTGACTTCATTTTTAACTTCTCCACACATTGAATATATCTAGAAACTCATCTCGTTCATTTTACCAATAGATTTTTAATTGTTGAACTACCTGTACGCAACATTGTAACTTAAAATGCAATTGCCCGGTTAACATCTTAAAATTACGCTATTTAACTTTCTATATTTTCCAAATTGTTAATTCAGTGGAGCATGGCATCTAAAAAAGCAACAAGGAATAACAGGTTGAAATGTGACCAGATAAAGTAACCGCGTATAAAGACAAAAGAGCCTCGATGAGCTGAACGTGATAGATAACTGGAAAATGTTCACAATAATTAGAAAAAAGGACAACCTAAACGTATACTAAAGAACAACGAAAGTCTACAAAATTACAAGATGCCGAAACACCACATGTAAGAAATACAGCAAATTCACTATTATCAAACAAAGCCATATATTATTTAATAGGTGGTACTACCCCGCGAGCTTCCTTCTGATCTTTGGACTAAGCTGTAACACATAGGTGTGGTAACTACAAGCCTTTGTCAAAATATGCAGGAGGTCGCCTTCGTCAACTAAAGTTTCCGGTCTCTGTCGGGTCACGGTAACATTGCGTAAGAGTTTAATACTAGCCTGCGGCAATCTTTAAGCATCAAATACATGGCCACAGTAATATTTCCAAGACAGTAGAGTATAGCTTGTACATGACTGTATAGCTGGGGCTTAGCAAACGTGACACTGGTGGTCTACATAAGGGTCAAGTATTAGACTAAAGTCTTACGTTTTGTAAAATTTGCCTTGAGCCCATTATTATGACACCAAGAAAGTGCTTACATATTTAACCTCAATATTCATTAGGTCATAAAATATAGAAAACTAAATTACTAATTTTGGATGAATCGGTAGTTCAGCTTACACATAAAGACACGTGAGCAGAGCATATGAATGTTCTAGACACTTCGTTTTGGGGATCATAGGATTAAAATGGTGTCCTTGTTCCCAAAATACACGGCGAATGGTATGATCGTGTTCATCATAAAATGCTGCTTATGGTCAATACAGGCCTTCGTACCTTTTATTAGGAACTACTGTCGAGCTTTTTCGGGACTGACTAAAATCCATTTTATTTGCAAGCAGTATTTGCGAAAAACATATCAGATTCATTTTGTCCAAGTTTTATACCAAATCCACTTATCCTTGCCACTGAATGGATTATTCATAAGTTTCAGTGGCCTTTCGTTTTCGCCGCATACAGACTCCATTTTGCTGTGCAATACATCACATTTTGTTGACACAAAGGTATGACTTTTTATTTTAAGGTATTCTTTCACACACTCACTGCTAAATGTCGCATGATACTTAACTGAAAGAAACTGGGCATCACTATTACCATAACGTTTAGTCATTCGTTCACAGAGTACCATCTCCCACCCACCTGTACTGCAGTGTGCATTACCAATAGCCGTTAAGGCACAGAGGGTTTCTTTATCCTTGATATTGTCCTCATGAAAAAGGACTTTATTCCCGCACAAATTAAAAGCCTATCAGGTATTATAAAATTTGCTCCAAGTCGGGGGGGGGGGGGGCTAATTGATTATGTATTTAATTTTTCAGTAAGCTTAATATACAAATGTTTCAATCATTAGTATTTTAGTAGTTTGATTGAGAAGTCCAACTGACTGCACGAAAATAATATGTCGACATAATTTATGGCAACTTGCCCTTCCTAGAATACGTCAGCTGACACGCATTCAGGCCGAGAATACCTCCTAACGATGTAAGAGATTTGCAAAGAGGGTTTCGTTCTTTGAAAGATCATTTTTCATGCTAGAGGTTGCTTTGATTATGTGAAGTCTGTAAAGCTATTCAGACATACTGCAGGTGACACTTCCACCTCTTATAATACATTTACCTATAATACGTTTACCTATAATACGTTTACTTATAATACGTTTACCTATAATACGTTTACCTATAAACATGATCTACCTTTAATGAATTATCGGTTCATGGTTCAAGCTCGTGTTAAAAAAAGAAAGATTTGAAATGTTTCACATTCATTATCAAGAGGGTACTGAGAATATAACCATAAAGTTAAACTTAAACTAAATTAAAGAGAAAGTAATATACAAAATTTACAGTTTTTCCACACAAAAACAATCTCAGTGCAAACTTGGCAGTTTGTCGAAAATGCACAGTAGTACTTGTCCTAAATAAGCATAGTCATCCAGTGGAACCACTGCAAACTGTTTCAGTAATTCAACCATTGTGATGATATATGAAGCCGAAGTAGCCGATAACTTTCTCTGTATGAAAATGTATCTTACATTACAGTTTAATATCCAGCGTTTCAGAACGGTCCGGTTTTTTTCCCCCCAAAGATTATGCTGAGCATGAGTACAGTGAAATATATGACGGACATTTTTTCAAAATTTCAAAAAATAAAAATAGCCAAACATCACAAGTTTAATTTTATTCAAACTAAGTGGTCCGGTTAAAATGAAAATTGTTTGTGTCAATAAAAGTTGATGTTTCTTTTCCACTGTACTGCAGATATTGTTTCACTCATTATAAAATGTAAGAAACTCAAGCATAACTTCGTACATAAATGATCAATACAATAAAACATCGTTTATCCGTACACTTCGCAGGGCGTGAACAAAAGTCGGACAAACCGAAGTTAGGATGAACTTTGTTGGACAAAAAAATATTTGCCTACTTGGTGGACAGACATGACCCCTGATCTAATTTTAAAAAAGTTCGGATAAAAAGGGTTCAACTGTATTGTCTGTACCAGATTTTGACAAATTATTTCATTAAAACAGCTGCCTTTTATATACACAGGTAAATAAATAATGGCATCATTTTCAACGATTAAGAGTATCGATTTAATTAATACACAGCTATATACCTGTTTTACTTTGGTCTCACGGCCACTCTCCAACAGTATCTTGTATAATACTTCTGAGTGTTGAAACACTGAAAATGAATAGATAGATTCAAATAGTACTATGAGAGAAAAGGAGAAAAAATGAAAGGAAAGACAGACAGACAGACACACACACACACATATATTATACATACATACATACATACATACATACATACAGACATGCAGATAGAGTAGATGCAGTGCGTGAATGAGAGAGAGAGAGTGAGAGAGGAGACAGACAGACAGAGACAAGTTACCTAGACATCCTTTGTATAATAAATGGTGATTGGATCAAGATTTTGTAAACAAGGATACACTCTCAATAAAAAACGGTATAAACTTAAAAGCGTTTGTGAAATTATTTTGAAAGCGTGTTTGAATCAACATTCATTTGATAAACAAAACTTGTAACAAATGTTTAACCCATATTGAAAAACCTTAACAACGCACTAGACGATATCGTGCTAACACCAACCTCGTGATTAAAAGCTTGTTACTCCTATATATCAACCAGAATTAAGTATTTGTAAATCTCGTGCTTTTATACACTTTGTTTGCTACCAAATTTTACATTCCATATATTCTTTCCTAAACTTAAAATTCATTTATAACCATGTGTTGTTTAATTTACATAGCTCAATTCGTTTCAATTTTATAAAATGTGCAAAGTATACACTGTGCTTAAATCCCCTATTTGCAGACTTTTCCAACATAGAAAATCCTTTCAACTGCTTTTCATTCTTTGTAGGCGTATTTTTACTTTGTATATTTTTGTATATTTCCCCTTTAAATTGTAATAAATGTCAATGCTAACTGAGTAAATATTCGAGATCCTTTTGATTGACATTCACATGCATGTCATTTTAGATCTATCGAAATGGAATTTATTTTATGACTTGATAAAATACAAAGTATCCAATACCTTTTTCACTTATGGAAACTGCCCCAGGTACTTAAATATTATTAATTCAGGACAGCTCCCCCGACGCTACCACCGAAAAGTTACGATGATCGCGGCGACAAAAGAAACCCACCTCATCAATGTATTGCTCTCTCTCTCTCTCTCTCTCTCTCTCTCTCTCTTTTACACAAACACAATATCCGTTCCTTTCTCTTATCTATTTATATTGGTGTTCAATGATTGATGCAAATGAAAATTAAAGACTTAAGTAATTCGCATGTTTTGCCCTTTTTAAATGGTGAAATCTTACAAACTTAAATTACCACCACTACAACTACAATAGTTTTGTTAACTAATTACTGTACTTTCTCAAACTGAAGATTTCATTAGTGCAGTCGCCTTTATCGTCGTCAACGTAGCTGTTGTCCTCCTTGTCATCTTCATCGTCATCGTAGTTGTGGTTGTTGTTGTTTACATAATGCTAGATAAACGACAATTAAATGGCCGTCCCTCCCCCTCCAAACACACACACACACACACACACACGAAATATCCAATATCAGTACGTTCAGGATTTCAAGAGTTAAACATAATCAATTCATTGTTCTGACTACCTTTAACAGGCTTAAGATTTACTATATTGGTCAGATAAGAATATGAATTCTTCATCGCTAATCTCCCCGATATCCCCGTTGTATTTTGTTTTGACATTAACATGAACGGCCCGCTGTGTTAGGATGATTAACGAAGATCCTTTTGTGTATACTATGTCCCCGATATATAATGAAGGCTAGAGTTAAATGGCTCTGTAAACTATACTTCATTCTTAATTATTCCGTGTTTTGAAGCCCATGAATGACAACAAATCGCGGCTCGCGTGGAGATAAAAACATATTTGGGATAGACAATTAGGAATAATAACCTCCGTAGGTCTATCTAAGAAATAATTCAGGGCATTAACTCAACACAGATTTTAAAATGTATTCATAGATCCGACATGTATATATACCCGGCCTATTGCTGGTAAACAATTTAAATGTAACATATGCATACACCGATGAAAAGCTATGAAGATCTCGAAAGCGTCACAAAGCTAAAGCTGCCGCTATATCGGTTTACACACTAATCACGTTCCTTGGCAGGTTTTAAAGGCACGAAGGACACAGTTTTTGTCATTGAGCAGGATGAGTGGTGGATGACAAGCTATATCCCTCCACTGCAGTGGGGGGGGAAACATTTGTCTTCGTCAAAATCAACATGGGTCAAAATAAGAAATAGCACCTTTTGCTGGTGGGATTAGCGAAGGAAAAAAACCCACAGCAAACGAAAAACAATCGTAAACTGATTCTGAGTAGAAATAGTGTTGAAGTTTCCAGCTGGAAGTATATATTTTATATGCATCGACAGAATGATTCCAAAAGGAAAGTGATGGAGTTCATACGTTTGGTGTTTAATGATACTTTGTGAAAGGTACCTTGTTTATAATTATAGTGTTTCAAGAGTGTATCAGACATAAATATTGCGTTCAAACAAGGGCTAATTCCATACGTACATTTAGCATTGCTGATTAAGACAGGATATATAAATTTGAGAGGCCATCCGAATACATCAAAAATGGAGCTAGCCAGGGCTGATTCGTACATAAATGTGTACCTACCCCGCTCAGACGGGTTGGTGAATATTAAAAGAAACGACCCACCATGCTCACCGACGTTTGGCCAAAGCGGATTTTATAGATTCAGCGAGGAGATTATAAAGGACCGACCCCTATTTCTTGGAAGCAAAACGATGTCTTTTTATCAGACGTTTTCTTGTCAGAACTCTTCGACTGAAATGGATTCCTCAGAAGGACACTTCTCACCGTCAGGAGACCAAGAATCTGTGATATTTACAGCCATGAAAACAATCAACTTATCCGTTAATTCTGGGGAGAAAGGGGCCAGGGGACCGCTAAAAAGATTCAACGAACCTCTCAACACGTACATAACAAACATAAAACGTGCACAGCATATGAGATCGAATGATGTTAATCTTAGTTACCCAAGGCTGCCACGAGAGAAAACCAGAATAGCTTATGATGGTGCATTCAAGCTTCAATCTCTTAGAACACCTTTAAAATCCCAAAAGAGTCAGTCAGCTGTAGAGACCAGACAGGCAACTAGTCTGGGGTTTCCTCCCCTTAAACCGTCTGGAAGTGGCCTGACACCACGGTCCCAGTCAGCAGCCGTATTTCCAAAAAACAAGAAGACAACAAGTCAACATCAACAGAGGCTGCAACAGCAGCAAAAGTCAGTTAGATTCACAAATGCAATGCACTTTAGACCATTGTCAAGACCACAAAATATTTGGAAGCATTCTACTGAAATGCTTCAACACCGAGAGATTCCGAGAGTAAAGAGACAGAGGTCAACGATGTCAAGAGAACCAACAATTATTTCATACGAAGAAATGATTCCTCTGTACTAATACTTCCAGGAATTGTTATGTTGGTGCGTACAATTAAACAGTTGAATATTTAATAAATCAGCCAAATTTATAGTTTCAAAACAAGCTCAAATGAACGGATCATATTATCGACATTCAGTATCAAAAAACAGTCGGTCAAAGAATCAGTTAGAATGTTTAATATTGTCTTCTACCATTGTACAGTAGTATGCCATTACCTCCGTGATTCCGTATTTATGCTTATAATTCAAACGGCTATTTTTGATGTAAAATAAAAAAGGAACAGTTATAAATTCGATTTTTGCTTCCAAAACAAGGCAAAGTTTCAGCAGATATCCGAACTATTTTGTTTTCTTTTCACGGTAACTTCATCAATAGAAGTGTGATTTGTTTTCATAGGCTCGTCTTGAATCATCGGGATTTATCAGATGTCTTTTCCCAGCACATGAACAATGTAGACGTGTGTATATTGCTCCTGTACGACGCGCAACAACAGTCTCTCTAATCGGCGTCACAAACCATTAATCTATTTATGTAGGGTCTATTGACTCATCTCGATGGACATTAATAGTCAATATATATAAATACATATATGACTATAACAGTGAACTGTGAATTGTTTTCAACAAATATTATTTTTGATTTGTAAAATTTCACATTAATGTTACATACTTCAAAGGATGCATTGTAAGGTTAGTGATAGTAGGTTGTTCTTTATAATCATACCTGATCAGAGGGAAGGAGGCAGGCTTGATTCTAGTAACTTTCATACAACAGAGTTACTTTCTATGAATATATATTTTTAGTTGAGAATATGCATTATTATTATTATTATTATTATTATTATTATTATTATTATTCTACGATAGTAAAGAGTATTGGATTATCGAAGAAGCGTCCATCTGCATGTCTGTCCATCAGCCCATCCGTACATATGTTTCTCTGTCTCCTCCTAACACTCGACGAAACAATTCACGTTACTATGGTAATTAATTTGGTCTCTCGTAAAGATAATATAAGGCGGGGGTGAGGGTAGGAGTAAGAAGCGTAAACAATAGGTGAATGTACGTGTATCTTATGTCACAAAACTATGTAGTCATAGCGCCAAGACAAAACAATGTATGTCAAAGACTTCGGGCTATGGTCTCTGAGTCACGGGCAGAGAGGAGGGGATAATGTCAGGTGGGGAAAGGGTAGGGGAGAAGCAGCCCGGTCGTAGTTTATACTGTTTCAGATTAGAAAATATATTACATACGTGAGTAATACAAAGTGGTTTTATTATTATTATTATTATTATTATTATTATTATTATCATCATCATCATCATCATCATCATTATTATTATTATTATTATTATCATTTGTGTAACCCAGCATGAATCATCCAAGCAAATACTACGGTGCGGAATCTGAATGTGACCTGCTTCTAATATAACTTGATTAATTTGGCAAGGGATACTTCGTTATTACAAGCGGACTATATGATGTTGATGATATACATATTATACATGTACGATATATACATTATGAAATATTAATTCATAAGTAGCTTTATATGTTGCTTTGAACAAGAGACACAATATCTGGTATAAGTCTGATACTTAGTTGCATTGAACAAATTCACACAATACCAGGCATGAGTTTGATCCTATCCAGTAGTTCACTTGATTCGATTTTAAAGAGGTTCAGTAAATATGTTGATGTTCTGTTTTGGTTTTTACAATTAAGTTTTAGAGTGATAAAACTATTGGGACGATCCTCATCCAGGCCCTTTTTAAGTTTGCAATAAAACAGTCCACTTCTGGTACACAAGTTAATAGGGTTAAGATTGAATGAATTTTTTAAAATCTCTTCTTATTGCATTATCCTGTGGCAAGTCCAGTTTTTATCTCAGGACAGTTCTCTCTCTCTCTCTCTCTCTCTCCACACACACACACACACACACACACACACATACACACACAAAGTGAAAAAAATGAAATATTTTTTAACAAGATCATTCTTCATGTGATATTTTTGACAAGTGACACTCTACGTCTTTGCCCGCATGTCAATATACTCCAAACTGCCCATACGTTTGCTACCTGCCTGCCTGACTTTCCAAACTGCCCATACGTTTGCTACCTGCCTGCCTGACTTTCCAAACTGCCCATACGTTTGCTACCTGCCTGCCTGACTTTCCAAACTGCCCATACGTTTGCTACCTGCCTGCCTGACTTTCCAAAATGCCCATACGTTTGCTACCTGCCTGCCTGACTTTCCAAACTGCCCATACGTTTGCTACCTGCCTGCCTGACTTTCCAAACTGTCCATACGTTTGCTACCTGCCTGCCTGACTTTCCAAACTGCCCATACGTTTGCTACCTGCCTGCCTGACTTTCCAAACTGCCCATACGTTTGCTACCTGCCTGCCTGACTTTCCATACTACCTATACGTCGCTGTCTGCCTTCCTGACATTAAATCCTGTCCATGTATATAGCTACCTGATTGCCTGACATTCCATCCTGCCCATACGTCTAGCTACCCAAATGCCGGACGTTCCAAATTGCCCATACTTCTCTGCTTTCCTAACATTCCATCCTGCCCATGTGTCTATCTACCGGCTTTGCGGACATTCATTCCTGCCCATGTGTATATGTACCTGCTTGCCTGACATTCCATCCTGCCCATGCATCTATTTTTCTGCTTTCCTGACCGTCCATTATGCCCATACGTATATCTACCTGCTTGCCTGACTTTCCATTGTTTGTGTGCATCAATGATAATGATAAATACATTCTCCTACGCGACAAACATTTTAGATATTGACCCAAAAATGTTTGTGTTGTGCTTTTGGGGACTACAGATAATTAGCATTGGTCCTTAGGTTACGTATTGTGCTTTTGGGGACTACAGAGAATTAGCATTGGTCCTTAGGTTACGTATTGTGCTTTTGGGGACTACAGAGAATTAGCATTGGTCCTTAGGTTACGTATTGTGCTTTTGGGGACTACAGAGAATTAGCATTGGTCCTTAGGTTACGTATTGTGCTTTTGGGGACTACAGAGAATTAGCATTGGTCCTTAGGTTACGTATTGTGCTTTTGGGGACTACAGAGAATTAGCATTGGTCCTTAGGTTACACTGGAGGCACTTCGAAGACTTGTGGAAATCCTATTTTAAAATTGTCCATATGTTCAATATGAGGATGGTATAAGGGGGACAACAATTATTTTAGGGACAAAGTTGACTGTCAAAAGTTGCATGGGTAAAAGCGGGAATAGTAATGTTATCATTTTAAATTACAAACTAACAAACACCCTTACAACGTAAAGGATAGGAGTATTTATACGCACATTTTACTTACATACATACTAACACGCTACCACAAAAGAGAAAGGTGGGATGTTAAGGAAGGGTGATGAAATGTACATAGATTCTTGCACAAAAATAATATACACACAATTGTAGGAAGCGTCTATACACACATTAGTTTACCCTCACACAAACATAATACACAAGGGAAAGAGTTTTTTACATATACACAAACATAATATTACACACAAGCAAAGTACAATCACACACAAACAGGCAAGGGTAGGAGTGTTTATAGGCACGTTACAATACCTTGCAGCATGTTATCACACAGAGGAGAGAATGGGTGGGAGGTTGCGTGTTTTAGTTTAAACATAGACATACATAAACATACACAAACACATAAACAAAACATACAAAAACACAATTTTGGCCGTAAGATTGGTATTTTTCTTTTCTAGAGATCTGGATGGTTCGAAAAGGGCCTACGGTTTTTTCTACTACTTTTCTTCAACAGGGCTTGCACCTCCGGTACATCTTCACCGGTTCTTTCAAATTTTCCACGAGTCTAAACTAGGCTCATCGGTCTTCCCACTCTCATTTCCCATTCCTCTGTTTCGGTAATCAGAGGTAATTTTAGTTGACGTTGTGGCCGCTGCTAATGTGGCTGTTCCTTATCCATGATCCAACTGGTATTGCCCCACTGGCACATTTTATTCCGCGACTTCATCCAGTTTTGGTTGAGAGGCCGGAATTCCATCGCTCTCCTTTCCCACTTCTTCTCTTTCTTTTCCACTGCCCATGCCATCTTAATCTTCTCTACCTCTTCATTGATGAACTCTCTCATAAGGGTCCTTCCTGCTTTTAAAGATGTTATCTCCCTCGCCAGATGATGCCTGTTGGGAACATACCTGTAACTCTGGGGGCGCTCTGTAAAATAATATGTACTCCTATAAAGTGACAGGTGAAAGGTGAAGTTGTTTGCATTTGCAACATGCTTAGTGAAGAGAATGTTGGCATACCTTTATATTACTTTTATATGCTGTGGCTGACATTTGTTTGGATATTGTACTTTTGGAAAATTTACATGATCTTAACCAAAATTACTCCAATGTGGTCTGAAAATCAGCCTGAATTAGTCTAATGTACACTATCTTTACCAGTTAATAAAATACTACTATGGGGAAAACGAATTTTGCCAGGCCAAAAAGAAACCATGAACAAAACATATACAAACATACAAACAAAAATTGGGAATAAATTGAATAGTCTCTCATTTTATCGTTTATTTCCAGGATGACAAAGTCTTACCATATGTCTCACTAAGTCACATGGACGCCTCTATGTGAAGAAAAAGCAAAGTTCTCTGTCTCCATCTTATACCATACCTCTTCTCTCTCATGCTACTGTTGCGCTTGCCTATGTTGTTACTGTTGTCTCTACTCTCATTCTACACTTTCCCTTATACTTTTCTAGTGCAGGACATATTCCACCAGGTATTGTGCCATTTTCAAGAAAAATCGTTGACTTCTTCTCTCCATCTTCTTCATGATCAGGTGATGACTCTATCGGTGTAAATCAACCGTCGCATCACTTACAATTGCGATTTAGAAAGGACATAGATGCTGACGAGTCAACCATTAATTGAGTGATTGATTGATTGATTGATTGATCGACCTTGAATTAAAGTCGCGTTCGACCAGTTGGACCTGTGCAATTGGTTAATGTACACACCTCGTACTTGTTAATCAAACGTTGAACTGGTAATAGGCACCTGTTCGACGCTTTAATGTGTTCTCTGCTCGCTTCTTAATTGATCATACCCTGAGGCGGGAATGGAGGACAGGGAGCAGGAGATTCCCGCCTCGACGTCGCTGTAAGACTCCTATTGATCATAGTTTGAAATTGTTTTATATTTCCCAAATTTGAAAAGGTCTAGTCTTGCATAGAATTTTGAAAGATATTCTCTCTACATATAGCTATTGCTTAAAGAAGCAGAGACTTGGAGGGGGATGGGCTCTACAGATATTATGAACTTCTGAGAGAGTGACAGGTATAAGGTGACCTTTACATTCGCAGCATGCGCCATGAAGAGGATGTTTATATATCCCAGTGTTACTTTCATCTACTGTGGCTGAAATTTCATTGGATGTCGTACTTCTGGAAATTGTACGTGATCTAAGAGCATAACAGCTGACCAAACTGACTGCTCCTATATGCTCAAAAAATCATCCTGAATTAGTCTAAAATACACTAGAATCTTCAGCAATTATTAAAATACGGAAATCGAATTTTGCCAGATTTGACAGTACTAGTTTCTGAAATGCAATAAATGAATTACCAAATAAATAAAATGTCAAATGTTATCAGCTCTTGTTTTACAATTTACTTCTGAAGTCTATGAAGCGAAAATGTCCCTGCTGAGCTAGCGGTATTTTGTAAAGGTGTACATCTGAAGCTAATCTAAGCTGTATACTCTATAACCCAAATATACATATCAATAAAAGCACAAAAGGAAATTAAAAGTTCTTTCAACAATACCTAATATATTTTATGTCATTTTTAAACAGCTAGTATAACCAGTGAGGACAGTCTTAGAAATTCTTTTTTTATATACATCTCACACTATGCAGAGTTAGTGGAAGACTGAGAAAGGAGGTTATCGAGAGTATTACGGTTTGGAGGTGTTGTTGATCTGTCGTTACGATTTTGTGTTTGACAATTTATTAAATATGGTACCATTTAAAGTTTGTTTAGCGGTGGGGATAGCTCTGAGATTGAGTATGCCTGAAGTCGTCTGTGTTGATGAGATATGCTTTGAACGTCTTTAGGTTTTCGATGTATAAGTTCAGTTTTAGCACACACCACACGATTACAAGAAGCTGTGTACAAACTGTGATTCAGAAGGTAATGAAATTCCCAGTTTTCATTTTCCATTTTATTCCCACGTGTAATAATATGTCATTATTCACACCCGACTTTTTCCTTGAAAATATATGTCAAGTAAGTCTATGAAAGTGTAGAGTAGTGTCTGTACTCTGTTACAAGAGACCATTGATATGTTTCGTTTCGAAAGAAGTCAGCTGAGTTATGGAATGGACAGGGAAGTCTTTTTAACACTTTCTCAAACTCGTCTCTTCTGAGATGAAAGTACATACCTCTTCCAGGTACACTTCCAACTTTTCTTCTTGATTTATCATCTAACATTTGTCGCGTTGTTTCTGACTAGGATAATTTATCTGACATCCAAAATAATGTCATCTGGCCAGATTTACGATTCATTCAAGTCAATTGCAAAATGGAGCCTAAATGTTATTCTTATTTTGGCCATGCTGACCATATTACTGTTTTCTTGTATTAAAACAATACGTCCTCGTCGCCTGTCTCCAATGGTTCTTCATATTTCATCTTTTCTAATAGTCTAGGATCACTTGAGTCAAACCGTTGTTTTCAAAAGTAATGTCAAATGTTGCATGCAAGATGCGGTTCACCGCATTTGCCAGAGCTAATGCACACATTAGTTCCAAAAGAAGGTGGCCTAGTTTGAAAGTGTATAAGTGTGCTGCGTCGCTGCCTCGGTCTAAGGTGAAATCGAATCCCCACAGAACATATCCTCCTGCATAATCGTCTTACGAAATAAAATGGCTGATGTTGGTACCGGCTGCCTGTGCTTTCAAATAGTGTCAAGTAATATATCAAGAGAATTTTCGGACATACCTTATGTTCAATGGGTCTGATACAGAAACCATGGCTGTCTCAGGTGACTTCTATCGTGGACACATTGAATTGTTGGAACTCGAAAAGATGCCAATGAGCGCACCTTTTGGTAGTTGTCCTTGGAAAACATGGTCTTCAAATTTGGATCGGAGTCCAGAGGCGATTGCGAAGATTTTAAATTCAATTCGCCTTCATGTATTATTAGCTGCCGTTCTGCACAGAGTCTGACTGACGTAACTCCCACTTTGGGTAGGACTTCCACACGGTGCAAGTAAAGATTGGCTTTGTACTCGTTAGCACTAGCCATGACATGGAACACGGTACTACTTCGATTTAGTCTCAGGCGTACATTCACTCTATTCAATAAATACTTCTTTTGCATTCACATGTCCCAATGAAAACGATCCATCATTTCTAAACTGCGTACTTCCTTGATCTTCTTTCGACAGTCGTTTAAGACAGTATTGCGAGCGAGTATCGTCAGTTTTTGTCAACTCTTTGAAGACATTCAATGTGTCAAATTTCTATACCACGGTAACATTGCGATGTGTTCTTGGTCTCTTTTCCGTACGTAAAGAGATTTTCAAGGTAAGCTCTGTAAGAGAAAGAACCCATACTACTGCTCACTAGTTTGTTATTCAAATGCAAATACACTTCGCTTAACAACGAACGCATGAAATTGTTTATGGGAACCACTCAGGCATCTCACTCTGGATTGATATGATCTTCAATTTCTCCACTGATTTCAAATTCGATATGTGCTGAGGAAGTCAAAGACTAGACGGAATGAAATTCTGCAGATCGGGATTATTGCATCGTCATCATCGTTGGTGGTTCTGACTTTGAAGAATCTAGAGGCATCAGTTTTCCTTACTTTTAAGTTAGTAATCAATAACCTCTAATTCTCTCTCCGCTGCTCTTCTGATTTATTCTTTTTCTGAACGTGTTTATGAGCTCTAAAGATGTTTCAGCGTCTTTTTTCTGCCTTTTCTGCTGTGGCATAGAGGACGAAGTAAAGTATTGGCTAGAAGAGTGAAGCGAATTTATATGTGTGTTTGGGCGACTCGAAACGTTTCTCCAAGTTTGAAACAACACGTTTTCCTGCTTTCATAAAAGCTTTTTGTGGGAATTTGTTTGTTAATGAAGACGTTGTGGAGAAATTATTTTCCTTGCGTCAAAGCTGAATCTTTAAAAGTGTGCATTTCTCGAATCACCATCTTTTACAAGATGATTGTTTCTATGTGAAAATGATACTTTAACATATCTCCTAAACCATGTCCTCATTGCCGAGAGCCTCACTGTTACACATGATGCATCTGTTACAATTCACTGGAGAATCGTTTTTGAAAATGTAGTTTCACCGTAACGATTCATTTTAAGAATAAAATATTTTGTCCAAGATTTTCTTTTATACTAATGTTAACACTGTCAAAATACGATCTGCAGATAGGACGATAATGTGGATGTACAAATTCTCGGTGAGATCGACTAGTGTCTCCAGCTTCTTCGTAAAGAGCGATGGCGGAAACAGCTTTGAAAGGAATGACTCTCAGCAACGCAGCAGTTGTGCTTCCCACCACTTTGTGCACGCCCACATCTGAGTAAACAAACAGTAAATTCAATCCTTCATTCAATTCCACAGGGTAGCGAAAATACTTTTAGAATCGATCGTTTTCGTGGATGTCTTCCATATAAGCGAGAGCGATGTATCCGCCTACAAGCGAAAACAAACAGGAATGAAAAGTAATGGATATCGTTTTGTCGTCAGAAAGAAATGCATATTAAGACGATGAGTAATTTGGTGGTACTCGATCAGAACCTACTGTGACCTGCCAAACTGATTGTTGACAATAGCCACTTTCGTTGTTACGAGATGCTGAGCATTCAAATTTAAAATAATATGCCTCAGAGATTTTCATGGTATAGATGCTCAATTGCTGATTTGTTGTTGATGATGCTTTGGATTGGTAATAAAGAGGATCATTATGTCCAAATGTTCTGTAACTTGTCTTTTCAGGATATCGACGATGAAAGTGTTTTGAGCTTCATTAATTTTCAGAGCTAGAATAGGAAGACTGATTCCTTTCCATAGTTTCTTCCCAATGAATTTTGTGATCAGATTGTATGACTTGAGGTAATTTGGCTGTGAAACAACATAACGGTGTTTTGGGGAAACACATCCATATAACGCGCACTACGTAACTTTAAAAAAAAATTGGTTATTGATAATTCGATGGTTTTGTGTTCTGAGAATAACTCACGGTGAAAGGAGAACGAATCTCCAAATGTTCTAAAAGAGAGCCGATGTTGTGACTGGATTTAACCAATCTAATTTCATTAGTGTATTATGATATTAACGTTTTGCAAATGCACATAAATTAAGCCACGTTGATTAATTGATCGATCCATTTGTCAATCAATTTAGTGATTTTTAAAGGTTTGGGTTCAGGCTTCAACTCATGAAAATGAAAATACAAATCAGCATCACATGCATTATATAATTACGACTGAAAACCTGGAAGATAAGCTAAATGAACACCGCTACTTGCACACAAGACTTGTTAATTAAGACTGGGCTGTGACCAGGGTGAGAAGTTAAATTGAATACCCCTATTGCGCTCTGTTACCATATGAACTAGTCAAGAACCGATTTTAGTTCATTTCTTTTCATTGCTTTTCTAGGAGATGTGATGAAAGACAGACAGATGGACAGACATTGGAATGATCACAATATCTGCAACGCTAGAGCGTGAAATAACTACCAGTGTCAACTGTTCAGCAATCCATCGAAGGTGTGATGTGGTTTGCGAGACTCTTCAGTTCAACTTTGGTCGAAATTGGACATTTTCAGAATGTTTTATATCTTATTTAGTTATATAGGGTGACATGTTCAGTGATATGGTTTGCACGAAAACATATAGTGATGGAATGAGAAACATTGGTGTGCATCAGAAAGAAAGAACAATAGCAAATAGCGAGCTTATATATATCGACACGTGATAGTTACGATGCATTAACTTACTTTTGCAGTTAGATTGTTACAACACATTTTGCAAAAACAATCTAGCTTTTTTATATTGATTGCAGCAATAATTAAATCACATTCGTGTTCTGTTACTGAGAACTAAGGAGGTCTGAAGACTGTCTGATCGAAAAGGAAGATAGTATCCACGCAATGTGCTAATTGTTTCCACCGCCACTAAGACGGGGAAATTTGATTTTTTTGTTGTGGCACAATATCAACTGTACTTCTCAGCTGTGATTCAATATGCACTACAGACGACTAGCGAGAAATAACATAGATCATATTAGACCTTTCATTGCATGATTCAGTACGCCAGATGATAATGGTGACGATGACGAAGATGGTAATGATTATTGTGTGATGGTGATGATGATGACGTTGAATTTTAACGGCGACTGCAGCAAGCCGTGTGACATTCAAAGACTGTTTACCTGAATGTATGCATACAAAATTATGAAAAGAAAATCCAATTAAAATTCGTACACTGTTCCAGTCACCATTTTTCTGAATAGTCGTTATTGGTTATCCATGCAATGTTATCTTTATATTCCATATGCTTCTTATTTAACAGAGAAGAGAAATGGGTAAGAGTATCAGATAATATGCTTTCCACTCAATAGACAGCAGATCTGCAAGCGGTTTGATCAATAAAGTATTGATCACAAATGGAGTTGTGGATACTAAACGGTACAATGTTAAAGAATCATGTTTCAAAATAACAGTTATCGGCAAATAAAACGGTTGATTTATATCTGATTTCATTTCCCCATGCTGACCACCATATTTCTGTTCGATTGTTAAACGTAAAACGTGCAAAAACATCCGCGACTTAAACCAATTTACAAATGGATTTCAATACGGTATTCCTGGCTCATTTCATGGGCATTGTTTGTAGCGCTCTGTGAAGGTTTTACTAACTTGGCTAGTCCGGACCTTTTGGGCTAGTAGTATATGCGCCCGACTGTGAGACAGACAATCCGGGTTCAGTTTAAGACTACGATATTTATACCTGTGTATTTGTTTAACATACATTCTCCATTGGCATATGTTATACACTAGGCTAAAGTTCCATATAAATCATTCAAAGGTTATTCGTTATAGAATAATTTCTTCTCAGTATTATATTGCACCATTATATATATATATATATATATATATATATATATATATATATATATATATATATATATATGTCTCTGACTTAGGAGATGATACAAATGAATTGTATGAAGGTGTATCCATGTGGAACTTCTTTGTTTAAGCTACCTTTGATAATACAAAGTTTAACGTCATTAATCGACGTCGTTGATGACTTGTCAAAACCTTTATTTCTATTCAGATCGCGACAAAGAGCTCATTAAATAAACATGGAATAGAACAATATAAGCAAATGAACCCATTTAGCAGCTATTGATTTAAAAGGCAGAAATATTATTCGAGCTCCAGGTTGCTGGCACATGGTATGGATTGTATTGAAGACCCTGCATTGAAATTCTTCACTATCATGAGTTCTTTAAAGCGATAGCGACACTAATGTCATAGAATTTTTTAGAGACGACTAGGAGGCTCTTTAAATGGACATGGCCACATTTTAGCATGCTCATTTTGCCACATAATTTTATGGTGATACAGCACATTTTTAAAAGACGGATAAGGTATAATTCTGTATACTTGTTTATACATGCAGTTTATTTGCATGGAGTTATATCTGAACAGATGACATTAAATATTTTACACCGCATTCGACGACCGTTTCAAATACTGGAATGGACATTGGTATGGATTAAATTGGTAGAAAAGCAGAAGATACTTCAACGTGTACGTAGCTAGATACGGAAAACAAAAGACACGATGAATCTAGACACCAATACTGAACATGTGGAGAGCTTTGAAATATCGCCAGAAAATCTGGCCTTCACCAAAGGAGCAGACACTAGAAATATTGGTATAAAACATTATCTGTGTCTTCGAGATATCCTACCGAAGACCCGGTTGTCTCAGGCTATTTTGTATGAAAACGTGAGCCAACGCCGGCAGCTTGTGATGAAATATGAAGCCATCAAGACGAACAAGAGTCGCAACCTACTGGCTTTGGACTTCAATCGGAGGGCTTTCCAGATGTTGCAAGAGAGAAAGCGACACAAGTGGAAAAAAGACGATGAACTCCGAGTAGCCAATATGAACTTGCCTGTTGTTTCGGTTGATAGTGGACGACCAACAAGCTCAAAGGTCATATATCATTTGTCGGAGTACAAATTAGGTCAAGAGAAACAAGAGCCCCAAGTTCCGCTTTTGCCTAAAATGCAAGCCAGTCTGCGTCGTGAACAGATCGAAATAATTTCTCATCGAGAGAAAACGTTCGTGACAAAGATTCCCGAAGTCATAGAAATGGATCCAAAACTTCTTGAGCGTCATAATACATACTGCGGTAAGAGCTTTCTGGATGAAGGTCACGCTGGAAAGGATAACAGGTTTTCAAAATTTATCACGATGTTGCAGCCTGCCAAAATCAGCAGCGATGACTATCCATTCGATAATGTTAAACCAGTTAACAGATTCTCTAAGTACAATTACCCCAAAGCTGTGAAAACACCAAGAGGTGGCGTCATTTCAAATTTCACATCATCCTCGACAAAGGCTGACAAGGAACAAATAGCAAGAAGATTCGAGGCAGTAATTTCCAGAGAATATTCAAAAGTGTCTCAGATGGAAGATACAAATATTAGTAAGTTCAAGTGTTTGACAGACAAAGATTGGCCCGAGCTAAGGGGGCGTCCTACTAAAAAACTGGAATTCGGATTGGAACGGTACAAAAGCGATGAGTTGATTCAGCTAAAATCAAAGAAACCTATGGGAGAGGACATACCGGAAACAGACGAAAAATATGAAGGTTCTTAAGCGTCAACCGTTTTTAAAATAGTGTTGTAATCAACGTACTTGTGACATATCTTTGGATTTGTTTTTCATTGCTTCATACAGGAAATGGAATTTCGCCACTTGCGGTTATCTTCACGTTGCATATTGTGTTGTATTGAGCGAAAGTAAATCTTAAAACAAAAACCTTCTTTTGTAAGTAGTGATATGCAAACAATGTTTATGTCCGTCATTTCCTATAGTAATCATGTTTATGTTCATTGAGTTTAATCATGGAGCTCTTGAATGTCCATAACTTTTTTTTATGGAACGCTCTTAATCTAGTTTCCAGATTCAAGTTATCTATTTTATATAGACGTACAAACAGAAAATACGTTTTTACAAATATAGCATGAGGAAGAGTTCTGCTGAATTGAACTGGAAAACAAGCGAAACATAGCTGGAAGCCATTATTGAATAATTTTAGTCTCTCCAGAAAAGCCTGAAGTGTTGAGCAAGAGCTGCCGGCGAATGGTGTTGTATTTAACTTATAACTGTAATTGATCATCAACACTTTTCTCTGGTACAGATATTATCATTCCCGATATTAAATACAAATAATAAATTTTCAAGTTGCTGAATTGATCCCAGTTGGAAATAAGCGAAATCGTTTCATGTTACCAGTACAAAGTACTTTAAAAATATGCATATTTAGAAATAAAGGCTTCAAAATTATTGTTTGTAGAAAATTTATTAAGTTTTTTGTCTTTGATTTTTTAAATTATTGTTTGTTACTTCTGCGCATGATGTCTTTTTCCAATATATATAAATATATATTATTTGTTCTGTCTCATTTATTACAGCTTCTTATTTGTGCTCTCATTCTGAGCTTCTGTTATGATTGTAAACTGTTAACAACTCATCAACACATTTATGCTTTGTAGTATAGATTTCTTGAGTTAATCTAGTACCCAAATACAAACAATCCTTGGGCTCCTTTCAATTTCTATAATAAATATGGCGAGTCCTAGAAATCTTCAATCCTAATATATATTATTCGTATACTCCACCCCAGTAGCTTGAACTCCTCTACCGATTTTGAAAGCAAAAAGTATCACGGATATAACATTATGCACAAAACGTAATCTTTATATTCATCAATGTATAACTTCTAAGTTCATTATGGCCATGGGGTATTTAACATTATCATCTTGTTTGCAGTTCAAGTCGATTTTTAAACGGTAAAATCACGGCTGCAATGTTTGCGTGGGCGAGCCTATTTTTTAGGCCAGCTAGAGTGTTATAAGCATCGTCTTCAATAAGCCACGAATGATTCTGAAGATTTGCGTCACTTTGTGAAGTACATGAATTTAAATCTATGATCATAAAAGTTAACAGCTTGCCCTTTTTATTTTGTTCAATATCTTTTAAAATATTAAAACGAGACATTTCAAATATTGGATGCAGACAAAACAGTTTTACCGTCTATGAATGTGTGGTCCAACGGATATCACCCCTTCACTGAAATATGGACTTTTTCAGGAATCGAAAATGGACAGTCAGTTGCCTACACTGAAAACTTCCGTTTGACTTTAAATGACAACAAGGCGACATTGTTAGATACTCCCTGGTGAAAGTCAGATTGCAAATTGTAAATGCTGTTTTTGTTGTTGTTGTTGTAGGGTTTAACGCCATTTTTCAGCACACGATAAGTTATGCATGGCGGCCAGTATTAATGGTGGAGGAAAAACCCGGGAAAACCCCAGAAAGAACCACCGACCCACGAAAAGCTACTGGCAAGCTTTCTCACATACCCACATTTGCCGAATCCGAGACTCGAACCCACGCAGACAGAGGTTAGATGGCAGTGATCCGTAACGGAGAGCGCTTTAGACCACTCGGACACGGTATATATATGCTTGATGATTTCATTTGTTAAAACGACAGGGGTTGGGGGTACACATTTTCAGGGGATATGGGTAAGCAAATAGTATAGTAACATTTAATTTTTCCTGGATCACAGTTACTAGTATTTGAGTTATTTGGACAGTATATTTCGAACAGTATATTTTCACTTTCGTGGGATCTTTTGACCCTTCTTTCCTTCTTGCCATTCTTTCTTCCCTAATCATTTTTCTTTCCATATGAAATTCTGAGTTGTAACTCAAAACAGACTAATTTTAATATAGTGTTGTTGTTAATATGGCTGCTGTTGAGTGTCGTTGTTGTAAATGCATCAAGCATTGTAAAACCACCCACCATATATAAAAAAATGTCATATTTCACTTTTTAGACCACTTGTTGTTTTTGTTGAAATTTTTAAAATTACCTTACACTCTTCTTACGGCGAGGTTATTCATTACATAGCTTGTTAATGACCTGGGATTGAATGATGCTGTGTCCATAGAAAATTTACCTGGGCTCAGAGTGCGAGAGAGCCAAGGACAATTTTCTACTGACTCTTTATCAATTCATACCGGCTTGATAACAAACTGTGCAACAAGTTTAACTCTCACGAGTTTCCTGCAGAGGCAATACCGAGAAATATTGAGAGATTCGAGACTTTATGTCATTTGGACCTTACATGTTTCGAACAGACCAAATGGCCTCATGTCATGCCTCTACATTGCCTCATGTCATGTCTCAACATGGCCTCATGTCATGTCTCTACATGGCCTCATGTCATGCCTCTACATGGCCTCATGTCATGTCTCAACATGGCCTCATGTCATGCCTCTACATGGCCTCATGTCATGCCTCTACATGGCCTCATGTCATGCCTCTACATCACACACTTCCACCAATAAATTCGCAACGAAAGAAAATTGTCAGAAGTGTGGCAAATTTGAGTCCTTCCGTCTTTCGGTATGTTATGCCATACATAACTGTATTTCCACCCAAAATTTTATCGTTTTTTTATTCGTATGGAAATTTCCTCCATGAGTACTAATATTTATGACTCTCTCATCCATATACAGGTAGAGGAGCGGGTGGATGTCAAATAAAGTCCCCAAGTTATAACTATATTAATAGTTTTTAGTATTGTTTCCTAACCAAGCTTTTATAGGTTTGGTGATATCAGGAAGATAAATAATATGGTTGACTCATTTCTGGTTATTATCCTTGCTTAAATGGCGGAGTAAAGGAGTTAGGTCTAAAATAGGGGTGTCTGACATTACACTGCTTCAAACTAGAGAATTTTCATCAAACAAAAAATACTGAGAATTTACAGTCAACGAAATTTATCGTTTCGTATTGTTTAATTGGTGCGTCAGTGATTGTTTAAGCCATCAATTGTAGAGAATTCAATTTGCTTTTAACGACTGAAAACTGTCTTAGTGTGTCATAGAATGGAGGCCCGTCCATATAAGCGAACTAGGCGGTTGCCTAGGGCGCCAAGTTAAATCGGGCTCCAGATTTGGGGAGGAGATTCCAGTGGCTGACAGTTTATTTAGGGCCTCCTCTGAACTTACCTGAACTCAGAGAGTAGAATGTTTACTAAATACGCTATAGTTTCTCTGAATGTCGATTTGTTCTTTTGTTTGCTTTTTCTATAAAAGATTTTTCAAAGACTTCTTTGGTAAATTATTCATCGATTTAAATACAGGCAGTACGATCGCGGTGCAAGTGAATAAGCGAAGCAAAATACAATTTTGTTAAATTAAAGAAATTAAAGAGAAGTATACAAAGATTATACAGCTTAAATTTAAAAGTGAAACTGGGATTTTAAAGTAATCTAGGGTATCGCGACACCCGGAAATGATCCGTATACAAGAAGGCAAAAGTTTGAACATCAATAGTAAAAGGAAACACGGTAGGAATCAAATGGAACTTAGTGGACAAGGACAATTTAACATTACAACTCTGCTGTGAAACTATGACTCCGTGGGGACACGGGAAATTTAATCTTTAAAAGCCCATACGGTTAAAGTTAGATGGCAGTCTGGGTGCAAAGGAAATTTAATGTTAATAAGTTCGATAGGGTTAACATTGTACGACACTTTGGGCACAAGTGTGTGTGTGTGTGTGTGTGTGTGTGTGTGATTTGACTTTTTATTGTAGCTTTAACAATTTTTCAGTCACATCGTAACGATGTTGGCAGTGTGACATATAGTGATGGCTAGCACTGGGGGCATCATGACACAGACATGTAGCCTCATGTCCCACCCAATCACATTATCCTGACACCAGGCCGACCTGTTCTAACACTAACCTTTTTAATGCTGATGGCCACAGCGATTCAGCTGTTAGTACCACTTTTATATCTTTGGTATGACTCGGCCTGGGTTCGAACCCGCAACCTCCCGCATCCGATGAGGACGCTCTAAATAATAGGTCACCTGAGCGCTCTACATTCTTAGCAGCGGTAGGATACATGGGGATATTATGTTACCAATGACAATTAGTTTATCATTGTGTGGCACTTTGGATACATAGAGAATTTGGTGTTACTAATGTCCATGGGGTTTTAATAAATATGTCATTCTAGAAAGCTATACGATCGTAATGTGAAAATGTCCACATGACCAACATTGTGTGCCACTCTGGGCACAAGGGGATCATAATATAAAACGACAAACAGAACTGCATTGTGGTACATTTTGTGCACTAGGACAATTTAATGTTAAAACACTCATATGTTTAACATTCTGAGTTACTTGGGGCCCTACAGTAAAGTAAGATGGGCTGCCATTTTAATCAGTGAATTGGGCGTACATGGCTCTAACAATAATTTAACTGAATAAATTAGTTAGTATTTCGTCGAATGGGTATTTAACATTGTGTTTTCCAATGGGAATTATCGTGAATTTACTGTTAAAAGCATCGTGTACGTCGGTAACACGAATTCAACATAGACTACCATTTTAAGAATAAAGGGAATATAACGGGCATTTTTTGGTGATCGTGGGAATTACATACATACATACATACATACATACATACATACATACATACATACTTGTTGTGGTTGTTGTTGTTGTTGCTATTGTTGTCGTCGTTGTTGTTGCTAACAACAATCATTCACAGACGAGCTCTAACGCATTATTCAAACTTCACTCGACGTTTCAGTTGGTGATTTAATTTTAGTATGGTTTTTGGGGTAGAGGGAATCTGCAAAAAAAAAGGTCATTGGATGCGTGAGCATGTACTCTTACAAAAACAAAATCAGGATCGAACTTATGACCAAAGAGGTGGGGGAAAAGGCGAATTACCCTTGTCCTCTCAGGACATTTGGAATAATAATAATAATAATAATAGTGTTTATTTGTAATACAGGCCACTTACCCATGATACATATCCATATAGTATGCAGTACAAAAAGATGTTACAGTGCGTAACAAAAGAACATCGTAAATATTAGAAGTAATATACATGAAAGTACTCATTTTTGCATTTTTCGAATTTGGTGAGATACAAGATAATACTACACAGTAATCACACAAACTAATTTAAGGTAACCATAAAACTTGCATGGAACAAGTCTAAAGTGTTTGGAAGCAGGAGTCGTTGATAAAACGGTTTCTGTAATCTTTAAGGCTTTTAAAGTAAACATTGCTAAATTAGTCATCATATTTTTTTCTTGTATAATTGTGTATAAAAGACCTACATTTTTCTAAAGTTGGATTTTTATATACAAAAGTGGGTAAATATTTTCTTCGTATTTCTCCAAATAGCGGACAAGCATTAATAAAATGGAATTCATTTTCGATGTTAACTTTACCAATTTGACACAATCTTTCCTCATGACAAATACTTTAATAATAATAATAATAATAATAATAATAATAATAATAATAATAATGATAATAATAATAATCATCATCATCATCATTGTAGTAGTCATCATCATCTTTTTACTATTATTATTATTATTGTCATTATTATTATTATTATTATTATTATTATTATTATCCTCGTCATCATTATCATCATCATCATCATCATCATCATCATCACCATGTTTGGTATATTAACGTCTAATCTCTTATCTTAAAATAATTCAAGATATGTGTATATGCTCTCATTCACTCAGTTTTTTTTACTATAGATCCTAGCTAATTCAAAGTATGTGTCATGAATTATACATATTAACGGACGATTGACACATTATAACATTGCCTGCCATATAATTGGCTTTCCAACAAATGTATACTTTAAGATATCCATATACACTCAATTTTCACCATTATAAACTGAATGTTTCCTCAAGTGCGCCTTCAGATTTCTACTCCGACTAAACTTGTATTCGTCACAAACTTCATATTTTAATGTTTGTGTGCAGTATTCATCCTCGTATGCAACTTGAACTCAACACTCCAACTAAACCGTTTATCGCAAACTTCACATTTGAATGGGCTTTCTCAAGTAACCTTCATTTGTACCTACATCTTATCACTCATACACAACATTTTATCACAATCTACCCTTCCTATTATCTCCATGTCACAATTTGTGTACAGGCGGGTTTATCCTGACGTGAAAAGACTATTGTTTCTGTTATTCCTTACAAAAACGGCCTCGTTCGACCCGGTGAACGACTCAGTCTTTAACGATGTACGGACCATGATTTTGACACAAAACTCAATTATTTAATGAATATCTTTGTGCGTGTTTACATTTGTGGAGAATATAACCTTTAAATGTACCTTTACAACGTGTTTTTATCGGGGTGGGTGGGACTGGCGGTTATAAGTATACAGTACGAGCAGTACTGCAACAGAAGATAATAAACATTATTTCAGCTCAATGAGACATTGCTTAAAAGTACCCGGATGTAAGGACGCCACTATATTTTGTTTTTCTTGTATAGTTATCAATTAAAATATACAAATAACAAATATCCTAAAAACACCAATAGAAAACGTTCGGTGCCCTGAATCTGAAATCCCAGGCACTACTGGTCCTTACATGATAGAGCTTTCTCTTCATTGTTGGATCAAATCGATTGGAATAACAGAATGGCGCGTTTTGTGTTTACAAATATGTTGAGTCTTTGGTGTCGAAAACTACAGACAAAAACGAATGAAAGTCAAACTTAACTGTTGAAAAATTCTGCCATTTGATTGGTCAGAAATTACGATCTATTTATTTAAGCAAGTTTGAATTACTCCTGTACCGTGTTCGGTTTGTTGACACCCCTTTTTGTTCCTGTGGTGGGATTGAAATCACCGTGTATTTCTTATTCGCTCATGCAAGTATAGTCAATAAGGAACCAAGCTGGTGAGAAATGTACTCTCAGTGCCATATCCAGCCAGTTGTTAGCTTGGATTTACAACCTTGGGGAAAGGGCGATGCAAACGAAATAGATAGAATTCCACAACATGGATGCAAATACATAATGCTGTCATTGTGCTTTTCTTCTTCTTCTTCTTCTCTGTCTTTCTGTCTGTCTCTCTCTCTCTCTCTCTCTCTCTCTCTCTCTCTCTCACACATCCTTTTTCATTATTATTCACCGTTGAATATGTTGTAATACATTCATTATGTACGGAGAGGGCTAATTTAACTTGTTAGAACTTGTACCCTATCCCACTGTAATTACTGTGACAATAAAATATGTTTAGACTAATTACTCCTGTATACAGGGGTTTACAAAACTTTCATCTTTCAGTCAAGATATAGCACATGTTGAGTGGGTTTTGTGTGGTTTACTTCACCACCACTTTACAGCACCTGTCAATGGACACTACGAACCAAATGTTACATTGACAAAATAAGTAACGAAAAAATACGTGATTATTGCACAGGAAGACGTGGGCCCATGACCTAGCTATTGAAACTGATAAGAGAGAAAGCAACGCAGCTTTGGCTCAATAAACTTAACACTTTCGTAAGAAAATTACAAGAAAAAATGCAGAATAATAATAATAATAATAATAATAATAATAATAATAATAATCAATTTTGTTATAATAGCAACACTAACATCATCACAATGGTCATCGTTGTCGTCGTGTTTTAAAAGTTTGCCACAGTTCAAAAAGATTGATACTTTTAACTTCAATTTAGAAAAATATATTTCGCTGTAGAAACTGTACATGGGAAGAGTAGACAATAGATGGTCATTGTGCACACAGTTATTACAGTCATAATATGTTATTAGAAACGTATGGCTAAGCATACAAATATATATATGTATATATTGTGATGGTTATATGTGAATGTGTAGCTATGAATGCATATATGCATATGTATGTTTGTGTGAATGAGCATGCCGATGGGCGTATACTCTCATATGTTTGTAGAAATGCTAATTTTGTAATACCTCGTTTGATTTTTTAATCTGTGATTAGCGAATTAAGGTAGGATACAGACAATATGCTCGGATACTAATGCGAGGCGACGATGGACTGTCGTGCAATTGACTCGAGGTTCAAAACAGCATATAGCAACGATATAAAGGAACATGAACTATGAGAAGCATGATTAAAAAAAAACACCATTCTGATTTCGCCTGGTTACTTGAACTTTCATTAATTCTATGGAGGCCCAAATATCACCAGGCTAGTAATGATGCTTTTTGGATTGGCAGTAGGTGTGTTAGATTCCCTCTCCCCCCCCCTCCAGTTACCCACAATGTTAAATTCCCAATAGATCCCATGTCGTTCAATTTATTAATACACTGTCAGCCTTTGTTGTCGTATATATATACCCAGTTTATTCCTTACTAATAGCAGCTCGTGTTAAATTCTCATAGCCGCTATACCAGCTTTCAATTGCAATCCTATATACGTTTTTAACATCAAAAGTCCCATCGGAATCCAAAAATGGCAACCCACGTTAAAATCCCGTCAACGTCACAGTGACCTAATTTATTCCATGAAATGTTAGTCCAAATTAAAATTCCATAGGTTTCAAATTGACCTACAAATTTAAACCTATGGTGTTACTAACATTAAATTCGCTATGTCGTAGTAGGGTAATATTTTCAAAATGGCGGCATAATGTTAAATTCGCTATGTCTCCAAAGTGTCATTTTTTCGTCAGCAGAGTGTTCCCGTATACTATCAACATCTCTTACCTTTCCGCAAACATTACAAATACCTCGTAATATCCAGAGCCTTTCTACCAAAGAAAAAGACATGATGTCTCGTCATAATGGAATTATTTCAAACATGACTCAAAAGTGTCTGTATTGTTTAAAAAAGGCCATATTGTTCACTTTGTTTCATTGGAAAGACCCAAGATATTAATCGATGACGGGGTTTACGGCGAAGTAATTAAATATGAGCAGGGCCGACAAGGGGGGGGGGCTACCGGGGATATATCCTCGGGGGCCTGGCCCGTAAAGGGGCCCGGGCCGTACAACACTTTTTAATATTATTAAAGAAAAATTTTGTTTGAACAAGAACTAGGAGAGGCCCGGATGTTTCTTTCCCCAGGACCCGTGATCGCTCTCTACGGCCCTGAATATGAGCATATATGTATCCACCGTATTACGCTTGAGGAAATTTCCCGCTATCGAGAAGGCTTTAAAAGTTGCAAGTGCTCGCGAGCAATATCTTAATTGGAAAATATTATCGGAAGGATCATTGTTGTTCCGATGGGCAAAAAATGGGAAATTGAATATTTTACTTTTACGATCTACTCACTGGGAGGGTCGTTGTTATTGTTTGCCTTTGCTTACTATTTTTCTTTCAATCCATAACAGTTTTAGTCTAAAATGTGACAGGTCATCCCATAAATAAATAACAATAAACCTTTGTAAGTTGTGTCAGAGAACAAAATAAATTGGACCATACAGCTTTGAAATTGTCACCATTTTTTTCATTTTTTATTTTTTTTTTGCGGGGCGAGGGAGAGGGAATTTGAGAAACGCTGGCAAAATCAAACAAGTGTTTTAGAAAATTGATTTCTTGGCCATATAAATATTAAGTATTCATTTATGATCAATAAGTTTCTCATACTGTTTTATGTATTTCTCTGTTAGAATCATAGCTCGTGGACACCCGAATGTTCGGCTTCAAATACTGACACGTGTACAGTTACCATATATTCTGTTCACTCTATCAATTTGCACACGAGTGCTGATTGTTAGGTGATTTATTGTTGTACAAATACAATAACAGGTTTTTGAAGAAATAGACCGTTTTATTAGACTTCTCATCATAAACTTCGAATAAATGTCTCGGAAGAGAACCTGAGGCGAGGAATTAGAATCAATAATTTTAATTACTCTATCTTGGCCGTTTCATGAAAGGAAAAGCGAAAAATTGTTTTTATACAATATCATCTAATTAGGCTATATGTAAATTACTTCTGCTGACTGAAATGGAGTTTCTAATAAAAATCGTTAAGATTTTGATTTTTTTAAATGTACCAAATGTGACGTGGACAGCGGCAGACGAATGTAACCGAACCATAAATGCTGAACTTTTGTCAAATTATAGTTCCATCAACCAATCATCTAAACCTATGAAGAGTAAATTTTGTTAAAGAATAGCAAACAATTTTAAAACCATATATATATATATATATATATACATATATATATATATATATATATATATATATATATATATATATATATATATATATATATATATATATATATATATATATATATATATATATATATATATATATATATATATATATATATATATATACACATACATACATACATACATACATACATACATACATACATACATATGGCAAATGAAATGCAATAATATACAGGAAATAAAAGAAGAGATAAGCTGCAGAAATGGTGGAGGCAGAGAAAAAATGATCACTTTAAACCCAGATTATTCTCCCTTTATCGTGTATGTGTTTGATTCAGATTTTTAATGTAGTTTTAACAATTTTGCAGTCACATCGCTACGGTGTCTGTTCTCTCTCTCTCTCTCTCTCTCTCTCTCTCTCTCTCTCTCTCTCTCTCTCTCTCTCTCTCTCGCATGTGCAAGGAAAGTCTTCAAGGCCAAGAAAATTAACTCTAAAAAGAGTAAGAACATCAAACGAAGAATGTGGTCGTTACAGTTATGTACCTTTCCGCACATTCTATAATATTGCTCTCACGCCGTGATTGAAATTCATTTCCAAAAGAAACGGAGCTTGAAGTAGCACAAATTAAACCAAATCTGCCAGTTCTTCAAATATAGCAATGAATTTTCACAATGTAAGCATTGGTATTTTTAATGTGCACCTATGAAATTTTCAAATATTTAGAAAATTGTATTACCTCATATTTTCAAACTAATTTAGTTTAGGAATTCATGGAATTAAAATAGCAGTGCAAGGCTAGTAACCTTATATGAGATGCGCAGGAGACGCAAGGCGAACGGTGTACTTTCAAAAATCTAAATAAATCCCCATCATTCAGATATTAAAAAAATTAACAAACTTATACGTTCTTTTAACGATCCTCGGATATAAACAGTTATTTTCTTATGTTATGTATATGTAATTTAATTATTTGTTTGTTAGTTTTGAATTTTTTTTTATTATTCCATTACATGATATTGTAATGTAATATTGTTTACTGGATTTGACACTGTCCAGAAATAGAGTTCAGTTCGGCTTGTCCTGACTGATTTCGTTTATTTATTTTTCGATGTACACAACTAATAGTAGAAACACTGTATCTAGTAGCTAACATTCTTTCACAATCAATGACAGTTTTCGTAAACACTTTTTTAAAAACTTTTTCTATTATCCTTCTCAGAGTAAGAATCATTAAGTTGAGTCAATGTCATACATGGACTATGTGACATCAAGCATTTGTTAATTGATAAACAAACGTCTATTCCTTCTGGAAGTATGAACCCTTGACCCCACTCTGGCAATCTGTTTTGCGCTGTAGTTAGTCTTATAACTGATGTTATGATGAGAATTCTATCACTCATGCCTTAACATTTGAGACGTTAAGTTGTTTTTTGTTGTGTCCAGTTTGTGCTGAATTTTTATCTTCTTCGAATAATTGAATTTCAACTGACTGTTTTCCCTGGAATGACAAAAGTGCTCTGATAATTCTTAGACAAAGTCATTCCCTGGAAATTGTACAGAATTAAAAAACTGGAATAATATTGTTTGTGATTCAACAAAAGACTCTTGACACACCTGCACTTTGAAGGATATTACAGACGTCATCGCTTTCCATTTTGGATTTGTGATTCACTTGGAACTTTTCATCGATAGGACTTGTGTTCTTTAATTCTTGGATTATTTTTGGGTTTAATTCGTAAGACCGTTATTTCTTTTTTCTTATTTTTAACTTAGTTTTTATGGGAAATATGTTATTTGTTAAATTTTACAAGGTTTGTTGTCTTTGCTCTTATCTGTTACTTTTTTAAGAGCATAGACTCGTAACATCTTAATACAAGGATTACCAGTGAAGAACACCCGCTGAATACTCTTTTCTTTAAGGTTTTAATCGTGTTTAAAAGTGCGAAACCAATAGAGGAGCACAGACGGATTATTATTATTATTATTATTATTGAATTTTTTTATCAAATTGTATTAAAATCATTTTTTTAATTCTTGAAATGCAAATATGCATTATTTAAGTAAATATTGTGATTTTTATACGGGAAGTTTAAAAAATAAAAATTTTAAAAAATCGCATTACACAACGCATTTATTCTTATATTCTGAATCAGCAAATTTAGACTCGGTAACATTAATACAAGGTGTGTTGAGCAAGCAAAATTTCATTCTGCTGGCTGTATTAGATAAAGCTCATGTGTTTCATGAATAAAGCCTGTTGTAGCAGATTTTTGTGTAATGACGTTTACAAACCCAGTGAACAGACAGTAGAAAGTTTGTGGATTCTTTGAGTTCAGGCGGAAATTGAAAAGTTTAATCAGCAATTACAAGATTAGCGAGCATCAAAACGTATGTCATAATTTGGTTTTGAGAGTACGGCCCCAATCGCGCATAAGCGAGATGCGGCTCTGCCAGGCCAGTCTCTCCAAGAACTCGCCGAGTCCATCTTTTGCACACGTAAGAAACTGTATTTGTAAGAATTTATCAAGGGTATATAGAATTGTATTGTTTTAAGACGTTAAGGTGGTGTGTTTTGGGTAGCATTTCAATCTGAGATAGACGCGTTTGCAACATTTTTGTATTCTTTAATACACTTTTATTATAATGTATTGGGAAGATAAATTGTGTTAAGATTTTATATTTATTTGTAATCATAGTATTGATTAGTGTGTGTGTGTGTGTGTGTGTGTGTGTGTGTGTGTGTGTGATTTGGATTTTTAACATAGCTTTAACAATTTTTCAGTCATATCGCTACGATGTCCGCAGTGGGGCAGTTTATAGTGATGTCTTGCAAAGAGAAATCATGCCGCAGACATGTATCATGATGTCCCACCTAGACACGTTATCTTGACACCAGGCCGACCAGTCCTAACACTAACCTCTTAATGCTGCACACCAAGCGAGGCAGCTGTTAGTACCATTTTTGTAAGTCTTTGGTATGACTCGTTCGGGGATCGAACCCACGACCTCCCGCATCCGAATCGGACGCTTTTGATTATTGTAAAGAGGAGTTCACTACAAACTTCATGCTTAATAATAAGTGATTTAGAAAGAAAATATTCTTTAAGTTATAACATACTATTTTGGTATTTTAGGTCAAACACTTAGTAAACTACTTTCCAACAACAAAATTGTTTTATTAGTCTAAAATTTTGAATTTTTTCACACTTTGGCTATCGTTAATTTATTGGATATTTAATAGTTTACATTGTATTCTAAAAGACTGATATTTCAAAATTGAATAAAATTGTTAATGTTGAAGGAATATTGTAATTTTATATGTATTTCTTACATTTAAATTACAAGTGTTTGTAGAGCCATTTCTATATATAGGCTGTAATTCATTGTCTCAAATAATTTCAATAAAGTTAGTTCCACCAAAAACTCATGGAGTCCAACATTCTTACTGCAAACAAATGCACCTATCAGCTCTCCTCAATAATTTATTCGAAATCCACACTGTTAAGGGTAACGCTGTTTTTAAGGGAGCGTGAACTCTTTCACTCTCTTTAACCATGAGTTACTCTGAAGGTGATTTTTCTAATCTACGTTTTTCTTTCGTCAATCCGTCAGTTCGTCTGTATATGTCTACATAGATAGGTATGTATGTGTCTATCTGTGGATGTCTGTATGTCTGTTTTTTCTTCTTTCTTCTGTCACTTTAAATCCGTTATTATCAACCTTCATCAAACTTTGCAAACGTTCACACGTTTCTATAAAAGATGTAATATTTGTTGATCAGGTCTTGTCCAGTGCAAACAAAACTGAATCGCTGTGTCCATTGTTATATATATTCGATTTAATTTATATTTGATTTAATTTGATTGTCTTCAAGCAATAGGTACACATAGTTAGAGACAAGGATCTTTGATCCAGGGAAAAGATAATTTAATAGCAAATGCACTTTCCCGTGCATAGAAATGTATAATTCATAAAAGTTCTTTTTTTGTGCCTCATGTATAATTAATTTATGGTACAAAGAAAGCTTTATCAAATAAATGTTTCTTTTTCTTCATGAGGGAAAGTGTTATGTATATTTGATTTAATTGATATTTGATTTAATTTAATTGTTTGTTTGTAAGTTTTAAATTTTGTTTTATTCCATTCGATGTTTAAGTAAATGTAATTTTGTTTATTGGAATTTAAAATTTTCCAGAAATTAGTTTGACCTGACTGTTTTGTCATAACCACCTAAAAATAGAACTTTGTATCTAAAAGCTGACCTAGTTTCTGAGCTAGATTGAGAATCAAGTAAACAACATTTGTATTCATTTGTAATGTGGGATTGATAAGAGTGAAATCGAGGCTGACTGGGAGTACGTGATTTTAAGCATTTGAAGCTTCGATCTGTTTCTAGAAGGTGACCACGTAACCTTCATACAGGTATCTATTTTTCGTCTTACTTAGACTGTATAATAGTTTTCTTGAAATGAACCAGCCAGTTGGGCATTATACCTTTGACACTGAAAGGTGTTTTGTTTTCTTTTGTGACCAGTTGGAGTTACATTTTAATTTTTCTTCAGATTATTTGGATTCTAAGAGATTAATTCTTTTCCCTAGAAAATATCTGAGTGCTTATACATAATTATAGGACAAACACTTTTATTAAAATTTTATTCGGAATTAAGATACAGGAATATTATTGGTTGTGGATCAGCAAAGCACTATTGACACATCAGTGCTATACTGACTACAGTATATGTCATCGCCTTTCATTCTGGATTTTCGTAGAGACCCGAACTCGAATTCATTAGAACATTTTATTATCAGGACTTCTAATTTTTAATTTTTGGATTATTTTTGGATTGTACAAAGCTTGTTGTCTTCACTATTTTCTTGTCACTGTTTATTAAGAGCATAAGCACGTAAAACCATTACCTACCTACCTATCTATCTATCTATCTATTCTACCTACCTACCTACCTACTTACCTACCTACCTACCTACTTACCTACCTTCCTATCTATCTATCTATTTATCTATCTATCTATCTATCTAAATTTCTGTCTGTCTGTCCGTCTGTCTGCCCACCCATCCATCCATTGATCCCGCCATCAACAAACATAAGAAAATTTGATATTATTAGTAAGTTGGGGATGTTGCTAATGATTGATTGTAGTTTGTTTCTATTGTGTGTTTTTTTATTTAGGCACGTGCATCTGCCTTGTATAAAATTGTTTTCTATGACTTTTATATCGTGTAAATATCTAGTAAACAAATTCATCACGTCTTTGATGGAATTGTTATGTATGTTATTTATAGTTAATAGTTTTGTGCTCAGCTATTGTCATAAACCCGTATAGCTCAATTAAATGGCTGGTATTTGGATGAACATCACAGTATTAAATAGATGGTAATTATCACACCTGTATAGTAGGTGTATGCTATTTTCAACTTACATTTTCATTTAATAGTTTAGCTGGAACGGGCATTTAGATACATTGTATCTCTATTTTAATTTTACGTGATGTTCCAGGTTTTCCTTTTGTTTCTCGAGCAATTTAAATGTTCAAAATGAAATTGATAAGTGTCACATGATGACCAGTTGTGTAAAACTGTATCAGTTTTATATGACCGTTGTGTAAAACTAAGCATCGGCTTGACACAAGCTGATGACCGTTGTTTAAAAACAAGCATCGGCTTGACACAAGCTGATCACTGTTGTGTAAAACTAAGGATCGGCTTGACACAAGCTGATGACTGTTGTGTAAGACTAAGGATCGGCTTGACACAAGCTGATGACTGTTGTGTAAAACTAAGAATCGGCTTGATACAAGCTGATGACTGTTGTGTAAAACTAAAGATTGGCTTGACACAAGCTGATGACTGTTGTGTAAAACTAAGAATTGGCTTGACACAAGCTGATGACCGTTGTGTAAAACTATTTAGTGGCTTGATCCAAACAAAAAAATTATTGTGTAAAAACTATATGTCGACTTGAGGACAGCTGAGGCAGAGACATTAGGAACAGGTGCAAAATCCTAATAGCAACAATACATCACCGTGTATTAAAATCAACAAATTTTCTTTTAAAAATAAGTTAAAATATTTTAAAAACAATATTGGACATCCGTGCAGTTGCACTTGCGAAATGAGCGTAAAGCAACCGTTAAATTATATCCTCATACCCACATTCAGTATGTTTATCTTTGTAGACGTTTTAAGTCACGGTTGACTACTACTGTCAAGACTTTTTTGACAGACTCTCTTTCACACTGTTGAACACAATATGATGGAATAAAGTAAAACTATCTACAAATAGATACTGTACTGGTCTAATTTATATTTTAATTTCATTGTTTTGATCAGCGCTGAAGATAAAAAGCAGATTAAAGAATCAAGACTTACATTTGATGGCTATTTCGTTCTGAAGGTAAGATGTCACATTTTTAATAACCAGGAGGTTATTTTGGTGCATATTCAACAAGTCTATTTTTATGCATATTCTAATAGTCAAATTTGATACATAGTCCAATAGTCTATTATGGTTCATATTCCAATAGTCAATCATATTAATCATTGTACCATTCTTTATTTGCAGAGGCTAAACGGTTGTTTATTTCTTCAGACTTCTTTAAGAAGACTCGTCACGTGAGACTTTACGAACGAGACTTTGATTCAAAAGTGTGCTGTATGTATATTTCTCTTGCAAGTAATTGTTGAAATTGTATATGTTATAGCATCCACTTCAATCTACCGTTGGGCAAGTAAGGTCTGTGTCGTTATAATGACACCGGTTTTAATGCATAAACGTTGCATATCTTGCAGTGCACTGAGACAATCACAGATAGCTTGGGTGTTGGGCTCAGAGAGAGAGAGAGAGAGAGAGAGAGAGAACAGACATCGTAGCGATATGACTGCACCACTGTTAAAGCTACATAAAAAATCCGAATCAAACACATACACGATAAAGGGAGAATAATCTAGGTTTAAATTGATCATTCTTTCTCTGCCTCCACCATTTCTGCAGCTGTTTTCTATCTTATCTCTTCTTTTATTTCCTGTATATTATTGCATTTAATTTTCCATATGAGAGAGAGAGAGAGAGAGAGAGAGAGAGAGAGAGAGAGAGATTTGGATTTTGAACGTAGCATTCAGAATTTTCAGTCAAATCTCTACGATGTCTCGATGTCTGCATTGTGACAGTTTACAGTGATGTCTAGCACTGGGGCATTATGCCGCAGACATATAGCTACATTTCTTACTCAATCACAGCTGTAGCACCATTTTTATAAGTCTTTGGTATGCCTTGGCTGGGGTTCGAACCCGCGTTCTTCCTCATCTTAGGCGGACGCTCCAACTACTAAAGCCCCTGGTGCGGTCGTCCCGGTAACTCTGTGTCATGCAAACTCTTAACATTAAACCCCCTGAACCATTTCCTTTATCATTTCCGGGATGGTTGTTTTGTCTGTCAAGCATAGAGAAGTGTACTATGGTCCAATTTCAAAACACAATTAAACTGACATAAAACTCAATAGTTCTCTTATCACGCCTTCAGCAGATCATTGTCTATGAATTATATGATCTTTGTTGCTGCAAATCAAATGAAAATGTCTCTAAGATAATAATCTTAACGGAGGACCGCAATCTCAGCAGCCACATTGATAGATGTGTTGCCATTGACGACGACGAAGAATGGCGGAGACTTCATCAATTATGTACACGGTGCATTAATTGAGTCTCAGTCTCGCTGGGACAATGTTGCCTGTGGAGAGTGTGTATTATTGTCACCATTAACATTAAAAGGATGACGCTTCCATCTCATTTATAGAGTGAAACAACCGTGGTCTTAGAAATATATCTCAAGGTGATGTGCAACAGTGGATTCCATAGCGATATTAGATATCTGGTCCCAAACCGACCTTCTTTGCACAGTCACTGTTAAATTCGTTTTGGCATGTGTGTACGTATTTGTGAGTGCGTGGGGATCCTAAGCAAAACACCGTTTAAATTGTATTTATCGTGAAAATTTGCCATCCGTCTCTGACCTCCGACCCCTTGAAATATGAAACAACTTCACAATACGCAGATTTTTGACGCACTCAAAGCTGCGTGCGGTACAGAGAAGACGAAGCTGAGTTTCTTCTTATATATATATATATATATATATATATATATATATATATATATATATATATATATATATATATATATATATATATATATATATATATATATATATATATATATATATATATATATATATATATATATAGATAGATAGATAGATAGATAGATAGATAGATAGATATAACAATTTTATATGTATAACAGGATAAAAAAGAAACACGTCTCTAACGAAATCTAAATCAGTGAAATAGTAATGTAGAAGCAAGAAGTCATACATGAAATTATATATTTAAAAAGGATACTGCATTTGACATTATTTTTATAGGTTATCAAATAAATCACATCAGTTGATTTGCAGTCATTGTTATAAAGTAGAGAAAACATTTATTTTGTATTGGAGCTACTAAAATAGGTCCATTCTCTAGTACTTGTATGCTGACAGTACCGACGTCTGTTATATTTAGATGATGAAAAACATTTTTTTACATTTTCTATCGTAGAGAATGTCGTTTTAAGATAAATTTCAAAGTTCACGCTAATTTTGAACGTGTTTTAGAAGTCAACTCACTGAAATTTTTATTTCCAAGTTTAATTTTTTTAATTTTCATTTGAACTATTTCATTTCAAATTTATTTTAAAATTTATTATTTTAATTTTCCTATTTCATTTTCATTTTCATGTTCAAATTTATTCTTCAAATTTCATTTTTCTAAATCTTCATTTTTATTTTCTAGATTTAAAAATTTAAATGTTCTAAAGTTTCATTTTCAAATTTACTATTTCAATAGTCAATTTCAAACCTACTATTTTAATTTTCATATTTTAATCCTCATATTAGTATTTCATTTTTTTCCATTTTCAAATGTAGTATTAAAATTCATTTTTCGAGATTATAAATATCTATTTTCCATTTCAAACTAATTAAGTTTTTATTTCTTAATTTTGATTTTCAATTTCATTTTTCAAATTTGCTTTCTTTTTCAATTTTATGTCGAAATTATATTTTCTTTCATTTTACTTTTCAATTTTGTTTTAATCAGATTTCTATTTCAAGTTTCTCTCTCTCTCTCTCTCTCTCTCTCTCTCTCTCTCTCTCTCTCTCTCTCTCTCTTATTTCTTCCGTTTCTGGCCGAGCGGTCTAAAGCGCTCACCGTCACGGATCACTGCCATCTCACCTCTATCTGCATGGGTTCGGGTCTCGGGTTCGGCCAATGTGGGTGCGTGAGCAAGCTTGCCAGCAGCTTCTCGTGGGTTGGTGGTTCTTTCCGGGGTTTTCCCGAGTTCTTCCTCCACCATACTGGTGTATAGCCTATCTTGCGCTGAAAAATGGCGTTAAACCCTACAGCAACAGCAAAAACAATTTCTTCGATTTCTTTTAAGGAAACGATAATGATTGAATAATCATGTCCGTTGAGTTTTATTCTGCATGCCTGAAAATAAAATTCTTACTGATCTGTCGTTTCCTCTTGTCGAAAACAGGAAATCTAAGTGGAAAATGTCGAAAAGAGTGCTTATAGTTAGGAAGTTTTTCACCGTGGCCGAAAAACCGCTAAGGGCATATAAAAGATGAACAGTGTTGTCCACTCATCGGTTCAGCCGTGCTACCAGTTTAATCGCAGACAAAAAAAGAATACTGCACAGGTGAAAATTTTAATTAAATTCTTCACTAGCCCGACCCTGTTTAACATGATTAAGTGTATATGGTATCTTTAAACACACCTAATTCTTAGCGGCACCCGGTGAATCCCCCGATGACAGTTTGTTTCTTTTCTCTATTAAGCGTTGGATCATTTGGACGTCTGAGTTGTGATATGAAGTGGCTTTGTAAAGCGTGTGAGATATTTACTGACTCTACATTGATTTCTAGATAACTCATCTGTTTCATTGTAAAGAAAAGAAAAATAAAGAAAAAACCGTGTTCTTTAGTGTTCGTAGAGTTAGAATTTTAGCTATCTGATTCGGCAATACGGATTGGGGAAAAAATTATAATTACATAATGGACACGAAATTGTATGCATTTTCACCGCAAAAGATATCAGATTTGATATATTTATTATATAGAGAAATTATACATTTCAAAAGGTATTAACTGTATTCTGTGTGTGTGTGTGTGTGTGTGTGTGTGTGTGTGTGTGATTAGGATTTTTAACAGATTTTAACAAGTTTTCTGTCATATCAACTGTATTCTAATTTGCTTCAAATCAAATGCTTTATATGAGAAGTTACTAAAACTAAGTGGACCGAAAATTCCAAAGGTCACCGAACATGAACCTTTATCGGTGACGGTGACTGTCAGATCTACTTATTAAAGGTTGGACTCAGTTAGAAGCCTTTCATAAGTTGGTATTAATTAGAAGCCTTTCATAAGTTGGTATTAATTAGAAGCCTTTCATAAGTTGGTATTAATTAGAAGCCTTTCATAAGTTGGTATTAATTAGAAGCCTTTCATAAGTTGGTATTAATTAGAAGCCTTTCATAAGTTGGTATTAATTAGAAGCCTTTCATAATTTGGTATTAATTAGAAGCCTTTCATTTATTGTTCAATAGCATAATGCGTACACTTATACCGATGAACAAGCAAGCGTGCATATGTTCCTGACTGACAACAGTATATATACTTTATATGTTTGCAGACTGTGTAAATCAGTTAAATTATGAATGTATATTTATATTAATCTTGCTGCCAAACATTGTTTAACCAAGGACCTGGATAATCAGATAACTTCACTGCCTAATACGTACGTACAGGACAAATGTTATCTTGTGTCCAAGATGTCAAAGAAAACTACCAGTAATTGCCCCAAGTGGGTCTTTGATTGGTGTACATAACAAGCGGGCCACCTTTGGCTTGTGTGTGTAACTGATAATAATAATAATAATAATAATAATAATAACTACTACTACTACTACTACTAATAATAATAATAATAATTATTATTATTATTATTATTATTATTATTATTATTATTATTCCCTTTCATTAAGAGGTACTCAGCTAGTTTAGTACAACTTATGCAGCTTGAAGCCCTTTGTAATGTACGAAATTTGCCAAGTATTATCACTCATATAAAGACAACGTAATTTCATGTTTATTATCTGTCCCTCTTTCTCTCTGACAAAATCAGCATTTACATGCAAACACATTATTAAAATATGTTAGTGTAGCAGGCGGGTTTAATTAAATATCAAACTTATTCTTTGAATAATAAGATGCCTTAGACTTTTTATGAATATTTTTCTGTAATATTTAGTGTATTCAAAGTATTCATTGTTTATGTAAGATTTGTTACTGGTTCATCCTACATACATCTCAAGACCATTTATTTGAAGTGTGAAAATCTTCACTGAGTTTCTTTCAGAACAATTTCCTCAAATCATGTTACAATAATCAATATGGGACTGGATATGATTTTTATAAAAACTACATCCTTGTTAGTACCTTAGTTGCCTCTCGAGCTACATATCAAATGCTTCATCTGAGAGGTTACTAAAACTAAGTGGACCGAAAATTCCGAAGGTCACCGAACATGAACCTTTATCGGTGACGGTGACTGTCAGATCTACTTATTATAAGTTGGTATTAATTAGAAGCCTTTCATAAGTTGGTATTAATTAGAAGCCTTTCATAAGTTGGTATTAATTAGAAGCCTTTCATTTATTATTCAATAACATAATGCGTACACTTATACCGATGAAGAAGCTAATATGCATATGTTCCTAACTGACAACAATATTTTACACATATGAATTATTTGTATAAAAATTCTTATATGAGTAATGATCTTGAAACATTTGAGGTTCTTGTCAGTAAGTACTCCAAAATGTTTTTTTTTAAAATTAAAACTTAAGCTATTATTAGCCCTGTCAATTTACCTTAATTCAATGCATGCATTTCCATATGTATTTTCTAATTATTTGTGAAAGTAATTTCAGTCGTTTCTTGTGCAATAGAAGTATTAAAATATATTTATTGCGTAATCGCATGATGTTAAAATATAATACATCTTCGAAGTTTCATTTCTGGAGGAAACATTGTATCAATACGGATGGGGAAAATTATATGGAAAGATAAATAATCACAAAAATTAATAATAGTTGTTAAGTACTAACATCTAACATGCATCACGATTTTAATCAAATCAACTTATTTTTTATTTGACAAAGTACGCATTTTATTTTAATTCATTTTGATATTTAAATTTGAAAACTTCATTGACTAAAAAGGTACACACCATCTCCGTAGTTTGCCAAGGGTCGTCGATCTACGCCTCGCCACGTCGACTTTATGTACATGTAGTAAGCTGAAACAGTGTTTAAACAGGTCTCCTATTGTGAATGAACTAGTTCCTGCCCTGCAGAGAGCGGAGTCGGCTGACCTATGAAGGTAGTTGCTGCCCTGCAGAAAGCAGAATCGGCTGACCTATGAAGGTAGTTGCTGCCCTGCAGAAAGCGGAATCGGCAGATCTATGAAGGTAGTTGCTGCCCTGCAGAAAGCGGAATCGGCTGACCTATGAAGGTAGTTGCTGCCCTGCAGAAAGCGGAATCGGCTGACCTATGAAGGTAGTTGCTGCCCTGCAGAAAGCGGAGTCGGCAGACCTATGAAGGTAGTTGCTGCCCTGCAGAAAGCGGAATAGGCAGACCTATGAAGGTAGTTGCTGCCCTGTAGAAAGCGTAAACGGCAGACCTATGAAGGTAGTTGCTGCCCTGCAGAAAGAGGAATCGGCTGACCTATGAAGGTAGTTGCTGCCCTGCAGAAAGCGGATTCGGCAGACCGATGAAGGTAGTTGCTGCCCTGCAGAAAGCGGAGTCGGCAGACCTATGAAGGTAGTTGCTGCCCTGCAGAAAGCGGAGTCGGCAGACTTATGAAGCTTTTAACACTTTAAGGGGGTGTTCAAAATAATGATTTTCATGATGTCCACTTGTCTTGGCTGGAAAAAAAAAACTTGTTAGATAGCTGTTTGAATGAAGATCAGGTATATATTAGATGTGTGTGAACTTGTGTCTTTGGTTCAGAACCGTCTATTATCATACGCGTATATGTTGCAGATTATGCAAAGAAGCTATGCGTCTGCTTTGCGAAAGCTAGTTCTGACTAATAAAAAATATCACCTCATGTATGTAAAGACAGAGGTAGTAATGATTAAGCAAAGATAGCACGTCGTTTCAATAAACAGACAGTACACACTAATAAGAACTATTACTTCATGTCAATACACAGCTTATGTCAATACACAACTGAACTGACTAATCAAAAATATCACCACATATCGGTACACAGCTAGTACTTACTAATTATAACTAGCACCTCATGTCAATACACAGCTAGTACACACTAATAAGAAATATTACCTCAGGTCACTTTACAGCTAGTACTGACTAATAAAAAATATCCTTATGTCAATATACAGGTAGTTCCGACTAATAGAGAATATCATTTTGTTGTCAATACACAGCTAGTACTGAGAACAAACATTACATCATGTAAATAAACAGCTAGTACTGACTAGTAAAATTATCACCTCAAGTCAACATAGATTAGTACTGACTGATCAAAAAATACCACTAACTGTGAATACACAGCTTCATCAGTTAGTATAGCGATCGGTAGTTGTTTTGAATGTGAATTTCAGAGGTTTAAGGTTACTTGGAATACATTTCTATGTATGTATGTATGTATGTGTGTGTGTGTGTGTGTGTGTGTGTGTGTGTGTGTGTGTGCGTGCGTGTGTGCGTGCATGGATGGATGGATGGATTTATGTATGTATGTATGGATGGATGGATGGATGGACGGACGGATGGATGGGGTGTGTGTGTGTGTGTGTGTGTGTGTGTTATATTGAAAGCTTTCATATCCTATCTCTGTTGTGAGTAAATTGAAAACCTTTGCCGTCAAGTTAGCGAACTGTCCGTTGGATCACACGCCTGTTGTGATTTTATCCTCGTCATCATTAGGATAAGACACGGAATTCTCAAATGTAAAGTCTTCAACTTTGCCATTATTTACTTATCTATAATAAAGCAAATACTACGTTGATCAAAGCTCTGTAATTTTCGAAATGGAAAAAGACAAGCAAGAATTAGTCTCTTATTAGCACAATGACTGAACTTACAAAGAAATAACTAGGGAAACGTCGAATGATTTGGAATAAATGAAGAAAACTGTATTCAATCTTTTGCAGACACAAGAGCCACTGAAATATCAATCAGATACTGTACAGTGATGGGGTTTTCTAAAGTTCAGTAAATTGCTCTGATTTGGTTGTGAAATACATTAGTTGATGCTTCGCGTTAGCCAGTTTATATTTTTCACAGCTCAATAAAATAATGTACTGATCAAAATAAAAGCTCATTATTGTTGTTATTTTCATATCGTGATCTAAATATATCCATACTGGAGTAAAACACGTTTGTTCTACAAGCTAAAATCACTGTTAAAAAACCAATAATTTGTATTATATTTGAGCATGATGGACCTGTGCATCCAATCATATTTCAGAATAATATGCATGAAATTAATTTTGTTATTTATACATTCATTAAAATACATAATACCTAATTATTTACTAACTGAAAACTACCAGGAAATGCAAAATAAATGAAGGAATGGTGCCATAAATTATTGTGGTATTAGTTAACTTTTAAATTAGATCTAACTTTATCGGTATTAAGCGCATCTGCCATCATCCTGAAATATGTGTACTTTGAGGATGAAGAAGGTAGCAAAATACAAATAAATGCTGAATAAATTATTTCAAAACAAATCAAAATCTCATGCTTTAATGCTACTTCCAAATGAGTCTAATTTCTCAAAACACGCGTCCTTGGTGAAATGACATCGAAATATGTTGAATTAATGTCATGTAATATTTTTGCAAATAAATGATAGACAAACAAACTAAACGTCGACATGTTTGACAAAGTCCCTGACCAGGCAACTTCAATACAACAAAGAGATTAACGCAGTGTAAACTTTGAAAATACTTCGATGAACGTTTTAAACAAGACTAGCTAAAAGCTGGCAAACGAGGGGGGGGGGTTTACAGAATTTAAATTAAAAAAGAGACATCCGATATTCTAATTTGCGTAATAAAATGTACAAATAGACTGGCAGTGGTACTACCTTTCGTTATTAGTGACCATGCAGGTAAAACGATTCCACACACACACACACACACACACACACACAACACTACCACTTCTCCAACCCCAAACAGACCTGGCAATATCAAGTACCACGGATACCGAGCAAGAACAATCTACTAATAATCCTAGTCGAGTACTAAATAGAGACACTTTATTTCCTGAAATGTAGTTTATAAATAAATCTTCTTATCGTGAATCTTTAAACTCTTCCTCTATTTACATACAAATTAAGATGGACCGATGAAGCTTTTTTAAACCGAAGATGATTCGATAAAACACGGAATGCTTTTACATAAAATATCTCAGTAATAAAAATAATGACAACAACAAAGTTAGTGCCTTGTCAAAATTTAAACATCAAGTATGATAAACACAAAGCACATCAATACTTCGCAAGTCGAGAATACTCTGCAAGCGATAGGATCGATACGTACCTATCAGACTATAACATGTAAGAAAAGATATAAACAGTTTAGATTATAACATAACAACGGATACCAAACGAGTTAGTCCAGGAGTTAGAGCAATTGAAGATTGCAAAGAAGTTTAAAACTTCGATAGAGGATTTCAGAAATTCAAAAGAGTCATCAAGCCTTAAAGAACTGTCATCTGCAAACTGTGACAGTATATATTCTGTTTCCTTTAGCTTGAATTTTTTAAAATATTTTTATTAATCTTTAGTAGTATGGACAACTTTTTCACATATTAAGAAGATATATGTGGATATTGGATCAATAAATCTACATCCCTGGTAAGTTTGAAAAACTCTGAAAGAAAGCCGTTTTGTATAACTGCCAATTAGATATTACAAAACAAACTTTAGCCCAGTACTTTATACTTGGTCCAAAATTTAAAAAATTAGAACACTATGAATAAATGTTCATGAAATCGATTAATAATAGTATTACGGGAATTTGTAACTCTTCTGCAACGTGCCCAGTACCGGATTTACCATTGTGCTTAGGTGTGTTAAGCACAGGGCCCCGTTGGCCGGGGGGGGGGGGGCATCTTCCTGGCCCAAAAACATTTTACGATGAATTTTTCAAATGTTTTTCAAAAGTCAAAACGTCCTAAACTTCCTGAGTATGTATGCCTGACTACCTGTGTAGGCCTACCGGGCCTACCTCTTTCAGGGCCCAGAGTATGTATGCCTGACTACCTGTGTAGGTCTACCGGGCCTACCTCTTTCAGGGCCCTGAGTATGTATGCCTGACTACCTGTGTAGGCCTACCGGGCCTACCTCTTTCAGGGCCCTGAGTATGTATGCCTGACTACCTGTGTAGGCCTACCGGGCCTACCTCTTTCAGGGCCCTGAGTATGTATGCCTGACTACCTGTGTAGGCCTACCAGGCCTACCTCTTTCAGGGCCCTGAGTATGTATGCCTGACTACCTGTGTAGGTCTACCGGGCCTACCTCTTTCAGGGCCCTGAGTATGTATGCCTGACTACCTGTGTAGGCCTGCCAAGCCTACCTCTTTCAGGGCCCTGAGTATGTATGCCTGACTACCTGTGTAGGCCTACTGGGCCTACCTCTTTCAGGGCCCTGAGTATGTATGCCTGACTACCTGTGTAGGCCTACTGGGCCTACCTCTTTCGGGGCCCTGAGTATGTATGCCTGACTACCTGTGTAGGCCTACCGGGCCTACCTCTTTCAGGGCCCAAGTAAGGGCCTCATAACTTAACTAGCACAGGGCCTCATTTGTCCTAAATCCAGCACATTATGTGCCTAATATCATATACGATCACTGTATTTTCACCAATATATATTCGGTTTAAAAAACTAATTTGATTTCAGATATTATTTTATTGAATACTGCCTTAATTATTTTGGCAATCATCCTGACACCAATTTGTATTCGACTTTAGTGGAGATATTGGGCGCCAGTTTCTCAAGTACTGTTCTGGTTTATCCTCCTTTGGTATGCAAGTTATAATACCTTGTCTCGAAACAGTTTAGAATGATCCAGTTTCGTATGCTTCATTAATTGTTCTAACTACAAATTTGCTATTTTTCATATTTTTCTAACCTTGACGGTTGCTGTTGGGTAAACTTAGGAATTGCATCGTTTTTTTTAGAAGGAACCCTAAATATATATATATATTCTACCTCATTTACCTATTTGTATAGATTATTATAATATCCTTTAACTTCCCTTAGAATATCAAACTGATTAGTAATAATTTCATTTTCATCTTTTATTAGTTTTGTAATTATTTTATTCACATAGTTTCTACTTTCTAGATGGCAAAAGTATTTTGTTGGTTTCTCGCCCTCTTTACCCACTTTACTCTGGATCTAATAATAATTCAATGAAACTTGTATTTTCTGATACTTTCAAGCTTTTTTCATAGAATCCAATATTCTAAATTATAAGTACCTATTCAACGATCCTAAGGACTGTATGTGTTGTACAATTTCTTTTTCTTGTTTGGATTTACATGTTGCATATAAAATGGTTTTCCCAGCAATGTATCTAGAAATAATGAAACTGATAAAATAAATCTTAGATCTGAATTCGACACATCAGTTGAAGCATATTGTAATTGTATTCTTTTCTTGCAATTTTTTATTTCATTGATACACTTTTTATCAACCAAGAAACTGTTATAAATTTCCACAAACCTTTACCTATTACGAAATTATTTTAATTCAAATGCAATATTATCATGGAGTGGTCAGATTTAAACTTTGGTTCCATTGGCATAAGAGATTCAGTCAAAAGAAAGAAATCTAATCTAGCTTGTTTTAAAGGAATGTTTCTTAAATGTATATCTTTTTAATCCTGGATTTAATCCTCTAACGAGACCAAAAGTTCTTTCATATTTAATAATGCATTCCTATTATTAGTGTTATTAATATTTCTATAATTATGTTACTCTAATCATGGATCTTGAACTAAGTTAAATCCCCACATATAATAGTAGTATATCATTTTCATATTCATATATAATATCATTTATATTATTGTAAACTTCTGGACAGTCATTGCTTGGTCTATGTACATTAATTAAAGAAAAGTTCCTTTCACCAATTTTAATATATAATGCAATCATGTTACCATCAGGATCTTTCTAACATTATTTTATATCATATTCAAAGTTGTTGTGGAATAGAATACAAACTCTTTGTGAGTTTGACCCGTAACAATTTGAAGTACATTCATAACCCTATTGTTAATATATGAAATGTTATCCTCTGTAAAATGAGCATCTTGTAAGCAATATATATGGCATTATTGTCTTCTAAGATAATCAAAGACAAGACTTAGTTTTCTAAAATCGGCAAGTCCCCAACAGTCGGCAAATAGTTGTTTAATTTTTGAGCTATCCATTTTAGTGCTCAAATATAATTTTTTCACATATAACATGCGCCATATTTGTGATCAACAGAGAGAGAGAGTGCTTCTAAATACAACATATAGATTAGGAATAAAATATGTATCAATTAAGAAAACATCAGTGAGTAGTTAAGTGGGCCACTATACGTACAATGGAAATTAGCATTACAGAGACCCCTGGGCGAATATACGTACAATGGAAATTTAACATGGCGAAAAATCGTGGGTTAATATACGTACAAGGGGAATTAACATGGGAAAAAATTGTGGGCCGATATACGTACAAGGGGAATTTAACATGGGGAATAGAGTTTGGGGGTTGTTTAGGGACAAAGGGAAATTGAATATGGGATTTTTTTTTTTTTTAAATTTTTTTTAAAAAGGGGTAGGCAATGGAAAGGCTATCTCTTTTCGAGAAATATGGCTGGCCCTGAAAAGGGCCTTTGGGTTTATGTTAATGTATTCATTAACATAAATGGTACCGCATTGGTCTTCTTCTTGTCCTTAGGCTACGTCTCACTGTTGGTCCGTAAATCAGCACTCTTTTCAGGCATCCTTGTCTTTCAACGTAGATCCTACGTATCCACAGGCTGGTGTTTGTCCTGTGGACAACGGTCCACTTGGATCGGACATACATGAGCATGTCCGTCCGGAACATCATGGAAGACACAAGCGTAGAAGATTGCACATCGATCCACATCTTGAAGCGACGAGAACAAGTGAATCAATGCAGTGAACTGCGCTTATTTATAGGTACAGGAAGGATTGAAACGGATTGAATTCATTCACCAATCCGAACACGCGTTACAAAATTCAGTCAGCTCGCATCCAATCCGAAGAGAGCAGTCTGTGACGTCACGTGGTTTATATAGATTCGTTAGCGCTTGTGTGCAGTCAATCTATGCGACAGTGATTCAACATGACGGAAACTCAGAAAACGATCCATTGGGGTGCACCAGCAGGAGAGACTGCCCAAGGGAACCCGGACTTACTTTCAGAAGAGGTACATTGGGATTTTGTGGATTTTCTTACCTCGCAAGAATTTGTTCCGGAACCTTCGTTACCTTCTTCATTACCGCAAGTGGAGAATTTTAGACAGAGACAGAAAGAAGAATTGGAGAAATTTATGCAACGACAAAAGGAAGCGGAACAAGCTTTTCTCCTACAGCAACAGCAACAGCAACAAGAAGAGGTAAGAAAAAACAACAGCAACAACAGCAAGAAGAAGTAGCAGCAAAGAAACAAGAGGGTGAAAATCAAACGGCTACGGTACTGTTGGACATTTTAGCGGAGTTAAGAAGTCTGAAACAAATGTATCAGACTTCTTTATCACGACCGAAGAGAATACGACCTTCCCGAGCTAAACACGCCAACCCTGTGACTAAGCCTGTCGTACCACCCTTAGTGATTTCAACCCAATCATCAGAAGTAGGCCTTGGCCGTGGCAAAGGCTTAAGGCAGTTAAAGTTGATTGGTTAAACTCACCCCTACACCAAAATAAAAAGGCCCTTTTCAGGGCCACCCACATTTCTCGAAAAGAAATACAATTTCAATTTGCCAATAACTCAAAAATAAACCCCACCCATTTTACCCTTATAGTACGTGTCTGTGTATGAGTGCGTGAGTGTAGCTTCTTATTTTAAAATCAAAACTCAAAGACACTTACCTTATATCATTCATGTATTCTTTTATCCACTTTTTTACAATCCAATTCACAATTCACCACAGAACACTTTAATTAAAAGTTCATTGACTTCTTCTTTCTCCTTGTTTAGTCTCTCTGTTTTTTTGAATTTCTTCACCGTTTTTTCCTCATTTTCTTCCCTTCTTCTTTTCTTCTCCTGTTTCTTTGCTTCTTTTAAATAGAATTGTCTTCTTTCTTCCTCTTCTTCCTCTGAAGAATCCCTCTCTTCTTCCGATGAATCCCTCTCTTCTTCTGAAGAATCCTTCTTTTCTTCTGACTCCTCTTGTTTCTTTTTTGGGCAATCTGGAGACCAATGTCCTTTTTCTTTACAATAATAACAGGTATCTTGACTTTTGTCTCTTTTAGTCCCTGTTTTTGTTCTTTTTTGACGGTCTGGACACTCTGAAGACCAATGCCCTTTCTTCTGACAGATATAGCAAGTATCTTGACTTTTATCTCGAAAGGAAGGAGAGTAGTCCGTCGGCTGGTCTGAAGAGAATTTTCTAATGACCCCTCGCAAAGCTCTGACAAAACGTTCCATCTGGGTAGTCTCTTCCATCGTTGTGCTCGGCTTGAGAGTGAAATGAATAGTGAAAGGACAAGACACACACCCTTTTTATATACACTGGTTTGCCAAGACTATAAATTAGTCTATGGTGTTTAAACTTGAGTCATTTGACGTTTTGCACTCAAGATGAAACGATCCCATTCATTCGAGAAGAAAGAAGAAGAAGAAAGTAAGAGGCAGAAACGTGATCTATCGCCTCGTACCAGGGCTGAAATCTTGGCACAAATTCATGCCAGTGATTTTGAAGAGGACATGAGTGAACCAGAATTTGAAACCTCTAAACCAAGTTCGTCACCCTTAGTCAACCCTGAAAAATACTATTCCATTCGAGAGACGGAAAAGCGCTCCTCTAGAAAATTTAGAACCACGGCTTACACCTACACGGTGAAGTTTAAAGATTTCAAGGCCGACGTACCCTTGGAGAAAGCAGAAGGGTTCATCACCGAGATGTGGGATTCTTTGCTCACCGCACTCAAGCGACAATGTCAACCCAAAGAAGACGATCGCTTGACACTATCCATAGATCACGACGGTTTGAAATCCCCTGTTTGGATCCAGTTTAGCAGACCTGCAGAACTAACCCCTTCCAAAATCATGGACAAGATTCAACACGTACAACAATCTAATGACCAGTTTGACATCACCGATGGTAAAGCCACACTGAAAATGGCCCACGTCTCTCTTCCTCAAGGGACAGGACGCAAAAAGATGTTATTGGTGAACGAGCTTCGCAGCATTAAGCGTAGTCTTGTCCAAATTCACAATCCTCATGACCAGATGTGTTTAGCCCGTGCCATCGTGGTGGGACGAACCTATGCCAACAAGAACGACACGACACAATGGAAAAGAACCTGGAACACTATTCAACGATCCGATCGAGCCAAACAACGAAACGAAGCAGAACTCCTGTTGCAACAAGCTGGCCTGTCCAAAGACACACCCTGTGGCATTCCTGAGATGCAAAAATTGCAAGATGCCCTAGCTCCACGCTACACCTTGAAAGTGCACCCTCAAGAAATGCGTGGAACTCTGTTGTTTCGAGGCCAAAACTTTAAGGACGGAAAATACATTCATGTCTATCATCACGATGACCATTTCGATACCATTACCAGTATCACCGGATTCCTGGGATACAGATATTACTGTGAGAAATGTGACTATGGTTATAATAATCGAGAGCAACACAAGCATTGTGGAATGAAATGCCCAGGATGTTTGGCCTCTCCACCCTGTCTGAGCGAAGAACCAGTGCCTTGTTCGACTTGTCTGCGCACGTTTGTCAGCCCTACCTGTTACCAACAACATTTGAAAACACAAGGTTCACAGAAGAAATGTGCTTGTCAGCTCCTGAGATTGTGCCCTACGTGTAGACAAGGCATACGTACCAACAATGCCAAGGCACACGTATGTTGAGGAAAGAAAAAATGTCACATTTGTCACCACATCGTGGACTTGGAACACCAATGCTACGTGCAAAAATACCAACCCCCACCAGAGAAAGAGGACGGTCACAAGAAGAAAGGCAATTTCATCTTTTTCGATTTCGAATGCATGCAAGAGACCGGCATTCACATCCCTAATTTCTGCGTGGCTCATCGAGCGTGCGAGAAGTGCATTCAAGAACCTATCTTCAGTCATTGCCCTCACTGCAGCAAGATTCCTGGAGGACGTGAAAAAATCTTTCGGGGACCAAACACGTTAGCCGATTTTGCCCGATGGGTCTTAGACCCCATCGACAAGACGTGGAGCCAAGAGGACATCGAACGTTACGGAGATTGTCATCGTCATGCCACGGTGATGGCTCACAATTTCTCCGGATACGATGGACAGTTTCTTCTCAGATACTATACGGAACATGGCACCGAACGTCCTAAAGTGATTTTGAACGGAGCCAAAATCATTTTCATGCAAGTGGGACAAGTACAGTTTAAAGATTCGATGAGTTACTTGGCCATGCCTTTGAGTCGAATGCCTAAAATGTTTGGAATGACAGAAATGGCTAAAGGGTACTTTCCACACTTTTTCAATACGGAAGCCAATCAACATGCCGTTCTACCCCATTTGCCTGAGGCTCACTATTACGATCCCGACAACATGCGTACCGAACAACGAGAAGCTTTCTACGCTTGGTACCAGGCTCATGCCTCTGACCCCTTCGACATTCAGGAAGAAATGTTAAAGTATTGTCGTTCCGACGTGGACATTTTACGGCGTTGCTGTGGAAAATTTCGAGAACTGTTCATGGAACACGGAGGGGTCGATCCTTTGAAAGAAGCTTGCACCATTGCCAAAGCGTGTTCCTTAGTGTACCGCCAACGATTCATGCCTGAAAACACCGTGGCTGTCATCAGTCCTCAAACGACCCACTATGTCAAGCGTCAATACTCGGTCAAAGCCCTACGTTGGTTACATTACTTGTGCGACAAGGAAGACAAATGGATTCAGCATGCCCGCAACGGAGGAGGCGAAAAGACCATCGGAACGTATTCGGTCGATGGCTGGGACTTAGAAAACCCCAAGATCGTGTACGAGTTTAACGGTTGCTTATTTCACGGATGTCCCGTCTGCTACCCTGACCGTGACACTAAAAATCAGTTTTTGCAACGAACCATGGAAGACTTGTACCAGGACACTTGTCAGCGACGCCTAAAGTTAGAACAGCAAGGATACCAAGTGGTGGAAATGTGGGAACACGAGTACGATCACCGTTTGAAAACCGATCCCGAGTTTAAACGCCTCGTGGAAAGTTACCAGTTCATGGACCCGCTGAACCCGAGGGATAGTTTGTACGGAGGAAGGACCAATGCCACCTGTTTGCTGTACCAAGCCGACGAAGAGAAAGGAGAAGAAATCAAATACTTGGACGTGTGTTCGCTGTATCCCTACGTGTGCAAATATTGTCGCTTTCCTGTAGGGCACCCGCAATTGTTGACGGAACACATCGATCTGAAAAACATTCGACAATACGAAGGCTTGATCAAGTGTAAAGTTTTGCCTCCCACGAACCTATACCATCCCGTCTTACCTCACCATTGTCAAGGCAAACTGATGTTTCCCTTGTGCCGTACTTGTGCCGAAACGTGCAACCAGGACCAACCTTGCCATCACAGCCAGGAAGAACGTGCCTTGACGGGAACCTGGGTCAGCGTAGAATTGTTCAAAGCTCTGGACATGGGATACCAACTGTTAGAAGTGTACGAAATTTGCCACTTTCCCAAGACACAACAGTACCACAAGGGTGACCCTACTCAGAAAGGCATTTTCGCCGACTACGTGGATGCCTTTTTGAAACTGAAACAAGAAGCTAGCGGCTATCCGTCCTGGTGTCACACTCCCGAAGACCAAATACAATTCAAAGAGAAATACTATGCACAAGAAGGCATCTCTTTAGACCACATCGAAAAAAACGAAGGCAGGCGATCGTTTGCCAAAGTGATGTTAAATTGCTTGTGGGGTAAAATGGCACAACGACCGTGTTTACCCAAGACGGAATATTTGACAGAACCTTCCCGCTACTTCCAGATAATTCACGACAAAACCAAATACATGAAACACGTGGACGTCGTTCGAGAGGATTTGATCTTGGTCAATTACGAAGAAGATCTGGACTTTGTACAAGACGACCCTTTTAGAAATGTCATCATTGCGGCTTACGTGACAGCTCATGCTCGCTTAAAATTGTACGAAGCTTTAGAACTGTTAGAAGAACGCGTCCTGTACTTTGACACGGGCAGTTGCATTTACATCCATCACCCGATTCAACAGCACCCTGACATCGAAGGAGACCGTTTAGGAGCCTGGACAGACGAGCATCCCGACGACAAGATTCTAAGTTTCGTCAGTGGTGGTCCCAAAAATTACGGCTACGAATACCGGGACAAACAAGGAGAAGTGCACAAGACGTGCAAAGTGAAAGGACTGACTCTGAATCATCGTACTAGTCGAGTGGTCAACTTTGGGGTATTGAAAGAAGCCTTGCAATCGGGAGAGGATGGAAACTTTAAAGTGACCACCTATCAACCGAACAAGATTGTACGTTTACCCACTCACCACATCGTCAGTCGACCCTTGGAAAAAGTCTATCAAATTGTATACCAGAAGCGAGTGCGACTTCCCAATCACTTCACCTTACCGTACGGTCACGTCGGTATTGGTCTGTATATAAAAAGGAACCCTAGGCAAGATCGATAGTTCATTGTTCATTGAAGTAACTTACCATGTCGTTGACGAAGAAGAAACCAGACTGGTTAGGAGTCAAATGTTGGACATCAACGAGACCAGGGTTTTGAGGCTTGGACACAAGAGGTGGCCCAGTATGCACGAGAGTTATTCAAGGAAAAAAGTTACTTTTCAACCTGTGTTAGTGACGGTGCCAGAAGAACCCGTCACCCAGGACGGGACTGTCGTGGACAGGCCTGAAAGACCCTTTCGGAAGGACACTTGTGTGACCTTACCCTACCATAGAACTGGTTAGAACTTTACCCAAAACATGTTGTACAGACACTTGTGTTTATTCCACGTTCATGGTTATCATGTGCCTTTTATTCTTGTACTTAAGCCTTTGGCTTTTATGTATTTTTGTCTTTCGTATTCATGTTTGAAAAAAACATTCAATAAACGTGTTCTGAAAAAGTATATAAACTCTTGTCATGTTTGTTTTTCGTGTCACCAGTGACATTTCTCACACCATGGCTATCTCTGCTGTCTCTGCTCCCTCTTCCTCTACTGTCAAAGTCATCGACGAACACTTAGATCGTGCCAGTTGGGAGGCTTTGTATCTTCGCCATCCCTTTAACATGCTCATTGCTGGACCTAGCGGTTCAGGCAAAACCGAATTCGTCAAACGTTTGATCGAACATAAACATCATTTGATCGATCGACCCCCTCAACGAATCGTGTGGTGTTACAAAGAGTGGCAATCGGCGTACAGCCTCTTGCGAGAAAGTCAAGGCGATTCCATCGTGTTTGTGGAAGGCATTCCTAAAGAAGACGATGGCATCGTCTCTGACTCCCGTCTAACCCATTTGGTCATTTTCGACGACATGTTAGGAGAAGACGAAGAAGAAATTAAACTGTGGTTCACGCGCAAAGGGCATCACCGTAATGCCAGTGTCGTTTACATCACCCAAAATTTGTTTCAACAAAGTAAAGCCCATCGCACCATCAGTCTCAATCCGCATTACGTGGTCTTGTTTAAAAGCCCTCGAGATAAATCGCAAGTGCAAGTCTTAGCCAAACAGTTAGGAACGCCTTGGCTGACTCAGGCGTACGACGATGCCACTCAAACTCCACACGCCTATTTACTCGTCGATTTGAAACCTACGACTCCCGAGGATTTGCGATTTCGTACCCACTTGTTTCACCACTGGTGCCAAGACGGAGGGCCTGTCCTGTACACGTCTCCGTCCTCGACTTCATTTCACTCCACATAAAAAAATCTATAAAAACCTCAGACCCTTTTTCGTCTGTCTCACTCTCAGTGCGAACATGACGTCCCTTCAGTCGCATCTTCCCGTCAAATTGATTCGTGCCTTGTATGGCATCAGTCGAGAAAAAGATCCACAAACACGAGCTCGTGTCTTAGAAGCTAGTCTCAAAGAAGTCTTACGATGGTTCACGGTGACGGCACGTCAATTACTCCAAGGAATCATTCAGATTCCTCATCAAACCAAACGCTTTTTCGATCGAAACAAAGTCGCTTTGGTCCACCTGGCCGATCCCCGCATCGACACTCAAACCAAAAAACAAATCATTTTGAAACCTGGAGGGAGCGGTACTCTAGGAGGGGTCATCATTCGCTCACTCTTAAGATGGGATCCTAATGCCCCCAAAGTTATACCCAAGACAAAAGTCCAACGAAGCCCCAAGAAGAAAAAGACCAGGTCCCCAAGGAGAACTTCTCCAGTGGCAGGACCCTCCTCTGACCAGACACCACCACCACCCCGGAAAAAGAAAAGAAGCCCCCAGAAAAAGAAAAGTCCACAGAAAACTAGTCGCAAGAGAGGCACTTCGGCCAGGATGCAACCTTACACTCGCAAACCACGACCTGCCACGGCGGTGACTGCGTCTCCGGCAGCTTCACGTTTGTCCACTTCTCCGTTAATGACACCCAGAACTGAAGAGTACTTGGAGACGTTGATCACACCAAGAACTTCTCCGTTGATGACCCCCAAAAGAACTTCCCCAGTGGCAGGACCTTCCAAATTTAGTGGCAGTGGCTGCTGCTCACAAAGTACCTTCTCCCAAAATCAAAGTTCAAGAAAGATCGGGCATGTTACAAAGTTTACTGGATTTGTCCAAGCAAGAACTGGCTCGATTTAGTCCGTTACGTACCCCTGCACGACGTGTCATGCCTGTCCTCAAACTGATACGACGTAAAGACAATCAGTGGCGACGCGTTCCAGTATAAAAAAGGCCTGTGACCAAGTCGGGTATCAGTGTTTTTTGGTGCTCCTGAAGACTCAAAGATGTCACCCTCCAGAAAACCCCAAGGAAAGAAAAGGAAAGGACTGCCACCACGTTTAGCCAAACATGGGGACATGTTATCTGTCCTGTCCAAAGCTTCTCCACCCCTACGAAAAAAACTCATTCAAACAGCCTCCAAAGAGGTCATCGATACCGTGTGCGAATGTTGTTTGAACGTTTTGAAAGGCACGATCCCTTTGTCCAAACACCAGAAACAATGCTTAGGCAAACATCGTCACGTTCTTCGCCAAATGGTTCAAAAGAAAATTCCCATTCGTCAAAAAAAGAAGATGTTAGTGCAACGTGGAGGTATTTTACCTCTCTTGTTAGGCCCCATACTGAAAGGAGTCTTGGGAACCATGTTGGGAGGACTGGTGGGAGCAAGATAAAAAGGCCTCGGAAGTTCCAAGATCTCAGAATCGACCGCTGACAATCCCATGGAAGGACGAAAACTAGCTTTAGTGCCTTACAAACGATGGATGGAATACCATCGGTGGCAAGAACAACACACCCCGCATTTACCTCCCAATCCCCATCTGAGCGAGATGTCCCAGTTACAACACGAACTGCAGTCCTTGATGGATCGCCAAGATTTGTCCGAAACAGAAAAATCGCAAAAGTACGGTCAACTCTTGCAACGACTGCAACTCTTTCACCAGAAAGCTTTAGACGAAACAGCTCTACCCACTCTGAAAGATTTTAAGACCTTGATGAAAAGTCCAGCACCATCACCAGTACCAGTACCAGTGACCAAGACAGAAAAAGGAAAAGAAGAAGAAGAAGAAGGGTTTCAAACTCCACCAGAAAAAGTACGCAAGTTAACAACACCACCTACCTCCAGAATTGGATGGATTAAAAAGATGATGACCACCCCTTCTTCCTCACAAGAGAAAAAGAAAGTGAAGACAGAAGTGAAGACAGAAGTGAAACAAGAACCGATATCCCCCGCTCAGACATCCTCCTCCTCTTCAACACCTATTGCCGGTCGCACACGCAAAGCATTGCAATCCAAGAAAATACCCCAAGAGAAAAAGAGTAGCATCCTCCAAGGGTGGGTGCCTTATTAACACACCAACCAACACAAAAAATGGAAAAAGTCTTAGCCAGCATTTACTACGATCCCTCCCATCCTGCAGGTTACGCAGGAGTTCAAAAATTGTATCGTGCTGCCAAAACTCGACTGAAAAGTCTCCGTTTACCTCAAGTGCAACGATGGTTACAAGAACAAGCTACCTACACTTTACACAAACCCATTCGACGCAAGTTTGCCAGAAGTCGCACCCGAGTGGAAGGCATCTATCATCAATGGCAAGCCGATTTAGCCGATGTCTCTCATTTGGCCAGCTACAATCGTGGCTACAAATATTTGTTTTGTGTCATCGATGTCTTTTCCAAATTTGCTTGGGTCGTACCCTTGACTTCCAAATCGAGCAGCGAGTTAGTGCGAGCCCTGCAACGAGTGCTGAGACAAAGCGGTCGTCACCCTCTTCGATGGCAAACGGACAAAGGCACAGAATTTCTGAACCAAGCTTTCCAAAAAGAATTAAAGAAACGTGACATTCATTTTTTTACCACCGAGAATCCCGAAACCAAAGCCAGCATCGTGGAACGTTTTCAACGCACTTTGAAAGAACGCATGTGGAAATATTTTACGCATCACCACACTCTGAAGTACATCGACATCTTACCGCACCTGGTGCAAGCGTACAACCAATCTTACCATCGAAGCATTGGACGTGCCCCGCAAGACGTGACTCCCGACAACGAAGTGTTGGTGTTTGAGCGCCTGTTTGGTACGTCCCCGACGAGGGCTGTCCCCAAGAAAAGTGGAGAGTTGGCCGTAGGAGATTGGGTGCGCATTGGCAAAACCAAACGCACTTTCGACAAAGGTTACTTACCTAACTGGACGACCGAATTGTTTCGCGTCACTGGACGAGTGCATGGCCGTCATCCTGCCGTCTATAAATTGGAAGACATGAACGGAGAAGTGCTCAAATGAACGTTTTATTTGCCCGAGTTACAACGTGTCACCAAAAAAGAAGACGACGTGTACGACATCGAAAGCATTCTCGAACGCAGAACCCGTAAAGTGGGCAAACGACGTGTCAAAGAAGTCAAAGTACGTTGGAAAGGATATCCACCCAGTTTTGATTCTTGGATCGACGCTTCGCAAGTCATCGACTATAAAAAGAAGTGATCATCATGCCTTTTCACACAGACGCAGCTACGTCGACCACTCCTCCTTCCCCTAGTTCTTCTGTGCAAGATTTACAAAAACAACCCTTGTGGGTGTGGTGTGGAGAACGTGTGCCTAAAACGCAAATCGTCTTTTTCTGCCAAATCTTCGTGGTGTATTGTGTCATCGGGGCAGCCATCGCCAATTTGAGTTTGCAACAAGGAGACAAACAATTGTGGACCATTTTATTGAGCAGTTGCATCGGTTACCTGCTTCCTAATCCCTCCCTGAAATTCACCTCGAACGGGAACCACGGGAACCTTGTGTCCAGTGCCAGTGCCAGTCACCACTCCAACCACAACCAGAACCCCATTTTGGGCGGAGACACGCCTCTGACGTCCAGTAACCCCTCGGACAGCCACAGAACTCTGGAATTATGAGTCACCAAAACCAATTTTACTTAACCTTACCCAGTGACAGTTCCATGGAGGTGTTTCCCAAGAACACGTTGTGCTGTTACACGGCCAAATTACCTCAAGCCATCCCCTTAGATCACGAAGCCCATTGGGAAGTGGCTTTAGTAGAAATGATTCACCCGACCCAAGTCCTCAATGTCCTTCCCAATCAAAATTTTTTTGATGTGGAAGTTCATGACGAACAATTGCAATAGTGGATGGATAGCAATGTCAAATATGACAAGAAAACCCGTACACAAAAGTACACCACCTATCACTTGTTCATTTCCCGAGGCTATTATTTTAGTGGTCAACATTTGGTCAGCACCATAGCCTCCAGGTTTAATGCCGTGTTTCTGAAAGCTTTGGAGCATGTTAACAAAAGTGTCACCATGGAGTACCACAAAACAGCTCGTCGCTTCTTAATGAAATTTGAACGGAGTAAAATCCTGTCCATTTTATTTTGTCCTGAATTGTATGACATGTTGGGTGGAGACATGAACCTGAGAATGAGCATGATGAAGAAAAGCGAATTACCCATCGTTTACGACAACGAGTCTTTTAGCAAGTTATTTCGTGCCCCGGTAGAACTGAACCAAGGACTGAATTTGATGTTTGTGTACTCCGATGTGGTGGAGTATAACGTGGTGGGACACACCTCCGTACCGTTACTGCGTGTCATTCCTTTCAAAGTGGATTCTGCCACGAACACTGACGAGGAAGGTGGAAACACTTACCACGTCCACCGCGAATTTGTCCATCCTCACTATTTGCCTGTCAGTAAGTCGTATTTGGACACGGTCAACATTACTATAAAAGGAGATTTGGGACAAAATATTCCATTCACCAAAGGAAAAGTCACGGTGAAACTCCATTTTCGAAAACGGTTTTCTCACGATTCGTAAGTCATGTATCCAGTGTACCGAGGGGCTGCTCGACAGCGAGGACACGGCTTAGGAGATATGTTAAAATCGGTCTTTCGTTCGGTGGCCCCGGTGTTGAAACCGATGGTGACACGCGGATTGCACGCCTTGAAAGATGCGGCACTGACGCAAGGCAAAGAATTTCTCCAAAATGTCATCATCGACAAACAAAACCCTAAAGAAGCCTTCATGAGGGCAGGCAAAAATGTCTTGCTGCAAACGGGCAAAGACATTTTAGGCCAACGAGAAACACCTATAAATGCCCTGCACGCTACCGAGTCAGGCATTCAGCAAGGACAAGGCAGAAAGAGACGACGAAGAAAACACCCTTTCACCAGACTTCAAGCGAGAAAGGCCAAGAAAAGAAGAACCGTTCGAGACTTAGACGTTTTCGATTATTGAGAAAAGAGACAAAAAATGATGCACCGAGAATCTTGCGCTTGTTCCAAGACGGAACTGGATCTGTTTGCCATGCCCCCCACGATGATGACGATGCAAGAATCCCAGTGGGTGGAATTTCACCCCGTCTCCTCACTGACCGATTCCGCTCCCATCGAGTTTGAAATCAAAGGACAGCCCGAAGATTACATCGATCTGAATGACAGTTACTTGTACCTGAAAGTCAAAATTCTAGATAAGACTGGAGGTGCTATAGACGATGAAGCAGTAGCTCCCGTCAACAATTTCATGCATTCCTTGTTCAGTGGAGTGGACTTGTACTTGAATAACAAACTGGTCAGTAGCAGCATGGATACTTACCCTTATCGTGCCTACCTGGAAAATCTCTTGACGTACGGAATAGATGCCAAGAACACTCATCTCAATGCCTGTGTGGTATGGGAAGCTGACGAACCTACCAAGTTTGAAATATTGGAAACTGATGAAAAGAAAGACAACAATGATGGATTTGTAGAACGAAGAAAGAGAATCACGGGAGCCGACACAAGTTTAGAACTGATGGATCGTTTGCATTTGGACATGTGGTTGCAAGAAAAGTATTTGCTGAACGGGGTGGATGTCCGCCTGAGACTGAATCGTAGCAGTGCCGCTTTCCATTTGATGGCTGATAGTGACGGTTACAAAACCAAAATCCTAGAAGCCAGACTCTACGTACGCCGTGTGGAAGTGTTACCTAAAGTGGGAAACGACATCAGTCAGACGTTGAGCAGAACGACTGCCAAGTATCCCATACGACGCGTGGAAGTGAAAACCTTCACCATTCCCAAGGGACAGCGATCCATGATCGAAGATCATCTGTTCCAAGGACAGTTACCCAAGCGTTTGATCGTTGGTATCGTCGAGAATACAGCCTTCAACAGAGCTGCCGAAAAAAATCCTTTCTACTTTCAACACTTTGGCGTGTCCAAAATCGAAGTCAGTCGCGATGGCAAGACCTTGTGTACCCGACCTTTCGAACCTGACTTTACCAAGAAGAATTACTTGAGATCGTACTTGTCCCTGTACGAAGCCACCGGACAGTTAGGAACCAATACCAGTCACGGTATTACGTACGAGGATTATGCAGGAGGCTACGCATTGTGGGCTTTCGATTTCACTCCAGACCAAGGCAGCGACGAGGGACATTTCCACCCTATAAAATCCGGCCAGATTCGTGTGGAAATTCAGTTTAAAGACCGAGACCCTGATGAAACGGTGAACGTCATCCTGTATGCAGAATTCGATAATACCATAGAAATCAACAGTTTGAGAGAAGTCATCCTAGATTACTAGAAACCATGGAAGACTGTTATCCCTCTTTACCTAGTGGAGAAACTTTAAAGATGGAATGTGAGGAGACTGTGGAAAAAATGTTGTGTTTTGAAAAAAATTGTTTGATGTTATGATGTTGGATTATTGTTAAAAATGTTAGAGTTGTTGTTTAGTGTTAAGTGATTTTTGAATAAAAAAATGTTGTGTTTTGAAAAAAATTGTTTGATGTTATCATGTTGGATTATTGTTAAAAATGTTAGAGTTGTTGTTTAGTGTTAAGTGATTTTTGAATAAAAAATGTTGTGTTTTGAAAAAAATGCCTTTGTGGTTTGTTTAGCTATAAGAATGTTGGATTGATGCTCTTTCATTTCTTACTATCCCTCGCATGACACTCACTGAACGTTGCGGCTCGAAAACCGTGTGGGGGATGTTGTCCTTCACGTCCGCGCTTTGACTTTAAGAACCGGGGTTGTTTCCAGTCTAACCATCCATTGTCGACTCATCCTCCTAAGAAGATGTGTTCCAAACTAGCTAAACTCAACGAAGCCTACGTGAATTTGCATAGGGTCAGACACAGTCTGATACCGAAGCCAGAAGAAATAGAGAATGTGAGAATGTTAAAAATCACTGAAGACCTGATAGAAGAGCTCTTCAGAGAAGAAATGAACAGGGAGAAAGAAGAATGGACGGAGAAGTACAGACTTCAGAGACAGCAGCAACAACAACAACAGCAGCAGCAACCTGAAGCTGACAGAGGCTTTGTCGATTGTCGTATCGACACCAAAGAGTTCTTCTTCTCTTTTCGAAGAAGCAGACCTATCGCCAGAAAGTCTATCCTCAGAGGACATCGCATTCTTAGAAACTAAAAAAGAATGCCATAGCAAACAAAAAAACAGCCCTTTTCAGGGCTACCCAATACTCTAGAAAAGAAATAACAATCCATTTGCCAATGTGTGTAGGTAGAGTAGTGTGAAAATAAACACTAACTCTTTTTTAAAAAAATGTGAGGGTATGTGTTTGTGTGTTTGTGTTTGTAAGTGGTTAAGTAAGTTGGTATGGATAGTAGATTAAAATGATGTCTTTTTTTGGTGTTTGAGGTGTAAATTTGGGGTTAGATTGGATTGCTTTGAGTATGTGGATAGTCTATTGAAGTGATTTATAAAAAATTTTTAAAATAGTGATGGGTAGCATAAAAAGTGAGTGAGTGTTTCTTTTAGGTCCGCGCGTTGTTGTTTTTTGGTCATGATGTAGGTAAGATCAATTTTATGTTTTTAGGGGGATGTTTTCCATCACGTCCGCGCTTTCACTATAAATTGAAACTCGCTGGGCAGTCTAGCTACCCTTGTTGATTGTTCAACACAAGAATGAATAGCAGAATAAGCAAACTTCTTGAACTCCAGATACATCTGGAATATGTCAGGCGCCTGTTAAATGAACTGGCCGCGGAGGCTATAGTAGAAGAGGAAAGAATGAAGAACGAAGAGGAGGAGAGAAGACAGAGGGAAGAGGAGGAAAAGAAACTAGAAGAGAGGATGTCGTACAATATTCCCGAGACAGAGGATTGGGGTGTTGAAGCGAATCATCCTCCCTCTGCGCTGCCCAGAAGAAAGGTGAAAGGAGACTGGGGAAGAAGATGCGTGTGTGGTGCCAGGCCAGGAAGGTGCAACCATTAGATAGGTGCATCTGGAGTTCAAAAAAAAACAGCCCTTTTAAGGGCTACCCAATACTCTAGAAAAGAAATAACGATCGATTTGCCAATGTGTGCGTGTGTGTGTGTGTGTGTGTGTGTGTGTGTGTGTAGGTAGAGTAGTGTGATTATAAACACTAACTCTTTTTTCATAGTGCGAGGGTATGTGTTTGTGTGTTTGTGTTTGTAACTGCTCACGTACGATTGTGTGGATAGTAGATTATGGATTTTGTTTATTGTTTCTTAGCGTATGTGGAGAGTATAGTTTGGGTTTTGTAACCGCTCACGTACGATTGTGTGGATAGTAGATTATGGATTTTGTTTATTGTTTCTTAGCGTATGTGTTTGTGTGTTTGTGTTTGTGTTTGTACCCGCTCACGTACGATTGTGTGGATAGTAGATTATGGGTTTGTTTATTGTTTCTTAGCGTATGTGGAGAGTATAGTTTGGGTTTTGTAACCGCTCACGTACGATTGTGTGGATAGTAGATTATGGATTTTGTTTATTGTTTCTTAGCGTATGTGTTTGTGTGTTTGAGTTTGTGTGTTTGTGTTTGTACCCGCTCATTGAGTCATCCACCCTTGTGTCTTCCATGATGTTTAGGACGGACATGCTCATGTATGTCCGATCCAAGTGGACCGTTGTCCACAGGACAAACACCAGCCTGTGGATACGTAGGATCTACGTTGAAAGACAACGATGCCTGAAAAGAGTGCTGATTTACGGACCGACAGTGAGACGTAGCCTAAGGACAAGAAGAAGACCAATGCGGTACCATTTATGTTAATGAATACATTAACATAAACCCAAAGGCCCTTTTCAGGGCCAGCCATATTTCTCGAAAAGAGATAGCCTTTCCATTGCCTACCCCTTTTTAAAAAAAATTTAAAAAAAAAAAAAATCCCATATTCAATTTCCCTTTGTCCCTAAACAACCCCCAAACTCTATTCCCCATGTTAAATTCCCCTTGTACGTATATCGGCCCACAATTTTTTCCCATGTTAATTCCCCTTGTACGTATATTAACCCACGATTTTTCGCCATGTTAAATTTCCATTGTACGTATATTCGCCCAGGGGTCTCCGTAATGCTAATTTCCATTGTACGTATAGTGGCCCACTTAACTACTTCAGTGTTTTGATATATGCCAGGGAAATGTCCACCCTGAACTCTCTCTAAGCTAATACTAGCTACAGTATTCAATCATGATTACATTGGTACGTAACTAATTGTGTAAGTTAAACATGTATCTGATACTATCATAGTGACCAAAACAACAATGAAAGAGCATAAACAAACAAAATAAGCAACTGAAGTCAGAGGTACACTGTAGGACATATTCTTCTTTGCAAGACAGATTCAGTGGTGCATCGAATCAATAAATTTACAGAAAAGTTTAAAATCAAGGTAGAAAACCCCTTAGATCATTTGCATCCAAGTCGTCGATTTTAAAATAAGATGAAGATATGATCATTGTAAGTACATCAAAGTGCAAAAGTTGGTGGTCATCAAATTAGTTGGTGGTTATCAAACTAGTTGGTGGTCATCAAACTAGTTATATTATTTTGAACATCATTATTGATAATTATTTATTGAAAGTGACTCAAATAATATATTAGCTGGGTCACACTACTATAAAAAAATTCCCATAAGAGATTTGGGTTTGTTGAAGTTTGGATGTTTCCCCGATTCTGTTCATTTGTCCAAGTTTATTTAAATCTATTGTACACAGGATATTAGACTGAACTAATAAATTACAAAATTCTGATAAACTATCTCTTTAGAAATATACCAAAACTAACTTTGGTCTCGAAAAGTATTTAGATAGTTTTTGTAACCACAAACATAGATCAGTTTTGTTAAAAGTCTGCCTCCCGACTTCTCATCATTTCAGAATTTAAACTTTCGAAACCATGTAATCAATATAAGTGAAAGATATTGTATGCCATGTGACAACCATGATATTGACGATGATTTTATGTGTCCTGTATATACTAATGTACGTGTAAGCTGAATTAAAAAGTACTTCAGGAATAAACTAGCCACGCATGTGTACATTCAAATGTTAAATTTTATAGCACAGTGAAAACAAAACGATCACCAGTCAAACCCTGGCGCGATTCTCGCTAGAAGTCATAAGTTTACCCCGACTTTCCAAAGACTTCCATACAACCTCAGTTGTAAATTAGAAAGCCCGACGTGTCCATTCTATACCTAAAGTTTCCTCTGATTAATGCAAGACCGCAGATAAACCAAACTGCCAACTATCTATCAACCGTACATCTGCGTGTTTTGGCTTCATTATGTTTCCGTACCACCAACCGTTCACGCATTAGAACATATATGAGTACTCCCTAACAATGGGAACTATTTTAACTCCGCCACCTTAGGCCAGTCAATGTATGCTTTCCAGGCACATTTCGCCGATATAACTGCACCATATTCGCCCACATGGCGACATAAACGGTGTCTGCCAAGTCCCTTTTTATTTATTCCCTTGTGTAATTTACCGGTTTAATACTTAAGTACTGTCCTTGCAGTCACGCTACCAATGCATACCACTAGATTTTAATATGGACTATTTTGCGACAGGGACATTCATTCGGTTTTGGTCGGAATTCACTACTAGTGAACCAGGACATCATGGAAACACACTAACACTTCACTCCGTGACGTTTTCTCCTAATAATTAGCTCATTAGTTCGGGCCAGGAATATTTCCATGGTGCAGAATTCCAATAATCACACAAGTACTCACACGAATCTAAGAATTGCTTAAAACGGGGCGCTATAACCAAGTGCACATACTCTAAATTTACTACAATATTTCGCTCGAAAACAAAATCCATCTCACTGGAGACTGATCAAATTTGGCGCACCTGCCTGGAGGAAATACCCCTTTTAGAAATGAAATAAAATGAGGCGGGAAATGTTCCGTCTCTTTTAAGTTTGAGCAAATCTTCAAAACGTCGAATGAACAGGTTTAATAAAACATTAACTGATGACGGGTTTATGCTTTCGTTCTGCGGACAATTTTTATAACAGACTTATTTAATTACCCTTTATATATCCTTGCCCATAAATAACTTAAATGTATAGAGGCCAAGCAAATAAATTGAAAGCTTATTCGTTTGTATTGTTTCATGAACGAAGACTAATAACCTTGATTTTCAAGCATTTCTTCACATCCTGTGATCTTCTGGATTTGTTGTTTAATATGGAAAAGCGACATAATTGTGCAGAAAACACGCTTTCATGATTCGATTAAATAATGAAATGAAAGTACAGTAAAACTAACAAGTTCCAGTGACTAATTAAACTGGGTGCAAGCGTAACTTCAGAGGTACCGTTATTCAGTTTCAACTCTTTCAGATTACCCTAGGAATGAAGCAAATACAAGCATTAAAAACATATCTCTTTCATTTTAGTCATTCTGCATGCCGCGGCTGCTCAGTTGGTCGAGCGTCAGAAACGTAGACCAAGAGATGATACCTGCCTAGGCCAGCCATAGTCGGCTGCCTCGGTTTATAGTGATGTCTAGCACTATGGCATCATGCCGCAGACATGTGGAATCATGTCTCACCCAGTCACATTATCCTAACAAAAGGCCGACCAGTCCTAACACTAACCTCTTAATGCTGAGCACCAAGCACGTAACATTATTTTTTTAAATAAATATTCCTATTTTGTCTATATGATCATGGCTGATACGTAGGTACGAAACGAACGATTTATAATGCTATAAAATTATACATAATAAGTGATTCATCCATTAACATATTGTATGCAAATATCTTTGTTTTAAAAGTGAATGTTGTGTTTGGAAAAAATGAGACAACGAAACTTTGACCGCTGTCCAATCCCGTTGAAAGAATTGTCAATAAAATAAATTTAACTGAATTCAACAGAGGAATACGCCTCGATGCAGATAGCTTTGCTACATAATGGAAAAGATTTCAGCTTTTCAGGGAAGAAATAGGCCCATCGTATCGGACACCGGTCCAATATACATAAACGTGGTATATTCAAATAGCTGTTAGAATTTAAACATTTAGGTATTGTGTATCAAATGGAAGATGGTGCCTTTAGTTCAAGAGATTAAGAATCAACGGTCATTTAAACAGAAAATGATGCTATCAGAAATATCCTTTTCTCAATACATAACAAACACGACCATAAAGGAAAATTTTGACGAATAAAAACGTTAATTGGTGATAGACATTTCATTTATATATCAAATTTAAAGTACAAGCCGACGACATTGAAGAATGCCTTCATCAGATATAGTGAAAACTTTTAACAGATGTAATTAAAAACAGCACTCACTCCGGTGGCCTAAGTGGTTAGAGCGTCCGCTTCGGATGTGAAGGTCGCGGATTCGAGTCCCGATAGAGTCATGCCAAAGACGTATAAAAAATAATGCTACTAGCATGGCGTTCAGCATTAAGTGGTGACTGATCGGCGTGGTGTCAGGATAATGCGACCGGATTAGACATGATTCCACATGTCTGTGGCATGATGCCACAGTGCAAGACATCACTATAACTGCCACGCTGCTGACATCATATCAATATGACTCAAATTGTTAAAACTAAGTTGAAAACCCAAAACACACACACACACACAAGTTAAGTAAATACCTCTACAAATCCATCGATGTCCTCAATATGGATTAATCTGATAAACCTCTAACTCCTATGTAAAATTAGAATTATTGGAATTTGCAAAAGCTAACTCTAATTAAGTTGTATTAGTACAGTTCGTTAAGAAATTTCCTTGCGTAAGACCGTGAACATAAAATGATTTTCATGCAAAGCGAAGTTTGCAGAACGTCTTGTATTCCTATAAGATATTATATGATAATTCAATAATTACTCAGCTACATAAAATAACCGATTAAAAGCTAGCGCACAATATTATGTTAAATCAAAGTATTGTTTTATCAGGAAAGTAAAACTGGGCTAACATGGTCAGACGGCCACTATCTAGTCTAGTTTCTTAAGGAGCTTGGTGATAACATTTATTTTCTAACTAACGAAAAAGTGCTAGTCAGACAACAGTCAAAGCATCAGCCCGTTTCTGACTTAACATTTTGACCCTCAGGTGGAAATTTCCTACTGTACACTAATGGCCGTGAAGTATTCTTTTAATCCCACACGGAAAAACTGTATCACACATACACATGAATGAGACAATGAAAGTATGCGCATCATATATACACTGGCGAGTGATAGGAAAATTTCAACACATGTGTGTATGTGCGTGTGTGTGTGTGTGTGTGAGAGAGAGAGAGAGAGAGAGAGAGAGAGAGAGAGAGAGAGGAGTGGCAGAGAGAAAGAGAGAGGAGGATCATGATAAATTTGAATAAATTAGGTTATACTGTAGATATTATTTCCTATTAAGATTGACATTTCTTCGCACGAGAGACAATGTTGTTATACACGTGACCTTGGGAAGGTGAACTAATGCTTTTTCCAAATTTTGCACGTAACAGTTTCATTTTCTGAGTACAAATAATGGGGAAAACGTTGCTACTGTGTCTATGATACTTTGCACAAAAGGTGTTGAAATTATTTTTCTCCTTTCTGACTTTTCTGAATAAATATGGAACGCATGCTTATTCAAAGCCTAAAGCGCGTGATGATTGCGTAATTACTCTCATGCAGCAGAAGACTCGTCTGTGATGGGAAGATAAGATATTACTAAAAATATTCTTACTTATTATTTTGTATCAAATAAAAATATTTTTCTTTTGCAAAACTTCATACATGTGTATGCATATTTTGATATAGATTGGCGATTTTGATAAATACATGCGGTGATAAAAAGAAAAATATAAAAGTTTGGTTTTCATATAGTAAGAAATGACGAAGTTATATTTTCGTAGCAAAACTCGGCAGTGAACGATAACATGGAGCGCTACAGTGTGTCTTTAAGATTCGCTGAAGACAATGAAAAATAAGAGCTGTCTCTGAAATACATTTATACCCCTCTCTACGCGTATATTTGCGTCCTTGTTTTGCACGTCTACCACTTATACTGAAATTATACTGCTGCGTTTGGTACCGATACAGATATGTCTTTAAAAGAAACCTGATCGAAATGGCATCGCCCTAAATTTTTCTTTTGCGTTGTTGTATCGACCACTGTGATGTAAAGTTACCTGTCTAGAACCGGAAATAAACAATCGCCTCTCAATCAGCCCGAGCAGGTGCAAAGCTTTTGTTTACACCTCTCCTGCAAATATCGACTCGATATCGCCGTGTGTCACGTAATGCTCGGCTATCATTTCCCCAATTGCATTGATTGTAATCAATAATATTTAATTTTCTGAGGGAGCAAATATATATTGATGAAGCAATTTAAGTAAATCTGAGGGAGAGTAAAGGGACTAAGACATTATTTTTGCTTGCGCGATCGTGGTCATACACGTTTCTTTAATGTTCCCTTGTATAATAGTTGGCAACAAGTACATCCGCTGAAAAATAGGACCTGAAACTTAATTAGTTTTCTTTTCTAAATTTGTTACCTTACCTCTTTCTTTAATCCTTACGTAACTTATTTCTAATTACAGACACTTCACAGCTGACGTTTGAAACGATTATATATATATATATATATATATATATATATATATATATATATATATATATATATATATATATATATATATATATCAAGAGGAAAATATATTATGTACTAAAATCAGAACATAAGTCGTTGTATAAAAATGTTCGTGTGTTGAATCCATTGTTGCAGACTTAAAACAATCGACTCCCTTAATGAGGCCTCAGATGGATTGGCTTACGTCAAGCCCACCAAAGCATCAGTTGCACTGAATTCAAACTTCTAGAAAAAGGCTAATAGCCGCACAAGCGGTACACTAATGAATGACATACCCGGGAAACAACGTGTGCAGATAAGACTGCCAGAAAAATGTGTATTTATTACATCGTTTTCATGTTTATTGCTGCTAACAAAGTTTCCTTAGGTAAGTTTTGTTATGCTTTCTTTCTATTTTTCTTTTTTTTTCTTTCTTCTTTCTTATTAAAAATATGTTACTACCTTTAATTCTCAAGATATTGTTTCATCAGGTCAAACTTTTTTACAAATATTCTTAGCATGTATTTTCGTAATCATTTAATTACTAATCTCCTGAAAATATTAAGAGATGTTTAACAGGCTACTTACTTGAATGTGCAATAAACCTTTGGAGTTGAAAATGTATTTGTTAATTTCTAAGAATGAGAACTTATAAGAATCGTGAGATGAAGAGTAAATTATTTCAAATGTTATTACATTCAAATCCTTCATGTGTAGTAATGATTTACGTATAAACTGCAAATTTCAAGGAGTTTATAAACATAACAAGACTTTAGTCGGACCATTACTTATGTCTTGTCCTCTTTAGTTTTTACAATAAATATCTATACATTTATATAATTTATGAATGAATCGATCCGTGAAGTTGATATATTTTCAATGTATCCAATGATGAAGATGCAATTTCCGCTTGGAGTATAGATTGTAATCTACCGAATTTCGCTTGACAATATCTGAATATACAATCAACGATTGGACGCTGGAATTATTTTCATCAATTAATTGTTCTTTAATTTCTTTAATGTTGAGGTTAACAAAACAAAAGGTGACGCAAACGAGTTGTGTATGGTTGGATAAAATTAAATGATATGTGAATATTGCTTCATCCTTAAAAGAAAACTTGTAAGAAAACAATATTTCGTTGTTGTTTTGTTTTGGAAATTAAGTTGCTGCCTATATTCCTCCAAATTTCATTAATGTTAAAATGTATTTGAATATATTTACACACATATATACATACACACTCACACAAAGAATATTACGTAAAATAAATGCATTTTCTTAAATAGAAATATCTTCGAAACTGAGCTGAAAGTCCAGGCGTCTTAGAAATAAAAACATTTTTATGAGAATTGTATTTATCTAACATTCTTCACCGTATTATAAGTTCACGATAGAGAAATATTACATTTTTTTCGAAAATATAGAAAATGTTTGCTAACGTGACAAAATGAAGAAGAAAAAAAAAACATGTTCTGATATTCGTCTTTGTGTAACAATAAACTGAAGTCACGGGTTGAAGATTTCGACCCACTAACTAAATCTCGAATTTTGACCTTCTTTTACTACTACTACTACTACTATGACAACAAATACTACTAATTTCTACGACGACTACTACTACTACTGCGATTAATAATAATAATAATAATAATAATAATAATAATAATAATAATAATAGAAATAATGATAATAATAATAATAATAATAATAATAATAATAATAATAATAATAATAATTAAAAAATATAAGCAATGAACATAATAATCTTATAACTTCAAACAAAGCTTCCATTTTTTTAAACCGTACAAATGGACACTTGTGGATTTCTTGGCCGCGTCCTAAGTCCAAATATGCACAAACCTTGTGTGATCGCAAGATGAGAAACAAAATGTGCAAGACGGAGAAAAGAAAGCGTTACTGGTAGCAACTGGAACAAAACTGACCACAGTTGGACAGGTTACGATTAAGTTTAGGACAATGCACGAAAACTGACTTCATAACTTTCCTCTTGTCAACAGCAAATGCTTGATTATCAAGTTTGTTTGTTTGTTTCTTTGTTGTTGTTGATTTTTTTCCATTACAAATATAGCGAAGGCGTATTTATTTGTCCATTTTATGTTATTTTATCCTATTTGCGCTGTAGCAAAATCCACTTAAAATAGATAAAAACAAATTTGGTGATCATGCGAACAATATGGTTACAGTTTTACGCCTTTTAAGTGATTTATTTAATTTCAACTTTTATTCTGTGACTTATTCAACATAGTCATTTTAAGTGAAAAACCAGGTCAGCGTCATTATGGTCCTAGCTATGTACAGAAAACCTGAATGTTGTATTTTTTTATAGCTATACCCACATTTTGGACATACAGTGTTGATTCCAAATCGTGTTAGAACCATTATTTGAGAACTTTACTAACACAATTTAATAGTTGCGTTCAATGGGGAAGATGGATGACCTAATTAATTGTTATGCCATTTGAAATAGTTATGACAATGTTGTGGGGTTAGAGCTTAAAAAATTTTAGACATGTTTTTTTCCCGCCATGGGGACAAACATCTTCTTTTTAAATTGAAAAGAATTTATCATGTTTTCCTAAGTTTTAAATATTCACTGAAATTTAAATCGTTACAAATGTTTCACCATGTAATTAAATGTACATTAAAAGAGCTTCCCCAAAAAGCGTATGACATCAACTCACCAAATAAAACATGTTTAATATCTGAATGGAATCTGGGACATCCAGCTAGAAAATGTTCTGAATTGTATCTAGTCGATACTATCCTCATCATGCAAGAAATGTTTGACCTTGACATATTCATAATTATATTTAAAGCAGATATTGATTCTTATAGAGCTCTTTACTGGTACAATTCCATGTGATCTTTTAGAAGCTTTGGGCGTATTCGATACCTAAAAATGGTCAACAGGATATCAAAAAAGTTCTCTCAAACACGTTTCAAGACTGTTCTAACTTCTTCCATTTCTGTTTAGCGGATGCGTCTTGATTTTGTTGTTTTCGTTAGTTTGTCCGCACGTCTGAGAAGATTCCTTATAAGACTGCAAAAACCACTCAACTTAAAAATAAAAGAAATTTGGCAGGCATATTTTTATGCTTATGTATATGACGATTTGGATTTTCAAAGCATTCCTGCATGTTTTCAATATTTGTTTTACAATTTTTAAATTATTGGAATTAGACTTGGTGAAATTTTGTCAGCACGATTAATATATAAAAAATCACTTCAGTAGACAAATAAAATTTGGGAAGGATATATGAATTCCTATTTCGATGATATAATTATGTTTTCAAACCAATACAGTAACGTTTAACTTGCTTCACACGTTTTTAATACTTATTGGACTTCAAACGTTTAATCAAAAGAGTATCAAAAACGTCTAGTGTAAGAAAGCAAAGAACAATTGAGGAAGACAAATTAAATTTTAGCGGACAAGTGTGTACATATATGCATGATTTGATTAGAATTTCATACTGTTATAGCAATTTTGAAACTTTTTTGTAAGTGGACGGCGTGTAATAGTTATCTGAAATATTACGTCTGAAAATTAATTAACTGACTAGACATATACTCCTATCACTAACATGAATCAGATCTGACAACGTCATCTTTCAACTTTAAAACCAATTGTCCAATCTGACAACGTCATCTTTCAACTTTAAAACCAATTGTCCAATCTGACAACGTCATCTTTCAACTTTAACATTAATGGTTTCTTTTGACAATGGCATGTTTCAACTTCAAAATTGATGATTCGATCTGACAACGGCAAGTTTCAAGGTTAAGATAAATGGTTCGATCTGACAACTGTACGTTTCAACTTTAAAATCAATAGTTTCATCTGACAACGGTATGTTTCAGGTTAAAATCAATGATTCCATCTGACAAGGGCATGTTTCGACGTTAAAATCAATGGTTCCATCTGACAACGGCATGTTTCAATGTTACAATCAATAGTTCCATCTGACAACGGCATGTTTCGACGTTAAAATCAATGGTTCCATCTGTCCGCTAAGTTGCCCAACTAAACCAGAATTGTTTTTACTTAGCTTCAGAAAAAAACGTTATTTAAGGAATCGTACAAAGTCGTAACCTATTGCACATGAAGGGATAGTTAGATACTGTTCACCTCAGTCTTCCTTGATCACAGATAAAGTAGCATATTTAAAATATGTAGATCAGTAAAGGAAATGTATTTGACAAAATCCAATTCATTTTATGAGCAGCTTTTCATTTTTTAAACTCAAAATTCGCGTAAAAAATGTATTTTGAGAATTTCTGCTGATGATGGATCGTTTTCAAAGAATAAAGAATATTTGCAATGCTTAAGTCGTTAACTATTATCTTCAGTATGGGTTTTCACAACCATCAGCACCTACCCACCCAACCCTGTGATCTGGTAGTGAAATCATAAAAAATGTTTTACTTTTAAGTAAAAAATACCTGTTACGCAGCCTATATTAATGCACAGATAACTCGTGTAAAAGCTATGATTCAGTTGCATTGTGCAAATCCAGAAGACGATATTATCTAATTTTACATGCGAATAACTCTGCAACCTGATAAATATGGTATAGTTATTTTACTAAAAGATTTTTGTTGAACTGGTCCATAATATTCTTTAAAATAGTATATTATGAATGGTGTTATTTATTTAATCGACAGAAAACGATATTCTGGGAAGATCAAGAACTGTGTTTTTATAGTTATTATTAGGGTGTAAATTTTATGCCCATTTGTGAAATTGAGAAAAGGTACGGTTTGTGAACTTACGGAGCATAGAGTACAGGCTACACGCTTTAACATCTAATTTGCCAACATCCTGATCCTCTTCGTGCGAAATCGTGGTTCGACAATTAGACTCGAACCCTAAAATAATTTGTATCTCCAATTCGGAAGTTATTATTTTCCTGAGGTTAAATAATGCTTAAAATAAATCTGTTGATGCATGATTCTCGCAAATATAATGACGAATGACGTTGACTATGTAATCGAGACTGTCAGGTATTTTTGTCGATATGATTCATGCCTGAAATTCGGCCACAGGAGACGATGCATAATGTCTGTAAAATAAACTTTGTGACTAGGTCTTTAATTGCATAATTTGCTTTATTAAATTTTGACAGAGCCTATTTTCAGTAATCAATGTTATGAATTTAAACTGATGGCTTGTCCGAAAACAACACAAGCACTTAACATGAGAGAAGATCTTTAATTGCATAATTTGCTTTATTAAATTTTGACAGAGGCTAGTTTCAGTAATCAATGTAATGAATTTAAAGTGATGGCTTGTCCGAAAACAACACAAGCACTTAACATGAGAGAAGATCCTCTTAGTTCGTTTCGCAGTTCTACGGGTCATACTGTACTTGTACAGCAGAAGATTTGTGAAGTCTTTAAATTTTTACAATTTGTTCACTGACACTCATCACATCATGGGCGGCAATACAATTGTATAAGGCCATAATCAATAACTAAAAAAATCACCGTTAAGTCAGAGTTAGTTTATATTTGTTGGACTTCAACTTGATTATTAAATTTTCATAAGATGTATAAAAAAACACAGTCCTTATTTGATTTTTATTTAAACATATTTGCATTTTTGAAACATATTAGACATAATTAAGATGCAATTTGTTTATTTAAATATTATCGTGATTCTACTATTTATGTATTGTAGATACTATACATTTGAGCGACACTGACATTGGAAAACATACTGTTCATTCGTCCAACTCATTTAGAGATGTCGTCTCCGGGCAGGTTACGGTGGGAGATATGTCCCATCACACCAAAGAGGCATCAGAAGATGACCTTGTAAATGAGGACCAAGGGATGAATGAGGACAATCAAAGTACATACTTTGAAAATTATGACAATGAGAAGCAAAAGGTCTCTGATTCATCAAATGAATTAATGGAAGTTTTTGATACGGGACCGCTGGTCCGCTCGAGACGGAGTGTCCCGGAAGAATGTCCCCAAATAGGAATAACGGGAATCGTTAGAGTCATGGAGGGGCTAGAATGGCACGATGATCTGCATAATCCAAACACCACCGTATACAAGGAATTGGAAGAAATGTTTAGGCTCTATGTATGTTCCTTCTCCTTTCCTTTTCTCTAAAAATATAATCATTTCAAATGACTTTGCTAAGGGGCCTTGCAATGATGATGTTGCTATGGGCCATGCAAGGATGACATTACTATGGGTCTTATAAAATGACAGAGATATGGCCCTTAAGGGATGACATTACTATGGGTCTTGTAAAGATGACGCAGCTATGGGCCTTGCAAGGATACATTGTTATGGGCCTTGTAAGGATATCGTAGCTATGGACTTTACAGGGATGACATTACTATGGGTCTTTTAAGGATGACGTAGAAATGGACCTTACAGTGGTGAGATTACTATGGATATTGTAAGGATGACGTAGGTATGGGCCTTACAGGGATGACATTACTATGGGGCTTGTAAGGATGACGTAGCTATGGACCTTACAGGGATGACATTACTTTGGGTCTTGTAAGAATGAATACTATGCTATGGCCTAGCAATGATGAGATTGTTATGGGCAGTGTAAATATGACTTTGTTATGGGCCTTGTAAAGATGACGTTGATATGGACCTTGTAAAGATAATGTAGCTATGGGCCTTGCAAGGATATATTACCATGGGCCTTGTAAGGATATCGTAGCTATGGGCCTTACAGGGATGACAATACAATTGGTCTTGTTAGGATGACGTAGAAATGGGTCTTGCATTGGTGACATTACTATGGATCAATCAGTCAATCCATTCTTATACAAATGTTTTGAGCTGGAAACTGATCAACTAATTTTCACTCAGTTTTATTCACTGGAACAAATGTAGAGTACCAGATATAATTTACACATTTTTGCTACGTAGCTGAGGCGCTGACTGTAGTGGGTCACTCGATCAGTATACTTGACTGTTAAGTCATTTTGACACAAAATTTAGTTATGACAGAATTTATTACTAGCAAAGAAATAACACAGTGTTGAACTTAGGACCTAGCTGGAACCAAAGTTCCCCCCCCCCCACTCCTCATGATACCAACTTTACCACAGGTAGCAAATTGCAGCCCAAGAACAGTTTACTATAGCTGTTTTGTCTAGATCCAGTGGATTGTAGAGGGTACTGCTTTTCCTCTTTTTCTTTTTTCTTTCTTTTTCTCCACAACCTTGGAACTCTAATCATAGAAAGCTAAAAGGGGAATATGGTTCCAAATTTAATAATTATTCTTGTCTGTACAGTATTTTAAGCTTACTTGATCATTAGTATTGATTGTGTTGCACATATTCGCTTCATACGTAACGACACTGATGGTATATTTAGGAAAGTTTTCATTTGATATATAAACATATATACAAAACACTCGGTCTGTTTGTAACCTCTGTCTTTTTTCAGCTCCATGAAGTATTTGCCCCAAAAATTGCTGGATTCATTGGAGTCCAGATTCATTCATTTCGGTAAGTTATATTTTCACTTCTTTGGAAAATGGAAGGCTGATCATATATTGCTAGTATGGATGAGGTTTTGTTTGCTGGTATGGTTACAGGGCAGTTTACAAAGCCTTAACAACATAATGAGCCAGACAGACAGAATAACCGAAACAATGTGTTTTTCATTACGTAAAATGTTAAGCGTACATATGAATAAAGTGTTTGCACTTCTATAATAATTAAGTTTACCTACTTTATAAATGTACAATACCCTATCATCTATTCCTTCGTCTGCTTCAAAACAAATACCGTATTCGATGCAATAGCCTTCTAGGACTTAATAAGTAAACACGCCCATTCTTTGCAACAAATTAACATTTAGCAAAACGCTTCACTTTAAAGATACGTGTCTCAACCCTGACCGGTTGAAATCAGCTGATAAAACTCGCATGGAACAATGTAATTTCTGGAACGTTTTTACTACGCTTGCTAGGCGGCTCCTAACATCTTAACTTTTCGGGTTAAATCGATTAAAAAAATATCAATGTGCGACTAAGGTGGGTGAGAGAATGTACTTCCAAAGAGCTCATAACAGATATATACCGGAAGGAAGCTAACTTTTCCAGTATGTATATATACGGGTTGGGAAAATTTGGGCAATGAATGTGGACTTACTATAACGAGTTATAATTTAATGAAAAGTATACACGCAATTATAAGTCTTAACTGCAAAAGGCGGATACGTTGAATGCGTAGTTTATCATATGTAAGCATTTTTTAAAATCCAGATTCCATATGTATGCATACTTTGTATTTGTGTGTATGTATATATATATATATATATATATATATATATATATATATATATATATATATATATATATGAGAGAGAGAGAAAGAGTACTTAGGTCGTCTGCTGCTTGAATCAAATATAGCTTTCGTTTTTATATTGGACTTCCGATTTGGCATTTGTATCACAACTCTATCATGAAAAATATATGAAAAGTTGAACCTTGTAATTCGTTTCAGGCAAGGAAGCATAATTTTCAATTTCACACTAACACTAAATGCGTCGGCAACCAACAACCAGACTCTGAATGATGCGCAAAGTGTTCTGGAGAATGAACTCTCAGAAAAGTTGGCATCGCAAAATCTTACTATGGACCCGAATGCAACTTCAATACAAGGTAATTTTAAATTTTCACCCTCTTGCATATCCAAATCGTGAATCCAGCGTTCAGCATAACAAATGGAGTACAATTTTGATTTAACGTTAATTCTCTATTGAGAAAAGGCAATTTTTAATGTGTCTGCGAGTTCCTCGATCTGCATTACATTGCCTATACTATCCACCAGCTCTCAACAACAATAAGAAAGAAAGAAAGTGGAATACCGTGCTTTGGGGGGTTGGGGTTGGGGGGTGCTTTGTAACTTTTGAACTTTTGTTGTTTTGGGGATTGGGGGTAGGGGGGCTTTTCAAAATGGGACTAAATTACTTCGTGGATAATGATACAGCAGTGAATGAGGTTGGGAGAGCATTCAGATATGTCTTGCACTATCTCATAAACAACTCCATGACATTATATGTTGTCTGCTATTATTACTTTTTCGGGGGGATATGTTTTTCAAAAAACACTAAGTGTTACCTTGTGTTGTCATATTTGATGTGCAGATTGTGACGTAGCTGGCAACAAAGGTTAAAAAAAATGTGCCGTGCATAATCCTGGGAGAGATTATGGAAATATTGACCGTATATGTGATCGACTGTTAAAAGGACGGCTCACCTGTGGTGAAAAGGCGGGGTTACCATTACAGATCAACTGGCATTTGCATATATCTGCATATGTAGTGTGTGTGTGTGTGTGTGTGTGTGTGTGTGTGTGTGTGTGTTCAAAGCACCGCCTTAAATAATGTATTTTGATACGACAGAATCCGCTCTGAATGGTTCAAGGTCTGACGAAAATAAATTCTGGAAAATAAAACATTTTATCGTTCATGAAATATAAATTTAAAAGTACATGTGCTTGATAATCAGTCAATTTTTAATCTGAGTTAAAGTTATAAAATATTCTGGTTGATTTTTCTTCTTATCGTTATAGAGAGCTTATTTTGGTGTCTTACTTTTTAGCTCATGTCCAATTTTTTCAACATCATATTTTGTTGTTTTTTCATATTTAAATCACATCAATAATCTTCAAACGTATTTAAAAATAGCAATTTAATTAAAAAAATATTTTTTTTAATATAAAGTTTGGTATTTATTTTAAAAAAGTTGGTATTTATTTTAAAGATGGCTTGGCGCAATATGTGTATTATTATTAGTAGTAGTAGTAGTAATAGTAGTAGTCACCAGCACCTTACATAAATCAGATCACATACGGATATTTTTGACGAAATTTAGCAAGTCTGCACATGCGCACAACTTGTTCATGCTTTACACTGTTATTGTTAACCATCTTTTTTTTATATAAAAGTTGTCAATAGGGTTAGGATAAGTTCTGCCTGCTTAATATTGACGTTTTCCTAATCCACCAAAATTCATACAATAGTAGATGTGCAAGATATTTCCCAAATTCATTGCAAAGATTTATTTATATACCAAACTGGTTTAAAATACCACACATAAAAATGTGTACGATGGATGATAGCAGCTACGGGTTTATTCCATTTATTTTAAAAACAACGCGTTCATGTTATGGAATAGTGAATATTTTTTTAATCGGAGCTACTATAACAAAACAAGGTCTTTTCACAATCACCTTCCTGGCAAAGTCCTGTTGCAGAATGTCATTCGTATACTTTCCATCACGAGCAGTATTAATATATAATTAAAAAAAAGCTTGACTCGCGTACAAAGGAATATAATCTATTTCAGGAGAATGTTTAGACGACAAAAGCTACAGACTGCAATATAGCATTGAAAAAAAATTACAATGTAGGGTTCATGTCCCACTGTAAAAAGGAGCATTTACTACTTGTATTCAGTCTAAATTCGACTGTGATCAAGAAAATGAAATGTCTTCTTCCTCGTGATTTGAATGGCTGTTAGACACCATTAAGTACCTGACACACTGACTGAGAGGTGAAACTTATCACCTAACTGACCACCTTTCAGTGTTAATTGTCTGTAGTGGAGCTAATAAGTGTACTATTAGTAGGCGGTATACCACGAAGTTGACCTGTAGGTGTTTTTATATTGACACACTGATTGTTACAATTAGGTGACTAAATTATACTTGTTTCACAATTCAAATCTAAATAAGGATACCTTCCCCTTTCTAGTGATCGACTGGTTTCAAACTTAGGACGTGAAGAAGCGCACAGTTACAAATAAAGCAACAAATTAAGGATAAAGTGGACAGGTCGTTCCAGAGATTGATGCATGTATTGAAACACCCGGCCTCTCGGGGCTTCCATAAATTACAGCATCGCTATCGCTTTACTGTACATGTCGACACAATTTGAATACTGTCATCGACAATTCGATCAGTCAAAACAACAAGTAAAGTATCAATAATTCATGAAGAATTTTCAGTAATGCTACGATTACCACATCAGCTTGAACGGCAGACTAAAGCAAGTAGAACACAGCAATCCAACTGGACGGGCTAGAAGGACGAATGCACTGGAGAAAGAAGAAAAAACACCGGCGGTTTCAAAAGCTACAAAAAAGTAAGCCGGAATTGATACGTCAAACGGCACAAAAACAAAAACAAAACTTAATAAAACAGTCGAAGAAATCACAAATTGACGATGGAATCCAATACAATCTTAAGTTGATTTTTAATATGTCAGTATACAAGGCTTAGCGAATTGAATACACTGGCGGAATTGTTGGGTATCAATATTGTCATACTAGAGTGCGAAACACACATCATTGCGCAGGGTCAAACACCGAACCCATGAGACAAAGTTAGCTGCCCAACTAAGTTCTGAAGTTGTTGATGCGCACACAGCAAGTTTATGCACAGTAATAGGGTAAGAATCTTAATAGTTTTTAAGGTGTGATCTAGCAGGGTATGAGGTGGGGTGGGTTTAGCTTTATTCCCCCGTATCATGATTTATGGCCCGATTCGCAACCTTTTTTAACAGCGACCCTAAATAAAAAAAATTCTGAGACTCAAGACCCATTTTCTATATTTTGATAAGTATTGCCATGCCTGACAAAATTCCTGGCGACTCTCCAGAACGTACTCGCGATCTGATTTGGGTCGCAACCCAGGGGTTGGGAGCCACTGATTTAGGAGTCCCATTCAAACACCCTTCTGACATGAGTCGATACTTAGGTCAGTAATTACAGGCCACGCGCTTATTCTCAGACATGTTAGTTTCTAAATATGGAGATGTAGAATTTGTCTTAGTTCTTTGCAAACCAATTCTTTACCTCCCGTTCTCATTGAAATTTGCGGGTATAACATGTAGAAAACTTGGAATGGTTGAGTTCAAACAATGTTTCAAATGAGGTGATGAATTTTGCAGATGATATATTTTAAAACGATACTGACATAATCTAAGTTGCAAAGCGGGTTTTGCGACATCAGCAACGCGGAGGAAAATGCCGTTTTCACACAAAAATAGTTGACAGAATCAACTACTTTAAGAACGCTTCCTAGTAAGTTGAGGGGCACACAGAGATTCGGCTGAACAGAAATAGTTAATGTCGGAAAGGCACACAGAAAAAAATAGCTCTGTACCTGTGCACCCATTAGTGGGAAAAGACTGCAACCAAGTAACGACCGAGGACCTGAAGAGGTTGGGCTGAGAGAGAAAAAGAGAAGGAAAAGAAATACGACAACGCTGACCTGTGACTAACAATGATTTGGAAAGAACAGGAAGCAATCGGCAATTTGAGTTCGACCAGTCACTGGAGTCTGTGATGAAATTTGTTTAATCGGTATAATAGAGCGGCTAACTGCATTTCGCATAAATTTTGTATTTCAATTTTTAAGAGAAAGTGTATTATTCAAATGTCATGTCCAGTTTCATTTTGTTTACGTAATTGAACATATTTTTATATTTTACAAACGGGTTTCGTGTTGTACTATTCTGTGTCTTTGCTTAGACTTCTGCTATTCTATCGATTAGTTTCATATTTTATGTTATTAATTACTCGACCCAGGCAATAACACCATGGTCGATCATCTCCTAGATAACGATAACCAAAGCACAATAATAGGTGGTGGTATCACATATTATATCACACACCCTCCCTAACACAACTAATTCATTCCTGTTTTATATCAGTCTATGGGAATCAATGATCAGAGTTTGCAACTGTGATCATATATAACTCGAGAGAATTATTTGTTTAAACTATTGATTGGAATTACTTAAAGCTAACTGACCTTTGAGTAACACATTATTTTGGAATTACTGCGAACTAATTCAAAGTCATTCAGGATTGCATTATTGTAGTAAATCAGAACGTTCAAATCTATTGGAATTCATTCGGAGCATTCTATACTTTTGAACTTGTGATAAGACATTTAGGATTAATTGGGATTTAACTCACAATACTGTACGTGTCGGTTAAATTTTCACTTTATAACTTAGAGATATAAATGTTTTGTTCATTTTACTAAACTTGTTGGTTTAAGACCTAGAATCGTATAACCACACAATAAAGCGAAATAGCAACTTCATTCATATTCATGATGATACATACTATGCATGGAAAACGACGCCCAGTATTTTTTACATTCAGACCAGAGTCGGAAGAAAAACTACATAAAAGTGTTCGATTGTTGTCTTTGTTTATAAACATGGAACAAACTATACATGCTATAGTTGTAGATCCGTCCATCAAAAATGTATCCACGATAAAAATATATAATAAAAAGCTGTAATCCTGTAACAGAATATATTATTATCCAAAGTAATATCCGTGAATATGCAATTCTCATTCACTCAGCAGTAAATGCACTGTGATAACATTATGTGAGTCTGTAATTCTCAGATTCATTCAGCAGTGACTGCATTGTCATAACAATCTATAAGTAAGCAATTATCAGACCAATTCAATCGTGATTGCACTGTTATAACATTATGTGTTTATCCAATTCTCAGACTGCAGTTCTATTATTTGTAGTGGACCCACACATTAAAAAAAACGTAAAATTCAACTATGATTTTTAATTCCTAGATGTATTTTGTTTAACAGAAAAAAAAATCAAGGTTAGTATGCGATCGTACCTTTTTTATGTATATATTAGAACATGATACATACATACATACATACATACATACATACATACATACATACATACATACATACATACATACATACATACCTCTAATCAATCACTCCTCTGTAAGATGTATTTTGTTTCTCTTCTTTTCAAAGTTGGTTCAAAAGTTTTCGATTTAGATTTAATTCTGGAACATCTCTATTCCTCACATTATAATGTCTACCACCTATCTAAAAAGATATTCCAGCATGACGGAAAGAATTCAAATAATAATTACTGAACACAAAACATGTGTCTGTCTTACTGATTCAGAGATTTCCAACCATAAAAACACAAAATAAGTGGCAAGGATGAGTTATACGATAACTATTATACGATTACTACTGAAACAATTTTTTCAATGGTGTTAGATTGTTCATGCTTTACAATACAAGTAGAGGATATAATAATCGATGTAAAATTATGTAATGTGGGTTTCAAAATGTGGAATTGCCATTTATCAATAATAAATGTTGTTCTGAATATTTGTTTGGGAAATAATTAATTGTGATACATGTCATACACTGAAATGAACTTGCAAAGGTAGCTACAAGAATCGACGTCAATAAGGACGTATTTAACCAAAATCTCTCTCTCTCTCTCTCTCTCTCTCTCGTTTAGCACTGTGCGAAGGACTACGAAAGAAAACTATCGTACGGTATACCTGGAATATATCGTCATCTTTATGTCATTAAGTGACGCTTTGTAGAAGGATGAAGACGCAAAGTTTGCAAAATTACTGTAAATGAAAATTAATCGCTGTTGACACGAGATTTTACACGCCCTCTTACGGCCTGTTAGAAATTTGCAGTATGATATGAGACAGAGAAAGGAAATATTGTCAACAGCATGGTTTTTAAGTTCTGGATCAATCAGCTCTTATTAATGGTTTTAGCAAAAACATAAAAGTTAAAGTTAATTAATTAGATAGCACAGTATATCCGTTGAGCATTACGTAAGAATATGCTTCCTCACACCCTCGACATTTTACGTATAAGAGTAGAGTACTAAACGATGTGAATTGAATTTGAAATTTCCTTTCTCTGTCCTTCAGTGTCCTCAGCTCTCACTGAACAAGATGCGATGCGTGATCAAACATCAACAGTCTCACTTACAACCACAGCTGGTTCTAAAAAAGGAACATCACCCACAGCAACGCCAAACTTATCAAACCAACTTGAAACTACAGAAACACTGATTGTCAACACACCAAATGAAACTGAAATATCTTCAACGTCTAGTTCACTTGCTGAAACGACAGCAACTGATACGACAACACAGAATTTGGATTTTCAAAAACTTGAAAATTCATCTTCGTCAGCAGAACTGCTCACAACATCGACAAAAGCCACACTTTTGCCAGCTTTGAAAACACAAGAACCGTCCACAGTATTACAGCTCGCGTTCTCCTCTTTAAGTAATACAGAGGGTGCGTACGCAGAAGCGCCCTCCACCACAACAACAAAAACTAAACTGAACTTATCGGAAACCGAAAGTGTGTTTTCAACGACGACACAGACTGAACGAGTCACGGAAATTTTATCTATTTCATCTGACGCTATAATTACATCGGAACCTTCATCAATCAAAGAGATGTCACACCTAGAAAATATAACGGGGTCATTATCTATTTTCACTACATCGGAGACTAACACAACAACGTCTGCTGCGACTATCACCGAACGACTTGTTATTAAGAGTACATTACATGGCGATATAACAACAGAAACAACATCCGAAACGGCTAATACAGAAACTGAAACTTTATCAGAAGCATCAACAGGCTTAGCAACATTACCTGTTGAAACAAAAACGAATACACTTTATGATAAAACTACGTCTCACTATAGCATTTTTGTGCAATCTTCACCTGCTACAATTTTGTCGAAGGATATAACTACCAAAGAATCACAGCTTACAAACGCATCGCATTATGATATTGCTATGACTTCAGCTTCTGCTGATGCTACTACTGCCACGACTACTACATCTGTCTGGGATGACACAGATTCCTCCTTATATGCGACAAATGTGCAGTCTCATATCAGTACAAGGACATTGAATACAAAAGAATCACCCTCTAGTACAACTACGTCACAGCATGAGACAACAAATATATCACCATCGGACTCTTCTATATCACGTACTAACACTTTTGTAGAATCATCGTCCAGCTTCCCGATGTCAAATATTGAATCTAATACGACGTTACCATCAAATGTAACTACATCAGAAGTTCCAAAAACCGCGGATTTAAATCTCCCTTTAACTACACCACAAGTTGTAGCTACAGAAGAATCATCGTCTGATAACACAGTATCACCAGCTGATATTTTCACACCATCACACTCTAGTATATCTGATAAACAGGTAACGACAGGCTCCGAGTTATCCTCAGATAAAACTATATCATACAGTGCAAAAGTTACGGAACCATCTCTACATGGTGCTACTGCTGATTTGTCACCCATTGCAACGACATCTAAAGCTAGTACGGTCGCAGAGACATATCCAATTATAACAACGTCTATTGCGAGTGCCACAAAACTACGTTTTACTACGAGTACATTACATGACGGTATAACAACAGAAACAAAATCCTATACAGCTAATACAGAAACTGAAACTTTTTCAGAAGCATCATCTAGTTTACCAATATCACCTGTTGAAACAAAAACGAATGCACTTTATGATAAAATTACGTCTCACTATAGCATGTTTGTGCAATCCTCACCTGCTACAATTTTGTCGAAAGATATAACTACCAAAGAATCAATGCTTACAACAGCATCGCATTCGGATTCAGCTTCGACTTCAACGTCTGCTGCTGCTACTACTGCGACGGCTTCTACATCTGTCTCAGACGACATAGATTTCTCCTTATATACAACAAGTGCGCAGTCTCATATCAGTACAAGGACACTGAATACAAAAGCATCAACTTCTAGTACAACTATTTCACAGCATGAGACAACAAACGTATCACCTTTGGACTCTTCCACTTCACGTGCTAACTCTTTTGTAGAATCATCGTCCAGCTTCCCGATATTAAATACTAAATCTAATACCACGTTACCATCAGATGTCACTACATCAGAAGTTTCAAAACCCGCGGATTTAAATTCCACGTCAGATACATCAAATGCTGTAACTACAGAAGAATCATTGTCTGCCTCGACTGTATCACAAGCTGATATTTTCACACCATCACAGTCTAGCACATATGATTCACAGGTAACGAATGGCTCCTCGGAAAGAACTGCATCCCACATAGTAAAAGTTACGCAACCATCTCCACGTATAACATCATATGCTGAAAGTGCAACATCACCTTCTAGTTTAAATTTATCAGAGACATCCATTGCGACTACCACTAGTACATTATATGATGGCATAACAACAGAAACAACATCCGGTACAGCTAATACAGAAACTGAAACGTTTTCAGAAGCATCGTCTGGTTCAGCAACATTACCTGTTGAAACAGAAAATACTATAATATCTGATAAAACTACGTCTCACTATAGCATGTTCGTGCAATCTTCACCTGATTCAACTTTGTCAAAGGATATAACTACCAAAGAATCACTGCTTACAACCACAGCGCATTCGGATTCAGCTACGACTTCAACGTCTGCTGCTACTACTACTGCCACGGCTTCTACATCTGTCTCGGATGACATAGAATCCTCCTTATATACAACAAGTGTGCAGTCTCGTCTCAGTACAAGTACACTGAATACAAAAGGATCACCTTCTAGTACAACTGTATCACAGCATGAGACAACGAACTTATCACCGTCGGATTCTTCCATATCACGCACTAACACTTTTGTAGAATCATCGTCAAGCTTCCTGATATCCAATACTGAATCAAATACGACGCTGCCATCAGATGTAACTACATCAGAAGTTTCAAAAACCGCGGATTTAAATTCCCCTTCATCCACATCACGGACCGTAACTACAGAAGATGTTTCATCGTCTCCATCCACAGTATCACAAACTGATATTTCTGCACAATCACAGACTAGCAAAACTGATTCACATGTGACGACTGGCACAGAGTTATCATCGGATAGTACTAAAACCTACATGGCTAAAGTCACGGAGTCATCTCTACGTTTAACTTCATTTGCTGAAAGTGCAACATCATCTTCTGGTAATAATGTACAGGAGATTTCGACTATTACTAATATGTCACTCATTGCATCCACATATAACGGTAATACGAGTGATGAGCTATATCCGAGTACAAAAACCACATCCAAAAGTATACCAACCGAAGAGTTTCCTTCAGGTACAATAGAAGGAGGTGAAACAATCTCAGAATCAACGTCTTTTGGTACCACGTCGCAGACTCAGTATATAAATAATTCTCCTTCTGATACAAGTACATTACAAGTCGATTCTACTTCAACAGAAGTAACTTCTAATATATCTTTACCACAGAACACAACTCCCGCAGCCAACAACTCAACTTCTTCACTTCATGATCTTCAAACAACATTTTCTTTTGAGACATATTCAACAACAGAATCTGCTTCTACATCGGCATCACAAAGCACAATAACATCTACTACGCATTATTTGGGCGATGCAACTTCCATGGAATCACTTCAAAGTGACCTAACACAAAAAGCGACAAATGCAACAGAACCAAGTCAAATGTCTTCTGTACAGCAGGCTACAACGTCATCAGATTCCATGACAGTACACGCAGCTACAAACGGTTTGCATTCTTCGCCACATAAACTACAGGCTACTACAGATTCATATTCTATCCTTTCTTCCTTACAAGATAAAAGTGTAACAGAATTGTCCACTACCGTCTCACAAGCAAACGAGAACAGCGACACCCCACCAAGTTTTACACAAGGTAGTATGACTGCAACACAATCACCCGGTACACTCTCTACTAGAGAGCTTACTGGTATTACGCAAGAATCGAGTTCCAATTCCGTATTACATAATACAATAGAAACATTGTTCACGACATCTTCACAGTATATCACAACGTTTGTGGAATCCAGAATTACTTCTACAACACACGCAGCAAGTGCAATGGAAAAGACATCAACAACGTTTATAACAGAGGCAGCTATGTCTACATTGACTCCAGGAAACCAAGAGGCCGTATCAACAGAATCGCCAACTAGTTTCACAACACAGAGTTCAGCCGCGTCAGGATTGTCTTCAAATTCTACACCAGACATTACAACTTCCACTACGTCGAAGTCAACCAGTGCAGAAGAATCACAGGGTACGACTATAAAGTTATGTCCTGATCTATTTCACAACCGTTCCATTGTCTTGTGTAATTTCTGCAATTTCAGAAGTAGCTCAAAGTGACTCTGACAAAAAAGATAGAAATGTGGTATAAAACATTTCAGATACTAAACGTACAATGTACAAGTAATTTTTCAGTCTATATATGTATGTATGTATGTATATATATATATATATATATATATATATATATATATATATATATATATATATATATATATATATATATATATATATATATTTAACGGAAGTTAAATGCATCATGCATTTCTCGTCATCAGTTTAGAATCTTTCGAAATCTTTATATATTTTTGAGAAAATGGATGACATAGATCTCGTTCTAATAAACTGTGCAAGAAATGACCAGGGAAATTAATATTTTCTTGTAACGTAGAATATAATACAATTCATTCTTAGACTTGTCTATGTGTATAGCATTGTTAAACGTGTGTAGGTACCCTTCTCTGTTAAACGTGTGTAGGTACCCTTCTCTGTTAAACGTGTGTAGGTACCCTTCTCTGTTAAACGTGTGTAGGTACCCTTCTCTGTTAAACGTGTGTAGGTACCCTTCTCTTTCGATCCCTAAACTAGCTATTATGATTTATGGCAGAAATGAAACTCTTGTATAGTGATATGAAAATAAATTTAAAAAATCGCATCTACCCAATTATTGTAGTACAAAATGATTTCATAATTATTTAGCTAAATGCAAAGCGCTACATCATCTTTGCAGCAACCAAGATTAAAAATGGAGATAAATTATTACGGCAACACTGACACATATACTATAAATTATGATTTCTTTTACTTAAATTGGAGGGAAGCTAATTGATAGTTTATTGATATTTGACAACGTCCTTTACCAATGAAAATTCTCCAAATAAGCGAGAAACAATTAAAATAATTATTTAAATTATATATATATATATATATATATATATATATATATATATATATATATATATATATATATATATATATATATATATATATAACACGCGCATTAAAAATAACATGGGTTTTAAAGTAATGGTATAAATCAATTTCATATACCAATACCATTGGTATATCAAATTGTTGTCCTCCCATGGCGCTTTATACACATATATACCTATTGTTTCAACAGTAGGTTATAGTTCAACAGTAGGCTATCGCTTCTATATTCCCTAAATCTGTTGTGAATTTCCATTGATTATCATTAGCGTTATAATAAAATAACGATAAAAATAATAATTCCCGTCTTCTAAATGAATTAAACTTGGTGCAGAATTTCATCGAAATCCCCCTCCCCCTCTCTCGTGAATAAGAGAGATAAAAAGGAGATGTGGAACGAAAGAAAAGGAAAGCTGAACTTACACTAAGTAACCTACAATAATATGGGACTTCGTAAGTGCTCCGTGAGATTTTAATAGTGTACCAATGATATAAAGTTACAAACGTCAAGATTTATAAGGTACATTTATAGAATACACATATTGCAATCTGTTTAATGCTTTCTTTCTTTTTATTTCTTTCTTCATGTTTTATGAAACTTATTAATAAGGGTCTATAAACGTATTCAATATTACAATATCCGAAGTACGCTCTACCCTGCCTAACCGTTCTGTATAATTGTGTGGGATGGTAAAGCAGCAAACTAATCAACCATTCAAGAAACAGGAATGGGCAATGAATAAATGTCTATGTAAAGTCTCTCTAGCCCCACCACAACAGTGCTCTCTGTCTCTCTCTCTCTCTCTCTCTTCGTAGAAAGATACCAGCTAAAATCCGTTAAAAGTCGAGCGTGGCGAATTTTCGTCTGTGTTATGTGATGATGTCCCTGGACCTATGAATGATGGGAAAATGTAGTCATACAAAACATGGGAAATAGGAAAATTAGTAATGGATGATATAAACAATGTTATGGCTTGTAGCAATGTTAATTAAATTATAATAATGACATAGATGAACTGTAAATACATTTAAATGCTTGAATTACCTCTTGCCGGTTCCTCATTTCGCTTAGTTTATATTTCCAACGCATTTAAATATGCTAGCCGCTATGTGATAGCCAGCGCATTCAGTGTTAAAATAGTTAACCAGACTGTGTTTGTAGTGCTCTTTCTTCATTTAAACATTTTCTTATTTAAATCATAAGTGAGTCTTTTATTTATTTAAACAATGCACAAGAAAAAGAAGTTAAAAAATTACAAGATGCAACTTATCAGTTTGCAAAAGGAGACTGCGATTATTCGCAAAAGGTTACGAACAACATATTGTAGCGAACACACTGAACAGGGCTGTGCAGAGTTCATTCATTCCGTCAATACACAGCTGCTTGTAGCCAACTGTATTGGAAATGCAAGTATGTGTATTTGTATTGATATAAATAAACTATACGTATAGCATGATATATCACTCGATGTACTAATTTTTCACTAAAAGTATGCTCGGAAAGCCTCGTTTCCTTTTAATGAAAAATGTAAAGTCTCGTGGTATATCAGTGATATATATATATATGTGTGTGTGTGTGTGTGTGTGTGTGTGTGTGTGTGTGTGTGTGTGTGTGCAATTATCGTTATCTATAGGTACGACAAAAATAAACCAAATTTGAATATAATGTATGAAATCAGATAAGCAAGCCAGAGAGTCAACTTGATATTGCAAAATTAAACGTGGAAAATAATGTCTCATGTATATTTTGCAGTGGTTGATCTGGTGGCATCAGCAACTTCTGAGTCTACTGAAGCGCCACTTACCGCAGCAGCTACGATTACTTCTACACAGACACCATATAGTGTTTCAACGGAGGTGAATTCCTTAACTGAACAAACATCTTTCGTCGGGATGGCATCAAACACATCAGTCGAGCCAAGTACTATGGGGGTGACAGCTAGAACATTAACGATTTCAACGAAACATTCAGTAACCAGTTTGCTGGAAACTTCATCAGCAGTAATGACAGCAAATACTACTTCAGAAATGCATCCTTTCACTGAAATTACGGCTGAACAAGAAACAAATGCTGCTATGCCGGCGCCTTCGACTACATCAGTGACACTTTTGTCCAATACTTTATCTACATCCAATACAAATCATACTGAAGAGAGTATGTCTTTAACATCATTGGAAACTTCTACAACCTTTACTTCAACTTCATCTGAGATAACTTCTTCGCCTGCAAATGGAAACGATGCAAAATCGGTAACAATCGCAAATCAATCAACTACGGTGTGGTTTGAAGGTTCAAAAAGTCCTGCAACAGAAATGGATTCCGTTCGAACCATATCGACAGCAGCACCATCCAGTGCAACAACTAATACTCCTGATCACAATATATCTTCAACTACACAAATCGCGCCCTCAGTTGGCTCTTTATCAACAGTCATGGCAACATCCTCTCACGAATCGACATCTAAAAGTGACACAGACACAACTTCTCTGAGTTACAAATTAGAAACCGAATCTGTCGCATCATCCAACGAAAGTACACTCGCAAACGCTTCGGGGACAAAACCTTTCACGCCATCAACATTAGCACCAGTAACAGCGTCTCCAAGTTCAGAATTAACAAATGCAACATCTGCAACTTCTGTCGATACTACGTCTAGGACAGAACCAGAAACATCGTCTGCTAGAGTTACAAGTCCATCAGAAACAAATTCTGCTAAAATAACAATCACACTTCTAAATGAAATGACATCAACAGGGATACAAACGACAGGCGTTCAAGAAATAACACCAACCACGTCGATGTTTATGAATTCACCTAAATCAAACACATCAGAAATGCCGATAGGGCATAGTACATCACTTAAAACAACCTCTGCAATTACATCAACCACGTTGCTCGAACCAATATCTGCTGAGATAATATCCACAACGGTACAAGACAACGAGTCTGGTGGCATCACAACTGCAAATGAAACGGGAGTTGGTTCCACTACATCTACAATTACACAAAGTGTAGGTTTTCGAGAAACCACTTCTACAACTGCACTACCATCATCAGCTGAAACTAAACCCAATATATCAACAGAAGCATACTCAATCGCCATGACATCCTTGACTGTTTCAGATGCAACTCAACCACAGTTACATTCTGTCAGATCCACATTTACAACTTTGTCATCCACCCCTTCTGTAGGGGCAACACATGCGTCTACTTCAGATACAAGTCCTGCTGAAGTTAAAACCACAGATCAAACAGCTATAACTATAGGCAGTTCCTCCACAGATAAGCAAGAAATAACATCCACTGAAGCTTCATATACAACAACTTTAGAAACTAGTTCTTTGAAAACTACTTCTAAAGATATACAGGAAACAACTTCTGCAGTTGCTGAAATCATTCTTTCAACAGAAACAAGTTCCAGCGAGAAGGTTAAACCTGAATCAACTCAAACTGCAGCTAAAACTACACTTGAACTACAAACAGATACTATTGCAACTGCGGCAGTCACATCCTCAAACGAAATTACTTCTTCTAATACCAAAGAAATATCAGCAATTACGATGTCATCTAGTACTGCATCAAAAACAACATTTCCCACCACTGCTAAGGACACAGCATCAGTGGGGGTTGCATATGTGTCACCTACTCAACAGAACATTGCAATTGCAACTACAGGATTAAATTCTGAAGGCACAGAGTCTTTAAGTGTTGCAGACACTACAACAACGTCGATAATAAACAATGCCACCTCAGGCAAACTTGTTCCCGTGGCAACGGAATCTACCACTTCACATCATCCACAAGTGTCAACTACAGTATCAACATCATCAATAATTTCAGACTTTGAAACTACAGCAACCACAAAAACAACAGGCACCGCTACCGAGTTACTAACAAAATCAGAGCTTTCGACGAAACCATTAACTACAATTGAAGATTCTACAACGTCAACAGTATTAGACGTAGAGCCAAAATCTGAAACAACAGAAAGCCTGTCATCACAAGCAACTTCTGGAATAACTTTAAGCCAAATAATTAACGATGTTGTACAAACAACAATCACGGATGCACCTTCGTCGACATCAGTGACAACAGCAAACCTGGCTACCGTATCACTCGAATCTTCCGGCTCAACCACAACAACAAACGACGAAGAGCATGTTACAACTGTTAGTATAATCTCCAAATTACCGGCATCGTCTTCATCACGTTTAAGCACAACAACTACAGCAAGTTCAACTGCTAGTTCTACCACAATATTTTCTGAAGAAGTACAACACACTACTGTGGGATTTCCATCAAATTCACAAGCAACATCTACAACAATATTTCCAAGACAAACAACTCTTTCAAATGTAACCACAAATAGGATTGTCAGCACAAGTACAGAACTAAATGAAGCTGGACAAACGGTATCGCAAACTATCTCCTTAACAACTTTAGGCCCAGCGAGTAATGAAACTGTGTTAACGCCAACAACGACTAGTCTTTCTTTAACAGCAGATACAACACCAACCACAACAGCAGAGCCAGCTATTATACCACTTGAAACACTTAGCTCCTTAGTGACAACTGACATATTGCATTCAACAACTGCTGAGACGCCTTCAACAGCAGAAACAATATTTACAGTAACATCCAGCGAAAACGCTACTGTTAGTGCAAATTCCACCTCAGTAGAAGCTTCAACATTAACAAACTCATTTGTAGAAGCAACGACCAGTGCTGTTTCATCAACATCACCGACAGCTTCTGCGACAACTACAAGTCCGGGCATAAGTGAAGCTGTAACAAAAACAACAACAACATCAACAACAAATGCCAGTTTACCATTAACGGTAGATACAGCCTTTACAACAGACTCAAATCTAGTCACTTCATCAAATATGAATATGAATTCGACTGTAACAACAGCAGCTGATAATGTGAGTAAAACAACTGCTGTCTCTCTGTTAGCGTCGTCGACGTCTGCAACATCAAATACAGAAACTAACAAAACTGTACAAATTAATTATGATCTTTCTTCAACATCCAGGGAAATATCCACAAAGTCCTCAAGCCAAATACTTACGTCACTTGTGACTCCTAGCTCAACTAAAGAAATAACCGAACTGGCAGAAACAATGGAGACATCCTCTACAACAACTTCAAGCCCATCAAATAACTTAATTCCAAACCAAAGCTCAAACGACAAAACAACTGAACTGTCAACAACGTCTGATTCTATAACAACATCACATACAATATCTGTTACATCAAATACAACAGCAACATCATTCAATATTCCTGTTTCAACTTCAAACTCTGAAGCTTTACAAACAATAACGTCTGATTCTTCGTCAGATTCACAAGTAAACTTTGTGTTAAGCACAACAACTATAATGCAAGCGACTTCTTCGATTTCAACTCCTGTCTCAACCACTAAAACATCCAATGTAATTCAAACAACTGCACCTGATAGTACATCGACGAACTCTGGCTCCTTAACAGCATCAATTGCGATTCCTAGTTCTACCAAGTCACTTGCAGAAGTTACTCAGATAACAAACACTGATCGTGTGTCAAAATCAGAGACAACAACTGCCACCACTTCATTGTCAGATTCCAACTTAAATTCAGAGATTGGCGAGGCTAAACAAACATCAATAAGTGCTGGTCCATCATCAACATTGCAAACATTTTCCACAGCTCTAAGCCCGACAAATATAGGAACTGAAACTTCCAACTCGTCCCCAACGACTGTTGAAGCTGTACAAGAAACAACACATGGTCCTCTATTATCAGGGCCAGCCTCTCCAGCAGCAGCATTAAGTACTTCTACTACATCCACTGTGACCTCTAGCACAAACGCAACGACAGTCGAGATTGTTCAATCAACAAGCCCTGATCAACCAACTTCACCGGCAACGCCTAAAACAACTTTAATTCCAAGAATAACGTCCTTCTCTACTACAGTCTTAGCAACATCAGCAACAGACGATGCGAAATCAAAAGCAAGTCCTTCGTCAATATCATACACATCCTCTGTAACAACTGCAAGCCAAGCAACAATAGAAGCTAAGCAAGCAATAAATACCAATATTTCTACCTCCCAGGTAATGTTTACAACAATTTCTGGTCTTGTGTCTACCATTTCGACTACTAGCTTCAAAGAAGATTCAGTTGGAACGACTGACAATGCTCCATCAAACTCATATACCACTTCTACAACGACATTAAACTCACTTACACCATCGACTGGTGTACCAACTTCAACTACAAAATTAGAAGACAGAGATACAGCTACAGCTGCCACACATCCAGTGACATCACAGGCAGCCCCATCAACTGTCATCTCAGTCAAGGAGACAACGGAAGCAGCCAATGCAACATCAGTAGTGAAAGAGACAACGGAAGCAGCCAAGGCAACATCAGTAGTGACTTCATCAACAATAGTACGGACAAGTTCTACAACAATTGCAAACCATGCCACAACTGACGCAGTGCAAACAAATACAGATATACCTCAATCAACGTCACAAATACTTCCAACTACAATAAGTCCAACAACTACATCGATTGCAAATGTTAGTTCAAAAGATAAAGCTGCCGATATTGTGGAAACAAACACTGCCGTCTCCTTATTAACATTACAGGCAACGTCACAGTCAATTACGAGCCCAAGTTCGACTGAAATAATATCAGAAACTTCGCAAACAACAACTACTATGTCCTCAACAACACCACAGACATCTACTTATATTACAAACCCAGTAACTACATTAAATGAGACTTCAGGCGCTACAATAACAACAGATTCGGTGCAGAATGGTGGATACCAATCAACATCATCGGCAACGTCTACTTTAGCTACAAGCCCGGCAATTTCATCAAATGAGACTACTGGCTCTCTAAAAACAACAGATTACGTGACAACTGAGGGAGATTATCAATCCGCGTTACCGACAATGTCTGCTTTAAGTACAAGCCTGCCAACTTCATCGAAACAGACCCTTGACTCTACAATAGCAACAGTTTCAGCGCAAACTGCTGAAAGTTATCAACCTACATCACCGGCAATTTCTAACTTAAGTACAAGGCCATCAACGTCATCGAATGAGATTACTGTCTCTACAATAGCAACAGATTCGGTGCAGATCATTGGTGGTTATCAATCTACATCAGCGTTAGCGGCTACTTTAAGTACAAGCTCGTCAACTGCATCGAACCAGACTATTGTTTCTACAATAACAAAAGATTCGGAGCAAACCGTTGGGGGTTATCAATCTACATTACCGACAGCGTCTACCTTAAATATTAAACCAGCAACTTCATTGAATGAGACTCTTGATGCTACGGTAACAACCGATTCGGTGCAGACCACTGGTGGTTATGAACCTACGTCAACGTCGGTGTCTTCTTTAAGTACAAGCTCTGCGATTATATCCCACGAAACTCCTAAGTATATAATAACAGATTCGGTACAAACTGCTAATGATTACGAATCTAAATCACCTGCAACGTCTACGTCAAATTCAATGCTAGCAGCTACATTGAATAAAACTCCTGATTCTACAGCAACAACAGATCATGTGCAAGCCACTGTTGGCTTTACATCTGCAACAATTGCAACGTCTTTAAATACAAGCCTGACAGCTTCATCGAACCATACAACTGACTCAACAATAACAACAGATTCTGAGCAAACCACTGATGGCTATCAATCTACATCACTGGAAACGTCTACTTTAAGTACAAAGACAGTAACGGCATCAAATGAGTCTACGGGCTTTACAATAACATCAAATTATGAGCACATCAACGATGGCTATCAACCTACATCACCAGATACATCTACTTTAAGCACAAGCCCGGCAACTTCATCGAACCAGACTTCTGGCTCTACAACAACAAATTGGGTGCAAACTACTGGGGGTTATCAATCTACATCACCTACAATGCCTTCTTTGAATACAGAGTCTTCAACTTCATCGAATGAAACTCTTAGCTCCACAGTAACAACAGCTTTGGAACTAACCACTGGTGGATCTCAATCTACATTACCTGCAACTTCTACTTTAATCACAAGCCCGGAACCGTCATCAAATCAGACTATTAGCTCTACAGGAACACCATATTCGGTGCAAACTGTTGGAGGTTTTCAATCTACAACACGTGCAACTGATACTATCACGATACAGTCAACAACTTCATCGATCCAGACTCCTGACACTACAGTAACAACAGATTCGGCGCAGAACACCGGTGGATATCAATCTACATCACTAGAAGTCTCTTCATTAAGTGCGAGCCCGACAACTTCATCGATTCAGACTCCTGGCTCGACAACAACAAACGATTCTATAGAAACAGCTGAAGTTTATCAAACTTCATCACCTGCAACGTCTACCTTAAGTACAAAGCCTGCAACACCATCGAATCAAACCCCTGCCTCTACAGTAGTAGCGGAATCAGAACAAACTGCTGGTAGCCATCAATCTACATCAGCTGAAACGTCTACTTTAAGTATAATTACAGGAACTGCATGGAAACAGACTTCTGGCTCTACAGTAACAACAGATTATAATCATACTACTGGAAATTATCAATCTACATCACCAACAACGTCTACATTAACTACAACGCCAGGAACTTCATCAATTGAAATTCCTGGCTCTACGATAACATATTCGATAGAAACTGCGGCAGTTTATCAATCTACATCACATGCAACGTCTACTTTAGATACAACGACCCCATCTTCATCGAATGAGACTTCTGGATCTACAATAACAGATCCGGTGAAAACTGCAGAAGCTTATCAATCTACATCGCTGGCAATGCCTACTTTAGATACAAAGTCCCCATCTTCATCGAATGAGACTACAGTAACAACAGATACGGTGCAAAGTACTAGTGGATATCCATCTACATCAGTGGAAAAGTCTACTTTGAGTATTAGCTCGGAAACGTCATTGAACCAGATTTATGGTGCAACAGTAACAACAGAGTCGGTGCAAACTGCAACGTCTGCTTCAAATACAAAGGCAGCAGCTTCATTGGATGAGACTTCTGGCTCTACAGTAACAACATATACGGAGCAAACCATTGGTGGGTATCAATCTACATCACTGGCAACGTCTTCTTTAAGTACAAAAACAGCAACTTCATCGATTGAAGCTCTTGGCTCTACAATAACAACAAATTCTAATCACACCGTTGATGACATTCAATCTGCATCACCGGCTACATCTACGTTAACCACAAGCCCGGCAACTTCATCGAACAAGACGCATGACTCTACAATAACAACAGAGTTGGTGCAAACTGCTACAGGTTATCAATCTACATCACCTGCAACGTCTCCTTTAAGTACCAAGTCACCAACTTCATCGAATGAGACATTTGGCTCTACAATGACAACAGATTTGGAGCAAATCACTAGTGAATATCAATCTACATTACCAACTACGTCTACTTTAAACACGAGCCCGGCACCTTCATCAAATCAGATTATTGGCTCTACAAGAACAACATATTCAATGCAAACTGTTGGCGATTATGAATCTACAACACGTGACACGTCTGTTTTCACCATAAAGCCAGCAACATCATCCTACCATATCCCTAACTCAACATTAACAACAGATTCGATTGAAATAGCTGGAAGCTATCAATCGACATCGTCTGCAACGTCTACCTTGAGTACAATGCCAGAAATTTCATCAAACCAAACTCCTGGCTCTACAGTAACAATAAAATCAGTGCAGATCAATGCTGACTTTCAATTTACATCAGCTTCGACGTCGACTTTAAGTACAAATCCGGCAATTGCATCGAACCAGATTCCTGATTCTACAATACCAACAGAGTATATTCAAACTGATGGAAGTTATCAGTCAAAGTCACCAGCAACGTCTACGTTAGGTACACAGTCGCCAACGTCATCGAATGAGACTCCTGGCTCTGCAATAACAGTAGATTTTATAGATACGACTGATGGATATCAATCTGCATCATCAGCTACGTCTACTTTAAGTACAATCCAGGCAACTTCATCGAACCAGATTCCCGATTCTACAACAACAAAAGATTCTATGCAAACTGCTGGGGATTATCAATCTACATCACCGACCACGTTTACGTTGACTACAAAGTCACCAACTTCAACGTATGAAACTCTCGGTTATACAGCAACAACAGAATCACTGCAGATCACAGATGGAGATGAATCTACATCATCGGCAATGTCTTCTTTAAGTACAAAGTCACCAATATCATTGAATGAAACTCTTGGTTATACAGAAAAAACAGAATCGGTGCAAACCACTGGTGGAGATGCATCTACATTACCGACGATGTCTACTTTAAGTACAATGTCGCCAGCTTCATTGAATGAGACCCCACGTTATACAGTAACAAGAGAATCACTGCAAAACACAGGTGGAGATGAATCTACATCACTGGCGATGTCTACTTTAAGTACAAAGTCACCAATATCATTCAATGAAACTCTTGGTTATACAGAAAAAACAGAATCGGTGCAAACCACTGGTGGAGATGAATCTACATCACCGGCAATGTCTTCTTTAAGTACAAAGTCACCAACTTCAGTGAATGAGACTCCTGGTTATACAGTAACAACAGAATCGGTGCAAACCACTCGAGGAGATGAATCTACATCACCGACAATGTTTTCTTTAAGTACAAAGTCACCAACTTCATTGAATGAAACTCTTGGTTATACAGTAACAACAGAATCGGTGCAAACCACTGGTGGAGATGAATCTACATCACCGGCAATGTCTTCTATAAGTACAAAGTCACCAACTTCAGTGAATGAGACTCCTGGTTATACAGTAACAACAGAATCGGTGCAAACCACTGGAGGAGATGAATCTACATCACCGACAATGTTTTCTTTAAGTACAAAGTCACCAACTTCATTGAATGAAACTCTTGGTTATACAGTAACAACAGAATCAGTGCAAACCACTCGAGGAGATGAATCTACATCACCGACAATGTCTTCTTTAAGTACAAAGTCTCCAACTTCATTGAATGAAACTCTTGGTTATACAGTAACAACAGAATCGGTGCAAACCACTCGAGGAGATGAATCTACATCACCGACAATGTCTTCTTTAATTACAAAGTCGCCAACTTCATTGAATGAAACTCTTGGTTATACAGTAACAACAGAATCGGTGCAAACCACTGGTGGAGATGAATCTACATCACCGGCAATGTCTTCTTTAAGTACAAAGTCACCAACTTCAGTGAATGAGACTCCTGGTTATACAGTAACAACAGAATCGGTGCAAACCACTCGAGGAGATGAATCTACATCACCGACAATGTTTTCTTTAAGTACAAAGTCACCAACTTCATTGAATGAAACTCTTGGTTATACAGTAACAACAGAATCGGTGCAAACCACTCGAGGAGATGAATCTACATCACCGACAATGTCTTCTTTAAGTACAAAGTCGCCAACTTCATTGAATGAAACTCTTGGTTATACAGTAACAACAGAATCGGTGCAAACCACTGGTGGAGATGAATCTACATCACCGGCAATGTCTTCTTTAAGTACAAAGTCGCCAACTTCATTGACTGAGACTCATGGTTATACAGTAATAACAGAATCAGTGCAAACCACTGGTGGAGATGAATCTACATCACCGACAATGTCTTCTTTAAGTACAAAGTCACCAACTTCAGTGAATGAGTCTCCTGGTTATACAGTAACAACAGAATCGGTGCAAACCACTGGAGGAGATGAATCTACATCACCGACAATGTTTTCTTTAAGTACAAAGTCACCAACTTCATTGAATGAAACTCTTGGTTATACAGTAACAACAGAATCGGTGCAAACCACTCGAGGAGATGAATCTACATCACCGACAATGTCTTCTTTAATTACAAAGTCGCCAACTTCATTGAATGAAACTCTTGATTATACATTAACAACAGAATCGGTGCAAACCACTGGTGGAGATGAATCTACATCACCGGCAATGTCTTCTTTAAGTACAAAGTCACCAACTTCAGTGAATGAGACTCATGGTTATACAGTAAAAACAGAATCGATGCAAACCACTGGTGGAGATGAATCTACATCACCGATAATGTCTTCTTTAAGTACAAAGTCACCAACATCATTGAATGAAACTCTTGGTTATACAGTAACAACAGAATCGGTGCAAACCACTGGAGGAGATGAATCTACATCACCGGCAATGTCTTCTTCAAGTACAAAGTCACCAACTTCATTGAATGAGACTCATGGTTATACAGTAAAAACAGAATCGATGCAAACCACTGGTGGAGATGAATCTACATCACCGATAATGTCTTCTTTAAGTACAAAGTCACCAACATCATTGAATGAAACTCTTGGTTATACAGTAACAACAGAATCGGTGCAAACCACTGGAGGAGATGAATCTACATCATCGGCAATGTCTTCTTCAAGTACAAAGTCACCAACTTCATTGAATGAAACTCTTGGTTATACAGTAACAACAGAATCGGTGCAAATTACTGGTGGAGATGAATCTACATCACCGGCAATGTATTCTTTAAGTACAAAGTCACCAACTTCATTGAATGAGACTCCTGGTTATACAGCAACAAAAGAATCGGTGCAAACCACTGGAGGAGATGAATCTACATCACCGGCAATGTCTTCTTTAAGTACAAAGTCACCAACTTCAGTGAGTGAGACTCCTGGTTATACAGTAACAACAGAATCGGTAAAAACCACTGGAGGAGATGAGTCTACATCACCGACAACGTCTTCTTTAAGTACAAAGTCACCAACTTCATTAAATGAAACTCTTGGTTATACAGTAACAAAAGAATCGGTGCAAACCACAGGAGGAGATAAATCTACATCACCGGCAATGTCTTCTTTAAGTACAAAGTCACCAACTTCATTGAATGAGATTCATGGTTATACAGTAAAAACAGAATCGGTGCAAATCACTGGTGGAGATGAATCTACATCACCGGCAGTGTTTTCTTTAAGTACAAAGTCACCAACTTCAGTGAATGAAACTCTTGGTTATAAAGTAACAACAGAATCGGTGCAAATTACTGGTGGAGATGAATCTACATCACCAGCAATGTCTTCTTTAAGTACAAAGTCACCAACTTCATTGAATGAAACTCTTGGTTATACAGTAACAACAGAATCGGTGCAAATTACTGGTGGAGATGAATCTACATCACCGGCAATGTATTCTTTAAGTACAAAGTCACCAACTTCATTGAATGAAACTCTTGGTTATACAGTAACAACAGAATCGGTGCAAATTACTGGTGGAGATGAATCTACATCACCAGCAATGTCTTCTTTAAGTACAAGGTCACCAACTTTATTGAATGAAACTCTTGGTTATACAGTAACAACAGAATCGGTGCAAACCACTCGAGGAGATGCATCTACATCACCGACAATGTCTTCTTTAAGTACAAGGTCACCAACTTCAGTGAATGAGACTCCTGGTTATACAGTAACAACAGAATCAGTGCAAACCACAGGTGGAGATGAATCTACATCACCGACAATGTCTTCTTTAAGTACAAAGTCACCAACTTCATTGAATGAAACTCTTGGTTATACAGTAACAACAGAATCGGTGCAAACCACTGGTGGAGATGAATCTACATCACCGGCAATGTCTTCTTTAAGTACAAAGTCACCAACTTCATTGAATGAGACTCCTGGTTATACAGTAACAACAGATTCAATGCAAACTGATGGAGGCTATCAATACCTATCACGTACAACGTCTACTGTAGGTACAAAGTCACCTAATTCATCGAACGAGACTCCTGACTCTACAGAATCGGTGGAAACGACTGGTAGTTATCAATCTACATCAGGGACAACGTCTACTTTAAGTACCAGCCAGACATCTGCATTGAACCAGACAACTAAATCCACTATAACGGCAGATATGTTGCAAATGACTGGTAGTTATCAATCTTCATCACCTGCTTCATATACACTACCTGCTGAAACATCTGCTAAATCAAATGAGACATCTAATTCAACAATTACAAAAGCGGAAGATGAACAGGTAACCTCAATGGTCAGTCTTCAGTCGACACCACATGTAAGCCAAACAACTACCTCTAAAGCGACGACCATATCAGATGGAACTCCAAGTTTAACAACGGCCTTTGCAACTGAGAAGATAAGTGCAACAACTGCTTATCAATTATCAACATCATATTCAACAACTTCAAGCTCGATAATTACATCCACTGATATCAACACTTCTTATACCGCTGAATCAACGGAATTAAATGTTAATACGCCTCTACGTATCTCATCACCTTCAACGACAAAGTCAACAACAGTACCAGACTCCACCGATACAACTACGATATCGACCTCTTCAAAGAGTCAGGAGTCTACCGTGACTTCAGCTACTGATCTGGATCTTTCAACAAGCTCAAAGCCTTCGATCCAAACGAGGTCGTTTACAGAAGAAGCAGAAACAGCAGTAATAACAACATCAGAGTTAACAACGACTAAGCAGCCTGCGATAGAGACAACAACTATCAGTGTTTCGCCGACTTCAAACAGGAATATTTCAGCAACAACTGTTGGTGCTCTAATGACATCATCCACAAGCATTCTGACAACTTCAAACACAACAGCTACTTCAGCTGAGACCACTGACTTGGACACAAAAACAGTGACCTCCACGGTCTCTCAGACAAAGACGACAATGACGCCTTCATCTAATAAAACGACTGAAATATCAGTGTCAAAAACATCTGCAAGTATTGACCTGTCATCAACAACTGATGTGGTAGGAACAAGAACGGCAACAACAACCACTGCTACTCCATCATCAACAACACAAACAGCAGGACCAACAGTTGCAATCCCAACAACTGCAACAGTCGCTACTCCTGGTTCAACCTCATCGATATTTTCTACTAGCATCAGAACAGTCTCCACATCTGCATCACCTTTTCCCAGCACAACAAGCGTTACCCCAGAAACAACCCTTATTCCGAAACCGGAACCAGCGTTTATGTTGATGAATGGGCACATTAAGATAGTCAATCTCGAATGGAAACCAGAATACGCCAACAAATCCTCAAAAGCCTACACAGACCTAATCAAAGCCCTCCAACAATGGGTAATTCAATTTTTCAGTATTATACCTTATATTTCTTTTCATTCTAAAACGGAGGTAGGTGCGTCTAAAGCTTTCAAATGATGTCTATAAGAAAAATGACTAAAGAATAAGTGTAATATTCAAACATCTGTGTCTAGATATACGAAAATTTATTGCATGCATCGGTTTGCTCCAAAATATGTGACCACTTCTGCATTTTGAGATGAAATAAAGATCGCCATAGAAGTGGATATGAAATTAAACTTATATCGCGTAGGTGTCTTTGGAAACTATGCCCTTCATTTCAAGTATCAAAAAGACCTTATCTCGAGATTGTCCTTAAGCAAACTAAAACGTTCAGCACGCTTTAAATTACAAATAATTTTGCTCGATATTGATGGCGATTTACAAATACAAAAATGAAACAAAAAATCACATTTCCTGGTAATAAAATTCACTCAGTTGTGTTCAATTTTCCTGTCGAAAGAATACGTTTGAACCGGACAAGAGTTTTTGTTAATTTTCCGTCTATATGACAAGTGAATAGCGATTGAGGGTTGTATGTTTAAACACGGCCTGAAGACTAATAGTTACTTTGATATATTTAACAATGTCTGAGTCATACTGTGATTATTTTTTTATTGTTATTTTTATTTTTATTTTTCAGATTTTAGAGTCCTTCCACCAGTGGGTGTCGTCTGACACATTGAAGGGGGTTCAGATTATGTCTATCAGGTGCGTTTGACACAAGAAATATTATGTGGGTTTGAAAGAAAAAACTTATGAAGTTAATATGAGGCTATTTGTTTGACATATGGAATAAAAATAAGCAATTTTGCTTGGTGCTAAGAAGCAAATGGTTAGTTTGATCGTTAAAGGACACTGGCCATAATAAGCCATTTTTGTTTTTACATCAGATTTGCATTGCATGATTAAAAGTAATCATACTAGCACAAAAAAGTTATCAAGTGTAAAGAATAAATAATAATTTAATTACTTGAAATAGAAGTATACAAAGTTCTTACTTCCCTTAGCTACGATTTCCCACCTATAGAGGACACCAACCGGAAATAACATATATTTACCCCCACAAGACAAAGTACATGCTTCTTGTTGTCAAAAAAAGCACTTTAAACTATGGATAGGGAACATTTAGATGAAACTATTAAAATCTAATTTACTGTTTAGTCGTATATCGATATAAGTGCACGACGCACTAGACTGTGTCGCTTTCAAAACTGTTCCATTGTTTCTTTTTATTTTAAAAAATCCTGCTATTACAGGTAAAAAGTTATCAATGCTGGTTTCCCTATGTCGGCCGACTTTAAAAAAAAAAAAAACAAGAAATCGGCACACATACAAGAATTCAAAAGGAACCAAAGTTGGCTTCCTTTTGTCGGCCGACTTCATAAATAAAATCGGCACACTTAAAAGAATTCAAAGTCAGTTTCCGGGGTTGGCCTGCTTTTTAATAAAAATAACCTTTGTATTTGATATCACGTCGGTACGGTTAAGCAAAGAGTTTATTCCTCGCTGCCGGTTGTGTTTATTAATCACTCTGGCTTCTATTTGTTTGCGATATATAATCATAATTGATACAGACGTATTACTTCATATTTCTTTTTTTTAAATCATTTTTGAGTTCATATTGGTTATACTAATGCTAAATAAAGAGTTTGATCAAAGTCTAAACTCTGCATGTTCAAAAAAGTATTATGATTATTTGAAATGTTAATATTTTACATCTGCAGTAACTTTACTATACTGTAATCCTTCATTTTATATATTTTACTTTCGCTCTTTCTATCCCTTTTCTCATATGCAACATAGAGCTTTCTACAGGATTTAGGAGGATTTAGGACTTTCCCATCCGTCACCCTATTCGATCCCACAGCTTCAATCCACTTTTTTGTGGTAAATAGGGTCTTTTGGAAAAAGAAGGAACCCTTTAGTCCCACAATCAATCTTTTAAGTCTAATTAAACATTTGTATGGTGTGCATACATAACATATGCGTTTTTTATGACTATAATAATACCACACATTTGTACAATATAGGTGGCCAGTGGCCTTTAAGTGTGTTAGAGTGTGTCAACTTATGGATCCTTCTCCATAAATTGTGATCATCGGACATACTGGAAGATAGCTGACAAAATGTTACTTTTATTATAAATTACACGAGAAGAGAAACAATTGCTTTGACTCCTGATTAAAAAAAACAACAACTCAAAGAAAACATCGATAACACAAAGCGTCGCGTTTGCTAAGCCCCATATATAAAGTCATGTATAAGCTATAATCTACTGTCTTGGAAATATTACTACGACCATGTGTTTCATATCTAAAGATTGCCGCAGGCTAGTGTTAAACTCTTACTCAATGTTACCGTGACCCGCCAGAGAACGGAATCTTGAGTTGGTGAAGACGACCGCTCGCATCGTTTGATAAAGGCTTGCCGTATCTCACACGTGTGATATAGCTTAGTACTGAAATCAGAGGGAAGCCCGCGGGGTGAACGAGGCGTGTTCTTCTCCGTACCCACGTTGACAGACAATGAGAGGGACATTGTCCGCCAAGTTTGATTGGATCGTGTCACAGCGATATCCAATAGGAATTGAGATAGAGTGTGTGATTACAATGAAGGCCGAATTGTAACTTTCATAAATCGTAAACGAAGTTAGTTTCGCCTGGGAAGATTGCTGAGCAATAGGGTTACTCCGAGAGAACCACTCGTAATTTGGCGGTAAAACTTAGAGAGGTAGATTCTAAGGAAAGACAAAGCTTCGAAAAGGTCGGTAAGTTATTTACTCGATTTTGCAGAATATTACGGATTAATAATTGTAATTATTTGTAGTATGCATAGTTAATTACTAGCATCGTTTAGTATGTAGAATTACCTATGTAGTGTTTCATTTACATACGTATTTGAGAAATGGGCTTGAGTGTTACGTAGAGAATTGTGTAGATTGCTAGCTTGTGGTCAGAATTAATATTTGAATTCGCTATTATGTTACTTCGTACTAAACTAGTGCATATATTAATGTGTTATGCTAGAATTTACAAATGCTTGAATTGTGAATTTGTAAAATGGTTGAAGTATGTAAGATTAGCTATTATTATTTGCTCGAGTTTTTCTCTGTTAACTTTGCATTGTCAGAATCATTCAGTATTTTACGATGATGAACTCGCGCGTACTTAATATTACGCTCATAAAAGAACTACTTTCTACTGTAAACAAAGAATGAACGCATACGCCAGCTATTTTGATTTGTAAAGAAATCATGTACACTGAACTAAAGCAGATGTTTCGTGGACTGCCACATACCAGCTGCTTCGCTACATTCCGCGTTGACCTTTTGGATACAATGTTTCGGATACAGGCGGGCGATAAACGCCAGATTGCATAAAATTGCTGGATACCTAGAAATAACATGCAAGTGACAATGCATCAACTGTCTTCTTTAGCTGGTAATAAGAGTGGCAAAATATATACTTACAGTTTTACATCCTGAATTTCCTCAATAAGTACTTTCTTAGTTCTACAAATCCGTGTTACATGAGCCATGTCATGGATTCTCAAGCTTGATTACACATTTCTAAATTGTATCGTAATTTCGAGTATATTCCAAGTGCAAATACATCCTCCTTACTGCACTCAGAATGAAATCAACATTATATTCCATAGCGTCTTTTTATAATCAAAATTGAAGGTTTCATATTTTCCCATATTATGATTTTAAACATTCAATAACAGAATAGAAACACACTTGCAGGTGTCAACAAGCTGCTCCGTCGCCACTGAAATTCGATGTAGTTCATGTAGAATTGCTATAGATAAATCCAGTCCATAATCACGAAATTTCGTAGAAACAACAAAACTAACAAACTCTATTCATTTCAGATCAAATGAAAAAGTTGTTACAATGCGCATTCACTCACAATATGACTCAAAATTTCAATTTTGAGTAGACCAAAACGCCATTTTCTTTCGAAAGTTATGTCTTGCGCGAGACTAAGTTCAAATTTATCTGGGCGGAGTTATGTGTGCATTAATAACGTTCTCGTTGTGCGATGATGAATCTGCGTATGTGTATATAGTCTGGAATACGGCATACATTCAGTTACTTTGTTTCCGGTAGTGTATTTCTGTTTACATATTTAAGACTTAGGTAGAATTATAAAATGAGCATATAATAAAAAGGTTACTTCATTTGTATGGGAAAATATGAACTCGTTTTGTCGGTAGGATATACTGCACTCCCAATGTCGTGCAGTGCTTCCATCCGAAAAACTCGTTCATATTTTCCCATACAAATGCAATAGCCAATAACTATAGATGTATTATGACGTTTGTTTTACAATACTAGAACGTGTGGGTATCTCGATGTGATTGAATTCGTGATCCAAGGATTTTAATAGCCGTTATCTGATGATAGGATAGCATAAGATGAGAGTGCTAAAGAAAAATATTGTACCGTATTTGTGTTTTCACAGAAAGCTTTTTAGGCGACACAGAACTTCGAGTTCGATTGAGGCCCGAATTTTCAAGAGTTGGAGACGAAAGTGAGACTAGTTGAAACAGTCGAGGTCGACGGAAGTCTAGTCTGTGGAGAGAATGTGGAGGAGGAGGAAAAAGAGTCTGGAGGAGAAAGTGGATAAGGAGAAGAAGGAGTATAGAGAAGTCAATGAGGAGGAGAAGGAATTTGGAGAAAATCGGGGAGGAAGAGGAGAAGGACTTGGGAAAAATAGGAGAAAGATCAATACCACATATGAGTAGACTGCAAGGAAAGGTCGAAATCGATCTCAAACAGATAATCAAGTGATGCAATAGGCTATTAAAGGGTCTAGTGGAAGGAGTTTAATTGTGAATGTGAATCATTTGATTATTGAATTGTTATTAAATTGTTATTCATTGAAATTCGACCTTTTTTGTATATTTAACCATTTAACAATCTGCATTGCTGACTGGGGGCTCGGAGCTTTACATCTATCTTTCACTAGTTTAACTTCCAACCAAAATCGAGTCTGGGTGGGACTTCTGTAATAGTTTAAATAAAATATTGGGAGTACCCCACCCCAACCATAACAACCCTCACACAAAACAGAAAACTGTCGTATTAGTGGCTTGTTTGATGATTTCGTCTCATAAGTACTTTTTGAAAATCAAGAAATTTTATAGTTGTTGAAAATCAAGAAATTTTAATTATAGTGGAACCAAATTTGCTTTCCATATGTGTATATTCATTACCACTACGGCTTGGATTCTTCTGCTTGCGACCTTAATGCAAATAAATCTGTGTTCCATAGAGTGCGGCCAAATAGGAGTTCAGGGGAGTGGTCATGGAATGGAACACAATGACCGAAATAACGGATAAAGGCAGCTACTATCACTCTCTCTCTCTCTCTCAAGGAAACAAGGTTAAGATTGTAAACATCAACTCTTTATCTAACTTTTTATTTGTAGTCCGGGCAGTGTGATAGTGGACTTTAAAATCAAGCTGTCGGGAACTGGGTACCATCCAGACAACCTAACTTTGATTTTTCATGGAGGATATGACGCGATGACCAGCACACAGTACACTATCAGCCGAAATGAGACGTATTTTGTCGGTAAGTACACTCCTTGTTGAAGAGTATACACTGTGTTGAATGACTTTCTTTGATATGTTGATGGAGGAAAAAAATTAGCATCCCTCAACGAATGATATGCATTTCAGCCCAACACATACACTAGATCCCCAGTTCATTTCCAATCCACTAATTATACGTAGATCTTACAAGTTCTAACAGTTGAACAAGAATACTCTGGACAACCAGGAAAGCGGTGTTTGAAATCATTGAGGTAGAGAGAATCAGTGAAACTGGAGGAAACCACCATTCTTGAATTAACAAATCACCACACACCACCGAAACCAGAGGACAGTCAGTTGTTGCGTTTTCCAAATTCCTATGGGCCCTTGGCCAATCTTGTTTTCCGGTAAAATATGAACCATTATATAATAACACCTTTCGTGTTTAGCTTATGCGACTAAGACGACGCGTGTTGGCCGAATGGTTAGACACCTATACACTTTTCACTGTACAACATGTATCAATTAAATTTGCAGTAACTTTATGTTTTTATTCACTTTGCTTTAAATTTTCACTATCAAATGAAACTTCCTCTTTAACAGTAGAGTACAAATTGTAAAATAAACAACTGTCTTACTGAAAATGCTATGCTAATGTGTAGGCGTGGTCACCTCGGTTCCGACGATTAGTCAACTAACCTATCGACCAGGCTCCACCTACTAATTTCTTTCAAATTAAGAATTTTATTGTGAACGTTTGCTTCAAAATGAAAATATAAAGTTTTTTACACGCTATTGGCACTTGAGTATGATGACTTGTGGTTAATTGTCGCTCTGTACCATGCAATTCCAGTTCATATCGTTGCTTTGGTGATCATACTGGTCCCATAAAAACATATCTGTGGAGTCTGTAAATTACTTACTTGTGTGGAGGTAAGACTTCTAAAGACTGATGCCTAGCAAAGTGTATGTCTCTTCTTTACAAGGACGATTTGATAAATTCAAGGCCAGATTGGGACACTAGCTAATTCAATCAACGCCGTATATTTTAGAGTAACGCGTACCTTAAAAACTGATTTAATCAAATTGATGTTTGTAATAATAGTGTGCTAATCGATAACGAAGATTGACAGATTGTGTTTCTCTTTCAGTGTATGACAGTGGATCGGCTGATCAAGGTGTCACAGGTTACAGCCATATCAGTATCAGTAACATATAACGCTCTTATACAATGTTCTAAATCCATAATAGTTCTGTAAAAGTGTTTCTAAGTAACGATCGGTATGTCACCTGTACAAACTCAAAATTAAGAAGCATACTTTTCAATTTTATAGACCTCCCAAAACTGTGTGCAGTTCTTCTACTAACCATCTGCAGTTAATATGTTTTAACGCAATTTACTGGATCTCTCATTTTTAATATAAAACTAATAATAATACAAATATTTTGGTAATTTTGTTTTAAGAGTTCAATGTAACACATTGAAAACAATACTGCAAAACAATTTTTGCGACAGAACAGTTTTTAAAATGTATAACTAGACCAAAACAAATTATTATAATTATTAATTGTAATTTAAAAGTAATTATAAATATGTATTAATTTTCAAGAATTTGTAATCAGTTACAATTACTGGTTTCATTTTTGCAGGATTGATAATAATTACAATTTATATTTCACGTAATCAATTACTTACTTGATAACTTCAATAATTAATTACTGAACTACACTGCTAATACCTATAGTATATACATGTTAGTTACTTTTAAAAAATTAATATTGAATAATGACAATGACGTGCCAATGATTTGTAAACATTTGCCATTGCAGTTATAGATCCATGCGAGAATTTGCCTTGTCATGGTGGAGCCACATGTGTTAGTGCTTATGATGCTGTTGCTGGCTATAGCTGCGTGTGTTCGCCTGGACTCAAATACACAGGAAGCGGTTGCATGGGTGAGTTGTGCTTAAACATTTAGTCTTTTCCGGCTTCATCCTATGCGGAAAGATTTTGACATAACTGTGATATCATCGTACCTTCTCTTTAAAATCAATCTCTTGATTTCTGAGACATACTGTACCTGGACAATAATTTCGCTAGGTGAGAAATATTTTATTTATGATCAAAAGGTACGTTTATTGCATATAGCGGGAAATAAATTCATTTCTTTCAATGTTTTCCATGATAACTATTAATGGTAAGATAGCTTGATTAATTTGAAAAGTTATTTCCATTTGTTATATATTTTCTTTATCGACAAAAGTAACTGTCATATTTTCAAGGTTTTCATAATATTCTAATGTCCCCGCTACCCTCTAAAAGAACATATCACTTACGTCAAATTCAAACCTTTAATTATTGCTTCATAATTTCAAACAAAGTACATTTTCATACAGAAAAGTATTTGTCATAAGAAATTAATGTGTGCATCACTCATAGAGTTCCTCAAAGTGTAGTAGCGTTCCTATATGACAGGAAAGTTCTCTTCCAAGTTCAAGAAAAGTTAGAAAGCTTTCTTGAACAATGGAACTTTAGTTGCATTTTAAATGCTTTATGGACCATTAGTATTTGAAAAATGAGATATCGCTGAAGCAATTCGCCTTCACTTTTGCAACACAGTTTTAAAGGTAAGAATATCTACACGTGATATCATTGTTTGTGGTGATTTAGAAAGAGTGGGTTCTGAGCATCAGTGCTGTGAGCTCACAGACAGACATATTGATGTACACAGACAATGCATAACTGATTCACAATTGAAGAAATATAGTGGGCTATTAAATAATGCTATAAAAAAACACAGTTTGACCTATAAATTATTATTAACAACTGCGGCTATTGTATTATTCAAATTACCAGAACCGTGTTCTATTGTAAAAAATTTTTTTTAAAATCATTACTATTGAGCCTGAAATTTTTTATCATTTTGTCTAAAAAAGCACAAAAGAATGTTATTTATTTCTGAAACACTAACAAGAGCATTTGATTAATTGAGTTGGAACGAGCAGAATGAAAACTTGGTGAAGATAATCAAACACCAGAACGGCACATGTATGATATCTTTATGAATATTTGATTTTTTATTATTTATTGGTTTATCTTAATGATTATATGGTATGTACATCTGTATTTTGCACTTGAACTGTCTAAAGTCAAGTTAATGTTGTATCTGACCAGTGACATTTATTTTGTAAACAACAGGATAAATAGATAATATTTCTCTATCGTTTTTTACTAAATATTCAGATAATTATTAGTACCAAACATGTTTACTTGTAACAATACTGTACAAGAAAACTTTAAATCGCTGAGGTTAACAGAGCCACTCATTTAACACATTCAATTGACTAGTGAAGACTGCGTATTCAGAGAAAAGTTCAGCAAAGACATACCAGATATTGAAACGACCAGCGAATGTGGTATCAGAGTCAAGTGGCGGAATCAGCTTTATCGGCCATGTGAGTCTGTTACCGAGTATTATCATGGGCGGCGTGTATGATGGTCACTTTATTATGCGAGGAATATCAACAGCATCGAGCGTAACAATAAGTGTTGTCCTAAACAATATGAAAAAATACATGACTTTTTGCCGGGCCAGTTACATTTTATTGACTCTCTGCAGTTCCTGCATTCCAGTCTGGACAATCTCGTGAGCAACCTTGCGGCCGGAATTAATGATCGATTGAAGATTACTCGTGAACACGTTGCCCTGGGTACTTTGTTAGCTGTATCATAGCCTAGTTTTGTCTCGATCTGGACCCAATAGATCTTGACCCAACAGATCTTGACGATCCTTAACCGGAGATTCTCACAAACATTAACGTCTCTACTAAACATCGGACGCGATTTCAACTCTACCATTACGCGTCCCAATCAGATGTGTAAACAGCAAGACAACCCCGCGAGAATATTTTCCTGTGGCTGCACAAAAAACACTGGCGTGACCTATGTGACCCAACAATATGCACACGTGCCTAAAGTGATCCGGTACAATGGCAACAAGCTGATGATATTTTGATGCGCATGATCTTGCAAACATTCATTGGACCTGGTGCACCGTTGATATTTCGTGAGATTATTTTGGGAATGTTTGCTCGGGTCAATTTAGACCCATGTATTGACTTTTTGGTGGATAGCGAAGCGGCCTCGCCACCGGGGGGAAGCTATCGAGCGGGTTTGAACAAAATAAATTAATAATCATGATATACATGCACAATAACGAAGTAAGCCAGCGATGCTATAGCACAGGTTGCTGACCGACACCACAAAGCTGCCCTTGAACACTTGGAACTTCTTTACAATTATAAAAAATGTTTGCTAACGTATAAATTGTTACATTTGTTATAATCCGCACGGGAAGACATTAAAGCGTGCTTCGAAAAACGTTCGCTCAAACCAACAAGAAAAAGATGGCATCCATGACCGTGGAAACCGCGTAACAGAAGAAGATAATGGCGAAAACCACCACCTAGATGCTGAGTACGCATGAGGAGCCCGGTTCGATTGTCGCAATAGGTGCCTAGGTACTCGGTGAAAATGTCACAAAAGCATTTAAGAATATTTCACTGCTAAAAACACCAAGGCATTGATGGAAATACACCTCAGTTCGTTTGAGAAGAATATCAATAATGGATCCTTAACATCCCAATGTGTGCCGTTCTTTACAGACCCAACAGTTAGAAAGAACCCATCTTTTAAAATATTAGCGAAGGTATATGGTACAAACATTGCCGTCGAATCGCCTGGTATTAAAGGTGTTTACTGGGAAAACAAAAATTTCCCGTGATAAGAGGTATCTTTTTAAAAACACTTATAATGAATTTATGACCGTGGACTCTGATGAAGGCAAATAGTTGTGGAACATATACGTACAAAGACAAGACTTTCCGCCAAAAACTAACAACATCCTGTAGGAAAAGATCTTGGTGAAATATTGATTGGGAAAGCGGAGAAGTTAAAATTTTAAATGTGTGCCTGTAGATCAGCTACAGATCAGTGAACTCGTGGATCGTCTAGAATCACTCGTGGGGTCAATTCGCTGGCAGTAACGTGCCAAAAGTCATAAATGAGGTCGCGTTGATTTGTCAACACTTGACCACCGACGAGATTATTGATTCGGTGCAGTTTCGCTCGGTAATGCACGCACTCATTGAAGACATCGAAAACGAATATGTTGAACGCGCGGGCAACGATGATGAGCTCTGAGGATCTTCCCATGTTACTTAAAATCAATGTCGCGATGCAGCGTGTTGTTGCAACAAACAAACAAAAAAACAAACAAGCGCCTCCTCGATGATTGCAATTTCATCAACAAAACCAGATTTATACGTGATTTTCTCTTGCCGAAAAATTACCGAGAAGGTATCGTGCTCGAGATAGCACTAGTTTCGTTGCGAAGGTATCAGTATTGGCCTTATATTTGATCACGGTCATTTTGGGGCCTCCCTGCAAAAAAAAAAAAAAAAACTCGCTTGTGTTTTCGTCAGAAGGCGGTCGAAAATGTACCTGAAATTTTAATAGACTTCCCAGAGGCGTATGGGAGATTAAATCTATAAATCATACGATCCGTAGAAGGATCATTTTGGTGACCCAGCGCGATTTTAAAATCTACATATTCGAACCAGATTCTACAATCAGCTCTGCCATCTCAAAGATTAGTCACTCGGGCACAATCAAAAGTTGGAACAAATGCGGTTTGTGCCTCCACGGAAAGTTTTACTTCCGTCAACATAAGTTATGCTTGGTTAAATTCAGAACTAAGGGACCTAATGCTTCCCGATAATTGCAGACCCATTATGATGGTGCACCTGTGAATCTGGTCCAATCTCACGGAATATGTATCATCTCAAAGTTTCTTCATAAATTTTAGAGTTCTGATAATTTGTCTTGCTACTTAGCATTTAGTACTAACATTTTGTTATTTGAATTCTGCAGATAAGAAAAATTAAATGTTAGTGGTATCATAAACTTACCATAAAACGTAATTGTTTTAAGTCTGAGGAGAATTGTAGGAATTCCCAAGTTGTTTCACTAAATACAGTAGAGTCCATTAATCTCCCTCATTCTGGAGCAGGTGTATTGACATAATCAGCAGGTATGTTGCGGCCTGGTGGTGTGGACGGATAATTCCTAAGAATGACAGATGGTGAGATGAAGTTTCGGTAAAATCAACTTAACTTTGCCGTTTGGTACACCACTTTATGGCATTAGCACTCAAGACCACCTGATAGCTGGAATGAAGCTTTCTGAGATGGTACTCAGCTTTTACTAGTTTCATGTTTACTACCACGTGTAAAAGTTTCCCTGATCCAGTGCTCCCTTCCTAGCCAAACAGGGTGGGACATGTTTGAAGACAGCACTGACATGAACACCTATGAAAGCTTTGCAGTGATTTCAGTGTTGATTAAACACTGAAACCTTGGACTGTAGGCAGCAGACAAGTGAAAGTAAGGCATTGGTAGTCCTGACCACGGTTATCGGCCAATCCAAGGTGGTGTATGTAACTCCAGTAAGTATGTGTTTGAGAATTCAGAGAAATACAGTTTACTTTAGGACAGTGGTGTGCAAAATGGCTTTGTGTATTTTATACTGGAGAAGTCACAAGGCTTTATCCAAGCCGATATAGCGCATCGTAACGAAAGTGTTTTAATGAACATTTGACTAGTCATGGGCTCACAAACTCAAATGCTTGCCTCGATTTTGGGGTTAGGAAAAGCCTTTAGTGTGCAAAAACAGTTTCTTGCAATGCAGACCCAATCTGTTAAATTAATACCAGTTACTGTTAGGACAGGCCAAACGGGAGGCAGATTATGTCCTTGGTAGTTGCCTCTGTTTGATTCTAAGCAATATCTTTGGCCAGCCAGCTGTTGTCATCGCTAGCGGTCCTCAGCTAAAAAACACAATGCCCCCAATAATTCCAAGCAGCGCTGCCACCATTTTATCTTCTAGCGTTGGGGCTGGGGCTGACAGCGTGCTGCCTTTGCCAGTGGTTCCTATTACTGCAAGTACAGTTTTTTAATGATGAACCCAAGCACTTTGAGAACTGAGGCAACTCTGATGTCCTGTTCGCAGAAGAGTGTTCTCAGCCTCTGGGCTAATAATATGTCTCATGGTGGATTATAGTTTAGTCCCCCTGATCTGACTAAACTAGGTATGGAGTGTTTCTTGCATAGTGCTGGCACCCTCTACTCGTAGCACACGTTGTCTTCTACGTTTTTAATGCAATCTCGTATCTCTTGGCTCGTCCTATCTCTTTCCTCATTAGGCAGGCTCATGTCGTTTTCCACCATAGGCAGTTTTCTTTTTCGTGTGGCAGTGTGGTTATCGAGATCTGCAAGCTTTAAGACGCTATTTATAAGCTCATCACGCATCCACTGAAGTGTTGCATCGGGAGGCTGTTAGGTTCCTATGATGTGACCTCTGATAGCACAGCAGCTAGTAACTCGTGAACTGACATCAAACCTGTAGCTTCTTTTATTCGGATCTCACTTTGTACATTTAATAGTTTTTTGCGGTCTTTCCTCCTACTTTCGGTTGTGGTAGTTGCATGCTTAGTTTTTTATATATGCTGTAGCTAAGTTTACTTGCTAGATAGGAAAGGTTGTACGGCTAAATAACTCCCGTCCTCTTATATTCGACATCATACCTCCGGAGTTCAAGTTTAGAGCTGGAATCTGCACAGTTGGTTTAGACAGGCCTTTTATTTATGCCATTGACCTTAAAGGAAGCATCTATCATTTTGATATAAAGTTCATTTTTCCTGCTAACAGCTCTTTACCTCGAAGGTTTATTCAGGCAGTTTTCCAATTCAGAAATCTGTTATTAATAACCTTTGTCAGGAGGCTTGATAAATGACGTTTCATAGTCATTGGGTACGGTGGTACTAAAAAAGAGCAGCATTATGTGGAACATTAACCTAAACTCACCAGCGAAAAGTATGAATTCGATGATAGTCATACTCTTCGACGACCATATACTAACCGCTAACACATTTTTACAACACCAATATCAACAAAGTGTTGGTAATCATTGAGGGTGGCCCAAACCATGACTGTACTCAGGGACAGACATAATATCAACGTGGGAAAAGGTGCTAAAATAATGGCAAGAGAATATATCCAGGACATACGGCTGTTATCCATGGATATTGGAGAATCATACAAAAGAAGTTCACCCTCGTCATTGATATGAGGTCAGTGGAAGACTAATCCCTCGATGGGTCAGGAAGGTGCACTGAAAATGCGAGAGAGTTTGTAATGCTGCCTATTGAAGAAGAAAAAACAACCTACCAGTCCAAGTGACAGGCGTGTTGAATGCGTCTATGTACATCATGATGGACACGCAACTCAACAAACGAAATGGCATGTTTATGTCAGCCATGTCGTAACAATCGTGTAGACATTAGCGATTTTTTTATATAACTTCCAGTCATACTGTGTCATGATCGTTAGCCGCCATGGTTGTGAAAAAAGTATGTTTGTCTGCAATCTGCTTGAATCATCATTTAAGGGCAACTTCAATTACATATCATCTGTCGAACCATTTGCCTCAATAGTATATACGGTAGGACATAGGTCCTTAGCAGAAAAGAAAAACCAAATGAGGCGGTTAATTTTGAGGGTTATGACACTTTTCTCCTCAACGAATGTGCCTTTCTTTCTGGTGTCTGACATAAGGAAACCGCCCTTACTAAGCTCACGTATGTCAGTCGCCATCAGTATGTGGTTCATAACACCGACGTAAACAACGATGCCCGTGATTTCCGCAAGTAAAACTGATGGATAGCCCATTTATACTACGAAGACGAGGACTCTTTCAGTGACACTCTGAGTAAAAATATATTAGTATAGTGTCAAGTGGAGGCATGTACGTCTCTTAATAAGGAGAGTTTTAGCAAGCCCCTTCTCTGCACAGACTGGTCAGTGTCTTACTGGTTTATCCGCTTTAAGCGACCTGTAGTTACTTGTATTACAGAGGTTTTATAGTGTACTTTCTTCGCGTGCTGCCAGCCATGTCATAACACATGTAGCCCATACGTCCTACTCTGAGCCAGGTGTTCAGTGAACCATATATAGAACTTTACAACAGCCATGGCAGAATATATTAGTGATCTTGATACTGAGGAGATACTAAACGGACTGGAAGCCAAGCCAGCAGAAGCTGCTGGGGAATACCAGGATGATGATGTGCAATGTTGGAAAGATGGAAACAGCTGAAACTGCTGGTTCCAGTGAAACGTCTACCCATCCATGTGACCGCTGTCTGAATTATTGGTTTATGGAATGTCAAAAAATTATATAAGCTGGCGTCTTACAGTTGAGGGCCTCAATTTAATGAAAGATGAAAAGGTTTCAAAAATATATGCCATATACAAGACTAAACTAGGGACTAAAATGAGAAGTTCACTAGGGTCGTCTCGTTTGGCCTATACACCGCAACAGTAAGCCACTAATTGTCCGTAGATAACTGCGAGAACTTTGGTAGGGATTTAAAGGATGATCCGCACATGCAGTCCAAATACAGCTGCTACCTCTACTTTAGGTAAGACCTGGTAATAGTGTCAATTGCAGCTTGTATGATAACCTACCAGCACTTCTAAAGAAACAGTAAGAACATATCATTTCCAAACGTCGGTAAGTGCGAATCTGGAGCCCAAGTCAAAACCGATATTTCAACTGACGTCGAAAGCTGCACAAGTACAAACGTTACTGATGTTGTAACCAACAACAGAGCAGTATTCGACGGCCTCGAGGTTGCGTATACGATGAATGAGAAGCACTTATTAAGAAATAAATCAGCCGACCTTGGCCACCTAGTCGTTAAAGATGCAGCAAAGGCTGTTATCATCAAAGCGTTAAGCCTTTGGACACAAAATCTAGGAATTAAACAAGGCGTCATTCTTGCAAATATCGTGTGCTGTTCTCGAGGTCAGTCTTTCACTGCTGGTTAGCAAATACCAAGCAAAAACATTTTTTGCACTGCGGGTTGGAACTTCCAAAACAGTAAAGCATAGTAAATATTTTAGCACGATACGACACAGAAAGTCTGCCAACTCGCTCCTCCTGTAGGCCTAATCTCAGTTCTTCGCGGTTTCTTTGGTGTGGTGTTATGGTTTTTCTTATGAGTTTTACATACATTCTTTGCAACACCCTTGCATTTTGGGCATTGTTGACGGGTAAACTTTACTGCTAAAAAATTCTACATAAAACTAATTACCTGTGAAATGTTACCACTCAATCAGCTAATTGATGAAATTCTTCGTTAATAATACTCTCTTTCTTCCGTAATTTCTTCCAGTATGCCCACGCTCGCACAGTTCTATCCTAGCATTGAGTACAGCAGGCGTATCTCGCCGTCACTCCTACCCTGCACCCGGTACAAGCGTATATGCCTCCTTTGCGAAGTCTCTGTGGGTGAACTTCACAGAATTGATTTTTGCAGCTTTTTCTTCTCTTCCATGCATGTTGGTATATATTAGCACTATAATTTTTCAAATGAAAAAGTATCACCGGTAGCTTTAATAGCTCACCAGAGGCGGTGATATGGTGGTTTTGTCTACTCTAATTTTTCACTAGATCTTAAGGTATGCTTCATTCACCGCCGCTTATTGAATGCCTAATTAAACTGATTTATGGCAACATAAACATTCCTTGATTCTTCGTTAATGTTCATGATCAACTGTAGTTTTTGCAACAAATCCGCTATCTTATTTTCCAGTGCACTGAGAACCTCATTTGCATAGCAATAGGGAATGTGATACTTGGCGGCATGTTCTGGAGTTTTCTGTCCCCTTGTATGTTAGTCTTGGGTACAAATGATGCTGATGCGCAAAAGATATCGCAACTTGTACTAAAAGTAGAGAATCTCTAACTTCTCAAAAAGCTTGAATGAATTTGCTCAAATTTGAGAGAAAACATCTTGGTATAAAGCTATTTCAAGTGTGTACAAAATGATTGTAATCCACCATCAAATATTGCCACCACTTTAAAATAATCCTTTAAACAAAAAACTGTTTAGTACTGTATGATCTAATTGAACCAAAATGTAAATAAAATTTGGGATTTTTTTTAAATTATTTTTTTATTTTGCTTTTTATACAAATGATGCTGCTCTGACGTGGCTGCTTCTTACAAACAGTAGAAAAGCCTTGAATTGACAAATTAAACACTAATCAACAGAATTTAACCAAATTAGACACATCACTCCGGCATGAAGGTTTTACAGTTTTGTACAAAATGATGTTGATCTGTTATCAAATATGGCGACTGTTATAAAAAAAAACGCTCTTTGAAGAAAATAATTTTTATAAACAAGTCTACATAATTTGACAGCATGCCAGCAAATATTTACCATTTAGTTGTACTGACAGTGGGAAGCTAAGGTCAAGTTCATGGACATTTCAAGAGGAGTTCACAAATCCCATCTGTCTGACACTTGGAGCTTCTAATCAAATAAAGATAATACTGTATTCACTAAATACTTTTCTACCTGTTTCAAGCAATTTTAGTGACAACAGAGCTTCAAACATTTTATTTTTGGACTTTTACCTTAAATTACAATAGACTTGCAAGCCAATCTTTGTACAGTAAATTACAGCAAATTTTAAAAGAGATAAAGCAAGCCAAGTCAACATTTAATAAACAAAAAGGAAAAAGTTAAAACTTTTGTCAAACAATAAATTTAACCTTTAAAGCATTATTGGTTTCATAAAATGTTATCCTGCTAGTGTCCTTTCTTTACAGATGTTGATGAATGTCAGGTGAGTCCATCTGTCTGTGCGAATCATGCCTACTGCAACAACACATATGGCAGCTACATTTGTACCTGTAATCAGGGCTTTCAAAAACTGGACAACGGTCAGTGTGGGGGTAAGTGTTTACCACTTTGTTTGCACATGTTCAGTTAGTCACTAGTTGTGCAAAAGATAAATAGATACTGCTTTTTAAAAAATAAAGGAAAAAATTTAAAATTAAAGTTTTTTTAATCTGCTGTATTAGTGTTATGAGTAAGACTGGGTTTTACACTTGTACAAGGCATAGCTAAATTTAATGACTCTAAATGTTGACACTTGTAATGGCATAGTTAAATTTAATGACTTTAAACGTTTACATTTGTAAATGGCATAGTTGAATTCAATGACTTTAAATGCTTACACTTGTAAATGGCTTAGTTTAATTTAATGACTTTAGACATTTACCATTGTAAATGGCATATTTGAATTCAGTGACTTTTAATGTTTACACTTGTAAATGGCATATTTGAATTCAATGACTTTAAACATTTACACTTGTGAATGGCTTAGTTGAATTTAATGACTTTAAACATTTACACTTGTAAATTGCTTAGTTAAATTTAATGACTTTAAATGCTTAACGTTGTAAATGGCTTAGTTAAATTTAATGACTTTAAATGTTTACACTTGTAAATGGCTTAGTTAAATTTAATGACTTTAAACATTTTCACATGTAAATGGCTTCGTTGAATTCAATGACTTTAAATGTATACACTTGCAAATGGCTTAGTTGAATTTAATGACTTTAAACATTTACACTTGTAAATGGCTCAGTTTAATTTAATGACTTTAAACGTTTACATTTGTAAATGGTATATTTGAATTCAATGACTTTAAATGCTTACACTTGTAAATGGCTTAGTTAAATTTAATGACTTTAAACATTTACACTTGTAAATGGCTCAGTTTAATTTAATGACTTTAAACGTTTACACTTGTAAATGGCATATTTGAATTCAATGACTTTAAATGCTTACACTTGTAAATGGCTTAGTTAAATTTAATGACTTTAAATGTTTACACTTGTAAATGGCTTAGTTGAATTTAATGACTTTAAACATTTACACTTGTAAATGGTTCAGTTTAATTTAATGAATTTAAATGTTTACACTTGTAAATGGCTTAGTTGAATTTAATGACTTTAAACATTTACACTTGTAAATGGCTCAGTTTAATTTAATGACTTTAAATGTTTACACTTGTAAATGGCTTAGTTAAATTTAATGACTTTAAACGTTTACCATTGTAAATGGCTTAGTTGAATTCACTGACTTTAAATGCTTACAATTGTAAATGGCTTAGTTTAATTTACTGATGGTAAACATTTACAAAAATTGGTAAACATGTAAATAAATTTGCATTTTTGCTATCATTGATGCAGGAACTGCTCATTGCAATTAAATTCTTCTGCTTTGACGTCTCTGCTTTAGAGGGCAGTTTAGTATGACTTTTCTGTTAACTCTTTCCTTCAAGTATGTATGAACTTCAATTTGAATGCTGCATCAGTGGGAAAAAAGTGGAAGTTTATGAAATTTTGGTTGTAGCACACATTACATATTAGGCTGGCTTACTGTTAATGCTGATAAAAATGTCTTTAAACTACATTATTTGCCTTTTAAACTTATGTTTGTTAAGATAGTATTTGATTAGTAACATTTTATTATTAAAGAAATAATATTTCAAGTTTGTAAGCCTATCTACAAAAGCATCCCATGCACATGTGCAGGCAGTGTGTCACGTTGCAGTATCTATTTTTTCATCATGTGCATATATGTAAAAGCCGGAAACTATATCATGACTATTGTAGGGATGTTTTACTGAAACTGTGAGATGTATTAAAAACAACATGTCTTTAATAACTGAATCTTGTCATGATAAGAAGATAAAAGATGTACAACAACTGAAACAATAAAGAGTTGAATGAGGTGGCACATGATAATAGCTGTATGCGGTTGAGTAAGCCTAACAGGCAGATAGGGAGGAAACCTAACAGGTAGATAGGGAGGAAACCTAACAGGTAGATAGGGAGGAAACCTAACAGGTAAATCGGGAGGAAAAGTTGAGCTTCTAATCATTTTGATTAAATGGCATCATTTCATTTTTTTTAAAAATGTAAGCATGGCAACTGTAACATTGAGCCATTAGACTTCTTTGCATATCTACTGGTCGGTTCTGTAGAGTCATTTTATTTGGCTTAAATGCTGGCTTTCTACTACAGAGATTTGATATTATATAAAGCTAAGTTGTACCTAATAAAATGTGCAGTCAAATCACATTAATAATTTTAATTTTTTGGGTAATCACAGCATAAGTCTTTTATTTACAATGGGCAAAGAAATAAAATAAAATGCAGTAACCAATATATTTAATAAAATTAAATAGCTATCTGGGAAAATTGTAGGCAGTGGCTTTCTTAGCGTGCAATGATGGGAATGAAAAAAATGTGTGTGTGTGTTTGTATGTGCATGTGTGATTTGGATTTTTAACATAGCCTTAAGTTAGACATTTTTCAGTCATATCGCTATGATGTCTGCAGTGTGGCAGTTTATAGTTGTGTCTTGTACTGGGGCATTATGTCACAGACATGTAACATGATATCCCACCCAGTCACATTATCCTGACACCAGGCTGACCAGTCCTAACACTAACCTCTTAATGCTGAGGGCCTAGTGAGGCAGCTGTTAGTACCATTTTTATAAGTCATTGGTGTGACTCAGCTGGGGTTCAAACCCATGACCACCCGTGTCCAAAGCGGATGCTCTAACCACTATGCCAACGGAGTGATGAATACTTTTTAACATGACCAAAATGAGAATTTTTATAAAAGTTATTGCACTCACCCAATGCTTGTATAATATGTATAATTTGGAAATATGTAATATTCCTGAAAAATAAAATAAAATTATTTATAATTTGAAAATACGTAAAATGTTTTATAAATAAAATTAAGATATTGATAATTTGAAAATGTGTAAAATGACTGATGAATAATATCAAGTTATTCTTGTCCAGCAATGACTTTTAGGTATTCTCTTTGCTCCCAGACAGTGCAATTTCCCAGCTCTGAGGTAAGGTAGATAATAACTAAAAAAGTATATTACCATTTGAATATAATTTAAAAATCATATAACAGTATTGAATATACTGGCTTATAAGTCAAGTCAAGCTGTAAACACTAAAGATTCTAATTGGCCATAGCATAATGTGCCTGCTAATTAGGGTACATGATGTTTGTTGTACTGATTACTAGTAACAAAACTTCACAGACCCAGATCTGTAGACACATTATGCAATGGCAGATCTGAGTCTGTGCAGGTTTTAGTTGGACTCATACGCTAGCATATATGGTACTTGATGTGATACATTTTATTTATAGATATAAATGAATGTTTGAACAGTCCTTGTCCAATCAATGGCATTTGTGGCAACACAGAGGGAAGTTATTACTGCAGCTGTAATCAAGGCTATCACATGAGTGGATCACTTTGCTTGGGTATGGTCTAACCTTGATTCAAATAACTCTTTCTGTACAAAATTTCTGCATACAACTCATGTCCACAGTTCCTTTCATGTTTTTCATATCTAGTAAGATCCAGTTTAAATCCAATTAGGTCATAGCTACCCTATTTTTGTTTAAACAATCACTAAGACACAGTGAATAAAATAATCAGGAATTTAGAAAAGAACTTCTGACCAAAGAAATTACCTTAAAATGTGTTGATGACAAGTTTTTGAATAGCTGCCATTTCAGAACCTGTCAAATCCCCCTTATTAATTCTGTCTTTCTCAAAAAGTAAGGGATTGTCCTTCATAAAGTCATTGTCAGTCCAGGCTTTGATGTTGCTTGTACAGATAATGATTTAAAGCTCAAATGACCGTTGAAGGATTTTGAATCTAGCTTTCATTTCTAGAAACTGAAATGTAGTTTTCGTGGAGATTGTCCTGATACTTGTGCCACAAAAAATGTTTTAAAAATGAAGTTCCTCTTTAATGCTCTTAAATTTCACATTTAGCTGTTTAAGTGTAAAGCGTTATATATAGGCTACATATCCAAAACATGTTGACAAGCTTTATATTTATCCTGCATTACTGGGACATTAGCTTTATATATAGCCTGCATATCTATGACAAGTTGAAAAACTTTCAATATAGCCTGCATGCCCAGGACAAGTTCAAAAGCTTTATTTATAGCCTGCATGTCCAGGAAAAGTTGAAAAACTATGAATATGAATATATATATATATATATATATATATATATATATATATATATATATATATATATATATATATATGTGTGTGTGTGTGTGTGTGTGTGTGTGTGTGTGTGTATGTATAACACCTGCATGCCCAGGACAAATTGATAAACTTTATATATAGCCTGTATTTCTGGGACAAGTAGAAAAACTTTATATATAGCCTGCATGCCCAGGACAAGCTGAAAAGCTTTTTTTTATAGCCTGTATTTCTGGGACAAGTTGAAAAACTTTATATGTAGCCTGCATGCCCAGGACAAGCTGATAAACTTTATATATTGCCTGCATGCCCAGGACAATTTGATAAACTTTATATATTGCCTGCATATCCAGGACAAATTGATAAACTTTATATATAGCCTGTATTTCTGGGACAAGTAGAAAAACTTTATATATAGCCTGCATGCCCAGGACAAGCTGAAAAGCTTTATTTATAGCCTGCATGTCCAGGACAAGCTGAAAAGCTTTATTTATAGCCTGCATTTCTGGGACAAGTTGAAAAACGTTATATATAGCCTGCATGCCCATGACAAGCTGATAAACTTTATATATTGCCTGCATGCCCAGGACAAGTTGATAAACTTTATATATTGCCTGCATATCCAGGACAAATTGATAAACTTTATATATTGCCTGCATATCCAGGACCAGTTGAAAAATCTGCTGCATAAATGCAATTCACAAATTTATGCTGTGAAATATTTATATTTGGTTTCTTTCTATACAGCACATGTCATCTCCATGCCCTCAGGCTTGTAATGAGATATTTAATCTTGCCAGTTCTTGTTATCAACAAGCTTGTGGTTATTACCCAAGTCTGATTTGTCTAGAACTGAGTGTACATGAAGATTAAAATCAGCATCATGTTGGTTATATAGAAACCTGAATGGCAAAGGCTTTAGTGTTTTTCATTAATTATCTTGTTGTCATGAGAAAATTCGCAATAATTTAGCATGAAAGAGACAAACTCTTATGAAACCAATGCATTATTTAAAAGGAATTTGCTATTAATATTCATAATTGTGGTGATAAAAGAAACAATATTTATGGTAAATAGCAGGGTCCCCCGAAAGTTGCAAGGGCCACATAAATTCGACTCAGGAGACCTTAGAACCATTTTTCTTGAAAAACTAGACAAAACAATATATATGATAAATCTAACAGGAATATATAAATTAAAGCAGAATTTTTTTCTTCAGCATTTGAACTGCAGTTTCATATTAATATTGATGTAAATAGAAAACCAGAATGATTTTAAATAAAGTTATTAGATGGCTGCTGCACAATTTTCAGATGTGAATGAATGTGCAGGAAATTCATCTTTGTGTCCAGTCCATGCCTCCTGTGTAAATCTGGCTGGTTACTACAAATGTGTCTGTGATGTTGGCTTTGTCAACCAGTCTGGTATCTGTGCAGGTAATTTCAAATGCTGAATCAAACTTTCATTTGAATTTTCTTAAATAATTTCATCTGCAATCAATCATTTCAATCATTATTTCATGTAAGGTCAGATGTGTGAGACATTACAGTTATATAAACACTGGTAATGCCTGATGATTGGTATTATAAAAAAGAGAATGTAATAAAGCATAGTCCACTCTGCCTGAGGGTGACTGTTGTGTCTATGAGAGAGTGTGTGGGTGTGTGTATCATATGGATTTTTAATGTAGCTTTAAAAAATAAAAAGTCTTATCACTACAATGTCTGAAGTGTGGCATGTCTAACACTGGAGCACTGCAGTGTGACAGTTTATAATGATGTCTAGCACTGGGGAATCATGCCACAGAACATGTAGCATGATGTCCCACCCAGTCACAATATCCTGTAACCAGGCCGATCAGTCCTAACACTAAACTCTTAATGTTCAGCATCTAGTGAGGCAGCTTTTAGTACCATTTTATAAGTCTTTGGTATAACCTGGCCAAGGTTCGAACCCACAATCTCCTGCATCAGAAGAGGATGCTGTAACCACTAAACCAATAGAGTGGTCTTTGAGAGAGAGAGAGAGAAGATGAACAACATTTTAAAATATCTGAATGAATTAATTCATTATTTAGAGATGTGTTTATTTAATTTTCAGACCTTGATGAATGCACTATAGTTGATTCCTGCCCACCATATTCCATTTGTAACAACACTTATGGTAGCTACCATTGCAACTGTCGGGAAGGCTTTCAACAAGTTGGAGTACTCTGCAGGGGTACTGCTTATTTCTTATTTGAATTTTCAGAATAATCTGTTATAATTTCCTTCACTTTCAATAAAGTTCATATCAGTTTGTTTTTGTTTGCTTTTTTTATCTGCATATCTCTCTGTTTATTGTTATCTGCATATCACTCTGTCTATTGTTATCTGCATATTTCTCTAATGTTACCTGCATATCTCTCTGTCTATTGTAAAAAAAATGCTGTATTTTAAATTTGCAGGTGTCATCATTTTCTTGGGTATAGTATCAAATATGTTAATGTATGGACTAGTATAGAAGCCAGATTTTTTGTAAATTTTGTTGCCTCACCAGTTCAATAAAAGTTAGTGTTAAAAACTGTAAAAACAATTTTACAATGTCAGTTTAAAACAGTTTATGGTTAACACCATATTCATTAATACAAAATTTAATAACCAGCATGGGTACACTGTAAAACGTGTATCTCATTAACGCTGCTGTTCATTTTAATTATTCTTGTCTCCTTGACAAAGGTTGGTTGAGGACTTAACATTGTGCATCTCATATGTGATACCATTTATACTTGCTTATGAGACAGGTCCAACTGCAAACTGCACAGACACAGATCTCACTGTGACCTTTTCTGGTGAAGTTGTAGAGATTTTCTTTGACATGCAATCAAAATATAGTACCTGTTTTACTTAACCAAGCTTGCAGTGTTGGTGTGTATCCATACACATTGAAGCAAAACAAGGTCAAATAAATGTGGCAAAGAAATTAGCCATTATCTTTGCCACTTTATTATCAACACATGTCAAACATTGCATGTAGATGTCTTTATAAGATCCACTGCATTTAATCAAGAGTAGGTCACTGTGATCTATTTTTCATGAATTAACAACTTTTTAAAAGAAATTTTGTGTAGCTTATATATTGGATACTACATGACCCACAGCAACAAAACTTTACCATTTTCACTGTGACTATTTAACTGTTTGACTTGTTACTTTGTACATCAGACCATATTAACACTATAAGACTAACCCTTATCACACTTTATACACCTGTTTTTTCTTCAAATACATTTCACAATCATAAGTACATCCACTTTCTTGCCAATCCAGCCCTCAAGACTAAACATTTGCTATGGAAGCTAAAAGCTGTCTGCCCACATTAAGTGGCCATCAGACAGAGTGATCTCCCCTTAATACTTGGGCATACTTCAGTTACTACATCCATTTGTGTCAAGCAGCACACTCTGTTCCGTTAAGAGACCTTGCAAACCATCTTCAGGAATTTGGTAAGATATCCAATATTAGAGCAAGTTAGAGGAGTGCTTGCCTCTTTTCAAAGGGAAGTATACTCCATCTATATTTCCAATTTTTTTCTTGCTCCTTTCTTTTATACATTTTTTGTATCTATTGTAGAAGTGTAACTTTGTCTTAAATATAGGCACTCTTCTGTGTTTAACTGCATGGGTTGCTATTGTGTCCTCTCACCTTGGGACTTTTGCTGTATGATAAATAGCTATACTTTCTTGTAATATTTATGCTATGTAAAACTCACGGTTGCAGCTTGTTTTTTGTCCATGTGCATTGCTGTATAATTTCCACATTGGTCAGATACATATAGGTAAGTTTTGTATATATAATTTATAGTCATAGAATCCATTTCATAGCTATTAAAAGCAAAGCCTCAAAATATTTACCTGTATAGTCAGTATCTTGGGTCTAAGTTTACACCATATAATTTCTATAATAAGCCATCTTGTATTTATTGGAAACAATGCATTATTAGCTCTACCTGTATAAGATGCCATATGGACCCTTTGTTATGGGAAGCTTTCCACATTATAGTATTATCCCACTAATGTCCACTCTTTGAGTTCCTAATGCAGGACATATGGCTGGCTACACCTGCATAATAGTGTCTGCTCAGTTTTTCATTACAGATTTTAGACTATGGGCAAGACAAAGTGCAAGCAGTGTGAACAGTGGAAGGGTATGAATGAAACATTTTGTGCCAGTTTAACTCCAGTGTGTTGCCACTCTAGAAACACAGGCTGCACAAAAAGTCAATGGACCTTAGTAGTGGGAGTGCAATCAAAACAGAAAGGGTGTACAAAGAAAGGGTGTACAGAGAAAGGGTATACAGAGGTGCACTAGATGAGGATGCCATTAGAATTCCTGCTGACTTTACTTTGGTCAATGATTTACTTTTGGATGAGTATTATACTTTAGAAGGCTCACCAGCCAAGAAGCAATCTAGGATATCCGTTTCAGTGACAGTTACCACCCCAGCTCAACCCTCACCACATCAACTTGACAATATATTTTTGGTGGGACCAGTAGGCCTGATACTGCATGGGTTCTCTACTGGCTACATATGACTGAGACTGAGACCAAATCAAGCCAACTCAGGTAATGCAAGTAATTACCAGTTTTGTGGATCAAATGTCCTTTAACCATCCCAACATAAAGAACTGGACATTATCTTGAAAGAAAATATGGCACTCTTCCTTGATAATTTCACTCTGCCATACATGTCTGATCGCAGCAGGTCAGCACTACAGTCGATGTTACCCTTAAGGTCAAAGGAGGGAATGCCTTTGGCCAGTATGTCTGTCTGACTTCAGGACAACAGCACTCTAATAGTTCATCCAACCCACTATAGTGCCAGAAGACACTCAAGGCACCCTAACCCAGTTCAGTGCCTCAGTACTCATGTGACCCATACCACTCAAATTGAGGACTTGTTTAGTGATCATCTGGAAGTTACCATATGACAGACTATTAATGTGGCTGAACACCAGTTTAGATAATCTTCACCAACTAAATCTCAGATGTACAAGAGGCATCAATGTTGCCACATTCTTCTAGAGATGATGAAGCATGCTCACAAGCTCTTCTTTGCTAAACTTAATGATATCAATAGAAGGCTGCTTTCTGGACACCAGTCAAAGAAATCTTTTGCTTGTTTGCTACCAGAATTTTGTCCATCACCTTATTCTCCATCAACAGCTCAGTCAAGAGATTATTTGCTTATATTTTAATGAAGATAGACCATCTGGCATTCAAACTGCTGCCACAGTCTGGTTTATTGACTGACTTATTGGGTTGCCTTATACAAACTACTGCAGGACCCTAATGTCAATGGACTTCTTGCAGTGACACCTTCTATTAAAGTTTTGTAAGATATTTTATAAAACACTGGTGCATTAAATAGAAATCCCTGCAGTAGACAGAGACATTTCAGGCCAAGGAATGTCAAAAGCCTTCTTAGTATGAATGGACTGGTATTACTTTAATGACACAACAATTGGTCCAGAATGTTGTGGGAGGAGGCTCCATTTTGGAATTGGTTTTAATGGCAGAAAAGAGTTTACCGGTATATCAAACAAATCTCCCACAAATACAGCCATCAAGACTGTGAGATATTTTCTGGGAAGCAATCAAAAGGATAGAAATAATGTCTCTTGGATACTAAAATCAGGGAAGCAGTCCTACTTTTCCTATATTTGTTAGGCCACATTTCTCAGAACAAATGTGAACAAGAAGCAGAAAGGAGAGAAGGGGGGCATTCTGACCCCAGTTTCTGTCCATGACAGCCTCCTTACAACAAGAAATGACATTTGTATATAATTGGTGGCTAAAGAAAGTACTTGGAAAGGGCATTCTCATCCTGACTGCGGGGTAGAGTGGTCTAAGGCACTTATCTTTACAGATCACTTACATCACACCTCTCTGTCAGTGTGGGTTCCAGTCTCAGCTAAGCCAGTGTGGGTATATGAGATACTTTCCAATATCTTCCCTTGGGCTGGATGTTCTTCCTGGGCTCTTGCTCACTGGATATACTGGCTGCTATGTATATGATATCATGTGCTGAGCAAATGGTATTAAAACTTGAAAATACAGAACAGATCTCATTCTCTCTGACAACTCCATTGTGGTAAATTATATCAGAAAACAAGGGTGAAAGAAATTCCCACACCTCTGAATTCTTGTGATTTTCTAAGATGGGCTTGTAAATGACAAATCCACATATCAGTTCAACATATTTCAGGCTGAGTAAATGTATTAGCAGACACTCTATCACAAAAGAATCAACTACACAAACAGAATGTTTGCATCATTCCTCAGTTTCAGTTGTGTATGTATCTGCAGGGATCGACTACTAGTGGATCTATTTATGACAAAGTGGAATGCAAATCTTGCAGCCTTTGCCTCATCAGTTTTATATCCAAAGGCATGGGCATACATTGGATGGCATGGGCATACATTGGATGGCATGGGCATACATTGGATGGCATGAGCATACATTGGATGGCATGGGCATACATTGGATGGCATGGGCATACATTGGAATGGCATGAATGTAAATAATTACTGATTCCAAAAATGCTACAAAAAGCAAGAGACTTGGACTGTCACATCATCCTGATTTCTCCACTCAAGAAGGACAAGAAGGAAAAATCATAGATAAATGACCGCAGCAACCCCAAGGAAAATAAAAATATTTCCTATTCTGCTCAAGTAATCACAACTGTAGGTGTTTATCCAAACTCAGAGCTGTTAAACCAGCATATCTGGATAAATATTAAACAAGCCTTCAAGAACAAACAGTGAGCTCCAATCATGATTAAATGCTACCTTTCCATAATATTTTACATTGCTTCAAAATCATGTAAGAGAGGATATAGAACAAATTAAAAACCTTTCCAATTTGTCAAATTATGATTTCACACAACCAAAGGCATTGGCACAGTGCCCAAAGTGAAATCTGACATGGGTTCTACCCTGGCTGAATAAAGCACAGCTGGAATCAATCTTGAGGCCTTATTGGTACACCCTTTGTACTTTACCTACATCAGGCAGAATCAGCAAAATACATGCATTATCAGTTGACCTTACTATTGACAGGTCTGATGGGATGGATAGTTGACTCCTGCTTTAATTGCCAAGAATAGGCTCCTGCTCATGAGCATCCAGACTCTTGTTATGAAACCTCTTTCTAGCCATCATCTCTCCTCTCAAAGTTTACCTACAGTACTTAATGAGAGCTTTGAAGTGGTACCTGAAAAGAACCATTAGTTGGTACAAAGACAGAGATCCATTCTATTCTTAACACTGAAATAATGAGAGGACAATATCGCAGCGCAGGCTTTATTATGCTGGGTAATGGTGGGTTATCTGTTCTGCAAACAGAGAATTAAACCAAAATTAAATGAACTTATTATGCGTTTCAGCTCATAATGTTATGGCAGTCAAAATAAGCATTGCATTTAAGTGAAACTATTCCCTGGCAGACATACAAGTCACAGGATGGGTGATGGAGATGACTTTAACTTCTACCTCGGATACATTTTATTCCATGTGGCTCAATTAGACCTGGTGGGAATTATCACCGCAGTGCAACAGGTTGCCTTAAACTATTGTTTTGGTGGCTTCATAAGGATACAGCATGACGATTTCCGCTGGATTTGTGAGAGTGAAATATGTTCCCTTTTTCTAAAGCAGCATTTCAGCACATGGAGGTGATTCACCAGCTGGGTTCTCAATCTAGAAGCCACATCACATACCTTAGAGGACCAGAGATGGCCTCTCTGGGGTAATAGGATGTAACTCCCTCCACCTCTTACCTGTTCTCCTAAGGTATTATGATTAGGTTGCATGTGTCTAGAAGAAACCAATTGTTTGAGTAAAATCTTTTCTTTGATAATACTTACCAGAACATAATATGGTTACACCCTTCCAGTTTTCCAGCAGTTATATCCAACTTAGAGAAAATGCATGTTTTGCTCCAGTAGTAACTGAAATATTCACATGATTTTGCACCAATATGGGTATCAAAGGGAGATCACTGTCTGATGGCTACCTATAATGAAGGAGACTCAAATTAGGGTTAACAGATGGATGAAATCGTTGAGGTAATTCAATCAACTTTTGATAATACATCAAAATAATAACATCTCTTTTGTCATACACAAATATTTGTATAATGATTTTAACATTAATCAAAAATAAGTCTTCAGAAAAATCATTAAAGTCAATCAGTTTATTATAGACTTTAAATACAAATCAAAATGAGATGCATTTTTCACAAATTCATATCTTGGAAAGATAAAGTTGCTTTCCTTTCAGTATCAATAGACATGTATCCATAATAAGCAAACACATTGCCTGATGACTAGAATTGCACTGTAAACCACTGAAACTGCATCCATCAATATGTTTGCACTGGTTTGATTTCATAAGAGAATTAGCCTAAATGTCATCATGCATTGTTTTTGTTCACAGCACATGGCAGTGACTGAGCACAACTCCATGTTTTTTGCACTAATAAACACAGTTGGCATGGAGCAGTCACATGGTCTCAGAATAGTACATCTGGGTCAAGAACAAAAATTGCCAAGAAAAGAGAAACAACAAAACTATGTGCATTTCATTACTACCTAAGAATTTAGTTTCAAGTATATAAGTGCAGATTTTGAAGAATAATTTATATGTTAGTCAAAAGAACTTCTTAGGAGATCACTATGATGTGTAGTTTTAAAAAGAAATTAGGTTGACCCTATTCCTGGATGTCATTGTGATGTTGGCACCTTTCATGTATTATAACTAGCTGGGGAACATTTTGTCTCTTAATTAGTGTGTGCCATTTCGTTCAAGGACCATTCAATTCTCAACCATTGTCAAAATGAATCCAGTAGTGTTGTTGTAACTGAGATTGATTGCACAGTGCTCTCAATACCGGTCATCAAATACAAAACTACACAGTCATGTATGAATGTTTACCTGTCAATATGTTCACAAATCTTTCTTGTATTCTACAATAATATCAAAAGATAAGCTAACATTTTAACATTAAAAATATGTTATTTTGGGGTATGCAAATAGTTTGGTCAAATAAATGTGGGAGTTGTGTATATGGATCCATCTTAGCAACTTTACACATCAAGAAACCAAAACTGGGTAACTGTGATGCACTTTCAATGAAATTTCAGTATGCCATTCATACTTTTAATAATACATAAGTAATTATTCTATGTAACAAGTTGCAAGGTGTGACCTACAAAATACTCCTTCCTATATCCATGTATGCTAGTAATATATGGAATTAAATAAGAGAACTATGACACAAGGATAAGTTTTTCAAGACATTTATTATAATTATTATTATTATTATTATTATTATTAGTAACACATAAGTAATTATTCTATGTAACAAGTTGCAAGGTGTGACCTACAAAATACTCCTTCCTATATCCATGTATGCTAGTAATATATGGAATTAAATAAGAGAACTATGACACAAGGATAAGTTTTTCAAGACATTTATTATAATAATTATTATTATTATTATTATTATTATTATTATTATTATTATCATTATTTAGACATAGATGAGTGTACAGCTAGTATATGCCCACAGAATGCAGTGTGTCGTAACGGTGTTGGTAGCTATTACTGCACTTGTAAGCCTGGATACCAGATGCAAGGACTGCTTTGCATAGGTAAAGATAAAACATTAATAAGGACTTAAAATTTTATGACATAAAGTAGGTATGAATAATTAATTCATATTGTGTACCAGACTTTTGTTATGATTTTAAGAAGTAAGAAGATGTTTACTAAAATTAAGTTCAACATCTGATCTTGTTGACGAGTTAGTGAATTCTTTCCACTAGAAATGATTATTTTTCCAGAACATTCTCTTGCATCATAGATCAGGTGACATTCTATATAAGAGGTCTGGTAAAATTATTAATTTCTGTTTCATATCAGTTTTTGGAATATGATCAGAGTTTGTACTTATATTCAGATATAATTTTAGAAGAATTATTTATTTAAATTATTCACTGGAATTACAAAGAGCTTATTGACTTTTTGGACTAAAACACTACTTTGAGATTATTGAGAACTGAAAGACATTCTGGATTACATCATTGTGGTACATAAGGACATTCAAGATTATTGGAATTAATGTTTGGAAAATTATATAATTTTGAACTTGCAATAAATCAAACGTAGAATTATTTGGGATTTAATTCACAACACAATAGTGTCTTTTGAATTTTCACATTGTAACTTAGAGAAATGAATTATTTGTCAGTTTTACTAAACTTGTTGGTTTCACTTCTTTCTGCTACATATTTTAAGATCATAAAGTCTTAACAAATTCAAGGTGATTATCTGAGTTCCAGGACAAGAACTGTTTACTGGATTAATGGCCAGCATAACAAATCTATGAACCTGTTGGGAAATTCATTGAGAATAGATGCTATTTCATTTAACCAGACATTATTTGAGACATTGCCTTCCAAGTTTGTTATTTCAAACATGACATTGTTGTTTTGATTCTGACACATTGTTTTAAAGCACCAGATTTGAATTGGATTTTAAGTGTAGCCATCTTGATTTGTTGTCCTTTTAAACATTAATAAAGCATTTTTATGTAATTCATTTAGCAATGAAAGGGTAATATTCTTAGCTGCCAACTGTACAAAACTCTCTTGTTCTTTCCAAGAGACTAATTGTACATTACTCTCTTGTACTTTCTCTTAATGTTTGTTTATGCTTATTTTGGTTTTAAGATCATTGTAAAACTTATTGAGGGCTAAGGTGATTCACTGGGCCTAGTAAGGTCATTCATTGGACCTAGTAAGGTCATTCATTGGACCTAGTAAGGTCATTCATTGGACCTAGTAAGGTCATTCATTGGGTCTAATAAGGTCATTCATTGGACCTAGTAAGGTCATTCATTGGACCTAGTAAGGTCATTCATTGGGTCTAATAAGATCATTCATTGGACCTAGTAAGGTCATTCATTGGACCTAGTAAGGTCATTCATTGGGTCTAATAAGGTCATTCATTGGACCTAGTAAGGTCATTCATTGGACCTAGTAAGGTCATTCATTGGGTCTAATAAGGTCATTCATTGGACCTAGTAAGGTCATTCATTAGACCTAGTAAGGTCATTCATTGGACCTAGTAAAGTCATTCATTCACCAAGTAAGGTCAAGTAAAGTCATTAATTGGGCCAAGTAAGGTCATTGGACCAAGTAAGGTCAATGGACTAAGTAAGGTCATTCACTGGACAAGTAAGGTCATTGGACCAAGTAAAGTCATTCATTGGACCAAGTAAAGTCATTCATTGGACCAATTAAGTTCATTTATTGGACCAAAAATATCTTGTATTATTCTTTTTAATTTCAGATAAAAATGAATGTGCACAAGAGATAAATGTGTGTCAGCTTCATGCAAACTGTACGAATACTGATGGCAGCTACAGATGTTCATGCATGCCAGGCTTTAGTGAAATGTCAGGATTGTGTACAGGTAAGTTGTTTATCAGGTATGAGCAAATGATAGATAATAGATGACAATATTTTTTTATATCTGTAATTTGGAATTTAATGTTAACTGTAAGTATAGTGTTAGACTTTATTCCCTTACTGACGAAAGGGACCAATCCATTTGCATCTGTCACATCCTTTGAAGGACTTAATGAGTTGAAAGTTGGTTTGCAGCAAACTGTTTCATTAAGAAACCAAGTTCAACTGCTTCTATTTTCTCATAATGTATAACAGAGTTATGGCCTCAGTCTGACTTGAAATTTTGCCTTTCAACAGCTGTTTTGGGAAAATATGGCAATGTTGTACTTTTCATCTAGAGATTACATATGCATACAAATATATCAAGAACATTTTCACGGCAGTCACTGGGTAACATAACTCATGTAATTTTTCATGCCCTCAACTTTTTTTCACAGCCTATCCAAAAAAACTAAATTAATTAAATGTATGACAGTTTTTGTTCATACAGTACACACATACTGGTATGCATCCATTTATCCATCCATGAGGGCCTGATATTTATGGTAGTCAGAGGTTGGGGGCTGATCCTTTTTGACCATGGACTTGTCATATATTACTGACAATAGCCTGTCATGACCATGGACTTGTCACATTTTACCAAGACTAGCCTATAATGATCATGGATTTGTCATATATTACCAGCACTAGCCTGTCATGACCATGAACTTGTTATGTATTACCAGCACTATTAGCCTGTCATGATCATGGACTTATCACATATTACCAACACTAGCCTATGATGACAATGGATTTGTCACATATTATCAACACTAGCCTGTCATAACCAATGACATGTCACATATTACCAACACTAGCCTGTCATGACCAATGACTTGTCACATATTACCAAAACTAGCCAGTCATGACCATGGACTTGTCACATATTACCAATACTAGAATATGATGATCATGGATTTGTCATATATTACTAGCAATAGACTGTCATGACCATGGACTTGTCATATATTACTAGAAAATACTAGTCTGTCATGACTATGAACTTGTCATATATTACCAACACTAGCCTGTCATGAACATGGACTTGTCACAAATTACCAACACTAGCCATTCATGACCAATGACTTGTCAAGTATTACCAACAATAGTCTGTTATGACCATGGACTTGTCACATATTACCAACACTAGCCTATGATAATCATGTATTTGTCATCTATTACCAGCACTAGCCTATGATAATCATGTATTTGTCATATATTACCAGCACTAGCCTATGATAATCATGTATTTGTCATATATTACCAGCACTAGCCTGTCATGAACATGAATTGTCACATATTGCCAACACTAGCCTGTCATGACCATGGACATACATCTAGTTAATGATACTGCAAATTATGTTGGGAAAATTTTCATCTGGTTACAATTTTAACTGCATAATGATACTACAAATTATATTGGGAATTTTTTCATCTGGTTAATGATGCTACAAATTATTATGGTAACCATTTCATCTGGTTGAAATTTTAACTGCTTAATGATGCTACAAATTATTATGGGAACCATTTCATCTGGTTGAAATTTTAACTGCATAATGATACTACAAATTATATTGGGAAACTTTTCATCTGGTTAATGATACTACAAATTATATTGGGAAACTTTTCATCTGGTTAAAGTTTTAACTGCATAATGATACTACAAATTATATTGGGAAACGTTTCATCTGGTTAAAGTTTTAACTGCATAATGATACTACAAATTATATTGGGAAACTTTTCATCTGGTTGAAGTTTTAACTGCATAATGATACTACAAACTATATTGGGAAACGTTTCATCTGGTTAAAATTTTAACTGCCTAATGATACTACAAATTATATTGGGAACCATTTCATCTGGTTGGAATTTTGACAGCATAATGATACTACAAATTATATTGGGAAACTTTTCATCTGGTTAATGATACTACAAATTTTACTGGGAAACCTTTCATCTGGTTAATGATACTACAAATTATAGTGGGAAACTCTTCTGGTTAAAATTTTAACTGTATAATGATGCTACAAAATATACTGGGAAACTTTTCATCTGGTTAAAATTTTAACTACTTAATGATACTACAAATTATAGTGGGAAACTTTTCATCTGGTTAAAATTTTAACTGCTTAATGATACTACAAATTATTTTGGGAAACTTTTCAGCTGGTTAAAATTTTAACTGCTTAATGATACTATAATTTATAGTGGGAAACTTTTCATCCAGTTAAAAGTTTAACCATGTAATGATACTACAAATTTAAACTTAATAAGACATGACAACTTACATATATTGCTGCAAACTAAAGAAGACAAAATACCATGATTTGCAAAATGGATATTTGGAACACAAAATAATTTTAATTTAAAAAAGATATTGCTTTTTAAAATGATTGTTTTCTGAAAATGGGGCATGGATTATGTGTTCACTATGCACCTCTACAGTGTGATGTTTGATCCTTTTTCTGGAAGGTTGAAGAGTATATGGTTTCCCATCTAATCAGTTGTGTTTACCACATTTCTCATGTTCACTTTATCAAAGGACACATCACGTCATTGTGTTAAATGTCAATAGCTTATTTAAGTTGATAGAACTTGTTGGAAATAAATAAAGTTTAGATTGGCCCTGACCTTTCCTGTTGTACTTGTCCCAGACATTGATGAGTGTAGCCTCAGCCAGATTTGTCCAGTGCATGCCAGTTGTACCAACATGCTGGGGAGTTACACCTGTACCTGTCAAGATGGATATTATAAAGAAAACAACACCTGTTTAGGTAATATACATTTTAGTTTTAAGGTTTTTTTTGCCTGTGAAGTTGATATCAAGTCTTTTTAATGTGGTCAATGCAATATTTACAATACCATGAAGAGCAAAGTATAATATTTCTTGTATACTGTGTATACTCACTTATAAGTTGAGTCCAACTGCAAACTGCACAGACCCATATCTGCTGTCACATAATGTGCTGGCAGATCTTTGTCTTTGTAGTTTGTTAGGAATAATCAGTACAACAAACAGCATAGACCCTGATCTTTAGGATCTTTGTTGTTTGCAGTTTGACTTGACTTATAAGTGAGTATATACAGTACTTATTCCTAAAAAAACAAGAAAGCAAACGTGTGATAGGTTTACCTGACAATATTTATCAAATTGTACCTGTATTGTGCCCTCAATGGTAACTGAGATAGCTTTGAATTGATCTTAATTCATCTAATTTTAGAAGAGCAATGCTAATGTCCTAATAAATCTTCACGTTAGTGGTTGGTAAGAATGTGAATGCTGTGAACTAATCAATAAATAGTGTTTATTAAAAAGTATCTTAAAGAACATACATACCTTAAGGAATACACCTAACCCAACCCATTATTAGTTCTGTCCCCAATACTTTGTTATTTTATAAATATCCTGTGATAAATGATAAGGGGGTTTACTGACCTTACAGTACTTCACAAAGCTCATAAAATTATATTTTCTACACCCTTTGTTACAGATGTTGATGAATGTTTGAACAGTCCATGCTCTGGTCATGCCAACTGTACCAACACATTTGGCAGTTACACTTGTACATGTAATGAGGGGTATCACATGATCAACCAAGTTTGCCAAGGTGAGAAACTATAGAGTTGAAATTCATGACAAACCTTTGAATTCAAATTCATAACAAAATTGTCTCTAAAGAACAAGAAACTTGACTTTGTATAAAGGTAAGTCAAGAAACATTAAAATTTATTTTAAACTCCAGAGAGAAATTTACAAATAGTTTTGCTTACTTATCTTTATTCGAGTAAAAGATATAAATTAAAATTATCTTATGGAATTATCATATATCCTTCTGTTGGTAAGTTGCATGATCTTTATATGTTTTTTTGGGGGTCTGGTTTATTAAAAAAAGATATATCAGTGACTTTCTGATGCTGATGGTGGTATCAAATGTTATTAAAATTTTGGTTAAAAGTTTTCAAGTGTTAATACAATTTTGGTTAAAAGTTTTCAAGTGCTTCCTAAATCAGATCCAGCTCATACTTCTAATGCCTTACCACAAAGCTGAAACAGTTAATTTTTTGACATGCTTGCTTGACCCTTTAACTGTGATGTTTAGGTCACACACAAAATAAATTCAGGACTCATTATAGTTGTTCATTTGTTTTCATTTTATTAACACCGCTATGCATTCTGTTCATGCTTGAGAGTTCTAACTGAAGCAAATTAACACAGTTGCTCATCCCTTTGATTTTGTTGTCAAGGTCACAAAAACAGAACATTTGATTTTTGGTTAAAGTTTGTAATTCTGTTAATATGGTACATAGGATATTTCAGTGTAAAGTGAACATATTTTATTCTGTAAACACTTTTTTGGCTAATTTTATTATTGTTGTTTGTTGTTGTTGTTATTTAATGCCATTTTTCAGCACACAATAGGCTATACATGGCGGCCAGTATTAATGGTGGAGTAAGAACCTGGGAAATCCCCAGAAAGAACCACCGAGCCCTCAAGAAGCTACTGGCAAGCTTTCTCACATACAAATGCCGAATGTGAGACTCAAACCCATGCAGACAGAGGTGAGATGGCAGTGATCCGTAACAGAGAGTGCTTTAGACCACTCAGCCACTTGGGGTCCCAATTTTATTATTAAACTTAATTTAAAATAGTTGGGTTTATAGCATTGGTTAAAACATGCCTCAAGATGCAGCTGGGCTGTTATGTTGAAATGTGGGGCACATTGTTGAGCCTATGTTAGTGGCAAGTGTGACTTAGCAATCAATTTTCCAGCATCATCAGCAGGAGCAAGTTAGGTTTTGGTTAAATTGCTTCATTTTTTGTGAGCCTCTTGGCATGAATCATTATGAAGCCAAGACAATTATTTTTATAACATGCTCTTTGACCCCTTTTACCTTCTGGACAATGCCCCCATCATAGAACATTTACATTAGAGTTTTGGATCTGGTGTTTTTTATTTGAATGCATTTCTTAAACCCCTTTATATATTTTCATCATATTTGGTATTGATCATTATGAAGCTAAGACAATACAATCACTGATAAGCACATTTACCCCTTTGACCTTGGGGTTAAGGTCACAGTCCGAAAATTGGCAGAAAGGTTTTGGTTATGATTTTTTCATTTGCATATACTTCCTAAATCATTTGATGGATTTTTTTTATATATACTTGTAACAAATCATTATGAAGTTTAGAAAATTTATGCTTATGCATCTCTTTGATCTCTGAGTGAAAATCACATGGTAAATGTGTGTTACCATTTTGGTTACAGTAGTTTTGTAACTTTGTATTACCATTTTAGTTACAGTATTTTCATTTGAATATATTTTCCAAAACTCCTTGATCAGTCTTGTTCATACATTGGATGAACCATTAGGGAACTAAGATAATCCATTCCTCCACATTCTTGCTCACCCTTTTTACCTTGGTGTCAATGTCAGGCATTTTACAGCAATGCTATGATCATGGGTTCATTGTGCAGGCACTGGCCTTCTTTGTTGTTATATGTTATCCTCATGTTTGTGACATTCTTTAATTTTAGTGTAATCCTTATTGTAAATTCTTCCAATTTGCAGATATCAATGAATGTCTATCCAGTCCTTGCCTGGCCCATTCGACATGTGAGAACTTTGGTGGTGGATACAACTGTACCTGTGTAATTGGATACAGCAAGGGACTCACAGGAATATGCACAGGTTTTAATTTTGTTCTTAAATTTCTAATTCAATGATTAAAGAAAAGGAAAATTCATTTTGTTTGGTGTCATCCTGTTTTATGATTATCTACATGATTTCCACACTACTGTGGGAAAAGTTGGAATGGTTAGGAATTAGAATGGCTTCCTTCCCCTATATTTTTGGAAATATTGGTCAGAGTCAGGGAAAAGCCTGGAATTTTCAGAAGGAACCTAGAAAGATCAGTTGCAGAAAAAATACATTAAATGTCATAATTTATCTGATCATAAATTAGCATATTGGGTTAAATTACTGGAATATTTGGAAGCTGTGGCACTCTCAAGTTGGTCATTGTATAAAGTTATACATGTGAATCTCAAATGGTACCTTTCCAACCAGCTAAATTATATATATTTGGGGAACTGCACAAATGACCACTAAGACAAAAATTCTTTCAGAGCTTTTGGCTTTGGTTGTCTTTACTGGATTTGTATTGCTTAACTGATAAAATTCTGACAAAGATATTTGGGAGAAATACAAATGCAAGTCGCTAGAAAATTTTAAATCATCAATATTCATTTGTGGTATCATGTCAAGTCATGCCTGTGTTTCAAATGTCAGTGGTACAAGGTGATTTTCATGACAGTACTGTTTAATTTTGCAACTTATCTGCTAAGAACATAAAAAGAATGTTGAAAACTGAAAGAATTTGTGCGAAAAATGTCTCTTCCAACAATAACATTCCGTTTTCTGATGTAGATTTTCATAAAGATGTTGAAATTAGTTGAAGTATTAACTGGGTCAGATGTACACAATTTTCATGAATATCTTTTCTAGAATATGCCAATTGATTTTAACATGGATGAACAATAAAAACCTGATAAAAACGTAAAGCCAAGTCCAAGTCCCCAAAGGTATTATCGAAGACATGTGTCCAAACAATTCTTTTGTACTCACTTAGCCACCATTTACACCAAAGGTACATGTAATGTCTGTCATGTTAAAATAAAGTGTCAAAAGTGTATTGCCTATACATAAAGGTTCCGTCAAGGATACTAGGTATATAGTACATGGGGACAGTTTCAAACCATATATGGAATGGTATCATATTGTGTAAGTTCCATGGAAAGTGGCCATTTCCAAATGTGTTTCTGTCGAAGGAAGATGGGTAAAAATGAAGATGAATTTGCTGTTATATATGTTTCACCGATATAAAAATGGTTTTGAGAATACCTTTCAAATTGTCATCCCATGCATTCACTGTTTTCATTTGCTGTCACTAATTAGGTAGATACAACAATTGTGGCTTCCATCAGGAAAGAATGGGTTCTGTATTTCAGCAAAAGAAATCTGGTTTTCATACAAATTTCTTCTACTCTTTTGTTATCATATTGTAAAAATATTTCATCCATTCTAATGTTATCACAGAAGGAATATGTAGATTTTTAATTTCGTGACATGGAGAACAAGTCAATATACAAGTGAGATTGGTCACAATTATTTCAAGAATTTATAAAAGATTTTGGCTTTGTGGCATCTGATCCAACCCAGATTGATAACAGTAGAAAGTATTTTTTGTTGAAATCACAACAACTATTTGAATACAAATCATATACAGGTTATAGATATCCAGATAATAAAATCAGGTATTTATTTTAGCACTAACCGGAGCAAATTTGGCACCTAGATACCTTGGATGGATTCTAAGTCTTCATTATGTTTTGATGACTGTGACCTTATTTTCTATATTTTCAACAACAAAAAATTTTGGATTTAAATTTTTTATAAGCATTGTAAGAATATTAAGCCAAAGATTACTTGAGGTACACTGCATAAATTGGAATGCCTACTTGTATTATTTTAAGAAGACCTTAGATTTTCTGGCAATTATTCAATTTCCTTATACTTTTAAGACTTGGACAGTTTTGACGAATATCTTTGAAGCAGGATTAAGCAAAACACACTTGGCATTCTGTAGAATATTCTGTTTGATATTTAGATTCCCAAATTAGATTTCAAGTCATTTAATTAATTTGTGTATTTTTTGGCTCAGATTGAAAAACTTTTTAAAGTTATTATTTTGACAAAAACCTTGTAAAAATGATTAAGCAAAAATACTACATGTAGATGAATTAATTAATCTTATTTGCATTTTTATGTAGATATGCTCATTACATCTGCAGACCATTATGTTAATTATTCCTTTTTAGCTTAGGACTACTACGTAGTGACCTAGTGGTTAGAGTGTCTGCCTCAGATACGGGAGGTCATGGGTTCAAACCCCAGCCGAGTCATACCAAAGACTTATAAAAATGGTGCTAACAGCTGCCTCATTCAGCGCTCAACATTAAGAGGTTAGTGTTAGGACTGTTCAGCCTGGTGTCAGGATAATGTGACTGGGTGGGTTATGATGCTATATGGCTGCAGCATGTTGCCCCAGTGCTAGACATCACTGTAAACTGCCACACTGCAGACATTGTATCGATATGACTGAAATTATTTTAAAGCTATATTAAAAATCCAAATCACACACACACACACCTTTTTAACTTCACTGGTCATAGACAAGAATACATTTGTTAGATGGCATGTTGTCTTTTGTCCATAATTCTCTATTTTCAGTATCTATCTGTCCATTAGCGCATTTGTTATTGCTTCTCCTCCTAAACTACCAGTGGAATTGCCATGAAACTTTACACACACCTTCTTCCCAAAATGGTGCCAATGTTACATCCAATATGGCTGCCACAGTGGCTAATTTGAAATTTTGTCACTCGAGAATATCAGAGGTGGTTTCAGTTCAGCATTCAGAAGGAAGAAATGGTCGTATATGTATCTTGATTTTCTGGAAATTCATTTTGGACATTTGAGCATCATCCACTTTGATGGATTCTTGGTTTTGCATGTTTTGAAATTTTAGGACAAATACCTTGTTAACAGTTTTGTAAAATACATTCAATTTAAAGAAATAAAATTTAGCATTGATGTCTGTTGACATATGAAGATAACCTGACTAGATTATCATGCCATTATAGCAGTTTTTTGACATACTTTAAAACATAGGGCTGCTGATTCATTGCAATTAAAGGATGAATATAATTTTTTTCTGTGTACTTTTTTTGACTAAATAATTTAGAAGTTATCCTTTTTCTATAGTTCTACACCGTATGATGACTAATTGAGTTCAGCTGGAAGTAAAGTACTCTCATGTTCATTTTCAATTCTGACTTGTGAAAATGGCTGAAAATTCACTAGTCAGAAAAAGAAGAAAAAATGTCCCTTTAACAAGAATTTTTGTTTAAAAATCATCAAGGAATTGCTAAATTTATAATTTATGTGTAATGTTGATGCACAAGTGATTAAATATGCAAGGAATATTCAGATTTGGTGACGTCATCAATATGCACTGTTTAACACTATCTCTGCTACTAAAAGAGACTAGGATGACAATGATTCAGTACATTAACCCCGGGAGGTTTTTGCCATTTTCACCTGAAAATCGAGTAGGAAACACATTTGGAAAACTATTTCTGAATAGATCCAAAAACACTAAATCCCCAGTGATCTTTCAATAACATACTGTCTAGTTGTGTTAGAAACATCATTTTTCATTGGCTATTTTACTCGTGCATGAGCAGAAGGGTAAAAGTTTGAGTCCTTTTTTTTTTTTTTTTTTTTTTGCTAAATGGAGCCATTTTTTTTGTATCAAGACCACTGTTTATTTCAAATGCTCATCTTATCCTACTTTTTGCAAAGGCTCATCTGTCTGTTTGCAGTTCATACCGGTTTGCCTTAGATATGAGACCAAAAAGTCTAAAATCCAGACACAAAAACAGATTCTAACCACAGGTGAAATATTGGTAGAAAAAGGTTGGGTCCAAAAAAATGAGTTTTTTGTATCTGTATTTTGTAGTGCAACTAGATATTCCAGATTATTTGGTATCATTGTAGAGCTACATCTGTCTACTTTTCTATAATACCACCCACTTTAGTGTATCATACATGACCATGACGCTACAGAGCTCAGCAGTAGGCTACTACCTCCTGCCCCATTAAGTCGTAGCTAGGGGTTAATGTGTTAAACACAAAGCTACAAATACTAATATGAGAAATAGAAGCTGTATGTCATGAAAAATGAGTGTGAAATGAATGTATTGTCAGCATTCAATTGATCATGCCTGGTGTGATGTTTCCACAGATTGTGTTGCAAGTTGTTTTGTTAAGAGTTTTTTTTTGTTGTTCAAACAGAGTTCCCCTTTCTATGGTGAGTGACACATTACATCAACTTGAGTCTGCCAGCAAACAAGGAGGTTGATTTCTTGGATTATGTTAATTCTGATAGTGATGTATGTTAATTCTGATAGTGATGGTGGCACATCTGTGATATCAATTACATGTATTGAGGTATTGTTTGTGGAATTAGTGATCACCAGGAAGTAGCTGATATCTCTGCTACTAAAAGAGACTAGGATGACAATGATTCAGTAGCAGCCATTGTACCAGAAGCCAGCAGGTTCAAGTTAGCATATTGGACTTTAGACTGTACCTACCAACTGATGTACTAGGAGAAAGTGAGGTTCAAGTTGGCATATTGGACTTTAGACTGTACCTACCAACTGTTGTACCAGGATTCAATGAGGTTCTAGTTAGCATATTGGACTTTAGACTGTACCTACCAACTGTTGTACCAGGAGTCATTGAGGTTCTAGTTACCATATTGGAATTTAGACTGTACCTACCAGCTGTTGTACCAGGAGTCATTGAGATTCTAGTTAGCATATTGGACACTAGACTGTACCTACCAACCATTGTACTAGGAGCCACTGAGGTTCTAGTTAGCATATTGGACACTAGACTGTACCTACCAACTGTTGTACTAGGATTCAATGAGGTTCTAGTTAGCATATTGGACTTTAGACTATACCTACCAACTGTTGTACTAGGATTCAGTGAGGTTCTAGTTAACATTTTGGACATTAGACTGTACCTACCAACTGTTGTACTAGGATTCAATGAGGTTCTAGTTAACATTTTGGACTTTAGACTGTACCTACCAATTGTTGTACCAGGATTCAATGAGGTTCTAGTTAGCATATTGGACTTTAGACTGTACCTACCAACTGTTGTACTAGGATTCAATGAGGTTCTAGTTAGCATATTGGACTTTAGACTGTACCTACCAATTGTTGTACCAGGAGCCAGTGAGGTTCTAGTTAGCATATTGGACTTTAGACTACCTACCAACTGTTTTTCCAGTAGCCAGTGAGGTTCTAATTATCAATTTGGACAAGCTCAGTGTCACACACCTGATATTCTTTGATTAATCTCATATTAATGGAAAACAGTTGACTGATGAAAATTTCTTTCCATCCAAATAAATCAAGAACTAATTTACTAGTTGTTAAGTTGCTTAACAAACCTTTTCTCTTGAAAGTGATTTTGTTTTATGCACTAACTTGTACGTGTACATATATGTTGACTCATTCACTGGATGGTAAAATCTATCAGTTTATCATTATGTTCATGATAGCATGTACTTATACAAATATATATTGTTTGAAGATGTTATTATCATTATGTAAAAGAGTTTTGACAACAATTATACCAGTATAAATTGTTTACTAACTGTATAGCCAATGTTGTCTATATCCAAAGGTACATAAACGTTTTGAAAAATAATTGATGCATTTGGATATACACGTACTTGTAATATTTCTTGGTTATAATGTTTAAAAGTCCTAGTTCACCTGTGAAACATTATCAACAATCTTAGCTGTATGTTTTTTTGTTTTTCTTTACCACCCAGTTCAGATAAGGTTGTCACTGAAATTGATCCACGTCTACATTTTACCATGTATGTGTAATCATTTATGAAATCTATAGGGACATTTTGATAAAGATTAAATTTTAAGAGTGAACATTACTTTTATGTGGAGAAAGACCCACATATCTTACAACATTTTTATTTACAGTTTTTGTTGTATGAGAAAGTTAGAGATGTTCTATTTCCACATTTTATAAACAGCTATTTAACATTTGGATGTTTTTATAAATTACCATCTGAGACTTGTAAAGGGACGTAATCCATGTGTACATTTACTATAACATTCAGTCTAAATTCATTAGCATGAAGGATATAAATTGGAACTTTGAATAGTTCAGGGATTTGTGTTTGTTCATTTTCCAGATGTAGATGAGTGCCTCTCACACCCTTGTGGGCATTTTGAGGACTGCATCAACACTGCTGGCAGCTATCACTGTGACTGTATGGATGGTTTTGTAAAGGAAGAGTCTGGGACATGTTTAGGTATATACAAATTCTGATTAACTGTTAATAATCTTTGGAGTAATTATAAATTAGTTGAACTAATATGCATATGGAAATTAGAAAAAAAATGAAATATTGAGTGAAGTGAAAGATGGAAATAAAAAAGCAAAAATATGAAAATGAATGTACAGAGGAACTTATAACTTGACTTTGGGAACCATTAGGCATTTTCAGATGTTTATGTCCAAGAATATTATTGATAAGCACTTTTTATTTCCAGTGAATAATAATTTGAACAAATAAATAAGAAAAATATTAGCTATGTATTATATTTATAAATACATGTCCCTAATCAGGTGCATAGTGAACTTAATTTTAGACAAAGACAAGTACAAAATACAAATGTATATATCATAAAATCATTAGGAAAAGCTAATAAATAATATAAATTAAATATACATAACAGCTATATACATGCATGCAGAAGATTGTTTACATCTTGTTTGATTTATATCCCCATATTCATCCTAAGTATTAGTATTAAATGATTTAGCTGATCAATGAATGGATAATCATTATGACATGGGGTTTCACAAGAATATCTAATGATGTCTTTTTGTCCTAAATGAAAATTTTGCCAAGTTGATATCCAGTATGTGCACCACAGCAGCTAATCTGAAAATCTTTTGTTATTGCTGAAGATTATTATAGATGGTTTCAGTACTTGACAATTAAAAGGATGGAATTGTCTTATCTTGAATGATTGGACAGTCTTTTTGCCCAGTTAAGCATCAGTCCCCTCAGGAGACTCTTGTTTATTTCTCAAGTGACAAATCGATGAAATGATGTACCCATAAAAATGCATTTTCTAACCAAACTTCAAAATTTAATACCCATGAATTTAATGTGACTTACAGTATCTGATGAATGGAAAGAAAAGGATGGTGTGTCAAATGAATGTGTTCCATTTTATATTTATTGCAGATGAAGATGAATGTTCTGCTGTTACCTCTCCATGTCCTGCCAATTCAGACTGTTTGAATTTGCCTGGAATTTTTAAGTGTTTGTGTCACAATGGTTATTACCAAGCAGGACCCATGAACTGTATAGGTAAGTTAAAAATAACTGAAATATATTTAAGAATAGATATTTTGTATTTTTGTTTCCTTTCTTAGGCAGACAAATAACTGTATTGTTGTTATTTTTTTTATTATTTATTGATTTTGTCTGAAAATATAGTTTTACAGTTTTGCAAGTTTCATTTGCTGATTTTAAATAAAGGAGTTTATATTTTAGTGGTGACAACCATTAACATTTTCTGCTCATACAAAATTACCATTTTATGATGTGAAAGAGCTGAAAATATTTTACAATTGTCTTGCAGATATTTTACACTACACCACACTGTCTAGATGAGAATTCAAAAGGACCTATATACTATAAAATATGGAAAAATTACAAGAATATATCATGCAATCCAAATGAGTAATTTAAATATGTCAATCTATTCCATTTTCCCTGAGTGAAAACAAAATATATGCATATCTGTTTTAATCTGCTCTGCTCTGTAATTTGAAACATGAATGCTCCTTACCCTTCTGAGTTGATCATATTGACTCATTGTATGTACTTGCCAGTAAGTGAGCATGCTTCTGTTTTGAGCATATTGACTACTGTACATACTTTCAGTCAAGGTGTATACTTGGGTTTTGAGCATATTGACTCACTGTACATACTTTCAGTCAAGGTGTATACTTGGGTTTTGAGCATATTGACTCACTGTACATACTTTCAGTCAAGGTGTATACTTGGGTTTTGAGCATATTGACTCACTGTACATACTTTCAGTCAAGGTGTATACTTGGGTTTTGAGCATATTGACCACTATTTGTATGTAATTGCCAGTCAGTGAGCATACTTCTATTTTGAGTATATTGATTCATTGTACATACTTGCACTAAGTGAGTATACGTCTATTTTGAGCATATTGACTGCTGTTTACATATAATTGCCAGTCAGTGAACATAGTTCTATTTTGAGCATATTGAGCACTCTTTGTATGTAATTGCCAGTCAGTGAGAATGGCATAAATTATCCTTTACCTTGTCCTTGGTAGAAAATAGATTGCATCCCTTGAACTCTTTAATTGCATTATCAATAAATACGAATCAAATGTACTCTAATGATTTTCAAGTTAATTATTAATTATATATATCATTATTTCCAAAGATAGAATGCCTAGGGAATGACAAGCCATTTACTTTGGTTACCATCATTTCTGCCATTTGTGTGGAAAACAAAGACTACTTTAGCATTCTCTTTGGACAAAATGGAAAATTGTTTCATCATGTTTGAAAACCTTGATGGGATGTATTTTTAATGATCACACATAAAGAATGCTAATACCTGCTGAGTAGTATACAGTGTTGAAAACTGTTCCATTTACATTTATCGGTGAAGAATGATTGAAAACTGGTTCTTCTTTTTGGCAAAGGATGAATTAAATGCCCAGCCAAATGACATATTGATGGCCCAGCAAAATGACATATCTTAGGCCCAGCCAAATGACAAATCAAAGCCCAGCCAAATGGCATATCAAATGCCCAGCCAAATGATATATCAAAGGCCCAGCCAAATGACATATCAAAGGTCCAACAAAATGGCATATCAATGGCCCAGCAAAATGACATATTGAAGGCCTAACAAAATGACATATCAAAAGCCCAGCCAAATGACATCATATGCCAAGCAAAATGATATCTCAAAGGTCCAGCCAAATGATATATCAAAGGTTCAGTCAAATGACATATCAAAGGCCCAGCCAAATGTCATAGCAAAGGCCCAGCCAAATGATATATCAATGGCCCAGTAAAATGACATTTGTTATACCCTCAGTATGTAATATGGGGGAATAAAGATATTGATGTGCCTGTCTGTCAATCTGTACAAAATCCATTTGTTGATAAATCATATTTGTTTTCTGCTTTATATACCTTTCTTCATCATATGTTAGGATAACATCCATGACCTTCCAAAATCCTAGCTAATACAGATATTTGCTGTGTCTTTCGGGTTTGTTTTGGTAGCAAGAAAACTAAATGGTCATTTGCTTGCCACGGTAGATGTCAGACAAGAGTGGTCTTCCCTTGGATAGAAGACAATGCCAAATGCTATTATTTAACAGTTACTACTAAATTTTATGTTTGGAAGCATGATTGGAGACTTGTAAATACATAATTCATTTGCATTTTGATCACTTATGTTACTTTTTTGGTTATAGCAAGGTTTCATTTTATTGATCATGATATATGTTTATACTGCTGGCTGTTACTCCATGGTTACTCTAAGTCTGTGATTTTCACTCAGAACAATCTGGCTTCAGCTTGCATTTAAAGCATGGTGTTTATTTGTTACATTACATAATGCACATTCATTTTTGTGGATCCCTAGCTAGGCCACTGATAAATGCCATAATCAACATTACTACCATATAGTTTGTACAGGTAGAGGTATAAAATTGACACATGAAGTTGTTGGGTTTCTAGCATTGTGCTTTCCATTGTGTTTAATAATTAAGTATATCATGGTTTTCTTTTCATTACAGCTTTTTATACCATATTTGAATGTTTTTATATTACATTTTACCCTCAAAAGGGTTGGCTAGAACCATTAGAATTTCAGGATCTCAGCTACCTGGTATACCCAGTCCCATTTCAGAACACAGACTGGTACCTGGCCATGCTTTGTCCAAACCTGCCAGGAAGAGTCCTTGCCATCAACATGGAATGGGTAACATCCTTCACTGATGACCCATGGCTTTCTCTGGAGGATACACTCTTAAAAGAGAACTGTTAATTTCCTTCAGGCCAGAACCTCACATATGTTTCTTTTCAAGATCGTAATTCAATCAAACTACATTACTGGGCACCCAAGTTCATCATGGAACATGGTGATCTGTCCCCAGTGCTGTAGGGGTGGTTCAAAACCTTTAGGTTTGAGTTTCCTCTTTCCATTTTAATTATTGTTTGAGAATCTCTTCAACATGTAGGTCTTCACATTGCGACCATGAACCATCACACCCTACTTTGCTGGATCCTGCGACCCCCATCCAATTACCTTGCTATCTCCAGTTCAAGCTGAACATTAGTTATCATATCCATTTATCAGAGTCTTAGATGATAAGGTGTACCATTTATCAGAGTCTTAGATGAAAGGTGTACCTTTTATCAGAGTCTTAGATGATAAGGTGTACCTTTTATCAGAGTCTTAGATGATAAGGTGTACCTTTCAGCAAATGAGAAGCATCCACTTTAAGTTCATGTCTGGCATCTTGCTGAAGATTTTACTGCTGGACATCATGATCAGCATGGGTGTCATCATATCTGGACTTCTGAAGGGGCCAAAGTCCATTTCACTTGGAAGGATGGCAGGACATGTGCCCACCTCCTGCTGTCCTTCTAATTGAATGGGATTTGGCCCCATCAGGACTGCTAATGAATGCCATTCAACCTTGACACATGTTATCTAGAAACTGTCTTCCTGTTTGTGATTATTTTTCCTGATGGTATCCTCATCATTAAATCCACATTCCAGTCCACCACATCTCAGGCATGCTCCATCATTGCAAGCCATAAGCAAACAGACTTCCTGTTTGCAATTTTTTCCTGATGGTATCCTCATCATTAAATCCACATTCCAGTCCACCACATCCCAGGCATGCTCCATCATTGCAAGCCATAAGCAAACAGACTTCCTGTTTGTAATTTTTTTCTGATGGTATCCACATCAACAAATCCACATTCCAGTCCACCACATCACTATTCCAGACTGTTCATGTATAAAACTGATGCAGAATTTAAATGTATGTTTTGGTGGAAATGAGTACTGAAAATTTAAAACAAATGCAGCAAATTTGAATGGAAGTGTTAATCATACACTTATTTCTGGATCATGTATTTCATATTGTCATTTTAGTCAAAGAAGCAAAGCACATAGTTGTTGTGTACATGTAATACATATAATTAGTCAGCTTGATTCCAGATGTAATTCCCATCTATGTTGGATTGCACTGAAACTGTATTGTGTACCATGTATCCAACTATGTCTATCCAGTCTTAAGACAGCCACTGTTTCAAAAAATTATCATAATCATCACAGACATTTGTCCATTGCTTGGCTTGTGCAGTTTGGAAATTAATTTTTAAAAATCCAGTGTATAAGCCATGCTCAGCCATATTTCATATCAAGTAGCCTCAGAATACATTTAATATGTTCTTTGTATGAATAAATAAATAGATGATATTTTCTTTTCCTACATTAATACCAGATATATTTCATATCAAGTAGCTTCAGAATACATGTAATATGTTATTTGTATGAATAAATAAATAGATGATATTTTCTTTTCCTACATTAATACCAGATATATTTCATTTTGAGGTACAAAAAACATGATATTTTAATGAGTGGTAAAGCCAGGAGTTAAAATATATACCTTTTGATACCACACATTGAATTATATCCAGTATTAATGTAGAAAAGAATATTTTCTTTTTATTATATACCAAACTTATTCCAGACTTGAAGTTTAAAAGATTAAACTCACCTCTCTTCAGTGCAACATGCTCACCCCCACCCCCTTTTTGTAAATTCACCTCAGTTTTATAGGTTGATCATATAAATATACATGATTTAAGAAAGCTGTACGATTGGGTTGACCTAATCTGTTGCAGTAAATTACATTTTTGTCATTTTGTAAGGGGAACTAACTTCAGAGGGACCCAAATGGTGTCTGGTCATATTTCTTTATCAAAGATTAATTTCCAGGTCTGAAATCTATTTATTTGTTCTAGCTCACAAGGTACTTCTTTTCGTTGTTTGCAGGTACAACTTTATAGGCACACAATCAAACCATCACATGTCATGATGGGAAATCTTATATTTTTACATGTAAAAATATAATGATATATTTTTCACATGTGAAAATAAAGGAATGAAAAAATATGAAAAATATTTTTTCAATAAGTCTCTATATTTCATACTTAAAAATATTAATAGATAAGTAATAAATAAATATATGAGACAGCAAGTAATTGAACAAGTAAAGTAAATATAAAGATGAACAGAGTAAATTCTAACTCTTTGCCTCTGTCATTTTCAGTCCAATACAACTTTGTTGTATGCTAATACAAACATGAAAAATTAAAGTCAGTGTAGAATTTTTGGCTCATAACTACAGTTGTATATGTATGGTAGAATTTTGAGCTCATAACTACAGTTTTATATGTATGGTAGAATTTTGAGCTCATAACTACAGTTTTATATGTATGGTAGAATTTTGAGCTCATAACTACAGTTTTATATGTATGGTAGAATTTTGAGCTCATAATGCCAATTTAGTTGGCAAATGAAATATAATGTGTATGCACATGATCTAAAAATAAACCTAGTCTGCATAGAATGACTCATTCTAGCTGTTTGAAGTGTCACACTAGCTGGTGACAGCTGGTCTGTAAATTTGGTGAGCTAGCTGGAAATGATGTTCATTCCAAGGGAACCATGGTAACTCTTTTGGCAGAGCATGAGATTCACAATCCAAAGGTCATGAGTTTGATACCGGCTCATTCCGGCTTGGGTCAGTTTCTTCACTGTGTCCTTGGGGAGAGGCACTTTGTTCCCATTTCCTTTGCATGATATATCCAATAATGTATTTAAAGTTCTATTAAAACCAAGGAAACAACCAACCAGTCCAGAGGTAGTCTACACAAGTGGTTGTAGCTTTGAAACTGGCCATTTGTGTGGCCGGGTAGCTATCCTGACAATGGGTTTGTATCTTCATTTAAGTGCCTAATAACGGAGGATAGCGATATATTACACTTACAAATGATATTTCTTGCTTGACCTTATTTCATTTATTTACAGTTGTTAATGGAATTATTGCTCAAACATTGTGTCTTTATCAATACAGAGTCCAGAGTCTTTAAAGTGTATGCCAGAGTTACACATCTTGATGGAGTGGAGTTGTTTCACTCAGCAGTCTATGATAATCAAAGTTCAGTGAATACTACACATTTCACGGATAGATTCTATTCTGCTGTGAGTATCTTTAATGATTTCAATAAAGGAATCTGATGTTCATAAATAAAGGATCTGGTGTAAAATTAAATATATACAGCTCTCCCTCGATAACTCACGCACATCAGGGTCCAAAAACATAGACCGCACTATAAGTGAGGGTGTGAGTTACCAAGGGACCTCCAAAAATTCCGCTAGACATCCAGAGAACTGTGGGGTTTGGTGGGGGGGGACGGGGCTGTTTAATGACTGAATCCTTGTTTTACAATCACGTCGAGAACAATTGTCAATAAAGTGCTTATTCTGATGAAGTTGTTCGTTATTCTGTATAAATTACATTTATTTTTAAAATGTCCAACATCTGAAAGATTGATAACTTGATTCCAACTGGTTTCAACAACCAACATGGTGCACAAAAACATTTGTATATTATGTCACGGCTTTTTGTTTTGTTGATTAGTCTGGTTCCAGGAGTGTTGTGGGTAGTGTTTTCCAAAAAAAAGCATCTTCCAAGCAGGAAACCAGACTAACTGTTGATACACTACCAAGCAAGATTCCTTTTTATGAAAAAAATGCAACATTTCATGAGACCATCATCAATGTCAAAACTCAATTTTTTAATTGTTCAATTAGTACGATATTGATGCTGTGATTTCATTGCAAGTAACAGTGAAACTTCTTATCATCCTTGAGGATATCTCTATGTGTGAATTCGGGAATTCTCTGAAACTTGTTTTCCCCAGGACAATTGTAAGTATATGTTGAACAAAGCTCTTTATTTTATGAAGTACTCATTTCGCTTGGTTGCCTTGCTATCTTTAATCAGTTATGATTGAGTAGGTTAATTTAAGGTAGTTTAATTAGATTACATTCACAATAACATATATAACAGTGTACGATTGTTCGACTAAAATGAGTTACCCAACGTACGTCTGAGGCTGCTGGTTCTTAAGCATGTAGAATTTATATGCCTTTTAACTTGTTTTTAATTCCACCTCCTTTGATTCAAAAGATGTAATTCATATGATAATAGAAATGGAGGCTTGTTTTTTATTTAGTGCCACAATACAACATGCTTCCACTAGTCCGATATCAAAACACGGTCAGCACTTAATTAGATTCTCAGAGAAATGCTCGCAGACATAGCTGTTATGATAGATGGACATGTTTTATGTTTAATTACAAGATGGAACTAGAGCACAAATTTCAACTAATAAAAAAATAATTCATTGCTATCTATTCATTAAAGTACTGCCTCTACTAGGCATAAGTGATATTTTCATTGATCAAAATTTCCTTGAATATCATTAATTGCTGTGTACTAAGAATGTCCTTTGAAAAGAAAATGTTGCAAATTTTATGACTTCTTTTTAAAGTTGATATTTCATAATGTTGATTAAAATTTTCAGGCCCTTATTATTTACTGTTTTCGATGGTAACGAGCGATGTATCAAAATTTCCATTACCAATTTTGATCATGATTTTCTTCAAGTTCAACAACTAGGGATCAGTTTTGGAGTATTTTCTGATTTCAAAATGGGATGAATGCCTGACCCTGCATTATAAGCAGGTTCGTGAGTTATCAGCATGCAAGTTATCGAGGGAGTGGTGTATTAAGTATATCTATATCTACCTATTATTTTCTTTAAATTTCAAAGAAACAACATGCAGTGCAAGCTTTGGAATTGTACTTAGGGTGCCAGAATGTGATCTAGGAGCCTTGTGGTAATCACTATTTCTGTCTGTCCATCCACCTGTCGATATGTCTGCCGTTTAGAGCCCTGCAACCCTTACACATAATTGGATGCCATTTGTTATGTGAATTACCTGTTACTCTTAGACATGTCTTTTCAAAATTTTGTCTTTTCAGGTCCACATTTGATATAATTATTTCCTTTCTCTGACACTTTTGAATCTCCACTACAGTATATCCTTGTAACTGGCATAGCTCAAGAATGGTTCAATTTATTCTGATGCAGTTTGGTATGAACATTGCCTGACAGAGTTAGGTGTGCCATAAAAAGAGTTTTGTCTTATCAACTTCATTTTGGATATAGTTATGGCCCTTGACAATTAACTTCATACCTTCATATGGGATGTTCATTGTCATGGGAGTAGATCAAGAACACATCAAGATGTTTTTGATGCAGTTTGATATGAAAATGATCTCATACACTTACATTTGTGTGCTTTTTATTGGTTTATTCATGTCTCCTCCAATTTTGAAAAGAATTATGCCCCTTGTCAAGTGTATTCTCATCCTCACATCGAAACTTGGAATGTTCTTAGTTCCAGAACCATATAATATATTCAGCAGGAATTCAGAACAAACAGTTTTTCTTAGATCTGGGGTTTTTCTTTGTCTACTCCATTCTGGATGGAGTTATTGCCCTTGCCATATCTTTATATGGAATATTTTTTTGTAGGCAGCTTAGCTTAAGAACCTTCATGATATTCTGATGCACTTTGATTTGAACATAGTCTTGCAGATCTGTATGTGTCTTTTGTAGGTTTTGTGTTGTCAGCTCTAATTTAGAATTATGGCCCTTGTTGATCAACTTTGTATCTCTACATGGGATGTTGCTTCCTGGATGTATATTTCCATGCAGTTTCCAGGTTGTTTCCATGGAGATACGCTCCATAGAATTGGCAAAAGTATTTGGATATTCTGCCACCTTTTCATGAAATGAGAGGCAGGAAAATGCATGTGTTGCCATGGAAAAGGTTGGATATTTCCTGCATTTGATCATGAACATTTTCGATGCAAACCAGGAGGCTGGAAATTGGGTAGATAATGGCTACACACATGGTATACTTGTAGAATGCTGTGCCAATGTTTAGCCAGCATTTCAAGTTCACTTATAATTCATATATTTGTTAATATTTCTGTACATAATAGAAGATTTTTTGTATCAATGCATCACATGTACATTTTTTATGAGAATGTGTAAACTTCATGATTCTAGTTGAAAATATAACTTTTTTCAGTTATAAGTGTTCACAGAAGAGACTGTTTATTTAAGATTAGTTTACCATCTAATACTTATTTACTTGTGTAGCTATTTCTGCTTTTAGTCTTCTCCCAAATATTGAAGTAAAATGATCTAATCAATTACCATACAATACATACTCACTTATAAGTTGAGTCAAACTGCGAACAAAGAAAATCTTGATCTCCCATAGCATATTGCATCTACAGATAAGGGTCTATCTTGTTTGTTCTACTGATTACTCCTAACAAATTGTACAAACCCAGATCTGCCAGCACATTATGTTGTATGCTGAAATTGATGAAATTTTGACATTACAATTTGAAAATTCATGCATTCCTTACCCAGAATGCAAAACCCCTTCATTTGCCAGAATTTTCACTGAGCTAAATAAAATACAAGCAATTCTTTCTAAGAATTAATTTTTGGGAATAAAAGAATGAGGTGATATTTTAACTTTTGCTAAGCAATACTATATTATAACTGAGAAATAAATAGAAATAGAACATGAAACAAAATGGCAACTGGCTGTTCATCCATACATGTATTAGAATTCCAAATTAGATCAAATGGATATTCAAGGAAACCTTTTATTACTGACTTGTTATAAACTATTTTATTTGCTAAGATTACCGATCGACTTCTAAAAATTGCCAAGCATTTTTATGATTTTTCTCTGACATTTTTGATCTCTTTATTATTGTTTCAATGTATGGCTACATTCCCTGTTGGCTTCTTAGATATCTAGGTGGTTTGTGTATCAAAGAGACATTGCCACATGTAGACACTCTGAAAAAAAATATGACTGATATTGTTTAAAGAGTGGAATAACAATATTTGTTGTGACTAATTTTTAGCAAAAAAACTTCTTGAATTATTGATAAAGACTGATTTGACTTTGTAGTCTTTATTTCATTTGAAACATGTCAGTGTCTGAATATCTTGCTGTCATAGAAATTTAATGTATCACAATACACACTGTATTCAGGATTGGTATATTGCAGTAATATTGTAATGTGGTTTGTGCTATATTGTTTTACCCCAATTAGACTTGGTGTCCCAGTCTGAGTTTTCATAGTAGATTCAGTGGAGTATGTCAGGGAACCTGACTAACTATACAGGAGTACTTCAGACACTTTAATCTATGTTGTTCATGCAAAGCACCCACCTGATGAAGATTTCACTTTTATTTTTTAGCAATTGCTGATCAGATTCATAAAGGCTTGATGTTGCTGACATTGATTATCATCTGTAAGAAACAAAAAATCAGATGATAACATTTACAGTAGGTAAAAAACAAGAAAATACATGGCTGAAAGCAAGCTTTATGAAAGTAGCTTCAGTGAATTCTATAAAGGTTTAAGGGATTATTATGTAAGTGTTTGTAATTATGTAGTTAATAGATTAGGAATTTTACTTACCATCTACATACAAATGTCAGTCTAAAGAAATATATTAATTACTGCAAGCGGCTTATTGTCTGACACTGTTTCATCAAAATGATCCATATGAGATAGTGCCTCAGCTGGTTGATCTCAGCTACCAGAAGTGTCAACAACAAAATGCAGTGATCTCACATGTCAGATCAGATGTCAGATGTTACATAATCCTTGTTTATGCACTTATCAAAAGATGCACATATTCATAGATAAACTTACACGATCCTCGTTCATACATTTATCAAAAGATTTACATATTTGTAGATAAACTTACATAATCCTCATTTATGCACTTATCAAAAGATGCACATATTCATAGATAAACTTACACAATCCCCATTCATACATCGATTAAAAAAAGTCAACACATACTGTAGATGGTATTCTGATTTATCACTGATAAGTTCTTTTATTTCTCTAGAAATAAACATGAAGCATTTATAAATAAGTGGACTTATCTATAAAAAAAGAAACATTTTATATCCTAACAGAGGTGGGTTATGTATGCTTGCATTTACATAATTTGCTTAAAATAGATTTTAGATGTTTAGTATGATAGAATGTCAGACTCATTGATGATTTTTTTAAAAACTTTCTTGTTTTAAGTATGCATACTTTATATATATATATATATATATATATATATATATATATATATATATATATATATATATATATATATATATATATATATATATATACACTCTGTCAAGTCCAAAGACCTAGATCTGTTGCTGCATATGTGTGAGCAGATCATGTTTTTTTTTAAATTAGAGCCAGATCTGCCAGTGCATTATACATGTGTACAGTTTGCAGTTGGACTTGACTTATAAGTGAGTATATATATATGGTACATCATTTCAGTATTATTTATTTCTGTGATTTCAGATACTTGTCATTTTGAATTCTACCAGTCTTGGCAAGGGTTATTTAGGTCAGAGGGTATACAACATCTCTGCAGGGAGTCTTGTCATTGATGGATATATTTACTACAACATTTCATCACCTGTCACAGATAGCCAGCTGCAGGCTGCACTGTCCGCAAATGCCACCTTGTATCAATCTATTGGTCTGCTTGTGGACTTGACTCAGACTTATGTCACAGGTCATTTTTTAAAAACAAAATGTTTTGTCTCATTTTTTTTATTAGATAAGAAGACAACTGTCCTAGTTGTGCTTGTAGTTGTGGTGTCATATTTTGTCATACTGTAATTTTGCAACATGTTTATCTTGTGGGTACATTATTTCAAATCAAGAGTATATTTTGAATTACACAATTTTAAGATCACACAGTTTTGGTAAGAACAAGAATTTGCTAAAATTTATTAAACTTAGCCATTTTATCATGGTGTATGGGATAAGTATTATTAATTCATGGAGCACTATGGCCAAAAAAGCTTATTCAATGGTCCAGTGTCAATCATTCATCATCTGTCAAATTTTCTTTCAACAATTATTTTTTTAAAACTTATAATAATAAAACACCTGACCAAAATTAGACTAAATATGGCACAGGGGATTCTGGCATAAGTAGCTTTCTTTTCTATCCAGGTGATGCCAATCTGCTATCAAATATGGCTGCTGTTGTAAGATCTGTTTAAATGACTTCTAAAAAACTGCAGAACAGAGCTTAATCAAATTTGCCAGAAGAATCCTAGGAGCAAACGTTTTCAGATTTATACAAATAGAGTCAAAAATGGAAACAGTTACTTAAAATAACTGCTGATTCAAACTTTTATTTAAAAGAAATGACTTCTTCAAAGTTGTTAATAGAATTTGATCATTCTTGACACAATTAGTTTTTACAAATGATGGTGATCTGACATCAAAAACCTTTAAATTACTTCTTATTTAAAAATGCTTTTCACAATTTGAGAAAAAAACTGACAAAAGAATTGTGACATAGAGGGCTTTGAGATATGTAACAATAATGTTGATCTTTGAGATATGTAAGAAGAATGTTGATCTGTGACATTGGGGCATAGAGGGCTTTGAGATATGTAACAAGAATGTTGATCTTTGAGGGCTTTGAGATATGTAAAAAAAATGTTGATCTGCTATCAAGTATGGCCATTGTTACTAAAAAAAAGAAAAACCATTAAAATAACATCTCAAAAACTGTACGATAGAATTTGACCAGCATCTGTCATGAAGATCTGTTGAATATTTGCAAATGATGCTGATCCACCATCAAATATGGCTGCTGGTACTATAAATAGAACATCTTTAAATGACTAGTTCTCCAAAACCATTGAACAGAAGTTGATAAAACATGATAGAAAGCATCCTGGCATGACGACTTTTTATGTTTTTACAAATAATTTTGATATGTCATTAGTTAAAAAAAATTGAAATACATGTATCATTAAATGGTTTCTCAAAAACTACTCAACGAAATTTGACAGAAACCTTCCAGGCATAGAGGGATTTAAAATGTAGCCATCTGATGTCAATCTGCCCTGAATATGGATCCTGTTTCAAAAACAAAGGTAGACCTTTAAATGATTTCATCTCCTGTACAGCTTAAAAGTATTTGATAATATTGTACAGAAATTATCTTGAAGACTTTTTAATTTATACAAATATTGCTGATCCAGAATCAAATAATGCTGCAATTACTGAAAATAGAACACCTTTTTCTCAACCTCTCAAAACAGAATTTGATCATATTTGAAAGGATATATACTGGCTAGAGTACCATTTCATTTTATATAAATTATGCAGATTCGTGATCAGCTATGTCCACCAATACTAAAACTAGCAAATTTGAAAATGACTTATGCAGAACCTTTCAGTACAATTTGATAAAAAAATGACAGCATTTTGGTATGAAGATCTTTCAGATTGGTATAAATGATGCCAATCCACCATCAAATATGGCTGCCATTAATAAAAAGTGAAAAAGCTCGAAATGACTTCTGCAAAACCACTGCATAGACTTTGAGCAATCTTAACAAAATGCCTCCTGTGATGAAGACGTTTCAAATATTTGCAAATGACATTGATCTGTCATCAAATATAACCACAGATACTAACAATAGAAAAATAATTCCAATGACTTACTTTCAAAAATGACTCACTGGTCTATTTGACCAAATGTATTACAGAAAGCATCCTGGCTTAAAAGGCTTTCAAATTTGTACAAAAGATGCCAATGCATCACTATTTTCAAGGTTGATTCCTCTGTGTATATGTATGTAATCAATTCCATTGTGTTTATGTGGTCAATTCTATTGTGTATATGTGGTCATTTCCATTGTGTATATGTACCTAATTCATTTGTGTTGTATTTTTAACAATGGAAAGTGTGTGTATCTGCATATGGTATGAAATGTGTGGTCCAGGAAAATTTGCCTTTCATTAGAGAAAAGTCCAGGAATATGACTCTAGTAATTTATGTGTGCCCTGATTGGGTCCAGTCAAGGAGTTTGGCAAGCTTTGTTTGATGCAAGAATGAAAATTTTCCCCTGATTATACTCTTTAAAGGTCAAATCACAAGGAGATAATGTAATCAGAATTTCTTCTTCTCATAAATAGATTGCTATACATGTATAGCATATCATTAATAATCCACTGTACATATGATTATTTTTATACAAAGTATGCAAAACTTGGTTGTACGTATGATTATTTTTATACAAAGTATGCAAAACTTGGTTGTACATATGATTATTTTTATACAAAGTATGCAAAACTTGGTTGTACGTATGATTATTTTTATACAAAGTATGCAAAACTTGGTTGTACATATGATTATTTTTATACAAAGTATGCAAAACTTGGTTTCTTGATAGGAGAGCAGAACCTGGTTATTTATGTTGTTATTGTTGTTGTTGTAGGGTTTAATGCCATTTTTCAGCACAAGATAGGCTATACATGGCAGCCAGTATAACTGGTAGAGGAAGAACCCTGGAAAATCCCGGGAAGAACCACTGACCCATGAGAAGCTACTGACAGGCTTTCTCACATACCTACGTTTAAACCGAGCCTGAGACTCGAACTCACTCAGACAGAGGTGAGATGGCAGTGATCCATAACGGTGAGCGCTTTAGACCATTCGGCCACTTGGGGTTATTTATATAGTATATTCCAAATATATGATGTGGAGGTAAAAATATATTTGTATATTTTGTTGAGAGTTAATGTGTGGATGATTTTTTACATACAGTTTTGTTTAATATTGTAATGTACAAACGCTGATTTTCTTGTCACCAGATGTAGATGAGTGTCAACAGAGAGAGTGGAATGAGTGTTCTGTGTATGCCAATTGTACCAACACTGTCGGCTCCTACAACTGTACATGTATTTTGGGATACCTGGATATCTCACCTGATCCAAATAAGCCTGGGCGCACATGTGCTGGTAAGCCTTTTATGTTCAGTTTAGCTCTTGGTCAGATTCCTCATTAGGAAAGTAAAGCTTTTTTAAAAAGAAGTTTTGTGATTGATTTTATGAGCTTTTGCTCTTTACAAAGACATAATAGATCAAGACAGCATTTATCTTATTGTCTTTTTGAGAAAGCTTTATATTCGACAAGAAAAACAAATAACTTCTTTAGTTATGGAACTTGATAAATAAAAAGTTGTAATTATATTTTATAGTAATGTTCTTTTGTTTTTATGTCCCATTTGTATGTGTTATTGTGTTGTGTTGTTCGGATTTTTTTAATGTAGCATTAACAATGTTCCAGTCATATCACTATGATGTCTGCATTGTGGCAGTGTAAAGTGATGTCTAGCACTGGAGCATCATGCCACAGACATGTAGCATGATGCCCCACCCAGTCACATTATCCTGACACCAAGCCAACCAATCCTAACACTAACCTCTTAAATGCTGAGCACCTAGCGAGGCAGCTGTTAGTACTATTTTTGTAAGTCTTTGGTATGACTCAGCTGGTGTTCAAACCCACGACCTCCCACTTTTGGGGTGGACCATTTGTATAGCAGAAGGGGGGATATTGTTCTGCTGCTGTCTGTTCATGTCTCTGCACATCAGATAATCCATACTTTTTTGTTTAAAATACAGTAGTAAAACAAAACTAATTAATATAGATTAATGAAACAACAAACTTTATGATAGTCATCATGAGGTAACCTTATTTGATTTTCAAGTGATCCAATTAATTTTATCTCCAACCCCCACCCACTCCAACCCTGATGGAGTGTGTGTGTATTGAATTTTTAACATAACTGTAACAATTTTTCAGTTAAATTGCTATGATGTCTGCAGTGTGGCAGTTTATAGTGATGTCTAACACTGGAACATCATGCTACAGACAGATAACATGATGTCCCACCCAGTCAATTTTGTTAACATATGTTTGAACTTTTGGCCCAAAACTAGTAAGCATGACTACACAAAAACTAAGTGAAGTAGGCAATGAAATTTAGTATGATTCTTTATATTAATATGTAAATGACCTCATTAGGTTTGAACATTGAGCACATTTTCCATTTTGTAAAAGATTTTTAAATTGTTTGGACAAAAACTGTGTAAGCATGATTAAACAAAAATGACAAGACAGACAAATGGAATTTTGTGGCTTTATTTATTTTATTATGTAGATGAGCTGGCTAAAGTTTCAGACCATTACAGCAATTTTTCCATATTTTTTGACACATTAACAATTTGAACAATTTTTTAATATAAGCCTTGTTAGTACTAGTTAACAAAATCTATTTGAGAAAGAATTGAAATTTGGCATTCATTGTTTATTAGGCATATGTAAATGAGTTGACTTTTTGTTTCATTATAGTTATTTTACAAAGAAATTTTCTACTTTTTGTCCCTTCATATCCCTCTTAATTTTTAGATTAAATGAAAAACATCTTTGAATTTTTTGGATATTACTGACCAAAACTACTATTCTATTATTAGCTTGGAAAGCATTGCCACTTGAGTAAGACAAGGTAAATTTAATAGGCATATATATATATATATATATATATATATATATATATATATATATATATATATATATATATATATATATATATATATATATATATATATAATATCTATTTGTACTCAACAGAGATTCAAACCCAGGTCCATGGGTAAACGGCACCTATCACTTTGCCTGCACACACGAGCCCATATTCCCTTATGACTAAGCACGCATCACCAAAATCTCCATAGAGTGCGAATTAAAAATTCTCTAACCTGTATGATAGTATTATTTGTATTAAAAAAATTTAATTCTGCTACTATTATCAAGCATTCTTCTGTAAAATCCAGGGATAGCACTTTCCATTCTGTCTGGTGTATATTTATGGTTCTCTATAATTAATTCTATATACCTTGATTTCTTTCCAAGGAATCTGGAATGACTGTGTAGATAGATGAGAATTAATTACTAGGTCATTGTGCAAGTGTTACTGCTACATATGAGTGCATATAACACTGATTGAGTAGCATCAGTTTTTGGTGATGTGTGTTTAGTCATGAGGGAATATGGGCTTGTGTGTGGATCAAGGCAAGATATTAGCATGATTATATTATCAGCTCTTAACAGAAGTTTTTCCATTTTCAACATATTTTTGTATGCCCACCATAAGGCATGAGGTATTTTATCATGATGTCCAACCATCCATCTATTCTAGTTCTTCATCATCTTCCATTGCCAATCTTTGCAAGTCAACAGCCTTTTGAGGCAAGAAATAAACCTATCAATTTCAGGCTCAGAAGGTGAAAGATCCAGGTCACTGGGAATGAAAGAAGGCAAACTGTTTCTACACATTCAATGTACTTGTATACCAGATACCTTGATCAAATGTTTTGAATGATTTCCCTTCAGATAAGAAAGACACTAACTGATTTTGGGATCCAAAGGTCAAAGGTCAAGGACACAGTGACTGTAAGAAAAATTATTTACACATAATATCTTCAGTTGTTTATCACTCACTCTGAGTAGCCTCTGTGGATGGCTTGCATTTGAGACAAGATCACCTATTCATGTTAAGGTCAAATTGTTCTAGCTCATAAAAAAAAGGAAAATTGTTTTTCCAAAACTGCTTAAGTTTTGTACAACATGCCTGGACAACACTTTTTAGGTGGCTTGCATTTGAGGCAAGGAAGACATGTTGAGTTTGGGGTTTAAAGATCTAGAGATTGAGGTCATAGGTCAAGAAGGAAAATGGTTTTCAAGTCTTATTCCACAAACTATCACCAGACTTTGTGGATGATTTGTTTTTGAGACAACCAAGGCACCTATTCAAATTAATTTTTGGGTCAATAGGTCAAAGATTAAGGTCAATGAGACTGAAAAAAGAAAAATGGGTTCTGCAAAAATAACTTGACATGGTGATATCATAAGAAATCATTTATGATAGTCTTATCTGTTTTTGACAAAGAAACCTTGTGTGCATGATTGAGCAAAAACATCTTGGGTACTGTATTAAGATCATGCTTTTTTCTTTTATGCTTCTTTATGTAATAAGAAAATATTAACCATTCTTGAATTGATTCTTGCCTTTAATCAAGCTGCTTTGGCAGATGTTTGATATAGTAATTTCTTAAATGTTTGTGTGTGTGTGTGTGTCTGTCTGTCTGTCTGTCAGTATGTCTATTTATACCATAAATTAAGCTTACTGTTTGTTTAGATTACATTGTAAAAGAAGGCAGGCTTGACAAACGGGGTCACTTGCCTATCCACTTTTGGTCAACTCTGCTTTCAGTGATAAGTGAAGCAAATCAGGACCCCATCAAAGGGTTGAAGATCATGGCAAATAAGCCTGCTTTTGCCCTGGGAAAGACCGTGACCTTTACAGCAACCTTGGAAAGAGGCTCCCATGTTAACTACAAGATTCAGTATGGTGATGGAATTACTGCAATGGCTTGGAATCCTGATCAACTTGCATTTAGGATGCCTTACAATTTTTCTCATAGGTAGGTATTTGAACCTGATTATTTTGTTACTGTACATTGCAGAACAGACTTTTTCATATATTTCATTTCATCTCATGTCCCCATTCACGATCGCCATTAAAAACTTTTTTTGAAAAGATTGCTCAATTTGACAAAAATTTTAAGGAAAGCATCCTGTCATTATCCTTATTAAAATTTGTTCAGATGATCCCAACCCCTAAAATTTAACAAAAGAATCCTGACATGAAAGTCTTTCAGATTAATTTAGATGATGCTTTATTTACATGATGCCAGTCCTCCATCAATATCAAGAATCCTAGTATTAATTTTGGGGAATCTAGACAGCTCATATCGAATGGACAACACAATCGTTAAAAGTCCAAAACTTCTATAAAATCATACGGCATCTTCCTCTGAGCCTGCATGTAAACAGTAATAAAAAGCATTCAGTTAGAATAAATGGTGTATCAGTTCCTCCAATTCCAGGACTGGTTTCTTGTAATATATATTCACTTTTTTCACACTCAGAAAATGTATTCAATCTACCAGTGGATCATATTGGTGCTGAAGTGCTTTTCTTTCTACCTGTGTGAACACAGAAGACTCCTGTTTAATATTTCATCCCCCAAATTTTGAGTTTCTGAAATTTTGTAAATTCCGCTTGCAGAATTTGTACACAAAATATCATAATAATTCTGCAAAATTTGGAATCATTAGCACTCCTAGGAGGAAACAGAAGTATGAGACAGTTGAAGTCATCTTTGTTAAAGTTTAACTTTGAAATTGGATTTTACTCCATACATGTAATCACAAAAAAGAATTGCTTTATTAGTTTGGTAGTTTGGTTGTTAAGTTAAGATGCATGTTTGAAACTCCATAACAACCATGCAGATGCAGAAAGATTATTTTCATTGCCCAGAAAAATTTATTTAACAAGATCTTAAGGGAAGTTGAACAACAATACCATCCTGTCTCTAATGTGTACAGTGATTAACATTAATGAAACTTGCTTCACATTCAACCCCTCTAATGAACTTTTTAGAGCATTAAAGTTTGCATTTAGAAGTTAATGATGTACTCCACTCTCAAACATAGACGACTGTAAAAGGATGCTGACTAAATTCTGATGTTGGTTGACAGGAGTTTTTAAAGACAGAAACAGTATTTTTATGCCTCACTATCACAGCTGTAAGGCATATAGTGTTAATCTTGTCAGTACATTCTTGTAGAACATGTAGTGTTATCCATGCCAATAGATTCTTGTAGGACACAAAGTGTTATCCTTTGTCATTATATTCTTGTAGAACATGTAGCGTTATCCATGCCAATACATTCTTGTAGAACATATAGTGTTATCCATGTCAATACATTCTTGTAGGACACAAAGTGTTATCTTTGTCAGTACATTCTTGTAGAACATATAGTGTTATCCATGTCAATACATTCTTGTAGGACACAAAGTGTTATCCTTGTCAGTTCATTATTGTAGGACATATAGTGTTATCCTTGCCAGTACATTCTTGTAGGACACAAAGTGTTATACTTTGTCAGTACATTCTTGTAGAACATATAGTGTTATCCTTGTTAGTACATTCTTGTAGGACATATAGTGTTATCCTTGCCAGTACATTCTTGTAGGACATGTAGTGTTATCCTTGTCTGTATATTCTTGTAGGACATATAGTGTTATCCTTGCCAGTACATTCTTGTAGGACATGTAGTGTTATCCTTGTCAGTACATTCTTGTAGGACATATAGTGTTATCCTTGCCAGTACATTCTTGTAGGACATGTAGTGTTATCCTTGTCTGTATATTCTTGTACGGCTTATAGTATTTCCCTTGTCAGTATATTTTTGTAGGGCATAAAGTATTTCCCTTGTCAATATATTCTTGTAGGGCATTTAGTATTTCCCTTGTCAGTACATTCTTGTAGGGCATATAGAATTACCCGAGTCAGTACTTTTTTTCTGTCCAGCCATCACAGTGTCATTGCTTTGTGCTTAAGCCATTTCAGGCATAGATGTTCCATGAACACCTAGTTTTCTTAATGTGTGTGGGGTGTGTGTGATGGTTTATAAAAATACCAGGTCTGCCAGCTGGTTTTATTTGAAAATGTATTAAATTCTTCAAAGAGAACAGGTATTTCATTTCTTTTATTAACGTTTTGAATTTCCAATCATTTTGTATTGGCTTGTATGACTAAATAGATTATTGTCAATTGTAGAACATCACATATTTGGCTTAGTTGCACATTTATTCTTTGAGATCACAAAACCCACATTTTGAGTTTTCCAAAAAACCCACTGCTGTCTGGAGGGATGTCAGCATGTTTCATTTTAGGACAGATAATGCTAATGTACCATTAAATATGAATTATATTTACAAAACTTAAGGAATCTTGAAGCGATAACTTTGATAATAAAGGCAATCAAAAGCAACTGAAGAAATACAAGTAGAAAGTATTCTACTGACTCAGATATCTTGTGAGAGTAAAGCAAAGGAAGTTACCAAAGATAAAGGAATGTTTAGAATCACATGTTTGGAATTATCCTTGGTGAAGAGTTTTATTTTTAAAATACAAGATGCATATATTTGAATAGAAGAAGTAATTAAAATTAAATAATACACATTAAGGGTTATATTGAATGATCAATAATTAAAACTAAAGAAAAATATAAAATAATTATATAACAAATTACACTTTAAGCTGATAAGCATTTGTTAATAGATTTATAAGACTACTTTGTAAAGTACCATTGATTAGCATGCTGGATTCCTGTCCAGGAGTAACAGATTCAATTCACAGACTTGCCCAAGTGGGCTACAGTGTTATGTTGTTAGGCAAGACACCTCATCACTCTTGTTGCCCAGGCAAACTAACTAAAGCCACTAGGAAAACATCTTAAAGTCAGCATAAAGCAACCAAACTAGGGCTAAAGCACACCAATTGTTTTACCAAGGAAAAACATGTATGGAAATTCACTAATAAATACAATGTAAGCCTCTAGGCTGAAGAACTGACCACCTCTCTGGTGCACACATGGTCCAGTAATGTATCAAAATTTCTTTGCATAATTAATTATGCACAAGTAAAAGGTTAAAAGAAGACCAAATTTCTTGTAAAAGCTATAACCAAGTTATAAATTTTATTTGCGGAGAATTATTGCTGAAAATTTGACCACATTAATATTCTTCCTATTTAGAAGTAAATTTAACAAATTTGGATAAGTAGAGCTTGATATTTACTAGCACTGTAATATTATACATTGGTTAGTTGTGTGTTATCACATATATTTTGCATTATTTTAAAACATTTCATATATTCATTGTGGTTACTCACCCATGGTTTCCTCCTCCAGTTACAGGGTTTATTTAATTCACCTGCTTGGCTCCTTCATCTCCTTGACATTTACTAGCACTGTGATATTAAAGTACCTGATACATTGGTCACCCACTTACAACTGGTTGGTGCCCAAACATATACTTTCAATGTAATCTGATTATAGCTGTATATTTAATAAAACCATTGTCAAATATGCCCAGATTGCAGGATTATGCATTACAAATTGCCCCAGCAGTATGTAGATTTGTATGTATTACCAAGATCTGACAGTAAAATTTACCACAAAGATGAGTTATGTTTGTGAGTCAGGTGTCAAAGATTACTACTGATGCTAATGTTTAATGATAATGACAATGTATTTTCCAGTGTAAACTACCAGATAATATCATATGGGGAAATAAGGAAGATAAGCTTTGTTTTTCTTTTGAACTTTTTGAGATTACACATTGTAGACAACTCTTTCATGTGTCTGGACAAGCTGTCTGCCAAAATATTTCTCTTGCCTTGAAAAAATTCCGGATCAGTAAAAATCAATTTGTTTGCATGATGCATTATGTTAATGCATGTATAATTGCATAAATAGAATTTCTTTATACCCTTTCCTCCCTCCCCAAAAAACTTTATGTTAAAACGTTTCTTAATCTTTCTTTTTTCGTTGCAGTTATAATACTACTGGCAATTTTACTGTGATTTTATTTGTTTCCAATAACATAAGCAATGACTCTGCATCCATGAATATGATTGTGCAGCACAATCTTGTGGCAATGTCTCTGACTTTGAACAGCACTGAACTTGACCGTGTGTATTCTGGTGACCTTAACCTGATGATTATGCCCAATTCAACCAGCTTGATGTTCAACAATGTCCATCTGACTTGGAATTTTGGTGATGGCCTGTCTTCATTTTCTTATCTTGACCATTTCAATTCTACCAATGTCTTCACAACAAGACATGAATATGGGCTAGGGGAGTTTACTGTTATTGCCAACCTTTCTAACCTTGTCAGCTGGGTCACCTTGACTAAGAGTTTCTTTGTAGAGGAGCTGATAACAGGACTAGAGGTGTCTGCTACACCAACAGTTTTAAAACCAAATGATGTTATCACATTGATCATTTCAACTGCAACTGGTTCAAATATCACTCTTGAAATAAACAGTGGAAACGGGAATAAAGAAATGGTTCTACTGAACAATACTCGTCGTGGGTCTTACATATACATCATGCCAATAGCCTATGAAAGGCCAGCAGAATATAATGTTACTGTTAATGCTAAAAATGTTAAAAGTAACATAGCTTATGCACTGCCTTACACAATTTTTGTACAGAATCCAGTTAAAGATTTAGTTGCCAGAGTGGATCCATACATAGCTATTCCACCCAGTGTAATTTCTCTGAACATAACCTATCCAAAGAATGTGTCGACAGCCCCAACTTCAGTGACATGTGACATCTTCCTTAATGAGCAGTGGAAAACAACACAGTTCACTCAGAATATCTCCAATATAAAGCTCTTATTAATCCATGTTAATGCATCCGGATTTTTGGAGGAAGTTAAAGTATCTGTCAATTGTAGTAATAAGTTATCCTATCAAGTCTTTCAAGCCTGGACAGTTCTTCAGTCTGTTGTGTCTGGAGTATATATAGAAAGTGATAAACTGTACATTCCAGTTGCTGGCACTGTAAATTTCAAGTTTCATGTTGGGGGAGGGTCTCATGTCAGCTATGAATATATATTTGGAAATGATTTACCAAGAACAGGCGTGCTTCCTTCCCAGATTTATTTTGATTACATCATAAATGACACCTATACCTATGGATTTCCTGATTTTTATGGTCTTAAATTTACTGCGAAAAATTTGGTCTCTCAAATTACTACAAACATAACAATTGGGGTTTTAGAAGAAATCAAGGGGCTGACATTGAGCAGATTTTACTATCCGAGTGACATTAATAAAACACAAAATTTTGGCCATGGGGATAGTGGTAATATTTTTCCACTTGAGCGTAATCTTGTGCTGAATTGTTCAGTCCTCAGTGGGAATGACGTCATGTACATGATAGATTTTGGCAATGGACAGAATGTTTCAACAAGAAATTCAACAGTTTTTTATAAATATAGAAATCCTGGAACATTTACAGTTACTGTAAATGCCTCAAATTCTCTGTATTGGCAGCAGAAAAATTTTACAATTGAAGTGTATCAGACTATTCAGCTGTATTCACTGAGAAACAACGGTCCAACTGAAGCATATCTCATGTTAAATTTGACCCTCAGCTTGTCCCGAGTTGGTACTAACTCTTGTCTACTCTGGAACTTCGGAGACAATTCCATACCTGTACTCTATGGAGGGTACTCCTGCATGCAAGAGGCTGGAAATACAGGATATACATATAGAGAATGGAATGGATCCATCGTGCTGACACATTCCCATATGTACCAAAAGAATGGCACTTTCACTGTTACTGTTAATGGCTTTAATAAAGTCTCAACAGCCTCTATTACAAATATTGTTCTCATAACTGGAATCAGCTGCTTCTATCCCGTAGTCCATTTTATTGGAGGTGGTCAGGTTATAGACAATCCAGTGACAACACTATTCTCTGATTGGGTAAGTTTGGAGAGTACAGCTGTTATCAACTGTACAGTCACCAAAAGTGCAGAATACAAGTGGAAAATATTTAGATTGGTCCAAGGCCTGACTTATCTGGACATTTCCTATCAAGAATTCAATGCAGATATTGCACAGACAGATAGATTGAAAATTTACTTCCGACCAAGAACACTTGATATTGGTCTGTTTAAAATTGTCATAAATGTTTCCATGGCTGGAATTCCTGGTTTGTATTCTGAAGATTATCAATACCTGAGAGTAATTCCTTCACCACTTGTTGCAAAAATAAAGGGAGGTAACGCCAGAGCAGTGGGTTATGGTAAAACATTCACCCTTAATGCTCAAGATGAGTCATATGACCCAGATGTAGATGTTACCAATAAATCTGACCTTTTTTATGAATGGTGGTGTCGACAGGAGTGGGAGCAATTTTCTGAATCAGTGATACATGAAATCACCATTCCAACTGTTGATGAAATGTATAACTTAACAAGAGAAGGAGGATGTTTTGGAACAGGGATTGGGAAACTTCCTGTATCTGATGGGCTCTTTGAACTCTCTTCACTTCTATTGCAACCAAACTCGACAAACATTTTTCATCTGATTCTCTACAAAGGAGACAGAAAAACAGTTTTTGAGCAGTCCATTCAGATTGTGCTTGGAGACCCTCCAGATTTCTTTTTGAGGTAAGATATTCTGTAAATTGCAGAATTTCACCAAAATTCTTCATTACCAGGCTTTTATCCCAGTCAGTAGAATTTTTCACTGCATTTGCAAGAAATTAATGTCTTGACTTCTTGACTGTTTCTCTGTTAACTATAATTTCATGTATATCAACAGAAAAAACAGGTAAACAATATTTTAAACATAAAATCTTTACATTTTGAATAGTTTTGTTCTAGATCTGTACATTCTGAAATCTTCAAAAAAGATAATAAACTGTAGATTGCTGAAATTAAAATTATTACATATTTGCAATCAATTACAATAAACTGCTAATTGGTGAATTTAAAATTATCAAATATTTGCAATCCATGTCAATAAACTGCTAAATTGCTGAAATTAAAATTATTAAATCTTTGCAATCCATGACAATAAACTGCTAATTGGTGAAATTAAAATTATTAAATATTTGCAATCCATGACAATAAACTGCTAATTGGTGAAATTAAAATTATCAAATATTTGCAATCCATGACAATAAACTGCTACATTGCTGAAATTAAAATTATTAAATATTTGCAATCCATTACAATAAACTGCTAATTGGTGAAATTAAAATTATTACATATTTGCAATCCATGACAATAAATTGCTAAATTGGTGAAATTAAAATTATCAAATATGTGCAATCCATGTCAATAAACTGCTACATTGCTGAAATGAAAATTATTAAATATTTGCAATCCATGACAATAAACTGCTAATTGCTGAAATGAAAATTATTAAATATTTGCAATCCATGACAATAAACTGCTAATTGCTGAAATTAAAGTTATTAAATATTTGCAATCCATGACAATAAATTGCTAATTGCTGAAATTAAAATTATTAAATCTTTGCAATCCATGACAATAAACTGCAAATTTTTGAAATTAAAATTATTAAATATTTGCAATCCATGACAATAAACTGCTAATTGCTGAAATTAAAATCAAGAAATATTTGTGCCTCTTATTAATTTTACAATGACTACAATAATCTGCTGTAAGGACATTCAATATGTTGATACTGCTTTACCAACAGTATGCCTGGTGCAACATAGTGTTCTATTATTGCAATGTGTGTGTGTGTGTGTGTGTGTGTGTGTGTGTGTGTGTGTGTGTGTGTGCATGCATGCATGTGTGCATGCATGTGTGTGTGTGTGTGTGTGCATTTGTATTTGGTGTAAACTGAGGACATTAATGAGGTTACATACCAATGTACTAAGGACACACCTCCAACCGAGGATGTCCTCAGTTGGAAAAATGGCAAAATCTTTCCTCTACCAACTATTTTAGCCTAGAATAACATAAAATCATGATTTGTAGGAAGGTCCCCATTTACACGCTTGGTACTTGTTCGTGATTTTGGAGTGTATCTTTCTTCCAAAGTCAGTGATACACATGCCCAAAACCATGTCCCCTATTGCCTGGTGGAAAACTTGTAGAGAGCTCTCCACTATCAAATTACACATTGCAAAAACATATTATCTCCCTTTAGATCCAAGCATCAGATACCAACTACTGAGCTAAACTATAAGAAGATAAGCTGGTGCATATAACAGTCCTTGATATTTTTTATTAATATTTCATGCATGTGAGACAATAGCGTTGGGAAACTCATGATACATTCATACCATACACGTCCAATACAGGCAAATAAATCTATGACATGTACGAAAGAAGTACATCAAAATGCTTGAAAATAATAATAATAATAATAATAATGAGGAATTTGTATAGTGCCTAATCTTTAAAAGCTCTAAGCGCTTTACAAAATTAGACATCACCTATAAGATAAAAAACATATAATGATTACAAAAACAAACACCATGAAATTGGAAAACATTATTTTAAAAAATATGCATGAATTCATTCTAGAGTTGTATCGAAATAGCTAATTATCTGACTGATCTGTAAAGTTAAAATGTCCTGTTTGTGGCATGATTTTACACACATAAAGATATTGAAAAGACATCCTTGATATGCAAAATTTATTTTATGATTATTAAATGAGCTATATCCACCCCTATTTCATCATTTGCCTACTTAGTATTCAAACAGGAGAGAATTAACAGATGTGAATCAAATGAAAAATTCCGTTAAGGTGAAATCGAATTATCACTAACCAAATTTGGAAGTTACATGCACAGAACTTAAGTAAATATATAGAAAGATAAATATATTATACAGTGGTCAAACATTTATCATCAAGATAATCAGTCCCAGAATGAAACATTTAATTTCAGCAATATGTTTTTCATTATCATGCTCTTAAGACCTGTGACTAAACATGCAAGCAATCATAAACTGTTGAATGCATTCAATGTTCTTTTAAATGTATATACATGTACTTGCTTCAGTTGGTGATTGGATAACTTTGCTGAACATATCAAGAATTACATTTGTATCGATAGTTCTGTTGTAAATGAAGTCTTATTAAAACAACACACAACATGTAAAAACAAGGCGTCAATCTATATTGCCTTCCCAAATTTAAAAGGTTTTTAACAATAGCCAAAATGCTCAGGATGTTCTACTGGACCAACTTGTATTTATAACTTGACAGAACATTTATTTAGAGCTGCATTAGACTGAATATTCTTACTCATTTAGTCTTTTTTCAGTATGTTTAATACAGAAGGCGATGCAGGAAAAAAACTGTTTAAAACTTCCAATCAGCGATACAAAACACCTTTACGTGGTACCTTGAATTAGCAAATGTATAAACTAAGTGATTGGGAAGGTGAACCAAGAGAGTGTTGTACCATTAAAGTATATTCTTGTTCATTCATGGCTCCAAAACAATAAAACAGGATAAACTGTTTGTAAAATGGTATTAGACAATTATCCCCATCCACTAAATCTATGCATACATCTACTCTCATAGAACTATGTTCTTCACTTCTGCAATTACTGAACTTTAAATCTATTTAGGAGGTTTCAATTCAGTTAACATAGATAAGTTGTTGTTGTTGTTGTTATCGATGTTTTAGTCTATCATTATTCTTTGTGTTGAGGTTGAGATAAAACACTATACAGAATACAACATAAATAAATTTGTATGCATCATCGATTTATTCAACCAAAGTGACTTGAAAAATGAAAAGTCTCCATGAAATACACAATATGGGTGACACAAACATTTGTTCTTATTTTCAACTTTACATCTGCACATCCCGAGAGAGAGAGAGTGAGAGAGAGAGAAGATCCGTATGCATATTATGCAACGAAAATATTACTTTATTTTGTCAAAAAGCAAATAGTCATTGCTGATAAGACGAGTTTCCTGCCATAAATGCTTTAAGCCAGGGGTATTTGCTTGACTGAGGGGTGTCAAACCCTGGTATGATTCCACTAGAAGTCATAAGTTTACCCCAAATTTCCAAAGACTTCTATACAACTTCAGTTATAAATTAGAAAGCCCGGCATGTTCATGCTATACATAAAATTTTTGCTAATCAGTGCAAGACCACAGATCTAAAAATTTGCCAAATATCTATCAACCGCACATCTGCATGGTTTCTCTTCATCAACTTTCTGTACCATCAGCAGTTCACGCCATAGAAACTATACAACTATCCTCTAACACAGGGAACTATTTTTACTGCACCACCTTAGGCCAGTCAATTCATGGTTTCAAGGCATATTTCACCAGTACAACTGCATCACATTTACCACCATGGCGACATAAACGGTATCTGCTGAATCCCTTCTTGTTTATTCCTTTGTGTAATTTACCAATCTCCTGCCGTAAATACTGCCACTGCAGTCACACCACCAATGTACACCATTAGGTTTTAATAGGGACTATATTACTCCAGGGACACCCATGCGGTTTTGACCTGAATTCACTAAAAGTCAACCATAGCATCATGGAAACTCACTAACACTTCACTTCCATGACATTTGCTCCTATTAAATGGCTAATTATTTTGGGCTAAGGAATATTTCCATTGTATCCAGTTTCAGTAATCAAACAAGTAATCACACAAATCTAAGAATTCTTTAAAACAGGGTGCTATAACCAAATGTGCATACTCCAAATTTATTACAAAAAGATCTCCAAAGCGGTGGCTTAGTCCGAAATGTGTTATGTCATACTAAAGTCTAATTGCAGGACAATCAGTCAATCAATAAATTCATCAGTCAGTCAATAACAACAAGATATATATTCAAAAAATAATGTAATTACTCTAAAGAACAGTTGTAGACAAAACCTTTATGGAAATTACAGTTACTTAATACTAGTATGTGATTTAGATTTGATTTTAACGTAACTTTAACAATTTTTCAGTCATATCACCACGGTGTCTGCAGTGTGACAGTTTATAGTTATGTCAATCATTGGGGCATTACGCCCCAGACATGTAGCATCATGTCCCACACAGTCACATTATTTTTACACCAGGCTGACTATTCATAACACTAACCTCCTAATGCTGAGAACCTAGCAAGGCAGCTGTTAGTACCATTGTCATGTCTTTGTTATGATTCTGCCTTGGTTCAAACCCACAACCTCCTGCATCCAAGGCAAATGCTCTAACCACTACCACCTGAGCAGTCGTACTGATTGTTAAGACTGGATTAGATGTGCAAATATGTCCTTGTTGGTCATAATGTACCAATGTCCATGGTCTCCATGATTTTTGTCGAATAGTGTGCATCCTTAGTTTGTATGGATTATACAAAATATTTGTGTAAATGTGTATGTCCTAGCTTGCATTGCTAAATTTCATATTCCTTAGAACTGATAATACAGTTCCCTCCTTGGTACATCACCATTTGCTATTAATTTACTGCCTCAAACAGTATTTCTTTTTGCTCTAACATTGCCAGAACAAATGTCCTCGGTACACAATTCCATACGCAACTCCTTGATATCCACCAAATATGTGTGTGTGTGTGTGTGTGTGTGTGTGTGTGTGTGTGTGTGTGTGTTTGTGTGTGTGTGTGTGTGTGTGTGTGTCCATTCTTCTCTTTAAATTCCATATTTAGGTTAGTTTTCAGATGCTGGTTGGGCATCTTTATTCCATGAACATATTTATAGTATAGTTTGCAATATTACAAATAACTTTATTGTCTATTGCAGATGTGTGGTGAATTGTCGCAGCAAGGTGAACCCTTCATCAGAGTTTGGTGTGGTCAGTAACTGCACAGTCTGTCACCCCTTGGACAATATCAAGTATCTCTGGTCTTTGTATTTACAGGGAAAGGACTCTGTGCAATTTGACTTGGTGCCAAACCTACAATCCCTTCTAGCTACTAGTAAGTTATCTCCCTTGAACAATTCCTGCTCCTGTCAATATAAAGGTGTCAATTTAGAATGTAGAAGAGGTATGTATTGTTACCCTTGTCCCTTTGTCTGTGACCTCATGGTTTAGTTTTGTGCTTTGGTCAGTGTCTGACATTTCAAGTCACAGAGCTCTGGATCTTGGTATGCAGATGTAGTTTGGTGAGTACCACACACAGCAACCAAAAGTAGGACAGTGTGACCTAACTTCTTACTCCTGCAACTTTTTGTGAAGTTTTGCATTGAGGTACGTTTCTAAAACATTGTTTGGCACAGAGTCATGCAGCATGGCTTGAAGATATGTCTTGGGGAGTGCAACTTCAATCTTACCATAATTAGATCACTGTAACCTATATTTGATGTTCTAGCGACCTCTTTAGTTTTGCATTTACATCAGTTTCCCAGGCATTTGTCGTCACAGAATCATATAACTTTGTATTAAGATGAATAGTGGTCACTGTATATCATGAGAAAAGGAAAAGATGATGAGGATCAGTTCTAGTACACATTACACAACATTACACATCAGATTGATTTACACATTACACAACATTACACATCAGGTTGATTTACACATTACACATATTACATATCAGGTTGATTTACACATTACAAAAATCTACATATCAGGTTGATTCATTGATAATGCTGATAACATTTTATTTAAACAACATTATTTACCTATTAGAAAGATCTTTGTTAACAGAATCTTTGATTAGTAATATTTTAGCCTTCATATGGTTTCTTAATTATTGTAGTTCCTACCGAGGCATCCCATATACATGTCCACACAGTATGTCTCGTTGCATTATCTGTTTGCTTCATCAAATATGTGTATGTAACAGTAGGAAACAATATCAGAATGTTCCTAGTGACTTTTTTTAACCTAAATAGCAGGATATATTCAACAAAAACATAGTTTACATAGAGAATCCTGTAATAAATGGTAAAAGACATGTAGCAGATGAAACAATCAGAAGTTGAGCATGGTATGGCATGCATGTTTTAATAGCACAATATTGTTCATTAAGTCTAACTGGCATGTATGGGATGTTGGGTTTTTAATTTTTATGATTAAATGGCATCATTCTGGTTATTGTAAACCATATGCATGTACAGAAATTTGGTAAGCATTGCAGCCTTATTTATGCAACTTGGTATGAAGATGTGTATTGGTCATTACATCATCTCATCAAAAGTAGGTCACTGATCTATATATCACATTTAAGTGACTTTGATTAAGTTTTGCATTTGGGTCAGTATCTGTGGCATTATTGGCTACAGAGACTGCAGTTTAGTATGTAGATTCAACAGTAACAATAAATATCTCAATAACATCAATGAAACCCCATTAGAACTTGGTCATTGTAACCTACAGTACATGTTTCAGTGACTTTAAATTAAGTTTTATCTGTATGCCCCTGTTTCTCATGCATTATTTGCTACAGAGTGATGCAAATTTGTATGTATATAAGGTTTTGCTGAGTACATCACTATCATACCAAAGCGGGTTGCAGTGACCTATAAATCATGTCTTAGTGACTAAAGTTTTGCATTTAACTAAATTTTTCAGTCATTATTAGGTGTGCGACTTTGTGAATCAATGCTTCTTAGTGAGTACAATGCAGCCTCACCAAATTAAGTCAAGATAATATATATTTCACACCTCAATTTCCATTTATGTTAGTTTCATTTATACATTGGACTAGAGTGTTGCATGAAACAGGGATGCTGGGGCATTTATGTTCATTGAGCACAATTTGATTTTTGCTTTAAAATGCGCCACAGTTTACTCAACATTAGAATTGTTAGATATATTTAAATGAAAGGTTACTGTAGCATACATTGGGATTAGATGATGTGTTGCAAACCCTAGTCAGATAAACAGGCTTGTATATCAGATAGACAGACTTGCATATCAGGTAGACAGGCGTGCATATCAGATAGACTTGCATATGAGGCAGACAGACTTGCATGTCAGGAAGACAGGCTTGCATATCAGATAGGCAGACTTGCAAATCAGATAGACAGACTTTTATATCAGATAGACAGACTTGCATATCAGATAGACAGACTTGCATGTTAGATAGACAGGCTTGCACAATCATATAGATAGCCTTGCATATCAGATAGACAGACTTGCATATCAGATAGACTTGCATATTAGATAGATACACTTGCATATCAGATAGATACACTTGCATATCAGACACACTTGCATATCAGATAGATAGGCTTGCATATAAGATAGAGAGACTTGCATATCAGATAGACAGGCTTGCATATCAGATAGACCAGAGGTGGGCAAACTTTCTAGTGCAAGTTCCGCATACACAAATTTACACCTTGTCGCGGGCCGCATAGTTGATTAAGTAAAATAATTATTATTTGAAATAGCAAAAACAAAAGGTTTTTCTAAATAACATCTTAATTAATTTTCAGTTGTTAATATGTTGTTAATATTTGAAAACTTAAACTTAAACTTCAAAAGAAGCACATTTATTTGATAAACAGAGTAACATAAACAGAGTCAGTGCGAATGATGACTTGTTCCTAGGCCACATGAAAACCCTTGGCGGGCCACATGAAAGCCCTTGGCATGCAGCCTACAGGCCATAGTTTGCCCACCCCTGAGATAGACAGACTTGCATGTTAGATAGACAGGCTTGCACAATCAGCTAGATAGGCTTGCATATCAGAGAGACTTGCATATCAGCTAGATAGGCTTGCATATTAGATAGACAGACTTGCATACCAGATAGATAGGCTTGCATATCAGGTAGACACACTTGCATACCAGATAGATAGGCTTGCTTATCAGATAAACAGGCTTGCATATCAGGAAGACAGACTCATGCTGAGGATAAGAAGGATTAAGATAAGGATGAAAATGATGACATTAATGATAACAATGGCAACATACTAATGGTTACTAAAGATGACTAAACCTGCTGTTTTTTATATTTAAAACAGAAAATTTAAGTTTAAAACATAAACAGATATTCAATCTTTTCACAAAACTGGCCAATTTTAAATGATATATCAGCTGGTATATTTGTTCTGTATTTGCAATAAAATCATCACATGGCTTAATAAGCTGTTATCAATGATCTTAAACTATGTAACAGAAAGAAGTGAAACCAATAATTTAAGTAAAATTAGCAAACAATTTATTTTTCTAGAATACAAAGTGAAAATTCAAAAGACACTTAGATTATTGTGAATTAAATCCCAGATAATCCTAAATGCTCTATTACAAATCCAGAAGTATAGAATGTTCCGAATCAATTCCAATAGTCTTGAAAGTTCTGATGTACAAGTAGTCTTGCTGTATCACATTGATGTAACTGGGTCTGAAAGATTCGATGAAATCCAGCATTTCTTTGAATGAATACTCAATAATCCCAGAGTAGTGTTTTAGTCCAAAAAGCCAATGAGCACTTTGTAATTCCAATGAATAATTGAATGAATAAATCTTCTCAAATTATATCTGAACACACCATTATATAATTACATGGACTGAACTTAAGATAGGAATGAATAATTTTGCTGACCTTATCTTTTCATGTACTAATTTTACTTCATCTAAGACACAATAAAAGGTCCTGGATGTGGTCATTTCAAATGAAAATGCCATCAAATTGTAAACATGTTCATTTCTAGAACATTCTAAGTTCATAAATAAGATTTGGCCTTGAACTCAAATCCATTGGGAGAATTAATGAACCTCCAAAGTGGAGAGTTCCAAAGAAGAGTAGGTTAGCTAACTCTTATTGTTTGTAAATACACTTAAAGGGGGAGACTGTTTGTCCATATGGGCTTCTTATGATGAATTTTAACTGCATGACATTTACCAAAATTATCAGTTATGTTACATCACTGATAGAAATATGGAGATTCTCTTGAATATAATTTTTCTCAGAATGGCATAATCTGATATTTAAAACAAAATGTACTTGATTTTGGAACACACAAGCATACTTTAAACAAAAAAGGTATTTGTTTTAAAAGATAGGATTAGATTTTGTTTCTTCACAAATAGGTGGCCTCTTTTTGAGTTACTTTATTGCTAAACATTTACCTAATATAAAAAAGAAATATACAATTTGAAATAACTAAACAAATAAAAGTTCAAAATTATTGTTTGTTCAGATATTAGTGGTGTGGGAATTGTCTTCAAACCAAGGACTCTTATTGGAGGACGTCTCTACAAACTCCGTTTAGATGCAGTGATGTATGGCTATACACCCACCTTCACTGAATATAAGTTCATCACCAATCTTCCTCCTTATGGTGGGAAATGCAAAATAGAGCCTGAGACAGGTATGTCCTCACAAGGTTCCTAATATTTCTTTTTGTATTAGCTCTACTTGTTTATGCAAACAGCGCTATAGGCAGCTATCTAACCTTAGTATTACCATAAGGTGACCTATTTTAAAATTTTAGTGGCCATTTCAGCTTACAGGTTGCCAATCCTTAATAATTTAGACATCTTAAATATTGAGAGCAGAAATCAGTGAGTGGGGAATTACAGGTAGAAGATGGTATAAATCAGTTGAGTGAGGAATTACAGGTAGAAGATGGCAAAAAGTGAAGGAGTGGGGAATTATGGGTAGAAGATGGTAGAAATCAGTTGAATGGAGAATTACAGGTAGAAGATGGCAAAAAGTGAAGGAGTGGGGAATTATGGGTAGAAGATGGTAGAAATCAATTGAGTGGGGAATTACAGGTAGAAGATGGCAAAAAGTGAAGGAGTGGGGAATTACAGGTAGAAGATGGTAGAAATCAGTTGAGTGGGGAATTACAGGTAGAAGATGGCAAAAAGTGAAGGAGTGGGGAATTACGGGTAGAAGATGGTAGAAATCAATTGAGTGGGGAATTACAGGTAGAAGATGGCAAAAAGTGAAGGAGTGGGGAATTATGGGTAGAAGATGGTAGAAATCAGTTGAGTGGAGAATTACAGGTGGCAAAAAGTGAAGGAGTGGGGAATTACAGGTAGAAGATGGCAAAAAGTGAAGGAGTGGGGAATTACAGGTAGAAGATGGTAGAAATCATTTGAGTGGGGAATTACAGGTAGAAGATGGCAAAAAGTGAAGGAGTGTGGAATTATGGGTAGAAGATGTTAGTTGAGTGGGGAATTACAGGTAGAAGATGTCAAAAAGTGAAGGAGTGGGGAATTACAGGTAGAAGATGGTAGAAATCAGTTGAGTGGGGAATTATAGGTAGAAGATGGCAAAAAGTGAAGGAGTGTGGAATTATGGGTAGAAGATGTTAAAAATCAGTTGAGTGGGGAATTACAGGTAGAAGATGGCAAAAAGTGAAGGAGTGGGGAATTACAGGTAGAAGATGGTAGAAATCAGTTGAGTGGGGAATTACAGGTAGAAGATGGTAAAATCCGTTGAGTGGGGAATTTACAGGTAGAAGATGGCAGAAATCAATTGAATGGGCAATTAAGGTAGAAGATGGTAGAAGTCAGTTGAGTGGGGAATTACAGGTAGAAGATGGCAAAAAGTGAAAGTTTTAATAAAGGCAGATTAAAGAATAATTATAAAAAGGATAAGGTTATTTTAACACCTTTCTGACAGAAATATCAACATTCATCATCTGCTTCAACCTCAGACCAGTCATTAGATTCACTAATCTGCTAAACCATCTTGTACACCTTGCCTGGCTTCAAAGTCACTGCTAAAAGCATTACTCTTCTTCTGCAGATACATGTGGCCATATTTGCATTTGATAGTTTTTCAACTGAAGGTAATTGTTCTGCCTACTTAAATGTCCACATTTATCTCCATTTCCTTACAATTAGTGGAGCTGGATTTACAGATCATGTATTATGCTGGTCATCTATATAGCTGTAAACCATTCTAGTCACAGTCTAAGGTGATCATTTCCTCCTCAAGTAATTGGAGGTCTAGAATAAAAAGCAAAATGATTTCCAGTCTGATACCTCCATCAAGTTCCATAATTTGGAATACAGTCTTTCTTTTGGTTGGACACTGAGTAATTCTCACATTCATCTTGCATTTTTTTATCCCTCTTAGTAATCAGTGTTACCAACCCTTATCTTGTTCTGGTTATTGTTTTATTTTGTTTCTGTTCAGCATTGTGACCATATGCCTCACAGGCTGTGATAAATGCAGCCATATTAAAGGCTGTTTGGAATACGCAGATTGGCATGTACTTCATGCACATGCACACACATATGTCCTTTTTGCTACCTTTGATCAAACAAGGTGTGGGACTTGGCTGAAAACCACTGTTCCTATAAGGATAAGAAGAAGTTACCTGCTGAGATTCTTTCTATGGTACAGAAATTGTCTGCTTCAGAATGGGAAGGACACTGTCAGTTTCTGTGGAAGGAAGTTAATCCTCTTCTCCATGGGGAGGGAATGATGGGTTAATCCATTTCCCTTCCACCATCCTTTGAGAGGAAATAGGATAGTGTATCCACAGCCATTATGTCCTATTCTCCATGGAGGGAGATAAGAAGGAATTGTCATGTCTTGTCATGAGAGTGAAGACAGTATGCAAATTCTAAAATTTTGGTGGACATATGTAAGCTCCAAGTTGCCTCAGGCCCTTCTCTTTTGATGTCCCCATTTTCATAAAACTATACAGGTCAGCTGATGGTTTAGAGCAAGTTGGAGTACCTTGGACAAAGTAGTGAACAAAGGTGGGATTTCTTATCTCATAACAATATGCATGGATTGTTGTTCTCTCATTTCTTATCTCACAACAATATGAATGGATTATTGTTCTCTCATTTCTTATCTCACAACAATATGTATGGATTATTGTTCTCTCATTTCTTATCTCACAACAATATGTATGGATTATTGTTCTCTCATTTCTTATCTCAGAATAATATGTATGGCTTATTGTTCTCTCATTTTGTATCTCACAACAATATGTATGGATTATTGTTCTCTCATTTCTTATCTCACAACAATATGTATGGATTATTGTTCTCTCATTTTGTATCTCACACCAATATGTATGGATTATTGTTCTCTCATTTCTTATCTCACAACAATATGTATGGATTATTGTTCTCTCATTTCTTATTATGAACATAAAAGAAACATAGAATTTAAGCTTCAAAATGACAAATGGGAACACAGACAGATAGAAAAGAATGCAAGGACTGGAAAGAAAATATCAGTAACACAGAAAAGATATGATTGAAATAGAAAAAATTGAAATAGATGTGATTGAAGGAAATTATAGCAAATTAGATGTATTTAGTATAAATATTTGAGTGCAGGAAGACACGATAACTGCATGAAATCAAAGGAAAAGAAGGATGATATTGTGAATGATGAAGTGACTAAGACATCAGATTGCTGTATGTTCTTTTTTTGGGGTGGCTTAATCCCTACCATGGCATCCCAAAATCTCAGGAATCAACAACACCATTTGTTGGCTGCTTAACTGGCTAAAAAGTATTCCCAACCAGAGATCTAGTTATCCAAAGTCTAAACGTTTTAAGTTGGGGTCTCAGCAGACCCCCTTTAAAACTCTTCACCCTTCATTCATAAATCAGGCAGCCAAATGAGTATGAATTCTACCAACCCCATCACACTCCCTAAGGATGAAGGCAGCTGGCCCTAGTGAGTCACACTCTCTCCTTCCTTTCAGACTTATGATTGGACCTAATAGACAATGCATGGATCCACTCCACAAAAAGAAACTGGTTCGCAGCGTTGCTTATTGGACCATCCACCTCTATTAAGAACCCCAATTTGGTTTCACCATACCATTTTTATGGCAGTAATACATTATCTGCTACTATTTTGTTGCTTTATATTTTCCATGTACTTGTCCCAGTATTAAGTTCAAGAAGGTTATTCTACCAGTGAGTAATTGAGGGTCTGGAATAAACCATGTGATCCCAGTCAGATACCCGAGTCCACTCCCAACAGTCAAAATATTCTTCTTCTTTTCCATGAAGTTTATGCACTTCCACATTTCTCATGGGTGCTCAATTTTTCATGATTTAAATCTGCTCATTAAAATTTCTACCTTTAATTATGACCGCTCATGTGGCCTAACTGGTTAGAGCAATCATCTCAGATGCAGGATATTGTAGGTTCAAACACCAGCCAAGTCATACCAGAGACTTATACAAATGGTATTAGCAACTGCCTCACTTGGCACTCAGCATTAAGAGGTTAGTGTTAGGACTGGTCAGCCTGGTGTCAGGATAATGTGACTGGGTGGGACATCATGTTACATGCCTGCGGCATGATGCCCCAGTGCTAGACATCACTATAAACTGCCACACTGCAGGCATCATAGCGATGTGACTGAAAAATTGTTATAGCTACATTAAAAATCCAAATCACACACGCAAACACACACACCTTTAATTATATTCTCTTTTGTGTTGTATTTGTTATTATTTTCTGTCCAATCCTTGCATGATACTGGTGTATCTGTGTCCCTTTCATTGAATTGTTTTTTTTTAATGTCTTACAAGCAAAACTGGGGGGGGGTCATGCCTTTATTAGTAACTGATGTAAAAGTATTTCCTACCAAATTTTTGTTCAAGTTAAATGTTTTATTTCTTGCAATTAATGATGCTTCAGGGTGTGGATAAATACAGTCATTAAAAGGCTGAATGGGCCTACTCACACACACACACACACACACACACACACACACACACACACACACACACCTGCTTAGCATGTATTGCAAGTGTACAAATAGACAGTTGCCCTATTGGTTTTTTTTGTTGTTGACCTTATGAGGTATGGGAATGTCTATTGGGCTAGAAAGAAGAGACCTGCTTCTTTATCTTTGCCACTGGTGTACCACCTCTTTTCCCAAGAGGGGCCTATGACACTTCTTGATTTTCAAGAACTCACTAGCTCCCACATGCCAGCTCTGATATAAAAGAGATTGATAATTCTTTCTTGGGTATGAAAGTCACCCACTTCCATACATGACATCCCTTTAGAATTTCTGTAATTTTTATGAATTTTGTCCTCTTTGATGCATAATGATCCAAGTCAAAATTATGAATTTTGAGAAATGGTTAAGCTAGTTTGGGGATGTGATGTCTGATCCTTTAGATAAACATCATGTTTGCTTAATTTACACGGAGAATTTTACTACAGTTAGATTATTGCTTCCACTGTAAACAGAGTCCATGTTGTATGATGGCATGTTTGATCAGTATAAACTGTGATCTTGGTTCAAGTTTAATATGTTCCATGACATTTGAAAACTGCTACAAAACATCTTGGATGCACCCATGCTGCAAGAACTGGCATCACGTTGACTATGATATCCTCAATAGAAGAGACAAGCAGGATGTGAGAGTCATGAAGGCCATGAGAAGTGCAGTATGCTGGAATGACCACAGGATCATAGTCTCCAACCTCAATATCCAGATTCAGCCTAGCAGATGACCACAACACAAAAAATTACCCAAAAAGCTTAATGTCTTCAAATTGAAACAGGAGAATGTAAAACAGACATTTGTTGAAGAAGTTTCCATCCAACTAAAAATAATTGATGCGAGCAGTAAGAATGTCAAGGAAAATGGGGTATTCTTCAGAGACTGTGTACTGTTCTGCATCAAAAAGCCTTCAGTCCTACCACATATAAACATCAAGATTGGTTTGATGAGAATGACATACAGAGACTATTCAGTGAGAATCATCAGCTACAAAATCCTGTTGGATTACAGCATTTCATTATCCAAGAAGGCAGCCTTCAGCAACATGACAATGACTGTCCAATGCAAACTCAGAGGGCTGCAAGACTCATGACTCAGCAACAAGACTAATGTGATTCCATCCTGTGCAGACTATGAAGATAAACAGAACACTTCAACAACATCCTTAGTCTACAATCATTTATTAGTGAGGAGGAAAATTGATCAACTGCCCCAAAAGGAAATCAACACATCACTTTACTGATCCTTCAGAGCTGACTGAAACCAAGAAAGCAAGTGATCTGCTGTTAAATGGATACACACCTGGAGTAGATGCTATACCAGCAGAAAATTACACATTGCATATAATCTGACTGAACTCTTCCAGTCAATGTGTACTCAGGGAATTATACTCCATGAGTAGAAGGAATCATCTATTGTCTGCTTGTATGAACTGAAAGACAACAGACAATCCTGCAATAACCATTGGGGCAGCTAATTGCTGTCAGTAGCCAGCCAGAATTCTGCTGAATTTGCTTTGGCCTGAGTGTCAATGTGGCTTAAGAAATGGATGAAGCACCAGAAACATGGTGTTTGCAGCTCATGAACTCCAAGAGAAATGCCAGGAAAGAAGTCCAACCTGTACATGACATTCATTGACCTGACAAAACCTTTGACAGAGTCAGTCATGGAAGTCTCTGGTAGATCCTGGCAAAATTTGGCTCTCCAGAGCAATTCATCGTAATGATTCAACAATTCCATGATGGCATGCTCACTAATGCTGTGGACAATGGTTAGTCGTCTGAAACATTTCCAGTCACCAATGAAGTCATACAAGGCTGAGTGTTGACTCCAACCATCTTCTATAAGATTTCTCTGTCATGCTTACCGATACCATCCATAACTGACACTGTGATTGACATCAGATTCCAGAATGATGGCAAGCTCTTCAATTTGAGGAGGTTACAGGCAAAGGCCAATTTACAAGTTCCTATTGCTGATGACTGTTCCCTACATGCTAAATCTGAGGCTGCCATATGATCAAATATGGACCATTTCTCTTCTGCTTTCCACAATTTCTGTCTCACATTCAGTGTGAAGAAGGCAGGTGATGCACCAAACTGCACCAGGAAAAGCCTACCTAGAACCTACCATTGCAGTAAATGGCCAAACTCTTCCTGCAGTAGACACGTTCACCTATCTTGACATCATGGTGTCACATGAGATCCACATCAATGATGAAACTAATGCCAGAATCGCCAAAGCAAGTGTGGCATTTGGCAGACTATGTGCAAATGTGTGGGATCACAGATGCATCTATCTGGAAACAAAACTGAAGGTCCACAATTCCATAATGTTACCAACCCTGCCGTATGCTTGCAAAACCTGGTCTGTATACTTACAAGAAGCTGAGCCATTTTCACATAGGCTGCATGAGGAAACTGATCCAAAAAAAAAGATGGTAGGACAGGGTCCCAGACACTTGGGTTCTCACATACAAAAGCATTCCAAGTAAGCATCCACATTCTGCTGATGAAATCACAGATAAGATGGGCAGACAATATCACCAGGATGTCAGAAGAGTGACTACCAAAGAAGATTTTCCATGGTGTGCTGAAGGAGAGAAAGTAATCTCAGGGTGGTCATAAGAAATGTTTCAAAGATTCCTTCATGTCATCCTTGAAACATTTCAACATTGACCCAGAGTCTTGGGAATTTCTTGCACAGAATTGCTCCACCTGGTATAGTCCCATCCATACTGGAGCTACAGATTTTAAACTGCATAGAATTTCAGGGGCAATGCAGAATCACAAGCAACACAGACAGTTCAGAGCACAAATTGGCCTCATCAGTCACTCGCATGTTCACAGAAACCAAACCAATTAGTAATGTCATGGTCATCATTGAACTCAAAGGATGAACAACATCTACTTGATATTTATGAGAACACTTGCTCACATAGAGCCATGTAATCAAATGCCCCACCCACCCACCCCAAATTAGTATTGCTCATTAACCACAACTTTAAAGATGTATCGGATTTGTTTCTTCAGTGTTATGTTAACTCTTTTTCTTTCTTTACCACTGTACATGCTGGAGCAGAATTGGTGGACACAAACATGGAGTCAGAGCAAACTTAAAAAATCATATTGTTTTTCAAAACCAATTATTTGGTGGCAGTGGTGCAGAGTGAAACAAGGGTGGCCACCCTCAGACAAGAAAAGTCCTTCATATGTTCAGAACTGGTTACACAAAAGACTAGTCATGTATTGTATATAGCATCACAAAAGGGTGATTGATTGATTGATTGATTGATTGATTAACATCAGTGCCAGTAGAAGGTATGATGTGTATACACATAAGTCATCAAAACACATTAGAAAACAACAGGCCCCCACCAGAACAACAAACATTGATAAGGTTCTTAAGTAGTAAGAAGACGTCACATTGATGCTGTGACAGAGGCAGATTATCCCTTTTTACAAACTTTCAATTTTTTCAGCTACCATATGGAAATAAGTATAATAATATTCAGTACAAGATGAATGTCAGATCTGCAACAAAAAAATTACCATTATTTTAAAGTGATTCTTCCTTTTCCTTGTTTATCTAAGGGTCTGGTGATCCTTACCAAGGTGTTTATAAATTCTATTTTTAAATTAAATAATTAAGACTGTATTACAGATTTGTACCTTGAAAATAACAAATATTGGTCCCAAATTACAGATTTTTTGGCTGGTTATTACAGATTTCCATGATTGAAGGGGAGGTAGGAGGGTTTACTCATGAAAATAACTACAGCCCAATGGAAGACTGATGGCCAAAGATAAAATGTCAAAGTGAACCTGCCATTTTGTCAGTAGGATGTTCTTCTTTGGACTGGAATATGGCTTGACAATTTCAGTCTCCAAACATACATGCCCTCTCTGGTGCAACACTGATCAAAGATAAAATGAGAGTAAAGTGGAGCGATATCACCAGAAGGTGATTTCATGACACCTTCCAAAGACTGATAATTCAAAAAGGCTACCTCAGCCACATGGGCCTTGAGTCTCATGAAAGAATTCTCAGTAAGAAACTAAAGGGCTCTTTTGATGGAACTTACAATTCAAGATGGTTGCTTCCAAAATATGAGTACAGCCTTTAAGAGGGAGAAAAAGATGGTTTTAAGTCTTTCTTTTCTCTTTTGACTTAAACAAACAGAAACAGAAAGATAAAGCTCAAGTAAAGGAATCTATGTTGGTCATGACCGGCAATGATACAACTAATGTTGGTCATGACCGGCAATGATACAACTAATGTTGGTCATGACCGGCAATGATACAACTAATGTTGGTCATGACCGGCAGTGATACAACTAATGTTGGTCATGACCTGCAATGATACAACTAATGTTGGTCATGACCTGCAATGATACAACTAAGACTGGCGATTTCAGTAGGATCAGTAGCTACCAAAAATAGCTGATTCTGGGCCTGAAACCCCAAAAGAGAGACTTAATCTTAGTTACTACTGAACTGTAAATAACTCATTTCCACTGACATGGCATGCATTCACACTGCCTCACCAATACTAGGGAGGTAAGGAACACTGTTCTGAGGATAAAGATCTGAAAGTGTTTTATGGCATATAAGCACAGAGGTGGCAATCTGGAAGATTCAGTCAGAGGTTCATAAAGAGGATGGATAACAAGCAAAAGAAAACAGAAATTTCACCATGGCAGTAAAGTGGTCTTTAGAGCTCAATGTACCAGGTCAGTTCTGAAACATGTAGGTAAGACCCTAGAATGGAACTATAAAACTTAAAATTATTGGAATCCCTATTGAAAAAGTTACACATACATCCAAAGACGAAAGCAGTAGAGAGGGAAATAAACACTCCAGGATTCTATTCCCAGATTTTCCTGGTTTCAAAGAAGGAGAGAGAATTTCACCTTTCTCCATTAATCAAATTTATTGTGAAAGAGTGCTTCAGGGTGAGTCTTGGTGAGGATTATTATAAGGCAAACAATTTGGCAGCCTCATTGGACCTCCAAAATGCTTACTGTCACATTGCCATCTTCCCATCTGGTGGAAATTTTATCCAGTATTGTCCAGGCAAAGAGGTTTTTCAGTTTCAGGCCCTTCTCTTTAGCCTAGTTTTCTCACCCTGAGCCTTTACCAGGGTCATGGAAGCATCTCACCACTTAAAATTGTTAGGGGTTGCCAATTATCTTGTAATTCAGCAATTGCTTAATCATGTGTTTTATCTTTGAATAATCCATAATTAGGAGAAGTCAGATCTGACTCTTCAGAATTTCAATTAATAATTTTTCAGAGAAGTCTTCATATGGGACATCTCCTATTTCTGCTGCTAACAAACTGGAGACTCCACAAGGACTCAGTTTAAGCTCAGATTCTTTTGGGATCCAAATTTTGTTACCATCTGAGTTGGTGACTAAATCAGGAATGGTTTCTGGCCATACTTCTGATACATGCCCCAGAACTTCACTCTTTCTTGTAGAGCAGCACCTCAGATTAGAGCTAGGGCTGGTCAGAACTAGAGAGGGTAATCCTTCAGGGCTTGTGGTTTTAGCAGGTATCTCTCCAGCATATCAGTAGCCTAGAAATGTGACCTGATGCCTCATCTCTTTGTTTGAAAGTCTGGAACTTCTAAGCTATACTGTCTCAGGTAAACAGTTTCAGTGGGATAGCTGTCAGAGTCTGCCACATTCCAAGCAAGAGAAATATTCTGCCTGACAGCCTGTCCAGGCAGAGACATGTACTTCTATGCCCTGGCTCATTGTGTTGCCCCCCACCACCACCACCACCACCATTGCCCCAACATAGTTCATCAATCATCATTCACCAATCTCCTCAACCTGTTGGTGAATGACCCAAGTGATTTACTGCTGATTGGAGATCTGCTATTGCAGCACAGAGGGTCCATTCTGCACAAAAAACCACAGATTCTCCACCAGTACTGGTTTGTATCAAATAATCTGTCTGCCAAGATCAATTTTCAAGCAAGGTTGCAGACTGCATCACTCAGCTGGAAGTCAGTTGACTTCCAGGGTTTATAATGCCAAGTGGAGAGTATTTAGTAATTGGTGCAATAGGAAGCACAAAAACTGATGTGCCTTTCTTTGGACGCAGTTGCAGGTGTTCTTCTCTTTATTTTTGAAGTTAAAGATTGTTCTGCATCCAGCATTAAATACTGTTGAGCAGTCCTATCCAATACTGCTAAATTCTCTATGGTCTCTTTCATAGGGTTGGACCTGCAGCTTTTAAAACTGATCAGATACTTCGAACTTCAAAGACCAGACTCTTGGTTGTTAATGCCTAGGTGGAACATTTCATGTCTTCTATGTCTATAGTCTAAACTACCTTTTGAACCTTTGATTGAGACTTCCCATGAGAATATTACCTGAGACAGCCTTGTTAGGGTTGGCAGGTCTGACAAGAGGTCCGAGTTTGAAACTCGTGGCATGATCCTAAATCTCCTTTTACCTTTGAATTTTTAAAAATACTTTTTCTCTTAATTCCTGTCCCAGGATGGGCAATTAACCTAGTTATTACCAAATTCCCTTTTCCCTTCCCACTTTGATGTCCTTTTCATGGGAGCAATGGCAGCATAGTAGTTAACATGCCACAGTCATGACCAGAAGGGTACTGGTTCAAATCCTACCATCAGGCCAGCCTGAGTCATCTACCTTGGTGTGTCCTTGGGAAAGGCACTTTACTTCAACTGCCTTGTCACTAAATAACCTACTTGTGTTGCTGTACCATAAAGTATCAAACTAAACTGATGTTCTTTCAGTCTTTGTTCAAGTCAATTAAGAAAGATATTCCAAATGATGCAAGTGACAAAGTCATTGGACTGGGACTATGTTAATATTCTTCAGAGCCTCCAATTACATTACTAACTGGAGGAGGGGAATTCACCTTGGACTGGGGACTAGCACAAATAAAAATAAAAGAAATGTAATAATAACAGGAAAGTATCAATAATTAAAATTTGTGTGCCTCAAAGTTTCATTTTTATTCAAGGTTTTTATTTATAACTTTCGGGTCTGCTTCATAAATGTCTGGAGTATTTGAGTTACCAGTAGAAAGAAATGTTTGCCTGACTTAATCATTTCAGGATATGCGATCCAGACTCAGTTTCAGATACTCTGCTCAGATTGGTTGAATCCTGGGGAGGAGGAGGCCAGAGGGGAGGGATTGTTGTACCGATTTTGGACATCACCTCAAGGGAGTAACTATGATCAACTGCTGTACTATGGGACTGACCCGTTCACTCCTGACACCCAGTTCCCTCTGGGAGCTGAGGAGTTTAACTACATGCATAATGTGGTGGTTACAATTGCCAATTCTGTTGGGGAGTATGTTGAAACTAACCTGACTGTTCAGGTAAGAATGCAACATCAGTTTATCAATTAATTTTGTATTATATAGTGTAAGGCTAATGAACTGGACAAATCACTCTTTATTTATAATACTTTGACTCTGAATTGTGGATATTGTATTTTCTTCATGTTTTTGGATGGTAAAAAACCCAGTTTGTTTTGGCTTTCTGAAAACATTAAATTACTTCATTTGGTGCCCAAATACACATTTGGAGAAAACAAATTACCACAACAAAAATGATTAATGACTTTAGAGTCATTGGCATGGATTTTAAAAGAGGTGATTTGTGGTTTTGTGGGTTTAATTCCATTTTTCAGCACATGACTGGCTGTGCATGGCAGCCATTGTATTTTGGTGGGGGAAGAATCTGGGAAAGCCCCATGAAGAACCTGTGACTGACCCACAGGAAGTTACTGGCATGCTTTCTCATATTGGCCAAGCTGAGACTCAAACCCACACAGACAGAGGTGAGATGTCTTTGATCTGTTAAGGCTGGTGCCTTAGACCCTGGGGCCCCAGATTTTGAAGAAAAATATGGTGGATACTTGATGCTATCAAAAGAAGGGAGATCAGACAAATATTTGCAATAAAATAGTTCTTACTTCTTTTTTTCTTAATATTGCAATTCATACCAACAAAAACTTATTTATATTGGTGTATATGTCAAGCCAAGTTATTATTTATTCCAAAAACTAGATATCTTGTAAAATATATAAAATATCTTATAAAATATGTAAGACACCTTACATAATTTATAAGATAACTTATATACTTATAAGATATCTGAAATACAATTTTAATCAAGATACCTTAAAAAGTATATAAGATATGTTATAAAATGTATGAGATATGTGATAAAATTTATGAAATATGTTATAAAATTTATGAGATATCTAGATTAAAACTGTCGATAAATGTATATCTTATGTACTTAATCAGTTATGTCATTTATTCTAGCAATATCTTGTAAAACATACAAGCTGTGTTATGTGATAAACATTTTAGAAGATATCATTTAAAATATGTATGAGCTATTATATAAATTTTATAAGATATCTTGTATAATTCATGAAATATCTATAAAAAAATAATTAATACCAGTTGGAATTTTGTTTTAAAAAATATGTTATAACATACTTGATTTTACTAAAAGTATATACTGCTTAGATGTGTATAACATAGGTATAGTATCAAGATATATATAATGTATGAGTATAATATAGATAGGTATTAAGGCATATACTACCCAGAAAAGTATACTATCAACAGGTATTAAGGTGTAGACTACCTGGATAGGTATACTATTGACTGGTATTAAAGTATATACTATCTGGATAGGTATACTAGTGATAGGTATTAAGGTATATACTACCTAGAAAAGTATACTATTGACAGGTATTAAGGTATAGACTACCTGGATAGGTATACTATTGATAGGTATTAAGGTATATACTACCTGGATAGGTATACTATTGACAGGTATTAAGGTATATTCCACCTGGATAGGTATACAGTTGACAGGTATTAAGGTATATACTACATGGATAGGTGTACTATAGATAGGTATTAAGGAATAGACTACCTGGATAGGTGTACTCTTGACAGATATTAAGGTATAGACTTCCTAAATAAGTATAATGTAGATAGGTATTAAGGTATATACTACCTAGATAGTTATTGTTTATACTGTTGATAGGTATACTATTGATAAATATAAAAGTTTATACTACCTAGATAGGTATAAAAGTTTATTGTACCTAGACTGGTCACCTTTGTAGCACTTATATACATATAAAGTTGTCCCAGTTTGTAAAACTTTGTACGTTACTTAAACAATACTATAGTTTTGTATTAAGGTATAGACTACCAGCATAGTTATACTATTGATAGGTATTAAGTATAGACTACCTTTATGGGTATAATTATAGTACTGATAGGTATAAAGGTATATACTACCTGGATAAGTTTACTTTTGATAGGTAAAAAGGTATTTACTACCTGGATAGTACTACCTGGATAGATATACTGTTGATAGGTATTAAGGTATATACTACCTGTAGAGTAATACCTGGATAGGTATACTTTTGATAGGTATTAAGGTATATACTACCTGGATAGGTATACTACTGATATGTAGTAAGGTATATACTACCTAGACATGTATACTATTGACAGGTATTAAGGTATATTCTACCTGGATAGGTATACACTTGACAGGTATTAAGGTATATACTACATGGATAGGTGTACTATAGACAGGTATTAAGGAATAGACTACCTGGATAGGTGTACTCTTGACAGATATTAAGGTATAGACTTCCTAAATAAGTATACTGTGGATAGGTATTAAGGTATATACTACCTAGATGGTTATACTATAGATAGGTATTAAGGTATAGACTACCAGCATAGTTATACTATTGATAGGTATTAAGTATAGACTACCTTTATGGGTATAGTATTGATAGGTACAAAGGTATATACTACCTGTATAGGTACACTGTTGATAGATATTAAGGTAGACTACCCAGATAGTTTTAATATTGATAGGTATTAAGGTTTAGACTACCTGGATAGTTATACTTTTTATAATTATTAAGGTATATACTACGTCGATAGGTATACTGTTGATAGTTAGTAAGGTATATACTACCTGGATAAGTTTACTGTTGATAGGTAAAAAGGTATATACTACCTGGATAGATATACTGTTGATTGGTATTAAGGTATATACTACCTGTAGAGTAATACCTGGATAGGTATACTTTTGATAGGTATTAAGGTATATACTACCTGGATAGGTATACTACTGATATGTAGTAAGGTATATACTACCTAGACATGTATACTATTGATAGGTATTAAGGTATATACTACCTGGATAGGTATAATGTTGATAGATATTGAGGTATATACTACCTGGATAGGTATACTGTTGATAGGTTTTAAGGTATAGACAACCTAGATAGTTATACTATAGATAGGTATTAAGGTATATACTAGCTGGATAGGTATACTGTTGATAGGTAAAATGGTATATTATACCTGGATGGGTATACTGTTGATAGGTATTTGGTATAGACTACCCGGATAGGTATGCTATTGATAGGTATAAAAGTTTATACTACCTAGATAGGTATAAAAGTTTATTGTACCTAGACTGGTCACCTTTGTAGCCCTTATATACATATAAAGTTTTCCCAGTTTGTAAAACTTTGTACATTACTTAAACAACTACAAGCTCAAAATAGATGGCACTACTCCCTGCATATGGTACTAATAGTGTTCAGACTGTGAACCAAAAAGGTGGTATCTTTACCATTATAGGGATCATACAATGCATACTACATGTATTAAGATATTTTCTACAATATATGAGCAAATTTGGAATGCAATGATTAATCGCAGGGGTTGAGATTCTGTGCAGTTTATTGAACTTGGCAAACCTTGGATGATTGTTTATATATATAATCAGTGACTAAATATATTGTTTACCAGAGAACATTTTCTTTTATATATATAAAAAACTGTCACATGGAGTTCAGATACTTGAAACTAGTTCACACCACAAATTACTTACGTACAATTGGTTAAAACTGAATGATTAGGTAAGAATGTACATGTAAGATCTATTTTTTTATATCATAATTAATTTTCCCATTCAGGTGAAGCCAGCTGGTACAGATAATTTGGACCTTATGATAAACATGACATCAGGGGACAGCAACATAATCCAGAACATGTTACAGTCTGGAAAGGACCAGGAGGTCAAACAGTGGTTTGTGGCTGTGGCATCACTCATCAACATGAATGTAAGCTTAATATATATTTGTCAGTCTTTCTGTCTGTGTTAGGCATGGCTCTAGACATGTTTTGGGGAAGAAGGTAGTTTCAAACTGAACAGTTGAGTTGGGGTGGTGGTTTCAGGTGGTCTGACATTTGTTATGGATTTGGCCTCAGTAATTGGCTCTAATATAAGTCTAGGATATGCCTATCTGTTTTTCAGTCCATCAGACATCTTGATAACAGGCCAGTCAGTGCTAATTTCAGTCATCCTTGGGTGGTGATAAATCCATTATTAGTACAGGTGAGATTGGGAAAGCACATTTATGTCCATTACTTTACGCCAAGTATGTAGAGCATTTTGACAGGTAAAATTCTGTGTCGGTTATTACACAGCTCCTTACTTTCTACTGAAATTTTCGCAAAAGTATGGGCTGCATTTCCAATGTATGGGCTGCATTTCCAATGTATGGGCTGCATTTCCAATGTATGGGCTGCATTTCAAAAGTGTGGGCTTCATTTCAAGATGGTGGTCTTATTTCTACAATGATGCTGCATGCAGTAATTTTAGTATTTTCAGCTGTTTCACTGAGGTACTTAATTTTATTGTAATGCAGTATGTTTAAACACCTATGTGGTTACGAAAAATGAAACCATTACTTGTCAAGCTGATGATTTTGAAGTTGTGATGAATTATTGACAGGAAAATTAAAAGCAATGGATGAATCACAGAACACTCTGATCAACTGTTGGGCCTCAAATATAAGTCATACTGGTCATGTAGGTGTACAGTACCGACTGTTTCCATAGGAGTAACTTTTTAAAATTTGATTAACTTATATATATACCTTTAAATTGTGGTTATTCACTTTATTTTCAATCCTCACAAATCCAGATTCCTTGAAGGTCATTATATTCATTTCCTGAAAAATATGTATGTCAGATTCTGTGTTAAAATACATGGACATTTTTGGACTTGCTTAGGTGTGATCCAGTTCATAAAGAATCATTGAATATTGTATACTGTGATGTCACAATGAAAGATGTACCTATTGAAATAAAATTGTACTAACTTGTTATTTGATATGATTAGATCCAATATCCTATTTTCTTGACCCAGTTTTGTACTTGGCCACATTTATAAAAGTCCGTAGTGATCAATAATTTTTGTCTGGACGATGACATATAAGGTAAATAGTATTCAACATATAGGATTTAATACACTTTGGTCAAATGATACTAGTATTAAATTTTAGAACAGCAATTTATATTTAATTTAAAATGAGTAAATGCACCTATATGACCATGATCAAATATAAAATGGAGATACACACAAGGTATTGTAGTCCTGCATCATCCATTGTTTGATATAGATGGTGCAGGGTTCAACTAGGTGCTGAGTTCATTTAGTCAGCTAGTATGAAAATCCAACTTATGTGCAGAATATGACACCATCCACCTCCCCTCTACCAGATGCCATCAAGTCCTATGGCAGTGGACAAGCAGAAAATCAGTAGGTGTGGATATACTGGAGGTGCAGCTGCAGACCTGCACACAGGTGGTTCATGGCATAGGGTCACTTTTCACTGGATTGAAGCAGCATCCCTATTTAGCATCACAATGCTCACCTTCATAGTAAGAAACAGGGCCAGAAGCAGTTTCCTAATCATTGCCAGCTTCACAAAGACAGTATATTTTGGCTGATAATGGATCCAAACTTAGTGCTCACAAATCACACAAGAAGATGATGCCACTTATCATTGGTGCCTGGAATGTGTGCACACTAATGGACTGAATATCAGATAGATCAAAGAGAAGAGCAACTCTTGTTGTTAGAGAACTGGCCAGATTCAACATCCAGATAGATCAAAGAGAAGAGCAACTCTTGTTGTTAGAGAACTGGCCAGATTCAACATCCAGATAGCAGCCCTGAGTGAAACTCAACTAGCTTAGGAGGGACAACTCACTTAAGTAGGAGCTGCCTGAATTTTCTTCTTGAAAAGTCAAAGCCAAAGTCAAGAAGAGCAACATCAAACCAGCAGGATATCCTAGTGACCAAGGCCATGAAAAGTTCAGAATTAAGGACTGGTCTTTCCGAGCTTAACATCATCCTAACAGATGATCACATGGTCAAAAAGCAACCCAAAAAAGCTCAGTGTCTCGAAATAGAAACAGGAGAATGTAAAACCGGCATTTGTTGAAGAACGGTGGAGCCAACTTAAGTAACAATTCATGTGAACTTCGAGAACATTGGGTAAAACTTTCCATCTTTTAGAGCCTCTGTGTACTTTTCTGCATCCAAAACCTTTGGTTCCACCACATGTAAACATCAAGACTGGTTTGATGAGAACAGTGCCGACATACAAGACCACTGAATGAGAAACACTGACTCCAAAATTACAGCACTTCTTTATCTAAGAAGGCAACCTTTAAAAACAGCAAGAGGACTGTACAATGATAATCAGAGAGTCCAAGGATTCATGGTGGAGCAGCAAGGAAGATGAGATTCAGTCCTATGCAGACAGGAATGACATGAGAAATTTTTGTGATGCTTCAAAGACAATCCAAGGGCCACAGTCAACAGGAACATCTTCTAATGGCTCAACACTGCTCACAGACAAAGTCAGTAACATCCTTGATTAACAATCACATTGGTTGCTGATCCTCCAGCTGTGACTGAAACTGAGAAAACTATTGACTTGCTGTCAAATGGCAAAGTACCTAGACTGAGTGCTATACCAGCAGAAGTATAAAACCTGAGGCACATATATGGCTTGGAAAGTGACTTAACTCCTCCAATCAATGTGGAATCAACAAACTATATGCCAGCAGTAGAAGAATGTATCCATTGTCCATTTGTTCAAGCGATAGACGATCCAATGTAAATCTTGGAACTGAAGCAATAACCAAGCATCATCTCCTGTCCAGTGTGTCACAGACAGTTAAGAGCACAAATTGGCCTCATCAGATACTTACATGGACACAAAAGCCAAACCAGTTAGTGATGTCATGGTCAACTTTGAATTCAAATGACAAATAAAACAACTAGTTACAATGATAAAAATTATATTTTTTTTAGGGAGCCTTTATTAGTTAAGGGAACTCTTTAAGATATGGAGGTATTCAAGCCTGGTTGAAATTTTAAATGTTCCACAAATAAGTATGTGTCAGTACAAGCTGAAAAAGATGACACCTCTGATAGCAACTTAAACTTTCATCTTTTACTTTACTCAGGTTTCTATGATAGCTACCACCACCACTACAAAGACAACAACTATGACCACAGTTACCCCTGTTCCTAGTTCCTCTTCCAATATCACTGAGATAGTTAAAAATTTTACTTCCTTATTACCTGTTTCAACCATTAATGTGACAACCAGAGCTACTATGACAAGTGTTGCAACAACAACCGTCAGTCCTGAAGAGTTGGTGAAGAGGAAGCAAGCAGAGGAAGACGATAAAAGAAAAAGGACAGTGGTTTGTAGCTAAAATAATTAATTAGTAGTCTAATCAAGAAACCATGAATGATGAAGATTATGCATAATTATATTTTTCTATCAAATACATTACCTGATCAAATTAACAGCCCATTCTGAAAGATAAAAACACATATCCAAGATGTAACCATTTTAAGCATTTGCTTGCAACTTCAAACATTTCCTAAGGGAACACAATGCAATGCATATTAAATTTTGACCATCTATCATTGAATTTCATTGGTATAGCAAGTCAAAACAAATAAATACCTGGTGTATACAGTATTTGTATTTTTTCCTGTGGATTTATTTGTGCTTATGCAATATTTTACAGTTCATTTTATTGTCCTTGTGAAATCAGTTAGTAACATTGAAGTTTCCACAGGTGTAATATATTGTGCTATGAAAATTTGGTTTATTTAGCACTTCATAGGTTGTCTTGGTAACATGAGTTTTGGTATTTTAACAAATTGTATATTTGTTGCTTGCACTTCTTTGTGGTATTTTTCTTCTTTTCTCTTTAATTACATAGATGCCAATCAAGTGTAGGCATTTTTTAAATTTGTGGAGGACAAATAGGTGATGTGCCTGGCCAGCATTTAATGCTCCTTCTTATGCCTATGTTGTGTGTGTTCACTTTGGTCAAGGAAGATAATATGTCCAGTGACTTGAAAATATGAAGAGCTATGAAAAAAGGGCATGTTCTAAATCTTTGAACATGAAGTACTATGCATTCATCTAAATTCAGAATTGTTGAACAGTTTTATGGGGGACATTGAGTTTCTGTCTCCACCTCCCATAAAAATAACTAAAACAGTGACTGTGATGATCATCATTTAAGATCCAGTCGAAGTCATGTCACGTGATTCCACCCAAATGAAAATGGAATCACATATGATGCTCACAACACAGGATGCTCTGTTGTCTAGAATGGTTGCAAGTTATTTAGAAGAAATTATGACCATTTTTAACTAAAACTGACATGCCAGTGGGCACAAGTCCCTATCCCTGCCACCCTCCCCTGGCAGGGAATTAGAAAATTTGAAGCCAGACATGCAGGATTACCTTCCGACTTTGCTGGTTGGACTGATCTGCAGATCATATACCATTCACAGTGTGCCATCCCAGCTGCTAAATAAATGGAACAGGCAATCAATGTATGGTTTCAGTGGTTGTGAATCTGTCATCTCGGATTGGCAAACAACATGTCATTCAGCAGTTCCAACAGTAACAATGCCCAGCAGATGACCCTGATATGGCAAATTGACTTCACATTTAAAACCAGCCAGCCAGCCATCTGGTCCACCATCCCAACTGACAGTGCTTGACTGACATTACCTGACAGAATCATGCTCCATACTGGACTTTGTTATGCATGGTCATGATCTGATGTCATCATTGCTGTGCAGAATTCTGTACCTTTGGATGCAGAGCATACAGGATAAGGACAGTTGCCCTGTTCATGAAGGGATAACACGGACTTGCCTGAACCCAACTATGAAAAGGACAGATTTTAATTTTAAGATTGGAATTTAAGAAATATACAGAATTGAGCCTCCATCAGAATGCTCTCCTCAATGGGCAGTCAATATTGGGTATAGGGTCTTGGCCCTGGTAAACATTGATGATGATGACAATGATGAACATTAGTCCATCAGAATTTTATTACAGTCATCAAGAATTGCAGAAATTACCAGTTGTCTCTTGGATAAATGTGTGATCCTGGTACTTCAAGGGCCATCTTTTCGGTGAGTAGTTTGCCTGCAACACTCCCATTACAAATCAGATGCTTCAGATAATGATATTACCACAATGTCTGATCCACCCAGTTATAAAGTTAACAGACAAAGGATTGACACCATCTCTGAGTTGATAAGGAATGTCATGTTGACTTGTTCCCTACTCAACCTGATGTATGTAGTTTCACCTAGCCAGGACAGCACAAAGTGATCACACCTGGGAATTGGTATGCCATGATGCCAAGATAATTAATATGGCTGCTTACCACATGACGGCAAATGCCCTAAAGGCATCTTGTAACCTCAGCTTGATGTAAATAGATGCACTTCTAATTTCTTTTTTAAAAATACTGCACCTTGCAATGACACTGCAGTCCCTTCCCATTTTTAATATTGGACTGCACAATATCCCACTTGATGATGTCCTCCTCCACAGTGACATGGACTTACTTAGAATATGAACAGCCTTTTCTACCTCAGTCACAGCTTTAGTGTGGATAGTCATTGTGGAGAAGTAGAATCTTGTCCTGTTCCAACATTTTGTTCATCTGGAGTTTCTAACTCTTAGCAGCCTGGTTCATCTTCCTCCCATTGAAAGTATTATTAATATGTTGGAGAAGGCATTGTCCAGGAAGTTAATTTACACATTAGCAAGTTTCATAATCTACTTAACCTTCTCAGTGTGGCAGCAGACCAGTTTTACTTGGGTTTGTCTTTATGTGCACCTAGATGGCTCTTTTAGCACATTGGTGCCTGATCTCAGGTCATTTTGATAACTAGTTTATGATTTTATTCAAAGCTCAAACATTTCCTGCTTAATTGGCAAGACAAGGAGTGGCTAGTGGCAGGAATACCTTTGGAAGACCCACAACTGGAAATAGCAATTCGTTCAGATGGCGGTTTGTTGTGCTGGGGGCCACACTTGCTGCTGGACTTTTTGAAGGTCAGTGGCAAGTCGACTTGGCTAGGGATGGCTTTTTGCATCTGTCTCCTTGAAAAAAAAGTCTATTCTCAATGCTTCCCATTCTTGGGTGGAATGCATTTGAAAGAAAATGGTCCTCATAATGTCTGAGAGTTTGGTCATAGTGAGCTACCTCTTTAAACAAGATCACTGAACAGTTGCATTATGGCATGGGAGTACCTTCACTGGTGTGCCCATACTATATAAATATACAGATCCAACACATCCTGGGCAGGCTCAATGTGCTAGATGACTCATTCACAAGGAGAGGCAAACTGCTTCATTTGGAGTAGCCTCCCCATTGGTCCATCTTCCACAGAGTCTGCAACCTATGGGGATGTCTGATGACAAGATGGAACAAAAAACTACCCACCTTAATCTCTGTATTCCCAGACCCAAAGGCATGGGATGTTGACACCCTTTCAGTCAGCTATGATGGAATATGTCCATATGCATTTTCCCTCAAGCAGTTATAATATTGAATTTAATCCAGAAAATGAGGGTTATGGCATGCAAATAGTTTGACTGCCCCTTTCTGATGGGATAAATCCTGGATCAATGATCTGGTCAGTTAGGCAACAGATGTACCCCAAATAAATGTAGCAACCTGATGCTGCTCAGTATTTGATGTATGTCTAGGGAAACTACTTCTCTATGCCTGACTCTTGTCAGGGATACCTTGTGCACAAAGGATTTCAGTGCTTTGATTCTGGAGGTGACCATGATAGCTGGATGACTGTCCATTTTAAAGTTCTACTGGGGGAAACAAGTTTTCTCTGTCTCCATCCACCAAATTGCTAATTTCTTTTTCTTTCCTCTTTCAAGAAAAGAAAGTAACCCATTCACAATCAAGGAATACAGTTCCATGATCTCAGACATGTTCAGACATCATGGATGAGACAGTTTTTGCTGCAACTATGACCTTTTCAACCTGGCCAATTTTGACTTATCCAGCCTATGCTAACTATGCCTGTTCCCATAATGGAACGTCTTCTGGGTCTTGATGCAGCTCAAGACATCTAAGTCTGAGCACTTGTCTTCCACCTCATTGAAACAGTTACCATATAAGACTTTCTACTTGATAGTGCTAGCTTCAGCATGCAGGGTGTTTCAGCTACATGCACTGCCCATGGATCAGTTCAAGAAACATTGTGGAGTCAGCTGGCTGGCATGCCCAGTCTACTGTCTCCAGTCTGTATTTGTGTGATATGGACTTGCAAGAGCTGAATGTTCTCAGGCCACTATCAGCTGCCCAGGTAGTTACCATGCCCTGTTGGTGATATTACAACCTCAGCTCCAGACATGACCTTGTAGCTTTCACTGGATTTACCCCAACAACTTTAGAATGTACGGCGATTGCCAGGTGCACAATCCCACAGTGAATGTTCTCACACAAGAATAAACACATAATCGTTGATTGTGCTAACCACATGTTTGGAGAAGTTCATCATTTTAGTAGATCAGTCATCATGCTCCCAAAGGGTGAAGTGGGTAAAGGTTGGATGCTTCAGCATTTCCTCCTCCTTTTACCTTATCTCCAATTGCTAATCAGATTGGCTAATGTATTTGACAGATAAAGGAATTTGTTTATTAAATTATATTTCTCAGAAAATATTTATCCAGTTACTTTACTATCTATCCCTCATTCCCATTACCGTAGATAAGAGCATCCTGATGCAGATGTTGTTCAAGCTTGAACTAGTTTCATCTGGGATACATGTAACCACCTTGCTGGAATGAGAGGAATTGATCTGTTTGAGTTATTTCCCTTTGTTTGCATGACTTACAGATTGAAAGATTTTTGTCATGTCTCAGGGAGGGCTGGATTCATAGGTAGAAGAGATTAATTCCTATTGTTAAAGTGATTGGGTAAATATTTTCAGAGAAACATAATTATAAAAAACATATCAGTATTAGAAGGGGTGACATATTACATGTGATATCCTACCTTCAAGATCAAGGTCACTGCTAAATATTGTAAAATTTTCATTGCAGTTTCTTTTCATATAATGCTGGAGCTGTTTGAAATTAAGAGACTGCAATGTGGTGTACTTGCATATGGTCACAAGAAAGTTTGTCATGATTTATTGGGGGGGGGGCAGCTATGTTCAAGGTCAGGGTTATGGCCCAGTTGCAAGTTTTTCAGCACATTTTCTCTTTCCATTCTTTAACTGAGACCAGGGGATGAAGTTTTGTGTTATTATATTTCATCATCAATAGAGATTTAAATAACAAATTGAGTAGCAGAGAAGTTGCAGAAGTATAGCAGGGAGTGTTGAGGGGTTGGCAGAGGGTTGGCAGAGGGTCAAAACCTCATTCCAGTGGTCCAGGGGGCAACATTACTGTAGGGGTGTTCTTTTGCATCCATAACGTGAAATGGTGTTGGTGTAACAACTAAAGCTGGACCATCTTTCCTTGATTGAGAATGTGAAATATGTATAAATTCCTATTGATAATTGAAATCTCTGATTTGTTCATTATGATCTTATAGTAAATGAACAAAATAATGCTGAATTATCAGATTCATTTTCATTGAGTCATTGCATTTTGTCTGTAGCTCTTTGAATTAAATGAATTTCTCTTGTTCATAACTGTTAAACTATATATATATATATATATATATATATATATATATATATATATATATATATATATATATATATATATATCAGAAAATGCAAGTTGCCAGGTGAAAGAATCATTAGAACAATAAGAAAAAAGAGTTTTTATGCTAACAAACTAAAGTCAATAATTAACTTTTTTAAGTCTGGAATTGTAGGCAGTGATTCCCCCCAAAAAATGTGTGGTAAAAAAATCACCATTGTTTTGCTATTTTTGAAACCACAGCTCTACAAGGTATTTCAGACCTTATTGGTATTGGGAACGTGTCTTAAAGGTCAGAGTCACAGGTCACTATTGCACATTTTCCATCACACTTGCCTTTCCACTATACCTTCAAAACCTTTTGAAATAAATGGATGAAACTGGGTATAAGAGTGTCACATGCCATATTAGTGGGACTGTCTTCATGGTCAAGGTCATAGGAAAATATTTGTGACAAAAATTTGATATACATATATTCTGTCACCAGTAGATTTGTTGCATTCAACATTTTTGGTCCTATCTTTAAGGTTATGTTACAGTATTGTAAGGACTTCATTAGTCCTGCTCTATATAGTAAAAGTCTGAGGTTGTGTGTGTGTGTGTGTGTGTGTGTGTGTGTGTGTGTGTGTGTGTGTAAACAGTGTAGAACAAGGACATCAGTGTAAATACACACCAACAGACCAGATACACACCTCAAAGCAGAGATGTCCCCATTTCGTATTTTCAGCTTAAATGTAATGCCAAGACCATACTTAATGATACAAACGTTAAATAGTCCCCTTTTTTTAGGTATCATGCTATACACAACAATAAATATGTCCCACTCACTCAAAGCCTCATGTGTATCAGATGGAAAACTGTGTCCCCATTCACACTGTTTTGCTGCAGCTTGCACACTTTGCTTTCAAATTACTCATCAAAGACGGCATCAATCTAACAGGATTTAAATCATTTATGTAAATATAGACAAATATATATGATACATTTTATTTTTTAACACAGAGAGCAATATCAACAATATCAATATACATGTTTATTAATGGGTAGTCCAATGTTCATAACACATTTTGCCAAATTAGATCGGGAACACAAGAAAACTTAATAAAAGATTTCATGCAGATTTTATACATGGTTTTTATGATGGGCAAGAAATTCAAGCCATTCATCTGTGCTCGTATATTTTATCTCCTATTTAACTCTGAGCCATTCAGATTTGGATAAGAAATACACTGGAAAATGTCAGCATCGATTTTAGTTCATTCAAATGTGGTTAGAAGCGTAATAATGAACAGTTCACATGGTAACCAAAACATAATACCATTTCTTTCCTCCAATTAACCGTACTAGAGTTAAATCTGACAAGTTAAGCTTGAGCCAATAGGAAATAAAAAGAAGTTTTGTAAATGGCTCCAGCCACGACACTGAAAATACAAGTTTTCATACTCATATTTAGTGTTTCTCAATGTATCTTATAAATGTGCATGCTGGCTGAAGTAAAAATAATGTGAAACAAAACAATCAGATACATTTTGTTTGACTCCGAGGTAAATTATAAATATTTCTCATTCTTTCCTTGTTTAGTCAGTACCTTTTCATATTCTCTCTGTCTCTCTTTCTCTTTTGGCTCTGTTCCTTCTGTCTGTCTTTCTGCCTTCTTGCTAGCTTGCTTTCTTTCTGGATGTAAGTCCCTTGTTTTGCCCTATTTCTAAGGACTGATGACAAAAGTCATCAAACAATTTTTCTCTAATCAATCATTGACCACAAATACACAACTTTAACTTCACAAATGGCTCTCCACTAAACAAAAGGCAGAACATTAATACTGTTACATGTGGGTGGGCTCTTTAGTGAATGAATGAAACAGAGTATAATAATTTTCCTCTAATTAATGCATGATCACCAATATCATAACTACACATTTGCATCACAACTTCACATTTGCCTGCCAACCTCACAAACGCATGGTTTCTCCTTATTACATTTCCGCAACATAGCGATAGTACTTAACTACCCTAAAATACAAGTCTCAACTCAAACATCAAATACCGGGAACTATTTTTCCTATGCTACCTTAAGTCAGTCAAATCATGTTTATAAGCCTCATTTTGCCTGTAAAGGCATCTCCAGATAACGGGACAGTCCCTTCTCAATTATTCCACTGTACGATTTACCAGTCTCTGTCATAAATACTGCACATGGAGTCACACAATCAATCCACACAATTAGATTTTAATAGGGACTATTTGACTCCAGGGACACTTATACGGCTCTGACCTGAGCTCATTAAAACTAAACCATGCCATCATAAAAAATAATCTTTGGTGTGTTTCATATTGAAGAGATCTTATCATGCATTGGCTTATTAATGAAGGAGATTGCACTAAAGTGGCAAATTTTAGTACACAAAAGTTAAAAATGTCTTATTTTGTGGGACATTTTAAATTCTAAACCATAGTCTTGCCAGTAAAATTATTTTAACTGAAGATTGATATGCAGTTACTTGATTCTTTCATTTTAGAAAAAGGGACTCGGTATTTTCACACAATTCTGGCAATTCAGTTTCTTCGAACTCCTGGATGTACATTTTTACTTCTATATACAAGAAACATAATATAAAAATTCAACATGATAATTTCAATTTAGTCTGTTAATATGGATGGGAACTATGTGTATCAGGTGAGATTACTGCAGTATTTAAATTGAATTGATCCTTATTTAGAATCAAAACACATACTTATTGAATGTCCCATATTTGATTGTATAATTTCTAACACTGTATATTTGTGTGTCCTGTTCTGATGGTAAAGATTCTGACACATTTTGTCTTGGAAATCAACCACAAGTCAATTACAAATGACATGTATATATCAAATGCAAAGTAAAAAAGATCTTTATTGTCCATAATTTGTTAAAATAAAAATGTCCCTGTTTTCATGGTAAAAATCATATGATCCTGTTTCGTAGGTTTTACAAGAATGTGTGTGTGTGTATGTGTGTATGTTTGTGTGTGTGTGTGATTTTTAACATAGGTTTAAGAATTTTCCAGTCATATCACTACAATGTCTGCAGTGTGGCAGTTTATAGTGATGTCTAGCACTGTGGCATCATGACACAAACATGTAGCATGATGTCCCACCCAGTAACATTATCCTGACACCAGACCAGCCAGTCCTAACATGAACCTCTTAAATGCTGAGTGCCAGGCAAGGCAGCTGCTAGTACCATTTTGATAAGTCTTTGGTATGTCTTGGCTGGGGTTTGAACCTGCGACCTCCCATTACCAAGGCAGACACTCTTACCACTTAGGCCACCAGAGTGGTCTGAGGTACAAGCATGAACCATGTTAGGGTACACACAGGTGTGTTTATTTTATTTCATCTATATTAATCAAGGTTTTATTTCTGGTGTCCAGATCACCAATCAAGTTTTCCCCTTCTCTGTACTGTTGCTTCAATGCCCTTTGAGGCAGAAACAATTAAACTTATTTACTTTCTATATTTGCTCATCTACCCAGTAACTCCACAATTTTATCCTGAAGATCATCATCACATTTCATCAATGAATACATCTGGTGATCTCACTGCAATGGATGTAAGACAGAAATTCACTGAACATTGTGTATAATTAAAGTAAAGCAGAACAGCAGTATGGGCCAAAATGATTGGTGTGTATTGTTTATTACTTCATGTTTTGGAGTGTACAGGCACAAAGACAACTTTTATATTGGGACTGAGCAAGTCATCCTGGTAATGAAGATTACTGTGAATTCATATTTCTTTGGGTGGTGGTTTGCTGAGAAATGACATTTTAGTTGGTATCTGGTAGTTAACTTCAAAGATTGATAAATGAACACTACTGTATATACCCACTTATAAGTTGAGTCAAACTGTAAACAACAAAGGTACAGATCTACTATAGCATGATGCACCTGCAGGTCAGAGTCTAAGTTGTTTGTACTACTGATTACTCCTAACAAACTGCACAGACCCAGATCTGCTGGTGCATTATGCAATGACAGACCTGGGTCTTGTGATTTGCAGTTGGACTTGTGTTATTAACGAGTATGTATGGTATTATTTTTTGTATGGTCTTTTAATTCATAATTTGCTGTAACAATAAAAATCCACAAAACTCAGAACCCCCGAAAAGTAATGAATTCACAGTATTGAGTTGATTGATGTTTTACTTTTTTAAGTTTGTCAACATTCTTGAAACTCCACAGTGGCAGTACTTGCTAGTGTCAAAGCTTTGATTACTAGCTCAGTATATGGACATACAAGAGCATTTACAGTAACAATATATTCAAATGAAGAATTATGTTAAATATGGATAGTTTATCCACTAGATCTTTTACAAATATTATGTTTACAAATGAAGAAGTATTCAAGTTTGAGGAGTCTGGTGAATTCTGTCACACAAGCATATCCAGTGATCCTGATGCCAGTAGAATTTTCAAACAATACCCCAGCATGTTGTCACAAATAGCAGTAAAGGTCATGCATATACATGTAGTGTGATGAATAAGGTAGGTAATATGCTTCCATGGTAACAGTGTAATTCTACAAGTGATCTTTCTTATTTAAAAATACATTCACTTTTATTCTTGCACTTAATGCACTATGTTGTTGTCCTTGACCTGCAGTTACGCACAATGATAGTGAATCAGCTGGCCCAGACTCAGACTCACACAATGGATGCCCTGCAGCAGACGGCAATGGCCTTCAAGGTCATCACTGATAAGGTGGATGAGATTTCTGAAGAATCACAGGTAATTACAATCATTGTGTTTATTTATTAGCTCATCTGCATCAGTACAATGTATGAGAGATGTCACTTTTCAGGAAAGAATGATGGCACCAGTTTTGGTGTTGCCGACAGAAATGATGTGAATTGTTATTTTAAAAGAATTTAGGTTTTAATGGCAGTTGATAACACATTATTGACTGTATCATGCTGTGGAAATGGGAACTAAATGTCTTTGGTAAGGACACTGAGTCAGCTGACCCAGATTGGCCTGGGTGGATATCGAACTTGCAACCCTTGGATTATGAATCTGATGTTCTGCCAACTGAGCAACATTTGCTTCCTAGGAAACAGTTTCAAGATTCTTTGTCAATGTTTTTTAAAAAGTCACATACATCATACATCATTTTTGGGTTCATGTTTATTGACCTCACCTTGATGGTTCTGAACAAAGCAACCATTTTGGAATATGTGCGTCTGTCTGACTACTTATTGGCCTCAATCTTAAAGTTTTTTTTAAATTTCCTTTTATTCTAATACCATTTTATTCCATCCTTGTTAGATTTGGATAATAAATTGGAAATGGACTCCACAGGCTCCCCTTGGCCAGTTTTCATTATTTATTCAGTTATTTGTTCTTCACTCATTTATGTATTTGTGTTTATCGTCTTCATTTTTTTTTCTATTTGTTTGAAATAAAAACCTTAGCTAATTTTTTTAAAGTCTTGTTTGAAGAAAGTATATCAATCTTACAAAGTCAGATGCAGCTATAAGCAATTCAAGTGGTAAACCCTTTTGAATGCAATTTTCATGTAACATGCATATTTTAAAGACTTCATCCATTGTAATTTGTGTTGTATACAAAATGACATTCTGAAGCTACATTAAACCCCTTCCAAAAAGTTGGTGGTGACCAAGATATAATGCATTAGTCCATTCTTCTGTCTGTAAGCCTTTCCATGCATTGAGTATTAGAACACCTATAAATCAACTCCCTTGGTTTTCAGTGCCTTGCTTTAAAGGTTTGCACAGCCATTACAGAGAAATGTGTTCAATGCATTATGATCATGTGAATGATATTTTGAAAAAGTATGGTCATTTTTCTGGTGACTCATGATCATTTGGTTGAGAAATCAGCTACTTCAGTTTTCAGTTCATTTCCTTGAAACTTTGCACAGGTGTTGCATACATAATGGAATTGTACATGGTGCATTATGAAGCTGCTGTGTTAACTTGCAATTCCAATGAATAATTTAAATAAATGATTCCTCTCAAATTATATCTAAAGCAACTAAAAGTGATTCCACTAGACTGATATTAAAATAGGAATAAATAATTGCCAACCAAGTCCATTATATACAGACTATCATATGACCTATGACACAACAAAATGCCGAAGATATGGGTCATTTTCCCATCAAATTCATAAGCAAGTTTGCTTCTAGAAAATACCCAACTGGTAAATTCAAGTAAACATCATGACAAAAATCAGGTAGACAATAGAATTTCTCTGGGAAAAATCAAGGTCCTGAACTCAAATCTATGTAAACATGTTATTTACAAATGATCATTATATTAAAGTATAATCTACAATCATGGAAAAAAGTTAGCCAGGTAGTATGTTATAATTTAATGACCCTTACAATTTACAATCATCGACAAAAGCTAAACACACTATGCAAATTAAACATACATACATAGATACATACATACGTACATACATATATACATACATACATACATACATGCATACATACATACATACTGTTACGTGTTTAGGCTGTCATAAACAGTAACAAGTAAAAATGTGAAGACAACAAGCTTTGTAAAATTTAACAAATAATTTATTTCCCTAGAAACAAGGTAAAAATGAAAAATAGAACTTACCGTTTTTAGAATCAAATCTAAAAATAATCCAAGAATAGTCCAAGAATTAAAAATTAGAGGTCCTAGTAATAAAATATTCTAGTGAACTGGAGTTCAAGTCCAGATAAAAATCCAAAATGGAAGGCAATGATGTATACTGTAACCAGTATAGTACTGATGTGTCTACAGTTCTTCATTGAGCCACAAAAAATAATATTTCAGTTTTGATTTCCAAACAAAATTTAAATAAATGTCTTTGTCCAAGAATTCTGTATGAGCACTTAAATATTCCCAGGGAAAAGAATTTAATCTCTAAGAATCCAAACAATTTAAAGAAAAATTTAAATTTAACTCCAACTGGTCACAACAAAAATAAACACCTTGATGTCTAAGTGTTTAAAAACCCAACCAAAATTATTTCTTAATACATCACTATTAAATCTGACTACTGCACAATTCTGGTAAAACAAAAATTTCTAAATAGAGACTATTCACATGTCCAAAGTCATGTAGACCAGTACAACCTCAATTCCATCTTATAATCCCACAATTAAAAAAAAGAAATTGTTTACTCCAACTCTTACTAATTCTGAATCAAGGTCAGGAACTAGGTCAGCATTAAGATATAAAGTTCTAATAATAGGTGTTTATGAAAAAAACAGGTCAAACTAATTTCTGGAAAATGTTAAATTCCAGTAAACAAAATTACATTACCATAACATGTAATGGAATAAAAAATTTTAAAACAAATGAACAATTAAATCAAATCAAATATAAATGAAATCAAATATACATAAGAATACATACATACATACATACATACATACATACATACATACATACATACATACATACATACATACATACATACATGTATACACCAAAGGTTTTGACTGGCATGTACTTTGACCAGCCATACTAAGGTCATGGAATATCTCAAACATAATTACATCAAATTATCTTTGATTTTGTTTATCCATTACAGTGTCAAAATAATAAAGTTAAAGGCTCAACAGTTTCAGTTTTTACAGTTTCTTTGTCAGACAGTCAAAACCAGTGTTGCTGACTAAACTTAATTCACAGGTAACTATGTTTAGTTTAAATATTCTTTCTTTTTTGGATAATCAATACATGTGCTGCGAACTGAGCTTGTTGGGTCATTATGTTTTCCCAGGTGTTTAAACACCCCAAAGTAACAAGGCACTGGACAAAGGATATGTAAAAGCTTATCTTCTTTGTTTATCAAAATCCTTATTATTGAACAATTGCTGCAAGGTCTGTACTATATATCAATCCCCCACATCACATTTCACATTTCCTAACTATATTTTCTTGCAGTGTGTCAGCACTTCATACCTTTGAAGCAAGCCTAGGCAAAACTTAAGGAACAAATATACTAGCAGCAGCAGCTAACATTTATTATCAAACTACAAAAATTGGACAATATCAAAAGTGAACTGGATCTATGCATATTAATGAGTAAACTTGCATTGGATGTGCAGAGCTTGTTGCGATTCTTGAAGCCATATTTTTCATCAGATTTGATCAAACTTGAAATGTAGACTATATTAATGAGATACTTTGCCTGTGATTGGCTGAGCTTGCTTTAGAACTTGGTAAATATTGGTTTATATAATCAAGATCCTTGGGTAACTTTGATTATAAACAAGAGACTTGCATATGCATAATGTGATATCACAGTTGAAATTTGTTTCATCCGGATAAAGTTAAAAAGGCAAAATCAACATGATATAAAGTTTTGAAGATAGTTTGCCTAGGTTGTGCTTATAAATACTACATTAGGATGCTTAGCAAAATGATCAGCAGGTTTGCTATATAGGCAGATATGTCATATCAGTTCCACTTGGGACTCTTCTTGTAATTTACCTCAGAAGTTCAGGAAGTGAAAGTAGCAATGCAGAGCTAGCAGTCTTCTGTGAGATGCAAATCAGAAATAATGCCTAGCTGTTTACTCTAAAACCCAGATTAACCCCCATCATTCAGATATCTAAATAAAGAAAATTATGTTTTTTAAACCTTCCCTTGGACATAAATCATTTTTCTTTTTATAAAAAAAATTATAAATTCAAGCACATTCAAGGAAATATCATTTCTTTAAATGATGAAACCTGTGCATAATGTGAAATTCTTCTCTGGAGCCTATGCAGACATCAGAGTAGCTAAGTTGTCACTACTGTGCTTGAAACTGATTATTGAGAAATCACTAATTAAAGGTACAGGTCACTTTGTAATTTAAAAGTTGTTTAATGCTTGATTGTGTGCTTATGACAATGACTTTTCAATTGTTAAAGAACATTTTGGGTCTGGAGGGATTTCAGATCCTCAGTGTTTGTGGCACTGTATCCATTCAGCATTACCAAATATAGTTTGCAGTACTAAAAATAGTAATAACCTTTATTGTCATACCAAAATTAGTAACAAGATTTATTTCAAGTGCCTTTCATGTACAAATTATGCCAGAATATGCATTTAATTTAGGTATATGATTGGACCTGACATTATCTCCATTTAGCTCCCCATTAATGACAATACTTAAAACAATAGTAGAAAATGTTTTTAAAAGAAAATAACAATAAATTGTCAAATAATGTTTCAAATGTTAAATAATATTCTTTAATAATTGGCATATAAAAAAGAAAATGTAGAAAATAATATTAGAGAAGTATGGTAATGATGGTAAATCTGGGGAGGGAAAAATAATTTTTTGTGTCCCAAGATATGTATGCACATAAAAAGTATAAAATTTTCAGTGTCCCAGCACTTATAAAAACAAAATTTGCAAGATTGATAAATGCCAATCCGTATTCAATTACCATTTCAAAAATATGTTATAAACTGCAGAGTGCTATGATGCTATTTAATTTGCATGTGAATATTTTCTGATTTCTCCAGCATGAAATACATAAAGGTAAATAAAGATGTCACAATTCATGGACTGCTTGGACTACACAGGGAGACCTGTATTAAATTATACAGTACCTATGCAGTGCATATCATCACCTGTATACCTGTTTATTCATAAAAGATATATTAGATGCAGATACTGCTTTATAAACTCTTTTTTTAACTAAATCACATTCTTTCAGATCATATTTTAGCTATACATCCATTACAGTTTTATTTACTTTGTTTCACTTGTTGAAAAGTTTTTCATTGATCTAAGTAACCCTATAGAGTGATGTAATCTACATGAAAAGATGTATGTTTAGAATGAATAGGCACATAACAGCATATATTCACGTAACTCATTTATACATTAAAGAATTACCATAACAGGTTAAAGTACTGCATAAAGTCTATCTAGATTATCAATTATCCATTATAATTTTATGTTTCATTCCACCTCTGATTTTGGCATTCTGATTTTTCATTATTTGTATCTCCTTTTGATTATAATTGGTGTATTTGTCTTTTGTTTTCTGAGACAGATTCCAGGCCAGTTAATTGTTGGGTAAAGTGAATTTTGTTGGAAGGCAGCACCAGTACTCCTTTGTTCTACAACATAAATACTATCACCATTACTATAGCAGTACTACTTTGTTCTACAACATAAATACTATCACCATTACTATAGCAGTACTCCTTTGTTCTACAACATAAATACTATCACCTTTACTATAGCAGTACTACTTTGTTCTACAACATAAATACTATCACCATTACTATAGCAGTACTCCTTTGTTCTACAACATAAATACTATCACCATTACTATAGCAGTACTACTTTGTTCTACAACATAAATACTATCACCATTACTATAGCAGTACTCCTTTGTTCTACAACATAAATACTATCACCATTACTATAGCAGTACTCCTTTGTTCTACAACATAAATACTATCACCATTACTATAGCAGTACTACTTTGTTCTACAACATAAATACTATCACCATTACTATAGCAGTACTACTTTGTTCTACAACATAAATACTATCACCATTACTATAGCAGTACTCCTTTGTTCTACAACATAAATACTATCACCATTACTATAGCAGTACTCCTTTGTTCTACAACATAAATACTATCACCATTACTATAGCAGTACTACTTTGTTCTACAACATAAATACTATCACCATTACTATAGCAGTACTCCTCTATTCTACAACATAAATACTATCACCATTACTATAGCAGTACTCCTTTGTTCTACAACATAAATACTATCACCATTACTATAGCAGTACTAATTTGTTCTACAACATAAATACTATCACCATTACTATAGCAGTACTCCTTTGTTCTACAACATAAATACTATCACCATTACTATAGCAGTACTCCTTTGTTCTACAACATAAATACTATCACCATTACTATAGCAGTACTACTTTGTTCTACAACATAAATACTATCACCATTACTATAGCAGTACTCCTCTATTCTACAACATAAATACTATCACCATTACTATAGCAGTACTACTTTGTTCTATAACATGAATACTATCACCATTACTATAGCTGATTAAACATATGCCTATCTAAAGGTCCCTTACATCAAAAGCCAACCAATACTGCGCCATTATTGCAATTATTTTCAGAGCATTCTTTCTGAGACTTCTGTATCATATTTTTGAGATATTACTGAAGTTTAGTGCAGTGGTGCCGATGATTAAAAACCAATTGGTATTCTTCAGTTACAACCAGTTAAAATCTGCAATGTGCATGTGGCAATGCCATGATGCAGACAAGGTCGCTATAAATCTGATTGATTAACCAAACACCATATTCTTTTTTTTTAATAGTGATATCACATGTTAATGAGTCAGCATTTCAATTTTCAAGTCAGAAAAGTTAATTACCGGTGATTCTTGCGACAGTTTTAATGCCTAAACTGATAACAGTAGATGAGCAAGACAGTTTACTGATAATTTGGTTACATCATTCCGCTAATGCTCAATGCTTGTCATTGCCCAATGAAATCACATGTATACATAATTGAAATATGTGGAAATGATAAGAAAACAGAGGAAATAAAGTATATAAAGTGGATGATTGTTCTAAAGCATTTACCTTTACCAGTCATTGCCTTTACCAATCATTGCCATCTCAACTGTGTGCATGAGTTCATTAGCCTCAGGCTCAGCCAATGTGAGTATGTGAGAAAGGTTGCAAAGAGCTTCCTGTGGGTTGGTGGTTCTTCCTGGGCTCTACCATTGCCAGTTATGCTGGCCTCCATTTATAGGCTATTGTGTGCTGAAAATGGCATTGAGTCCATAGCAAAAGCAGTAATTCACAATACTTTGATTCACTGTTGTTAGTAGCCATGTCTATATATGGTAAAGCAGCAACTATGGAATTTATAGGAGATGGCCAAAAGGTGTAACAATGTGTCCACTTAAACAAAATACTGGCCATTAGGAATACATTTTAGGTACATTGGTCAAAACAACTGGTCTCAATTGAGTGAGAGAATGACTGAGACATAGATGTGTGGCTTAATGTTGTCCCTGCTAGCTTCTGATATCAAAGAAACTTTAAAAAATCTTTCAGCAAAAATTGATGAACACATGTCCTAACACTGGACAGAATAGGGTATTGAACCTTGGAACACAAAGTCAAACTGTTGTGTAATCACCGCCCTATATCTTCACAAAAAACAAGAATTTTATGTGCAGATTACTGTTGTAGTTCATTTAGATTCAGAATATGAAAGAGTGGACATTTATTGACCAATACATATTGTATGATACCAACTGGACATTTATTGACCAATATGTACTGTATGATACTGACTGGACATTTATTGACCAATATATATTTTATGATACTGACTGGACATTTATTGTCATTGACCAATACATATTGTATGATACTGACTGGACATTTATTGTCATTGACCAATATGTATTGTATGATACTGACTGGACATTTATTGTCATTGACCAATATGTATTGTATGATACTGACTGGACATTTATTGTCATTGACCAATACGTATTGTATGATACTGACTGGACATTTGTTGTCATTGACCAATACATATTGTATGATACTGACTGGACATTTATTGTCATTGACCAATAAGTATTGTATGATACTAAATGGAGATTTATTGTCATTGACTAATACATATTGTATGATACTGACTGGACATTTTTTGCCATTGACCAATACGTATTGTATGATACTGACTGGACATTTATTGTCAGTGACCAATAGGTATTGTATGATACTGACTGGACATTTATTGTCATTGACCAATATGTATTGTATGATACTGACTGGACATTTATTGTCATTGATACTGACAATGATGTATTGTATGATACTGACTGGACATTTACAGTCATCAATCAATACATAATGAATGACACTGACTGGACGTTTACAATCATCAGTCAATACATAATGAATTTTACTGAGTGGACATTTACAGTCATTGATCAGTACATAATGAAAGATACAGAGTGGACATTTTTAAAGTCATCAATCAGTACATAATGAATGATGCTGAGTGGACATTTACAATCACATATCAATACATAATGAATGATACAGAGTGGAAATTTGCAGCCACTTATCAATATATAATGAATGTTAAAAACTGGATGTTTACAGTAATTGATCAATACATAATGAAAGATACAGAGTGGACATAATCACTGATTGATCAATAGATAATGAATAATACTGATAATCATTTTTCAGAATACGACCATGTCAGTGATGAAAAGAGTAGCAGACCAATATACAAATATGATAGATGAATCACGTTCAGATAGTATTGGCCAGGAAATAACTGCAGCTGGAGGTAAATGTTGACCATCTTGTTTAACAGAATTGTAAAGAACTTGAAAATCTTTCTCATTCCATGCAAACTTTCATTTATTAAAGCTACCTTCTGTCACATCTATGAATTCATAATGTGCTTTTCTTGTCAAGCATCAAAATTTGTCAAAGCAACACTAGATGGTAATCGTTTGTTCATGTCTCTAGGTACGTTTGCCTGTAGGCAATTCACATAAAAGCACATTAGTTCACAGATTGCCAAACTGATTTAAGGTGTGAATCATTTTAAAAAATCTGCTTAGAATATAATGTTTTGACTGAGCTTAGAGAGACACATTATGTATGCAGCCTTTTGAACTATTTGATAATAACTGAAGAAAATGTAATAATCGTATGGAAATTTTACTGACATTTCCTCATAGACCTGTTGGCCAGTCTAGGGAACATTATTCTTGCTGCAACCATAAAGACAGCTGAACAGATCAAAGAGCAGAACACACAGGAATCTTATCAGCAGCTGAGTGACACAGATTTAAATGTGGGAACGAATGTGAAGCAGACCAGTTTGGATAGTAAGGTGGAAGAACCAGTACAAACAGATAACCAGACAGGACAAAAGGTTGGAACTGAACAACAAATAAATGTGTGTACAAGTTTTCTTTTATGCCAATGGACCAGATTGTTGTTTGGTTTTAAACATAATTTATTGCATAGACAGTCAAACCTGTCCTAACAGTAACCTGAGATCTGTAGTCACCTGGTCACAATGGCAATTTTAATTCCCCCCCCCCCTACCAATTTTGACATATAAATGTCGAACCGGTATAATTAGTGGTTTCTAGTCTTTGGTGGTCAGCAGCCATGTGTTTCTTAACCAAGCAGTGGATTCACCCTGCCTTCCATGGTCACTGAAGCAAATCAGCAGTGACTGATCCAAGTATGCAAATTAAACTTCTTTTGTTTGATGGGCAAGGCATGGAATATATAAAGGCATGTTGTGTGAATTGATGTTTAAATGTTTCAAATTTCAGTCATACTTACTGCAGTCCAGTGAAACTCAAAGGTGTCAATATGTTGCTTTGAAAGCAAGATGTTTTTGCTTTTCTTTTCAGGAGAGAATAAAATCTGTTAAATGTTATCTATTATTTTGAATGAAAGTTATCGCCGATGAAAAAAGATACAATCTTTGAGTAGAGGTACACTGTACTAGTGATATCCCGTATGGTTTAGGTTTACTAAAAATAGCTCAGGGAGCTTCTATTCATTCCCTAATCATCAAAGATCACAAACAAAATCCAACTGTCATTTGATCTCTGTGAGCTTGAGCAACCGCTTAATCCATCAGCTGCTTAAAGTGTGTACACCACTTTTGAATGATAATGTGATAAAAGTGTTTGCATGAGAGAGAGAGACAGAGACAGACAGACAGACAGACAGACAGACAGACAGACAGACAGAGAGGGAGACAGAGTGAGAGAGAAATGAGTGCATGTACACAGTTGTTTTCTTGTTTTGATGGGAGTATATTTAAATTATTAGATTTGTTTTATAAGACATTAAATGGCAAGCAGAGATGGGTATTTACTAATGCACACATAAATTTGACATAAACCAAGTTTGAGAGCTGATCCTGCCTTTAGTAGTCACCTGCCTGCACAGGCCACTTTTGCCTTTTCCCATGCTGTTGTATATGGTTTGACTGTATTAGGAAAGGTGACAAGTTATTCACCAGATTGTTAGTACAATGTGTGATTCGCAATATCTATTGTCATTGTTATTCAGCTGGTCCATCCAGCATATACATGATGTAAACATGTTCAAAATTCATTTATAATGTTCTTTTCCTTCCATTCAAAATAGTTATAAATTCTTAGATAATTATGTAATTATTGTTTTCTAAACAGGCCAGAACAATTGCACATCAAGCTTTTGATGTGGCAGACAGAATCATTATGTCACTGTTTAAGAAGCAGACGCCAGGACAGACTCCCATTGTCATGAACACACAGACAATGTCCATAATTGCAAAGAGGGAGGAGCTGAAAAAGATTGATGCTATTCTTCTGGAAACTAAACTCGGCATGTTCCAGCTTCCTTCCAAAGATTCAATGCAGCTGGGCAATAATACAGGGTCATTCATAGATTTTAGTGTAAGCCAGAAGCAATACTGTACATAATAAAATTGTCACTAGCATTATATTTGTGTTGCTTTAGGAATAAAACTCATTTGTGAAAATGTTTTGAATCAAGTATTTTCTCCAGGCTGCATGATTCTGCAAAAGCCTAATGAATTTAAATAATCTGAGAAAGTGTGTGATTGTCTTACACAATCGATTTGCCATCATATCAACAAAACCCACCACCTTCATTATTATTAATAGCTGATGCTGATCATGTAACTGCTTGATTTTTAGACATAGTTCAAATATCAAGCACTTACTTGCCCAACATTTTACATTTGAAGAATGAGACTCTTTATCTAACTTCTGATTTTAAAAAACTGTGCTTTATGAGATTGTAAAATGTTGAAATCAAAATTTCTCCTTTTTTGGATCTATTGGTCATAAACTAGAAGAACTTATGAGATGGTCTGTTGTCCAGCATCTGTCATCCTACATCTATTCTACATCTGTCATTCCTACATATATGGTCTGTTGTCCATCATCTGTCATCCTACATCTAGTCATCCATTAGCATAAGCTTGTTATCACTGCTTCTCCTAAACTTCTTGGAAGATTGCATTGAAACCTTACAAACACATTCATCTCATGGTCTATTTTGTCCTAGCTGAAAATGGCACTGCTCATACATCCATTATGGTCATGAGAGTTTCTGTCTTGAAAATCGTGTCATTGTTTCTCCTCCTGAATAGATAGAAGTAATCAACATTGGGCTTTCACACAGAAAGATTTCTTATGATGTCTAGCTGGTATTAAGTGAAAATGGTGCTGATCTGATGTCAAATGTTTCAGCGATCTTGAAGATCTTGTTATCACTACTTTTCTGGAATGTCATATCAGCATAGGGTTTTTACTGAAAGACTCTTATGATGTTTGGTTTGTCCCAAATGAAAATAGTGCCAGTTAGACTTCCAATATGGCCATCTTGAAAATCTTGTTACTGCTACCCCTTCATGGATGGTCATCAACATGGGGTTTCCACTGAAAGACTTCCTATAATATCTGGTTGATCCCAAATGCAAATGGAACTAATTGAAAGTCTAATATGGTCACCATGACAGCCATCTTTAAATTCTTGTTATCACTGCTCCCTAATAGATGGTCATATCAACATATGGTTTTCATTAAAAAGGACTTCTAATGATGTCTAGCTGGTTGTAAATGAACATGGTGCCAATCTGATGTCCATGGCTTCCATGGAAACTATTTCTTCATGAACAGAAAGTCATATTGACATGGGGTTTTCACAAGAAGACTTCATATGATGTCTATTTCATCTTAAATGGGTGATCTGATATCTAGTATGGCAGCCAACTTGAAAATGTTTTTATTGCTTCTCCTCCTGAATAGAAAGTCACATCTTGAAAATATGTTATCTTGGTTCCTCTCCAAATCAATTGCTACAGTAACATGTGGTTTCCACCAATATACTTTTTATGTTGCCTTGTTGGTCCTAAATGAAAAAATGGTGCCACCTGCATATCCAGTATACCAGTAGCTGCCATGGTGACCATCGTGTAAATCTTGTGGTCACTACTCCTCTTGAATGGGTGGTTATTGTGACATGAGGATTTCACAAAGTCTGAAATGAAAATCGTGACAGTGATACAGCCAATATTGCTGCCATGTTGACCGTCTTAAAAATCTTTTTGTCACAACTCCTCCTGAATGATTGGTCATTGTGACATGGGGTTTTCACCAAAACACTTGTTGTTGTTGTTGTTGTTGTGGGGTTTAACGCCATTTTTCAGCACGCGATAGGCTATACATGGCGGCCAGTATTAATGGTGGAGGAAGAACCCGGGAACCAAAACACTTGTAATATCCTAAATGAAAATAGTGCTAAGCTGGCATTCAGTATATGTAAAACAGCAGCTATTTTGAAAATCTTGTTATCACTGAAGAATATCATACATGGTTTCAACACTTAACAGTTAAGAAGAAATTGACTTATCTTGAATTCTTGGAAATTCTTTTCTCCCAGTACAGCATCAGTCCCTTCTAGGGACTCTTGTTATGGCTATGCCTCTGCTGTTACATTCAGTTGTAAACCATGTGTCATAGCATTGTTGTTGTAACACATGATGGCTGCTGCTGCACCTGTAATGGGCATAAAAGATTCAAGGTTGTATCTTTACTATGACCCTTAATATTTTGAAAATCCTGATTTATGAAAATGTGAGAGTAGTAATTTGCTCCTGCTGTGAAAATGCTGGAAAAAGCACAGTGAAACATTAGATTCATCTTTGTAACCTTTTGTTACAAATGAGCTGCATTTACAAAATTCCTCCTCTTTTAAAGACTCTAAAATACGTAAATTTACAATAATTTTACTTATGAGTTTTCAAATGGGAAGAAAAGAAAAATATGTTATATGGTCAAAAGTGATTTAATTTTTGTATTTATCTTCTCCATTTGAAGTGATAAATTTCACTGAATGAAACATTTATCGCTACATGCTTACACATACAGTAAACTCCAGATTTACGCGTTTTCTACTTACTACAATCTTGCATTTGCATAAATTTATATCAACACCCAAGCAAAAATACACCCTAAGATGTGTATGATTTGTGTATATACATGAACATGCAGCATGGGTATACATGAATATGCAGCATGGGTTCCCAAGCAGGAACTGACTTTTTTTAATGTGTTCGACGAGGTTGAACACTTGGTCTCCATTGATGGATTTGAGTCATGCGAATTTGACATGTGAAATTTATCAGGAATGCAATATATTCATAAATTGTGGATTTACTATACTTATTTTAACTTAACTTTAATTTAACTTTTTTGATGACTTGTTACCTCCTTATATTGTCTTTATAATTGTTTACTCTTGTTTAATAGGTCAAAAGTTTTAACTCAAATCCCTTTGTCTGGGACAATAGTGCCAAGTTCATCAGCACACCAGTAATCACTTTGGATCTCTTCAATGATACTGGAGGAAAAATATCAGTGCATGAGATCTCCGAGCCAATAGAAATCGATGTCCGTGTTGACCCATCTACCATACGAGTGCTGTATGTTGATGGGGACTATGCAGACAATCAGACCATGAAGTATCATTTATTTCGTGTTCGCTCCAACTACAGTTCTGTGAATGTTGTAATTAAACCTACAAGCACCAATGCGTCTTTCATCGTCTATGTGACTTTTGGCAGATATCCATCAGAAAATGACTATGATCTAATTGAGGTAATACCCAAGACTGTACCCCTAAATTTCAGCAGCATTAAAGAGAATATGAGGGAAAAAATTGAAGATGAAAAGAAGTACACAGTCCATATTCCTGTCAGTTTTATCCAGCAGTTTGGCACAGGACTTTATTATATTGGAATCAGTGAATATGGTGAGTGATTGGTTTTCTGCCATCATGATCAGTTTTCCACATAATTAATATTACTAATTTATGGATGTAACACCCACCATGTACCCCAAATAAAAATGTATATAGATATAATAATTTGGCTGAGAAATACTGTGAAGTGAGTGGGAGCCCATTTAAAATTAATTAAAATTAATGAAATCTAAAGTTGCCTGCATACTAGAATACTCTCTTATGAACATCAGAGACTTCAAGAGTGTGTTATTCATTACAATTTCTTTTGCGGTCACAATGAAATGAATAAAGTTTAAGGCTTAAGGGAACTTTAAATTAATTTTTTCTTTGCAGTTGACAACACAACAAATCCTCTAGATGACCTTTCTGAATATTTTGATTATATGTCAGAGAATATGGATAAGTCTCGGTTGCCTAGCAACTACACCATCAGTTTTGTGACTTCTGGCTGTTTCTACTGGAATGAGAACATTGAGCAGTGGAAGACAGATGGATGTGATGTAAGTTGGTTCCTAAAAATTGAAGAAATATTGTTTTAAAATTATGATGAAGAAAAGTAAATCATATTGGTGGTAATCATTGTGCAGGTTTGTCTCAAGCACTAAATATATCATACCATAACACCATACCATTTTGTTTATTAAAACTTCCAGAATAATATTGGATATTTTGTCATTTTAAAGTCTTTAAGGGACTATTCAGTGTCTGGTTTTTAAAAATCAAAAACCACTTCACCATCTTGAGACATTAAATTTGACTGTCAGCCCATCAAATCAACTGTGTCATCTAACTCTGCAACATTTGCTTGAAATTCTAAATGTGTACTTGGTATGCAATAACCAAACCTATGCTGTTTAATCAAAACAACACAAAACTTGTACTTTCCTCACATTAGGCTTTGAGCTGACAGATGTTTATATGTAAACCATTGACAATGTGCTTGTTCCATGTTGCTCAGCTTGTGATTGTTTCATGTGCTCTGTACCTTTTGCCTTTTATTATCAAATGATTCAGTTTTAAAGACGTCTTTAATGATTTTTAGGCTAGGAATCCATAGGATTGGCATGATGTTGTTTTTTACTACTAAAAATGTATGTACATGATGAAAAATCAATAATGCAACTGGACGTGTGCATAAGATTATTTTTAGGTGGTCTGAAGAGATGATAAGTACCTGCAATGGCATAAAAACTTGAAGCAAAATGGTGTTTCCTCAAAATTAAATGCTACTCATCAAAGGTTCCGTTAACAAGTATGTTTTTCCAAGGTTTAATAAGTTAGTTTAAAGAAAAGAAAATTTGATGTTATGAATAAATCAACCTAATATGTAATGTTGTGTAATGCATTTTTCAACCAATTCTAATCTACCTCTGCTGTTTCCTAGTGATGCCACATGCAATTTGAAATGCATCCATACTTTAAGAAAATAACTAAATGAAAAATTGTACTAACAGTTCATCTTAAGCAGAGATGTGAAAATACTTCATTTAATGGGAATTGGCAGTTTCCATGTCACTGACAGACACATGCATATATATGTTTACATAGTTATCAGTTTTGTACATGTTTACAGGCAGTAAACAATGATAAGCTGTTCATATATCTAAATGTTGCATTCAGTGTTGTCAGTGAGCAATTTCACAACATTTGCATTGCATGTGGCTGCCATTTTTAAAGCACCCTAAAACGTAGTTCAGTCTGTAATTATGTTAAATGCATTATTGGCTCTTCTGTGTGCTTGACATCACCAAATGAAGGCTTGATGACATCCAGTAAGTGGAAGATTTACTGGATCCTCCAACACAATACATTTGCATTTGATGTTACTAGTTTGGTATTATAAATAGCAATTCTAAAGCAAAGGTGACAATATTGTGAAATCCATGACTGTAGCTGCATTATATGATGGACAGATGTTTACTCGGGGATGGGATGGTGGAGTATGAAGTTGTACAATGAAGGACCAATGTATTTAATATATATTAAATTTTATTGCAAGTTCTGGGTAGGAAATAATTCAAGTCCATGGTTTACATTCCAGGTAAGCCCCGTGTCCAATTCGTACTTTACAAGGTGTATCTGCAACCACCTGACCTCATTTGGAGCAGAATTTTTTGTGCCACCCAACACGATCAACTTCCGAACTGTGTTCAACAACTTAGACCAAAAGATCCGAGACAACTATGCTGTCCTGACAATGCTTTGTGTTATTATGTTCCTTTACATCATTGGACTGATCTACACTCGTCACAAGGATAAACAGGACATAGAAAGGGTAGGTTGATATATAGACCCAGTTGTTTTGAAGTAATTAGCTTTCTGAACTTACAATGAGTGGGTCTGGGAAGTTTTAATAGACTTCATTGGTAATATTATCTCCCTTTGCTATTATCTCCCTTTGCCACTACTGCCCCCAATTGTGCAATTTTGCATGATATTACAGCATGTAGCATTGTTACAGTGAATCCTATAGAATGAACAAGGTCATAAATAAACAAGTGAATGAAATAACATGAATAAACAAATGAATGAATACATTAATTGATTGATTGATTGATTCATTCATTCATTCATTCAGCAATAATTCATCAAAAATTTGTTTGAATCATAATGAAATAAATAAAGTTGCAGAAGAATGGTACAAATTTGTGGTTAGTTGAAAAACATGTTTAACACATTTCTGAATACATCCTGATACCTCAACTTCCAGGTAATTTTCCAATAACCTAATGCCTAGTTGTGTTAGAAACATTATTTTTCATTGGCTATTTCACTCGTGCATTAGCAGAAGGGTAAACGCTGGAGTTCTTTTTTTCTTCTTTTTTTTGTGCTTAACGGACCCATTATTGTCATATCGAGACCACTCTTTATTCCAAATGCCCATCTTATCCTACTTTTTACAAAGGTTCATCTGTCTGTTTGCAGTTCAATCTGGTCTGCCTTAAATAGATCTGAGACCAAAAAGTCTAAAATCTGGACACAAAATCAGATTCAGACCATGGGCAAATTTTGGGTGGAAAAAACTGGGTCCAAAAAATGAGGTTTTTCCCTTTGTATTTTGTAGTGGAACTAGAACTTCCAGATTATTTGTTATCATTGTAGAGCTACATCTGTCTACCTTTCTATAATACCATCCACCTTAGTGTATCATACATGACCATGATGCTACAGAGCTTGGTAGTAGGCTACTACCTCCTGCAATGTAAACTCATTGGCAGGGGTTACTGAGTTAACCCACAACCTTTTGACAAATTTAAAAACTATCTTTTCTGCTTTTCATTTTGTAAAATAAGACTGGTTTGAATGACAGTTTTCTATCTCAATGAGAAAAGTTCATTGTAAGATTCAACCATTTATCTGATGAATGATGACAGTTTGGTTTTGTAAATTCAAGGTTGCCTGGAAAGCTGCTGCCTTTAATATTCCATAAAGACCTCCAAAAGTTTGACTGCATACTTTCATGTGTCCAATAGAATCACTTTCCAGTACATTGACCATAAAACCATGATTCATGTATCCAATAGAAACACTTTCCAGTACAATGACCATAAAACCATGATTCATGTATCCAATAGAAACACTTTCCAGTACAGTGACCATAAAACCATGATTCATGTATCCCATAGAATCACTTTTCAGTACATTGACCATAAAACCATGATTCATGTATCCAACAGAAACACTTTCCAGTACAATGACCATAAAACCATGATTCATGTATCCAATAGAATCACTTTCCAGTACATTGACCATAAAACCATGATTCATGTATCCCATAGAATCACTTTTCAGTACATTGACCATAAAACCATGATTCATGTATCCAACAGAAACACTTTCCAGTACAATGACCATAAAACCATGATTCATGTATCCAATAGAATCACTTTCCAGTACATTGACCATAAAACCATGATTCATGTATCCAATAGAAACACTTTCTAGTACAATGACCATAAAACCATCATTCTGGTATCCAAGAGAAAGATTTTCCGATATATTGACCATAAAACCATGATTCATGTATCTAATAGAAACACTGTCCAGTACAATGATCATAAAGTCATCATTCATGTCAAAAATGTTAGTCAGTACTATTTCTTTGCCAAAGAAGACAGAGTATAAAGATGATAAATAATACAAATTTCAAAGGCCAGCTTGTTGCCTTCATGATTGAATGATATTCCTAAAATTTTAATATTTTTTACCAACACTTTTTTTAATAACTTTAAATAGTGCATACATTTTCAGACTCCAAGCAGGATTTCATTTTTACTTGATGAGTTCTAAAATAAACTGTTTGAGTTGGAATGAAAACTTGGAAATATTTGACCATAGTCATAAGACAGTGATTGATTAGTCAACTGTGTGGGTGTGAAACTGCTTTGATTATACCAATTATCACATGGATTAAAGTGTTGCTGTAATAAAAACGGTTGATATGATCCACAACTCTTGATTAAGCAGCTTTCTAAATAAAGCAATCTTTGAGTTTTAATGATAAAGGAAAAACGTTTTTTTTTTTGGTACTGCTTCAGTTTCCTAAGTGGTTCAAGCATCTACCTCGGATACAAGAGGTTGTGGGTTCAAACCCTGGCCGAGTCATACCAAAGACTTGCTTGGTGCTCAGCATCAAGAGGTTCATGTTAGAACTGGTTATCCTGGTGTCAGGATAATGTGACTGGGTGGGACATCATGCTACATGTGTGTGGCATGATGCCAAGTGCTAGACATCACAAAAAATGCCATACAGACAGCATAGCGAATTGACTGAATTCTTTTTAAAACTACGTTAAAAATCCAAATCGCACACACACACTTTTTCATTTTGTGACAATCGGTGGAATTAATTGCAGACTTACTTGATAACTCTGTTATTGATGCAAGTAGTGCAACATATATTATGATGCAGTACTTTATCTAGAAACTATTTATCCATGATACTTTTATTTTTTTCATTTTAATTTTGTTTGTTTATTGGAAGTCTGTTTCATGCTTGTTTACTCTGTTGAGTGTGCAAGTAAAGGTCAGCCTTGTTACTTATTTTAGTGTTACGCATAACACTGGAATCCAAGAGGCCCCAAAATCTGGAAAATATATCAACTTTGGATGCAAATTGACCTCTCATTATTTTGCCTATCTGTTAATTTATTTAATGGCACTTTTAATTCATTATTGGATATATCATGCAAAGGAAATAGGAGCCAAGTGCCCAAGGACATGCCACGTCAGAATACTCATACTGTCTTTGGTGGGTATTGAACCCACAGCCCTTAGATTAGGAGTCTAATGCTCTACCAGCTGAGCTACTGCAACTCCCTCCTGCATGAAATATGTGTATTAAAGTACACAATAAAAGTTGATATTGAAGCATGTTATTTTCTCTTTGCTAATGATCTGTGGCATTTAATCAATATGCTCTTTGCTCCTATAGCTTTGGCACTGATTAGTCTTTCATATGCTGATGTGCATTTAACCTTGATCAAAGCATTAGTCAGTTCACATATTATAAGAAATGATGTTTAAGTCTCTAGGTAAGTACTACTCCATTACTAATCAAGTGGGAAAGAATGAACAAAAACAGAAATAAAATTTATTTTCTTCGCAAATTAACTTTACTCACTAGTCATTTGGACTGAATTCTGTTTAGATCAATTGGTCAGAAGATTCCATTTGCATTCTTTTAGCAGCTACCACTCTAATAAAGTCTTTCCATGTAATCTCTGCATAGTATTATATAGATCAGCTAATGGGACACATTTTTATCACATTGGAAAATGTCTGACTTGGAAGGTCAGTTAAATATGTCCGTAGATTTTTAATTGGTGTTCTTTAACTTAGGTAATTGACTTTTTTTAGTGGGGTGTGACTCCATTGGCGGATAATGTGACAACTGACCAGTACTACTATCAACTCACAGTTGTCACAGGAATGCGGAGAGGGGCAGGGACCAAATCAAATGTTAGCTTTGTCCTTTCTGGAGATTATGCAGACACTGGAGTAAGACTTTTGAAGGACGAGAAAGGATGTAAGGTAATCAAGTGTTTATGACTTCAGATTAGTGCATTGTTCTTGGGTTCACTTTGCACTTCTGTATTAATGGGTTTGATCCTGGGTTCTGATACATGGATGGGTGTTTTTATCCTGGTTCTGTGGTTTCTTTGACCTTAAAAAGATGACCCTACATCATCAAGAGTGTTTCCTTGACCTTAAAAAGATGACCCTACATCATCAAGAGAGTTTCCTTGACCTTAAAGAGATGACCTTACATCATCAAGAGTGTTTCCTTGACCTTAAAAAAGATTACCCCACATCATCAAGTGTTTCCTGGACCTTAAAAAAGATGACCCTACATCACTAAGAGTGTTTCCTTGACCTTGAAGATGACCCTACACCATCAAGAATGTTTCTTTGATCTTAAAGATACTGTGTTTCCTTGACCTTAAAGATGACCCTACACCATCAAGAGTGTGTCCTTAAACTTAAAGTTAACCTTATGCCATCAAAAGTGTTTCCTTGACCTTAAAGATGAACCTACACTATCAAGAGTACCTTCAAGAATAAGGTTAATAACTTTTAAAATGTTGGAGCACGGCTAAACCCCCACCTTAACATGCTTTGTTTTTAACACAAATTTGGATATAACACAGGCATGGCTTAACTTCCAAACTTGTACAGTTTAATTTCTTGAATTAGTGTGGAGCTTTACAGCCAAATAAACAAGAGTTTGATTTAATAATTCTGCAAGATGTGGATTTAATAACATGGCAAGATGTGGATTTAAGAATATGGCAAAATGTGGATTTAATAATATGGCAAGATTTGGATTTAATAATTTGGCAAGATGTGGATTTAACAATATGGCAAGATGCAGATTTAATAATTTGGCAAGATGTGGCTTTAACAATATGGCAAGATGTAGATTTAATAATATGGCAAGATGTGGATTTAACGATATGGCAAGATGTGGATTTAACAATATGGCAAGATGTGGATTTAATAATTTGGCAAGATGTGGATTTAACAATATGGCAAGATGTAGATTTAATAATATGGCAAGATGCAGATTTAATAATTTGTCAAGATGTGTTGCATTCTTGAAGAAAAATAGATCAGACATAATAAATTATATCAATCAATCATTTTCATCTCATGTTGCCACACATTTTAATAACAGTTCCCATACTTTGCAAGATTTCTCCTCTCAACCTGTTGTTATAGCTGATGCTGAGATGGAACATCTGCTAAAGGAAACCTGTTGGATTCACCGTCTTAATATGGTATATCCAAAAGGTCTAAATTCCAATACCCTATGCAACATTCATGAATCATTTTTTTTATAAATATAATGTATTGTGTTCTTCAACTATGTTAAGACTGGAATTTGAATTATGTCCCCTTTTCGCAATTATTTAAGAATATTTTTATATTATTCTAATTTGCAGAATAACTTAAATAGTGAAAGTATAAACTAATATCATAAAAAAAGTTTAATAATTCATTAAATTATTTAAATCATTAATTATTTATAAAATTCTTATTTATTTATATAAGTATTATGCACACCATACATTTTTATTATATAATTTGAGTTCTGATGAAATACTGAACATTCGTCAATAATATATCAAGGTATAATATATTAAAAAATTGTGCATTATACATGATAAAAATTTTAATAAAACTGTTTGTCTCAATTTATTCATAAATTTTTAATTACAAATACACATGTAATGTTATTGAATACAGATTGGAACAGAACCATAATGTTTATGTTGTAATGATGGATTGATCTACTGTTATGATAAATCATACTGATCCCTGTTTTTGCTCTGTAGTAGTGCAAAGTCATACTTATCAATATAAGTTTCAACAAATAAAGAGCTTATTTAATTTCCTTTTTCTGTTTTTGTGTTTTCATCACTTTTTACCTATAAAATTGATTGGTTTACTTCTAAACTTGACTGAGACAGTACATGTGGAATTGTTCATCTAATTATGATGTCAGTACCATTGGCCTTGTGTAGGAATTTAATTTAATTTATTTTTCTGGCCTAAATACAAGTTCTTTTTTGAAACTCCCAATGTCCGATTTATGTGTTTTATTGTTGGTCAAAATTCAGTCCCTCTAAAATGTTTTTGGATACATAGTGCTTCATAAGTTAGATGGAGTGTATTAGAAACATAATAAATATTTGGATTTGGAATCAAGCAGAGAAATATCAGAGATTATGCTTCTCAGTGCACATTTTCAGAGGATTTCTTATGTATACAATGATAATGGCTGGTGGGCACAAGTATTCTAACTATTTACACTTAAGTTGCAGAATTTTTTTATACATGTGTTCACCAATGCATGGCTGTCTGCCAGAAAATGAATTATAAATATGTAATCACTGTTGCAAGTATTTCTTGTTTAATATGCGTGAGTTTGAGTTGGTAACTGCATCGTTGAAGCCAGTTATTTTCTGCTCTCCCTCTCTCGTCCCCCTCTCCCATCTAATATAATATACAGGCTGTGTTTTTATTTTCTTCAGTTACTTTTTACACAACTAAGGAATGAAGCAATCCAAAATAACTGTAAAATATATGGATTAGTGTACATTTTTACATAGATAAGGATTGAAGCAATCCAACATTACTGTAAAATGTATGGATTGGTGTACATTTTTACACAGCTAAGGGTTGAAGCAATCCAAAATTACTTTAAAATGTATGGATTGGTGTAAATTGTTACATAGCTAAGGGCTAGCCAAATCATACCAAAGACTAATAAAAATGATACTAACAGCTGCCTTGCTAGGTGCTCAGAATTAAGAAGTTGGTGTTAGGACTGGTCAGTCTGGTGTCAGGATAATGTGACTGGGTGGGACATCATGTTATATGTCTGCGGCATGATGCCACAGTGCTAAACATCACTATATACTGCCACACTGCAGAAATCGTAGTGATATGACTGAAAAATTGGTAAAGCTATCTTGAAAATCCAACACACACACATAGCTAAGGGTTGAAGTTATCCAAAAGTACTTTAAAATGTATGGATTGCTGTACATTTTTATATAGCTAAGGGTTGAAATTATCCAAAATTACTTTAAAATGTATGGCTTTGTGTACTTTTTCTTGTACTACTATTATTTCAGTGTCTATACCAGCATGGCTAACTAATTGCTGAATGGCTACAGCACAAAACCAGTGTGGCTAGTTTACTGCTGATGGCTACAGCATAAAACCGGAGTGTGACTAGTTTATGGTTGAATGGCTACAGCATAAAACCAGTGTGGCTATTTTATGGTTGAATGGCTACATTATAAAAACCAGAGTGGCTAGTTTATGGCTGAATGGCTACAGCACAAAACCTGAGTGTGGCTAGTTTATTGCTGAATGGCTACAGCATAAAACCAGTGTGGCTAGTTTATGGTTGAATGGCTACATTATAAAAACCAGTGTGGCTAGTTTATGGCTGAATGGCTACAGCATAAAACCAGAGTGGCTAGTTTATGGCTGAATGGCTATAGCATAAAACCAGTGTGGCTAGTTCATGGCTGAATGGCTACATTATAAAAACCAGAGTGGCTAGTTTATGGCTGAATGGCTACAGCACAAAACCTGAGTGTGGCTAGTTTATTGCTGAATGGCTACAGCATAGAACCAGAGTGGCTTGCTTATGGCTGAATGGCTACAGCATAAAATCAGTATGGCTAGTTTATGGCTGAATGGCTGCAGCATAAAACCAGAGTGGCTAGTTTATGGCTGAATGGCTACAGCATAAAACCAGAGTGGCTAGCTTATGGCTGAATGGCTATGGCATAAAATCAGTATGGCTAGTATATGGCTGAATGGCTACGGCTTAAAACCAGTGTATGGCTAGTCTATGGCAGTTCATAAATTGCTACAACATAAAAACAGAGTAGTTAGTTTATGACAGTTCATAAATCACTTCATCAAAAAACCATGGTGGCTAGATTATGGCAGTTCATAAATCACTACAACATAAAATCAGTGTATAAATCACTACAACATAAAATCATTGTAGCTAGTCTAAGGCAATTCATAAACTGCTACAACATAAAACCAGTGTATAGCTAGAGTATGGCAGTTCATACATCACCACAATGCATATTTTCCAGATTTGCCCTCTTTTTTTAACTTGAAGTAAGGACATTGTCCAAATTTACTAAGTCTTAGATGCAACCTTGATTGTCAGACTGTAGAAGTTTTCTATTTTCCCTGTCCACTAAAATATTGTTCAGATCATGGTTATTTTATGGACAAATAAATTGTAGAAAACTGCTTTAGTCTGACCAATTCAGAGTATATAATTTATAAAGAAATTAATGAATTCTTGACCTAAGTGCCTCCCCATCACAAGCCCCCTCTATTATGCTGATGTTTGAATTCCTCGATTTAGTTTGGATATTTAAGTGTACATTTTTTCTACCTGTATGCAGATTTGTTAATAATTGTAGTAGCACTTTTTGCTGATAATTTCATCTTCTCTTCTTCACATTTTCTATGAGTGATCTTTGACCATTCGATCTTGACTGGAGCCTGATCTCATCAAAATCAATTGACCAATGAGTGTTCATCACTAAGACTGTTAGGTGCTCAGTAAGGTGACTTGACTAATGTCTACATGCTATGGCTCTAACATGCATGCAATATCATTGTTTATGGAGCTGACTCTAATCCACACTATCTTCCTTGCTATTTATAGTCTGTCATCTTACTGGATTAATATTTTCAGCTTCATCCAGTCATATTGCAGTACAGTTACACTGCTATTTACATTTGCCAAAAGTTATTGTGGAGTGAAATAGATTGCTTACCACTGGTTAGTGAAGATTGCAGCAACAATGCTAACAATGTTGAGATTTATTTTTGTTGAAGTTTTCAGTAGTTACATACATCATGATGATGTTCACATGCAAGATGTAGTGTTCTTGATAACCCTTGTATGCATGGTTTACCTGCCAAGATGTAGTGTTCTTGATACCCCTTGTAAGCATGGCTGACCTGCCAACATGTAGTGTTCTTGATACCCCTTGTAAGCATGGCTGACCTGCCAACATGTAGTGTTCTTGATATCCCTTGTAAGCATGGTTTACCTGCTTTCTTGAGAGAGCAATTGGTTGTCATGGTAAACTGTCAGACACATTTATGTAGAGCTCATAGTAACTATAGTTATCAATGCACAATCTATCAAATGTTGTATGCATTTCTGTTTTCAGCAGTTGTATCGAGGGTCAGTAAACCAGTACGTCATGAGTGTCCCTGAACCTCTTGGACCTCTGGTGTACCTGAGAGTGTGGCATGATAATTCGGGGGATGGGAAACACCAGGGATGGTACCTCAGTAAGATTGTTGTTACAGATCTCCAGACTGGAGAAGTGTAAGTCTGTGTTGTCTGGCAAATGTATTGACCAAAAGTTACATATATATCACTTTCTAGTGGTATCCCTGTTTTAATCAACAGCGTTATGATTGTGTATTGTTTAATATTTCATCTTAATCAACAATATAAAGATTATATATTACTATGGTATATGCTTGTAACAAATAGATGAGATGTTGTTATCAATTTTTGTATAGTCATCAAAAAGAAATTTAAGTATTTAGCCTGCAACATGCAATGTCATATAACTTTATGGGTGAAAATATTGGTGGAGGGTACTGATCATAACAGGCACAAGGTCACAGTGACCTAGTATTTATTTTTCAGTGACTTAGCTGGTTGCTTGGAATATGCCTTGGCAGAGCAAGCAAGATGTAACATTCTGTGGAGTTGTTGTTGAAAGTCATGTACAATATGGCACATTTTGCATGCAAAACATAGTTTACCTCTGATCATGAATTTAAAGAACTATTTTTAAAATTAATAGTTTATTCAAACTTGTATGTAATTTACATAAAGGAAATCTATTCATAAAACATCAAGCTATTATCTAAGGGTAAAATGTATTACGTATACATGTGAGGATTTATTTGATTGCTGTATAATGTGTAAAGATGAGTAGGCTGATGAATTGAAGAATGACAGTAGTTGCTAAGGTGTACCATTGTTGCTATCAGGCTTTGGAACTGTGAGATTCTTGTAAAACAAATCAAGAATCTTGCAATATTTCAAACCCAGATTACCTGCATGTCATGAATTGTTGCAACAGTGTGTAATTTTTGTTCAAAAAATATATTCTAAATAAATGTCTATCAAAACATGTTTATGTACTTTCATGTCCATGGTATCATTTGATTGGGAAGACACATTTGCATTATGTATGATTGAGACCTGGTGTCGTTTTATGCAGAACTATTGGGAACATAATGGAAAAACTTCAAAAACTTTGTTAGAAGCTAAAACCATGAGCTTACTATCACTTTTGACTTGCATCATCTTGTGGGGTCCCTTAGGGTATGAATGGTTCAATGAAATAATAATTCAAAGCAATTTTCTTCATATTCAGGCTTATAACTTTCTTGATGAGCCCATGTTTATGGGAAGTGAGACATAGGAGTCTCTGTTCCATTGGTTGCATCAACAGTTTATTGATGTTTGGATGAAAGTATTTCAGCAATGCTTTCATTGTGGATTTGACATGGATCAGGTTCTGGCCTTCTTGTAGAATTTAAAACAGAATCCACTGTATCGTACATATAATCATGTCTGTGTTATCCTGTCCATCTCTTTCTCTCTGCAGGTTTGTATTTCTATGTAAACGTTGGTTGGCTGTTGAAGAGGATGATGGGATGGTAGACCGTCTTCTTCCAGTAGCCAGTCATGAAGATTTGACCAACTTTAACAACATATTTTTCTCAAGCACCAAGAAAAAGCTCACCGACTCACATTTATGGATATCAATATTCTCTCGTCCACATCGTAGCAGTTTTACACGAGTACAGCGCCTGTCTTGCATTTTGTCATTACTGATGACAACAATGCTTGCCAGTGCCATGTTCTTTCTGGCAGAGGAAAGAGTGGAGAATGCACAGGCATTTATTCTTGGACCTTTTAAGTTTACACTGCATGAAGGCTATATCAGTATTGTCTGCAGCCTTATAGTACTACCAGTAAATATTGCAATTGACCAGATATTTAGAAGAAGTGTTCCAAAACAGAATTTTGTTGAAAATGCATTTCTTGTTGAAAAGCATGTGTCCATGTTATCTAAGTTTCAGATGAACCTGACATTGATTTTAAATTCTCAGACGAAAGTTATGGCAATGGGTACAAAGCCCACCGATGGAGAAGATGACTTTGATTCAGATGATGATGACGATTTTGAAGATGAAGTTCCATCTTCAGAATCTCCTGACTCTCTGCAATCAGCCAGAAGTTTGTCAGAGTATCCATGTCTAGATGTTCCAGTATCTCCACATCCCCCATCTGATCAACTGAAGAGATCGAGTTCTGTCATTCTGAAAGTTCCACAAAAGATACAGCCAGCATTTTTCCCTGGCTCAATCAAAAGACCTACATTTACTTCTTGGAAGAATTCAATAGAAGAAGAAGAAGAAGAAGAAGAGGAGGAATCCATTTCACTTGAACCAGGAAAAAGATCCATTTCACCATATTTAGAAGTACCAAGGTTTCCAAGAGTTGTGAGAAAAAGAATTCAGTCCCCATATATGTCAAAGAGATTTATATTTCCATCTCTACAAGTTCCACAACCACAGGTTGCACAATCTGTCTTGGATGCTAAACAACAGTTTAAGCAACTCTTTGAGAAAGAGCAGAGGGAATTACCAAGTCCATCACATTCTGAGGAGACGGCATTTAGCTTTACATCACACCATTCTGATGATATGCTGATACGTCCCAACAGTAGGGCCATGTCTCCCATGTCAGGAATGAAGAGAAAGAAAACAAGGACTTTGCCATTCTGGTGTGTGTACATTGCCTGGTTTCTGGTGTTTTTCTCCTCAGGAGTATCAGCCTTTTTGACTTTCCTGTATAGCATGGAATGGGGGCGTGAAAAGTCCATGGCCTGGCTCACTTCCATGATTCTCTCCATAACAGAGTCTGTATTTGTCATTCAACCATTTAAGGTAAGAACAAGTCTTTCATAGCAAGAATTTACCAGATTTGATTTTGCTGTTAAGAATGAAGAGATTTAAGAGATGTCTGGATGTATTATATGGTTGCAGAGGAGCCACAGTAACTCAGTTTTCAGATTGCCAGACCAAAAGGTGTGGGTTTGAATTGGATTAGCCCAGATTGGCTACCATGGTGTACCTCTGGGCAAGTCATTTTCTTCAACACTAGATAACCTCCATGTGTTGCTGTATTGTACTGTGATTGATGAGTGCCAAATTTGTCCAGTAGCCCAGGGTCTAGTATGGTTACAAAATTATTAGTGCCAGGAGAACTTAATAGTTCCTAGGAAGCTATTACCCTGAAATTTGTGGTATGTTCTGTTGGATACATCTCCCCATTGTTGTCCAGAAATCCAACATTATGTCTTTAAAATGGGGAAATATTAAAATGTTATTCCTATAAATGATTTGTCATTTATCAGGGTAAATTGTAATTCTTGATCCATTTTAAAGATAGATTCCTTTTGTTACAATCACAAGATACAAAACATAGCTTGTGTTGGTAACCATCGTCAGTTGCCAATCAGATCTCATGTAACATAATATGATCATAAAGACATAGGCCATCATGTTTATATACAAAAGTCAAAGGCTGATGAGCATGATGAGCAAGAGCATAGTTGCTGATATACTGCAACATGAGCTGGAATTTCATTATGAATGTTTGTTGTTTTTTACAGTTGGTTACTCTGATTGAACAGACAAGATTGTTCCCATTTCTTTTTTTTTTGTTTTCTATTTATCACTAGTCCAACAGATTAGCTGTTAGCAAAATTCTAATAGTCCAACAGATTAGCTATTAGCAAAGATCCAATAGTCCAACAGATTAGCTGCTAGCAAAAATCCAATAGTCAAACAGATTAACTGTTAGCAAAAATTAAATGGTCCAACAAATTATCTGCTAACAAAAATCCAATAGTCCAACAGATTAGCTGCTAGCAAAAATCCAATAGTCCAAAAGATTAGTTATTTGCAAAAAATTAATAGTCCAACAGATTAGCTGCTAGCAAAAATCTAACAGTACAACAGAGTAGCTGCTAGCAAAAATCCAATAGTCCAACAGATTAGCTGCTAGCAAATATCCAATAGTACAATAGATTAGCTGTTAGCAAAAATCGAATAGTCCAACAGATTATCTTTTAGAAAAACTCGACTAGACCCTACCATTTGTACTAGCTATGGTTGACCAGATTAATACCATAAACAACACATACTAACAATATGGTTGAATAAAACTGACATGGCAATATGACCTTTCAAAGGATTATGCTACAGTCAGAACCTGAATTTTGTTTATATCATGAATGTATTGCACTTTATATAAATGGGACACATTAATAGAAACCATCCAGTCTACATGCATGTAGCTGTATGTGTTTCTCAAATAGAGCTACCATTCTCATAATAAAAATCACTGAATAATCGTGGTAGTATCATACAAAATATCTATTTTCAATTGATGTCAGTCTGTCATTCATTCAGATTTGTTAGACCAGTGGCACTCATCATAAAGAGCACTTATTACCCCTGGAACAAAGGCTAACACACTATTTACCCCTACCTGGGATGGAGCTAAGTATAAGACACTAATTATCTGTACCTGGGATGGAACAAAAAGGCTAAAACACTAATTACCCCTACCTGGGCTGGAACAAAGTTTAAGACACTGATTACTGGATATGTTGTTGTTCTAGGGTTTAACGCCATTTTTCAGCACAAGATAGGCAATACATGGCAGCCAGTATAACTGGTGAAGGAAGAACCCTGGAAAACCCAGGGAAGAACCACCGACCCATGAGAATTACTGGATATAAACCATAGCATTAGACTCGATCACAAAACATGATACATTAAACAAAATTCAGTAGTGATTTTAATGCAAGGAACATTATATATATATATATATATATATATATATATATATATATATATATATATATATATATATATATATATATATATTGCTGTACCTAAAGTCTGTATTTTTCCCCTATAAAGAAAATACCGAATAATCATTGTTCATTTACTTGAAATCCACGATATATAATATTTAGCTGATACAATCCAAGGCTTTCTTAGAAAAAAATACAATCCAATGTTTTCATAGAAAATAATACAATCCAATATTTTCATAGAAAATAATACAATCCAGTGTTTTCATAGAAAATAATACAATCCAGTGTTTTCATAGAAAAAAATAAAATCTGTTACCTTAGTGGAAAACGATTCATTAAAATGCCTAAGTAAAAAAATAGTCACTTTCAGAACATTACATTACAGGACTGCACATGTGCAAATGCAGACATTTGTGTATTCCATTTTGTTGGGTTGAAGCCTGGTATACTGAACTGAAATGTACACAGATCTTGTTGTGTCCATTGTTTTGTATTATATTAAGAATAAAATATGGGTTCAGTAGAGATAAATACTAAGCCATTTGAGGAAAAATATAGTTGCTATGTTTGAATAATTGTCAACAACATCCTAAAGCTAATCTTGCATGGGGGTTTTTCAGTAGTACTACCAAAATTGTATTTTACGTAGAATAGTGATTCTAATTAACAACATTGTCAGTTTCTGTTACATGACCATGTTTGGTCTTTGTGCAGGACATAGGGAAAATAATACAAGGAATAACTGGAAGACATTACAATGGTGGCGCTTTTTAACCCATTCAGCTTTTTGATAAAATGTGACAAAAAAAATTGGTCTTTCAAGAGAAAATGTATGTCTTTGCCATGCTTACCAATAGGCTTGAAAGGTCATTTCAATTTAACTCTCTCTCAAGTAAACCTAGGTACAACACTTTTATCACTCCATTATCCTTCAATGTGTTACTTTCAGATTATCTTGTTGGTCATCTTTGTGGCTGCCATCCTTAAGAAGCCAGAGGAGGAAGAGGAGGATGAGGAAGAAAGAGACCCTGCTCTGTTGAGACCTAAATCTGATGAAGAAATTGTGGTGAGACCTCCTACACAGGGTAAGTTAGGTCAAATACAAGATTTTTGTCCCATCTCCTTTAGAAAAGGGTGTTGAATATTTTATTACACTCTTCATATATCTATATGTTTGTCCATCCATTTCATTGAACCTTCCATACCCTAAGGGACCCCACAAGACATAGAGATCATGTGACTGGTCAGTATGCAAGTCTAAAGTGATGGTCAGTTCATGGTTTTAACTGCTAATGACATTTTTTGTTGTTGTTGTTGTTGTTGTTGTTGTTTTGGGGCTTAACGCCATTTTTCAGCACACGATAGGCTATACATGGCGGCCAGTATTAATGGTGGAGGAAGAACCCGGGAAAACCCCAGAAAGAACCACCGACCCACGAGAAGCTACTGGCAAGCTTTCTCACATACCCACATTGGCCGAATCCTAGACTCGAACCGCCGCAGACAGAGGTGAGATGGCAGTGATCCGTAACGGAGAGCGCTTTAGACCACTCGGCCACTCAGGGACATTTTTTGTAGTTCTTCTATTAGTTCAGTGTCCCATCATGTTTCAAGACTCCTGTAAAAGACATTTGGACTTGGATTGCATTGTTACTTTTATTTTGTTCTAAGTGTGAATTGATTCCTTCCTGCAACAAAGTTTCTGTGTGCTGGTCAGTGCTGCTACCAAAATGCCGTAATGGTGAATGAAGCTCTGCACATATAAAAACCAAACTTGTGTGGAATTTTTGCCAGAAACTATGGCCAGCCATGCAGGGTTATAGATGAACAAAAGAGTTTTGTTCTTGTTGAAAACACTTCAGCAAAATCCAGTGTCGATATGATTCATGGCCCTGCGATTGGGCATGTTATTGGAGCTCATGTCATGGGGCAGCAACACAGTAATTTTGATGAGCATTGCTTGCTAGTTTTGCCCTTTTCATTGCAGCAATATCTAGTAGTGTCGTTATGATTCATGGCCCTGCGACTGGTCATATTATTGGAGCTCGTGCTAGAAAAGCAGGAGACATGAGCTGTTTACTCAAGATATGATTTTACTAGTTTCACAAAAATATAGGTTACAATTCAACCTATCAGTTTTACTAGCTGACCTTTTCATAGAGATGCTGTATGAGTATATCCCATGATGTTATGATGTACTGTTGGCAATAAAAATATGGCAGTGGGATGTACACAGGGCTTGAAAACCTGCGACTGTTGACTATGCTGATGGCTCACTTAAAGACCGCAGCTGTCACTAATCAGTTAGAGTAATGGAGATTATCACCCATCCTTATCGTAACAGTTAACAAGCGGTCTTGTTTTGGAGGAATCAAATAAAAATCTGAATTAACATTTAATAATACCAAATCTCTAATATTCACAAGTTCTCTGTGGGTTCCAAAATAGGGTTCACCCTTCGTCTTTCAAAACTGATAAGGTATTTTGGTCTTCAAAGACCAGTCTCTTGCTTGGTAATGCTGAGGTGGAACCTCTCATGCATTCTTTGGTCATTAACATCTGTGTGTGTTTAACAGGTCTGCTTTTCCATTTGTCCATCCATCAGTTTCTTTGTTAATTAGTTCATTCATTTGTCTGTCTGTCTGTCTGTCTGTCACATTTTCTATTCCAATCTGTAACATTTTGCAATATAGATATATTGATTTACTTATCTACCATCACAAGAGGGTGTGTTGTGTACCACATTTGGGGTCCTGTTTACAAGGTCAAGGCAAAAGGTCTGCATTTTCAGTTTTACACCTCTGTCCTCGTTCAAGAAATAGATATGAAACACTTTTTACCTCTACTAGAAGATATACAAGTCATCACAATTTTGGTCATATATTCAAGGTCAAGGTCACAGATCAAAACGCTGGCACTATTTTTTTAATGGGCACAGATTTTCATTCATATTTGCTTTTTAAAACAATTGTGTAGAACATGCTTTGCTAAATAAAGTCCCATTTTTTTGTTAGAACAATAGCGAAGAACATGCTTTGCAATATTAAAGTCCCATTTTTTGTTAGAACAATAGTGAATAACATGCTTTGCAATAATAAAGTCCTATTTTTTGTTAGAACAATAGTGAAGAACATGCTTTGCAATATTAAAGTCCCATTTTGGTTAGGACAATAGTGAAGAACATACTTTGCAATACTGAAGTCCCATTTTTTGTTAGAACAATAGTGAAGAACATGCTTTGCAATATTAAAGTCCCATTTTTTGTTAGAACAATAGTGAAGAACATGCTTTGCAATATTAAAGTCCCATTGTAGTTAGTACAATAGTGAAGAATATGCTTTGCAATATTGAAGTCCCATTTTTTGTTAGAACAATAGTGAAGAACATGCTTTGCAATATTTAAGTTCCAGTTTTTGTTAGAACAATAGGGAAGAACATGCTTTGCAATATTAAGGTCCCATTTTGGTTAGACAATAGTGAGGAACATGCTTTGCAATACTTAAGTTCCATTTTTGTTAGACCAATAGTGAAAAACATGCTTTGCAATATTAAAGTCTCATTGTTTATGAAAATTACATAGAACATATTTTGCAATATTAAAGTCCCAGTTTTTGTTAGAACAATAGTAACATGCTTTGCAACATTAAAGTCCCATTTTGTTAGAACAATAGTGAAGAACATGCTTTGCAATATTAAAGTCCCATTTTTTTAGAACAATAGTGATGAAGATGCTTTGCAATATTCAAGTCCCATTTTTTTGTTAGAACAATAGTGAAGAACATGCTTTGCAATATTAAAGTCCCTTTTTTGTTAGGACAATAGTAGAGAGCATGCTTTGTAATATTAAAGATCCATTTTTTGTTAGAACAATAGTGAAGAACATTCTTTGCAACATTAAAGTCCCATTTTGTGTTAGGACAATAGTGAAGAACATGCTCTGCAATATTAAAGTCCCATTTTTTGTTAGAACAATAGTGAAGAACATTCTTTGCAACATTAAAGTCCCATTTTGTGTTAGGACAATAGTGAAGAACATGCTTTGCAATATTAAAGTCCCATTTTTTGTTAGAACAATAGTGAAGAACATTCTTTGCAATACTGAAGTCTCAGTTTGGTTAAGACAGTAGTGAAGAACATGCTTTGCAATATTAAAGTCCATATTTTTGTCTAATGTAAGTTGTTGCAGAGACTGATATTGCAAGATGTGATTTCCACACTCATTTTTTATGATGTGACTTTAAAATTTAACAGATGTGAGTGTAATGTGGTAAGGCATCTTATATTTTTTGTAGCCCTGCGCCCCTCACTGCATATTGAGCCACCTAATCTAGAAGAACTTGCAAAGGCAAGGGAAAAACGCCTGAATGAATTAAAAATGCATCGGATCTTGAGAGAGATCTTTTTCTACATGCTGTATCTTGCTCTTTTAATATTGGTGGCCAGTCACAACCGAGATTCAAACTCATTCCGCACTGGGGAGGCAATCCGTAATTTGCTCATGTCCAGTCAGTATGACTTGCAAAAGGTTAGTGTCACATTCTATTCTATATGAGTTCATTTGTTTAGTTTACTGGAGACCATTGCTTATCTTGAGTTTGACAATGTTCTGTTCTCAGCTTCATGGATTTATGATATCTGCATTTCTCCTCCCACCCTACCAAACCTACAGTAAAAAAAAAAATCCATTGTGACCTTTTGGTTCACAGTTGGGTTAGCTGTCTCTCCCCCCTCCTCCTCCTTCCTTTACTGCCATCAGTCATCCACCATTACTTTATTACAAGCCAGATTTAGTCTTCATTATTCAAGTCATGGGTTAACAACTTTTTTTAATTCTTTTATTCATCTGGACATAAGTTCATTTTGAAGAAATTTTATTCTTTATTTTATCTGTGCATCTAAAATTTTAATTCCTATGTATCTATAATTTTAATTCCTATGTATCTATAATTTTAAATCCTATGTATCTATAATTTTAATTCCTATGTATCTATAATTTTAAATCCTATGTATCTATAATTTTAATTCCTATGTATCTATAATTTTAATTCTTATGTATCTATAATTTTAATTCCTATGTATCTATAATTTTAAATCCTATGTATCTAAAATTTTAATTCCTATGTATCTATAATTTTAATTCCTAACTTACCACATGTTTTGATAATAGACCAGCATAATATCACATTGGTTATGTCACAAATTAAGCTGCAATGTCAGGAACATCTATGAATAGATAAGGAGTTGCTCATTATGGCTAATGGACCTGTCAGATATTAGTTGTACCTGGGACTGTCTGGACCTGTCAGATATGAATTGTACTTTGAACTGTCTAACCTGTCAGATATTAGTTGTACTTTGAACTGTCTAGACCTGTTAGATATGAATTGTACCTTGGACTGTCTAGACCTGTTAGATATGAATTGTACCTGGGACTGTCTAGACCTGTTAGATATGAATTGTACTTTGGACTGTCTAGACCTGTTAGATATGAATTGTACCTGGGACTGTCTGGACCTGTTAGATATGAACTGTAATTTGGACTGTCTAGATCTGTTAGATATGAATTGTACCTGGGATTGTCTGGACTTGTTAGATATGAATTGTACCTGGGACTGTCTGGACCTGGTAGATATTAATTGTACCTGGGACTGTCTGGACCTGTTAGATATGAATTGTACCTGGGACTGTCTAGACCTGTTAGATATGAATTGTACCTAGGACTATCTGGATCTGTTAGATATGAATTGTACCTGGGACTGTCTGCACCTGTTGGATATTAATTGTGTTTGGGACTGTCTGGACATGTTAGGTATTAATTGTACTTGGGACTGTCAGGACCTGTTAGATATTATCTGTACTTGGGACTGTCACTTTATCTCTTGTAGGTCAACACTGCATCTGGATTCTGGCAGTGGATGAACAGTGTTTTGGTCCCCAGCCTATACTTGTCTAACCTGTACAACGGCCAGTCATCTGGGGATACTGAACAAAGAATGATTGGTAGTGAGGTTGCCTATCGTGTTGGGCCTGTCAGACTGCGTCAACAAAGAGTACGGCAAGGTAATATCAGAAGCCATCATTTCAGTCATGGAAAATACCCTGTTATCATGACAGTATTAAATGCCTTTCAAAGATTTTATTTACTACTGATTCATTTATGTTTATGTATTATTAGTAAAAATGGCATTTCACTGATACTTAAATTTGTGGAACATAAAAGGGGTCATAGTGATTCACTCTAGGATCATTGTTGAGGATCAAAGAAGGAGTCCTGTTGTTTCCGAATAATTACCGTTACTGAGTTTTTATGTTTTGTTTTGTAGCAACAACGAAAGCCACAATAACTAGCAACCCATGAACAAAATTTTGAATTCACTTAATTGGTTATTATTTACTGTATATTCTGATACAAAAATTGATTCCATCTGATAACAACATAGACAGTGATCTGCCATCATATAATGCACTGACAGATTAGGGTCTTCATTGTTTGTTTTTACTGATTACTCTCAACAAACTCTACAGACACAGATCTGCTTGCTCATAATATTGAATGTTGCTTATAAATGAGTATATATGGTAAAAGGTACTTCAGGAAAGTGTTAATTTCAGGATATGTACCATCATGAAATGGGGCAGGTAGGAGGCATACGAATTTCAAGGCAACCCAGTATAACTTTTATGCAAACTTTAGTGCATTTTACAGGTGAAAATATTGATTTCAGCTGTTATTGTTCAATTTTTTTTAATATAAGCTCTGTTTTCTGTGATGTGATGTGATTTGGATTTTTAACTTAGCTTTAACAATTGTTCAGTCATATCGCTACGATGTCTGCAGTGTGGCAGTTTATAGTGATGTCTAGCACTGGGGCATCATGCCGCAGACATGCAGCATCATGTCCCACCGAGTCACATTATCCTGACACCAGGCCGACCAGTCCTAACACTAACTTCTTAATGCTGAGTGCCAAGCGAGGCAGCTGTTAGTACCATTTTTGTAAGTCTTTGTTATGACTCAGCCGTGGATCGAACCCACGACCTCCCACATCTAAGACGGACACTATAACCACTAGGCCACTGGAGCAGTCAGCTATGTTTTCTCTAGATAGCATTACTGCGTAATCTAACACACAGCTTTGCATGTATAAAATTGGAAATTTGTGACAATATGTTACAGAGGTATGGCCCCGGACCATATTAGAATATACATGCATCCAAATGTTATTTTTTTTAACACTACAGCATATATATCTTTTGTTAGATGGCAACCAAATTCCTCAAATAGGTCCCAGATGAATGATGATAAAGTTTTGTCTCTTGACTGCCTCAATATTTTAATGGCTTATAAAAACTTGTAAGTGATATATGACCCAGTTGGGTCTCTAGTTTTAAGTAAATTTGTGAATTTTCTTGATCTAGATTTTGTGCTGTTGAAAATCTTGTCTGCACAGTTATGCAAAACAACTTGACATACAGTGTTCTTGGATTTTTAACATAGCTTTAACAATTTTAGTCATATTGTTATGATGTCTGTTGTGTGGCAGTTTATAGTGATGTCTAGCACTGGGGCATCATGCCACAGACATGTAGCATCATGTCCCACCCTGTTACATAATCCTCACACCAGGTCAACCATTCCTAACACTAACCTCTTAATGCTGAGTAAAAAGTGAGGCAGCTGCTAGTACCATTTTTATAAGTTTTTTTTATTACTCAGCTGGGGTTCTGAACCCACATATTCCTGGATTCATGGCAGACACTCCAGCCACTTAGAGAAAATTATAAGTATATTCATATGTGTATTTGGAATATCTGATTAGGTTTTTCTGCCACTAGAGCAGGGGTTTTTTAAATAAATAAAAAATAGATTTAAAAATCAGGACTTTGACTTGTTTGGCTGCAGAGGGGTGGGTCTGTATGTTTTACAAGCACAGGTCCAATAAAATTAAACTCAAAATATTTATTTTCTTCAGAGGAGTGTCGATGTCCACCTGTGATGAATCTCTTCATTGAGACTTGTAGCGTGGACTGGGGTTTTGGTCTTGATGATGAAACAACATATGATGAAAACTGGAAGCCTTTAAGCCCCTTACAGGATATCAGCAAGATCCCAAATTATCCTTGGAAATATTGGTCCATGATAGATGTTGAGGGGATCCCTTATGCAGGACAGAGAGGGGTATATCACGGTGGTGGATATGTCGCTGATTTACTTGGCAAGAAAAGTAATGTTCAGGACATGCTAGCCACATTAGAGAAAAGTTCCTGGATTGATAGATATACCAGAGTCATCTTTGTTGAGTTCACTGTCTACAACCCAAATATTAACTTGTTTACTACTGTTTTCATTGTACTGGAAATGCCAACAACAGGATCATTTATACCTGAGGTTCGAGTCAACACATTCCGATTGTTTTCCTATCTTGGAGGATATGGTGTCTTTGTAATTCTGTGTGAGTTGTCTGCCCTTGCTTGTGTGCTATATTTTCTGGGACGGGAAATCAAATCATTTAGACAAGAGGGAAGAATGTACTTCACGAGTTTCTGGAACTGTATGGAGCTGTCATCGCTATGTGGGTCTCTGGTTTCCGTCGTGATGTACCTCATGAGGCATGCACTGACAAGATATACAGTTCAGAAAGTCACTAAACTCAGAGGTAAAATTTTCTCCACTGTCTCAACAGTTTATGCAGCATGATGCTTTTTGTTGCCATAGGAACCAAATGGATATTTGGAGACTATATGAATCATTTTAAAATTAAATTTTATGACTAGATGTCATGGGCAATTCATTGTGCTACCCAGTATGGAAAATTTTATTTGAACAAAATAAGCATCATTGGATACCATGGCCTTTTCATGTACAGAGCACCTCATCTAAACATGGGGTATTGAAAGAAAAAAATTATTTGTTTTAATGACACTTTTAACATATTATTGACTATTATCATGCAGAGGAAGTGGGAGCTAAGTGCTTTTTTCCAAGGACACACAGAGGTAGCTGTCCCAGTCTGATCTGGGTGGGTATTGAACCCCAAGACCTTTGGATTTATGAGTCTGATGCTCCATTAACTGAGGTACCATAGCATCCATCTTAATATATACATACTTGGAAATTATAATAAATCATACACATATGTATGCAATAAGTTATTAAATGTGGATAATGGGCATCCAACTGTGAACAGTTTAGTCTCAGCCCAGGAAATCAAAGATCACTGACCTCAGTCTAAACTGATGTCACAAAAGTCGAGACCTTTTTTGATTTGATGACACAAAATCTTGACTGAAATAACCTCAGAGTTTGTACGATTTCCAAGCCAGAATAGGGTCTCTAGTTGTTGTAATAATATTTTATATCAAGGGCAGATCAGGGTCAGTACTGATTTTTGTTATGAATTGGTGGGCGATTGTAGTCACAGGAAAAAGAATATTCTTGTGTTCTTGTCTGAGTATAACTTTTGATCAACTTTATATATTTAATGAAACTTTAGTCAGTTATACAGTATATCATGGCTAGAAAGAGTCAAGGTCAAGACTACAGGAAGGTCAAGGTCTAGGCAATGAAAACAGTAATCAGTAACCTCTATCGTTTTTAGATGTAACTTTTTAACATCCTTAATGTAATGAAACTTAGACTGGTTATAAATCATGACTAGACATTGGGTCTTGCCTCCTGTCTCAAGGTCAAGTGACCTCTATGTATGTAACTATATAGCTTTTCACCCACTGAAGATATTTCAGTATAGCAATTTTGCCAGTTATATATATATATATATATATATATATATATATATATATATATATATATATATATAGTCCAACATATCCTGTCTCAAGGTCAAGGTCAAAACCAGGGATAAATAAGTTAGTGCCTTGTTTCTTTATCCAGGCTTTTACATTTTAACCCTGCAGATATTTTGATGAAATTTTTACCCAGTCCACATATGTTAGTTAAGTCCCTAATGGAAAGTTAATGTCATTAGAAAGGGAATGGTTTTAAGAAGGGTGTATCATACACTGCCTGCAATACAATTGTTTTCTTTTCACAGCAAAGTTCCACAGTTTCCAGAGGATTGCGACATGGGATGAGTTGTTTGGAATCTTTCTGGCCTTCACAATATTTCTTTCAATTCTGAAGCTGATCCATTTATTCCGTTTCAACCGTCGTATGTCACTGTTGGCAACCACCCTCCAATTATCAGCAAAGGAACTGTCTGGATTCTCAGTCGTCTTCACCTTCTTCATGATTGCATATGCTTCATGGGCTTATATGATGTTTGGATCCAAAATGGAAGACTTCAGCAGCATGATCAGTACATTTGAATCACTTTTAACATTTATTATTGGTGGCTTTGACTTTCTGACCCTCCAACATATTAACCTTGTCTTTGGACCGATATTTGTCTTTTCTTTTATCCTTTTTATTGTTTTTGTCCTAACCAACATGTTCATCACGATAATGAATGAATCCTTCGTCATTGCCAGAAAGGACATTTCAAAACAGTCTAATGAGTACGAGATAGTTTCCTTTATGTGGGATCGCTTTAAAGCCTGGACAGGGATTGACTTTGACAAGATCTTTAGAAATGTGAGGAGGAAATATTTGAAAGGTAAGAAGAAACGCTATGCTTAAAAATTCTTTGCTGCTGTCCTCGAATTGTCTGTTAAAAATTGCACAACTTTTTCATATAATTCAGGGGGTCTATCCCTGGACCAAACGTTTTTGGGGGTACAACCCCTCCATTTGAAGAAAAGGGAAAATCTTCTAAATATAATGCGGAATTTATTAAAGTGCTGGAATGTAGGGCATGCAAATATTACTGGTATGTATGATTTTAGTACATTTGGTCTTCTTTTTTATAAATGAGCATGAATCAGTCATTGTAACACAGACCTTGGATCAGTATGAATGTTTATGATTGCTAAATCTTTTAGTAGTGTCAGAATTTTGGGGTGTTACCTTGAAAAAATCCATAAATTTTAGGTAAGCTCCAAAAAGCTTTTTACTGCTTGAATATGTTTCATAATCCATGCTTGAATTTAAAAGTGTTGTCAAAATGCGAAACGGTACCCGAGGTATCCATCTGAATATATGTTTCGTAATACATGCTTGCATTTCAAAGTAGATGCGTTCCATTCTACAACATGATTTATTGATGTAATTATGAAGAACAAAAAATATGTTTTATTACAAAAAAGTCATAAACTCAATTTTCCTTGAATTGTACTTCCCTGTTAGTTGCTTGCCTATTCAGTAACACTTCTGGATAGATTGGTTGTTTGCTATTTTTGATTTTGAGGCTGAGTAATAAACAGGAGCTATGTGTTGTGTTTGTCAAAAGAAAACAAATAGATAATGAGTGAAAGTCCTCTAAGTCCTATGGCAAGAGTGAGAAAAAAAAATTGATGGATAAATTAATTAAAGTCCTCTAAAGTCCCATTTGTAAGAGTGAAAAGTGAAGAAAGAATGGAATATTTATACTGAAATTGAATTTAGAATATTGTTTTGCTTAAACGTGCAAAACTCATGACAGTCTTACAAACTTTTGGCAAATAAGACAGCTAACCCCAAAATTAATACAGATCAGGTAACTACATCTTCAGCTCCATGGACAACAATGTTAAACACACTCAAGTAGTCTTTTCACCTAGGCCTAGTTCAACAAAAAACATTTCTACCAAAGATTGAAAATACTTTTATCTGAAATTTTGTGGACTCAATATGCCATAATCAGACTTCATACTAAGTCTAAAAGGAAGTTAATTATAGTGTTTGAAAATTATTTCTTTTTTCTTGAAGATCCCTTGGAAAAGTGCTTGAACTTTCTGATGAAATGTCTGTATGAATATGAAATTATTTAATATCATGTAGCAGGCAAACAAGAATCGCACCTGCCTACCAATGTAGAACAAAATCTTCTGGGTAATGAGATAAAAACAAATAATTTTTGGCCGTATGCTTTATAATCGTAAATTCCAGTGATAGCATATTTTTTGGGCTGGTACATTACAGGTCTTCTCAGCCAAGGCATGTTAACTATTTTTTTAGAATAGGATTTTCTATAAAATCGTAAATGTTGCATCTATTCCAAAATGTGAGTGGGTGGTGAGAAGAAGTAATTTCTTCATTGAATTATCTTTACCCAACAATTTGTAAGCTGACTTGCCTAAATCAAATTTAGATTAATCTGGATTACCCTAAACTCTCATAAATTAAATGCTTTCAGATCCATCTCCTGTATCTCCAGTTCTGGAAGAGCTTTACAATATAATGTTGCTAATAAATCAAATCCAACTGCAAACACTATAGAATCTGATCTGCCATTACATAATGTCCCAGCATATCAGGATCTATGTTCTTTGTTCTACTGATTACTCCTAACAAACTGGATAGACCCAGATCTGCCAGCTCATTATGCGGTAGCAGTTCTGGGTCTCTCCAGTTTGCAGTAGGATTTGACTGATAAGTGAATAAATATGGTACAATATGAATTTACTTTTTTGTGGGGAAGCAGTTTTCATGGCCGCTCAAAGCCATGAAGGTAAAACAAAACATACGATTTTGGGGACATTACAAAAGTTACACAGGTCAGGGAACCCAGAACTATCTCTTGCAATAAATAATCATCAATCAGAAAATGTCAAACATGGAAAGCTTGTAGGTGTGACCATAGATAATAATTTATTATGGAATGACCATATTGATAACCTTTGTAAAACTGTCATCCAAAATTGCCCTACTCAGCAGAATCAAGAAATATTTACCTATGGAAACTCAAAATCTATACTACAAGTCATATATTCTTCCAACAATGGATTATTGTTCAAATGTATGGGGAAACTGCTAAATCTGAGCTTGACAGGCTTTATAAACTTCAGAAATGAGCAGCACACATAATTTTAGATGCATCTATTGATCATCCCTCAAAAGCATTATTTACAGAACTCAAATGGTTCACAATATGACAGGTTAGATTTTCATAAGGCGGTTCTTTTATATAATGTCTACATGGAATGGCACAAGAGTATCTTCAGAACGTATTCAGGCCTTTTTCAACACAATACCAGCTGAGATCAATATCACATGGAAACCTTCTAGCACCAAAACCAAGAACTGAGCAATTTAAAAAGAGCTTCCAATACTCTGGTAGAGTTCTGTGGAACAAGCTTCCACTTCATGTAAAATCTGCTAAAAATATTAGAGTATTTAAGATGAGATATCATGAGCATGTATGTGCTTCTAATAGATAATGGAATTTAGTATTTTAATACTAAACATGTTAAAATAAACAGTAATTATTGCTATCTTTATAATAATGTGCATTGTTATACACTCCTTAAGAGGGCCTCAAGGGAGAATAGTCATTGACTAATGAGTTACTCTCTATAAATAAAGCATTATTATTATTATTATTATTATGTTTATATTATTATTATAGATGAAAGACCTAATAAAAAGAGTATCTACAAATGAAGTATATAAGACTCCATTGCCTGTCAATGGCATAATAAATAGTATTGTTGTTGTTGTGGGGTTTAATACCATTTTTCAGCACATGATAGGCTATGCATGGCGGCCAGTATTAATGGTGGAGGAAGAACCTGGGAAAACCCCGGGAAGAACCACTGACCCATGAGAAGCTACTGGCAAGCTTTCTCACATACCCATATTGGCCGAATCCTAGACTTGAACCCATGCAGACAGAGGTGAGATGGCAGTGATCCATAACGGAGAGCGCTTTAGACCACTCAGCCACTTGGGGCCCCATAATAATTAGTATATAAGACTCCACTGCCTATCAGTGGCATAATAAATAGTATATAAGACTCAACTGCCTATCAATGGCATAATAAATAGTATATAAGACTCCATTGCCAATCGTGGCATAATAAATAGTGTATATGATACAATCGACTATCAATGGCAGACTAAATAGTATATAAGACTCCATTGCCTATCAAAGGCATAATAAATATATGACTCAATCGCCTATAAATGGCATAATTAATAGTATGTAAGACTCCATTGTCTATTAGTGGCATAATAAATAGTAAATAAGACTCCATTGCTTATCAGTGGGATAATAAATAGTAAATTAAACTCCACTGCCTATAAATGGCATAATAAATAGTAAATAAGACCACATTGCATATCATTGATCTATTAAGTAGTATATAAGACTTGTTGCCTATCAATGGCATTTTACACAGTATAGGACTCCATTGCTTATCAATGACATCATAAATAGTAAATAAGACTCCATTGCCCATCAGTGGCATAATAAATAGTAAATAAGAATCCATTGCCTAATAGTAGCATATTAAACAGTATATAAGGTTCCAGTGCCTATCAAAGGCATGTTAAACAGTAAAAGACTCCATTACCCATCAGTGGCATATGAAATAGTAAATAAGACTCCATTGCCCATCAGTGGTGTAATAAATAGTAAATAAGATGACATTGCCCTCAGTGGCATATTAAATAGTAAATAAGACTCCATTGCCAATGAATGGTATATGAAATAGTAAATAAGATTCTACTGCCTATCATTGGCTTATTAAATAGTAAATAAGACTCCATCCATTGCCCATCAGTGGCATATAAAATAGTAAATAAGACTCCACTGCCCATCAGTGGCATATAAAATAGTAAATAAGACTCCATGGCCCATCAGTGGCATATTAAATAGTAAATAAGACTCCATTGCCAATGAATGGTATATTAAATAGTAAATAAGATAGCGGCATATTAAATAGTAAATAAGGCTCCATTGCCAATGAATGGTATATTAAATAGTAAATAAGATTCTACTGCCAATCAATGGCATATTAAATAGTAAATAAGACTCCATTGCCCATCACTGGCATATAAATTGAAAATAAGACTCCATTGCCAATCATTGGCATATAAAATAGTTTATTGACACCATTGCCTATCAATGGCATATTCATGTTGAAATTCAAGTTCTTGTGAAAATTACCCTTAGCTGAACCATGAGGAAAATGTAATGAAAGATAGTGGTGTTCAGGTTAATTGGTTTTGGTCAAGCATCTGTCACTTTTAGTGAAATAAATAGTGATTATGATTTCTATGATTGATTTTGGTAACATTTCAGTTCTACACCATATGTGAATGATGACGGAACAAGGATGTAATAAACAAACAAATATGTCAAAACTGGACTGATTTTATGGAACCTTTTGGAATGACCTAATTAATTAAGGAACCCACTAGGATTATAGCGAATTTAAAAACCCTTTTTAGATATAGATTTACAGTACAGTGTGGAAACACAGAGGGTGACTTAGATATGGAGTTATAGTATGGTATGGAATCATGCAGGGTAACATATATCTAGATTTATAGTGCAGTATGGAATCATGCAAGGTAACTTAGATCTGGATTTATAGTGCAGTATGGAGTCATGCAGGGTAACTTAGATCTGGATTTATAGTGCAGTATGGAGTCATGCAGGGTAACTTAGATCTGGATTTAAGGTGCAGTATGGAATCATGCAGGGTAACTTAGATCTAGATTTATAGTGCAGTATGGAGTCATGCAGGGTAACTTAGATCTGGATTTGTAGTGCAGTATGGAGTCATGCAGGGTAACTTAGAGCTGCATTTATAGTGCAGTATGGAATCATGCAGGGTAACTTAGATCTGCATTTATAGTGCAGTATTGAATCATGCAGGGTAACTTAGATCTAGATTTATAGTGCAGTATGGAGTCATGCAGGGTAACTTAGAGCTGCATTTATAGTGCAGTATGGAATCATGCAGGGTAACTTAGTTCTAGATTTATAGTGCAGTATGGAGTCATGCAGGGTAACTTAGATCTGGATTTAAGGTGCAGTATGGAATCATGCAGGGTAACTTAGATCTAGATTTATAGTGCAGTATGGTGTCATGCAGGGTAATTTAGATCTGGATTTATAGTGCAGTATGGAGTCATGCAGGGTAACTTAGATCTGGATTTAAGGTGCAGTATGGAATCATGCAGGGTAACTTAGATCTAGATTTATAGTGCAGTATGGTATCATGCAGGGTAACTTAGATCTGGATTTATAGTGCAGTATGGAATCATGCAGGGTAACTTAGATCTGGATTTATAGTGCAGTATGGAGTCATGCAGGGTAACTTAGATCTAGATTTATATTGCAGTATGGTATCATGCAGGGTAACTTAGATCTAGATTTATATTGCAGTATGGTATCATGCAGGGTAACTTAGATCTGGATTTATAGTGCAGTATGGAGTCATGCAGGGTAACTTAGAGCTGCATTTATAGTGCAGTATGGAATCATGCAGGGTAACTTAGATCTAGATTTATAGTGCAGTAAGGAGTCATGCAGGGTAACTTAGATCTGGATTTGTAGTGCAGTATGGAGTCATGCAGGGTAACCTAGAGCTGCATTTATAGTGCAGTAAGGAGTCATGCAGGGTAACTTAGATCTAGATTTATAGTGCAGTAAGGAGTCATGCAAGGTAACTTAGATCTAGATTTATATTGCAGTATGGTATCATGCAGGGTAACTTAGATCTGGATTTGTAGTGCAGTATGGAGTCATGCAGGGTAACTTAGAGCTGCATTTATAGTGCAGTATGGAGTCATGCAGGGTAACTTAGATCTAGATTTATAGTGCAGTATGGAGTCATGCAGGGTAACTTAGAGCTGCATTTATAGTGCAGTATGGAGTCATGCAGGGTAACTTAGTTCTAGATTTATAGTGCAGTATGGAGTCATGCAGGGTAACTTAGATCTGGATTTAAAGTGCAGTATGGAATCATGCAGGGTAACTTAGATCTAGATTTATATTGCAGTATGGTATCATGCAGGGTAACTTAGATCTAGATTTATAGTGCAGTATGGAATCATGCAGGGTAACTTAGATCTAGATTTATAGTGCAGTATGGAGTCATGCAGGGTAACTTAGATCTAGATTTATATTGCAGTATGGTATCATGCAGGGTAACTTAGATCTAGATTTATAGTGCAGTATGGAATCATGCAGGGTAACTTAGATCTGGATTTATAGTGCAGTATGGAGTCATGAAGGGTAACTTAGATCTGGATTTATATTGCAGTATGGAATCATGCAGGGTAACTTAGGTCTAGATTTATAGTGCAGTATGGAATCATGCAGGGTAACTTAGATCTGGATTTAAGGTGCAGTATGGAATCATGCAGGGTAACTTAGATCTGGATTTATATTGCAGTATGGAATCATGCAGGGTAACTTAGATCTAGATTTATAGTGCAGTATGGTGTCATGCAGGGTAAGTTAGATCTGGATTTATAGTGCAGTATGGAGTCATGCAGGGTAACTTAGATCTGGATTTAAGGTGCAGTATGGAATCATGCAGGGTAACTTAGATCTAGATTTATATTGCAGTATGGTATCATGCAGGGTAACTTAGATCTGGATTTATAGTGCAGTATGGAATCATGCAGGGTAACTTAGATCTGGATTTATAGTGCAGTATGGAGTCATGCAGGGTAACTTAGATCTGGATTTAAGGTGCAGTATGGAATCATGCAGGGTAACTTAGATCTAGATTTATATTGCAGTACGGTATCATGCAGGGTAACTTAGATCTGGATTTATAGTCCAGTATGGAGTCATGCAAGGTAACTTAGATCTAGATTTATATTGCAGTATGGAATCATGCAGGGTAACTTAGATCTGGATTTATAGTGCAGTATGGAATCATGCAGGGTAACTTAGATCTGGATTTATAGTGCAGTATGGTGTCATGCAGGGTAACATAGATCTGGATTTATAGTGCAGTACGGTATCATGCAGGGTAACTTAGATCTGGATTTATAGTGCAGTATGGTATCATGCAGGGTAACTTAGATCTGGATTTATAGTGCAGTATGGTGTCATGCAGGATAACTTTGATCTGGATTTATAGTATGGTATGGAGTCATGCAGGGCAACTTAGATCTGGATTTATAGTGCATGATTTCATACTGCTGAAAGACAGGAACATGAAACTTGTAGTAATTATTCTTGAGATATCACCAATAAATTTTACAGTTTGAAAAGGGATGGAACAGATGCAGTTCATGAAGGTCAAAGGTAAAAATATTTGCTTATCGTTTAATATGGAAGAAAGTGAATTGCTTGGTCATTATTCATTTTTTTAATTTCATTGCAAATAAATGAAAAGAAACATTTTCACTATATATTTCTTTTACTTAATGTAACAGTTTTAAATTTAAGTTGACTTCATTCCTATATTCTAAGACTTCTAATTTCCCCATAATTAAGGTCACTACTCACACAAACCTCATGGCATATTATGTAAGCAAGAGCTAAATAAGCATAACTAGCTTATTTTCATGTATAACATCAATATTAATGTACCATTTTGTTCAGAGCATCATCATACATAATGATATGAAAAGAAGAAAAAATTTGCATAAATGTTCATATTTGTATTAAGGTGGCACTCTACAGTTTTTTGTATTTTGGATAAAATTAGAATTTTAAAGAAAAGGTGCAGTGCAACTTAGAACTGGATTTAGTGTATAATATGGAATCCTGCAGGGTAACTTAGACATGGATTTATAGTACATTATGGAATCATGCAGGGTAATTTAGTTTTAGACTTCAAACACAAAACATCTTCAACATGTCATCCTCTTTACATGCACAAGCAATTGTTAACATCTTGCTGCCATCAAATAAATCATAGATCCACTGTTAATTTTTGTCACCAGCACCATGATGTCATCATAGCACAATGGTATCATGAAGTTTGGTGTCAAATGGTTTGGAAACTGGTTAAAGCTAGTTTGTAAGTATTTTTAAAATTGTTTTCTAGAGTTCATCACTGATGAAGAGGAGCTACAATACAACATTGATGACCTTGAGACCAAACTGGATAATGTTACCCTGAGACTGGAGACACTGATGGAAACCTGGAATCAGCCTAGCCCCAAACTTCCACAGCGAAACCAATGCAGGGCCATTACCCCTATGTCAAGATCAGGAACTCCTTTCTTCACGGGATTGTTTCCAACCCTGAGAATGCCAGGCTCATCAGATGCATAGGCCTTCCAACTTGGCATATTCAGTGATTGCTATTGTGTGATGAGAGTGTTTGCTTGTTGTCAAAAACGTTGTACAGTGACTTTGCATTCCATGGGGCCCATTCTGTATAATAAACTTGAAATCATAGTCATACTTAAATTATTGTACAAAAACAGATACTCTTTAAAGGAAAAAATAAAATATTTCTGTGGAAATACTTGTATAGACAGTATTTTTAAAACTTGCACATAGATATAATTGCTGTAATGTTTCCTCTACTATTGGATTCTGATACTTCAGCAGCAGTAATCTGGGAACATTAGGTTTGCCATTGAGTCCAACACATCAATGAAGAGACTGACATATGTACCACAAAAACTTGTCTGCTGTACAGCTCAGGGGTGATTATGTTGTCATGGAAACCAAATTATCTGGCACCCTCTCCTTCTGCTTTAAATTTGATGATTACTTTATGTGTTTTTGAACAGTAATTTTCACTCAGTAAAAATCTAGTAGTCTAAATTAGTCTTACATGTATGTTTTGACTCACTTTCAATGTTGATATATTTACTTCATTATTGTTATTGTTGTGATGTCAAGGAATGGTCACATTGCCATGCTTTGGATCATCTTCAAGGTTCATATGTTTATTTCAGTACTTTTGTCGTTGTGATGTCCAGGAATAGTCAGTTGTTCCCACATGAATGCCTCAATCGAGGAAGCCCAGTATATCTTCTGTTTTCTAGTATTTACTGCCCTTATTTAGCTGTCATTTTTGTGCTTTTATAAATTAAAACACATCCAACCTGCATAATTAAAAACCAGAAATATAATTTCATTTTATAAAGACATTTTAATCGTATGTTAGCCTGCTTGAGCACTTTGGGAATGCACACATATCCAAATGATATATAACATTTAACTGACCCACCTGTCACACCTAAGTACAAATTGTGCTGATCAATGAACATATATGGCTGCCTCTTGCATTTCGTTTTTAGGTAGATTTCAGCCACATAAGCAATTTTATATCCACTTGGGCCTCTTGTCTTCTTGTGGTATCCATGGATGGCCATGTTGCCTTGGATATCTGTTACATGCAGAAACCCTTAACGTCTATGCCTTTTTCATAATTATACTTAGACTTAGGGGCAAAAACTAAGTTCATAGTTTGATGGTATCTATTAAGATAAAATTGAAGAAAGCCTGTTGTTGTTGTTGAAGCTGATTTAAAACAAGTTTGATCGGCAAGGCTAAATTTTGCTGTGTCACATAATTTGCTGGGGACTAGAAGACAGTTCATTTTATAAAAATGGGTGTTGTTGTGTTATTCTAAATAAGAAGTTTCTCTTATAACTTCCATTCCATTACAGCTTTTCTGTTTGTGACAATTAAAGTGAGACCATTTAAAATGCTTTTGATCAATTCTGTTAAATGCTTTTTTTCAGATCTCACAGGTGCAAGAGAAACTTAGAATTTCAAATACCTTTGGTGTTGATGTATCATTATTAATTTGTTTAAAATCTAGAAACATGACATACACACCTTTTAAGACAGTTTGGAAACTGAGATATAAAAAAAACCCCAAAATATTAATAAATTCAGATATCATAGACATTCCATGCAGATTTTTGCTGGCAACCCCAAATTGTCCAGAATTTGAAGAGAAGCCATTAATTAGTATCTTTGCTTTAGACCAAGAAACTCGTACTCGTTAAGTCACATCATTGACAGGACTAGTTCTAGATGTGGAAAAGGCTGGTAGCTGAACTTGAGATGAATTTCAAATTATTAATCTGACACTAAAACCAATAACAAAAAAAGAAGCAGCAGATAAGTGACTTACATTGTGTGACATCAGGTGTATATAATGTACCTAATGACACTGAATGACATTATGGAGATTCTGGTGCAATAAGGTACTTTCACGTTCTTGAAAACTAAATGAATGTATCACTGGATCAGGTTAAAAAATATTTCTTTTTCTTCCTATACGCTAGTAGCTTTGCTCAGCTTTAAATTCTTATTAAAATTCAGAGGACTTTTTGGAAAGAGAAACACTAATATTTCGGAAAAGTTGGTAAATGTCCATAACCTTTGGAGGTAGCCTGGTCCGTGGATTTTCTGTTACTACCACTCAAGCCCCTCTTACCCAACAGATGTTTTCGCTGGTACCCGGTCTATATTGGGAATCCAATTTCATAGGCCGGTAGATTGTAAAATCTGTGGAAGTGGCATCATTCCCTCACAGCTTACAGGAAATTTCTCCCTGAACAGCAGTTATTGGTTGGTCGCTTCACATCAGCGCCCGAGTTGTGTGTGTGTGTGTGGGGGGGGGGGGGGGGGGGTGACGTACAACTCGGCACATTGACTAACATCGTCGATGATACAGTATTCGCCTACACTCCAGCAGTTTGTACCCCACCCCACCCCGCCATTCTAAAGACGAAAAGCAAAAAGGATATAAAAGGTGCACGTAGCTCAATGGGTTCATTCATCAAGTTATAATTTCTAACCTGATTGTCACCACGAGGCCCGTAACATGTGCATTTCAAACCAAATGGAAGCATCTGATGTAAACAACCAGACTGCTCGCTGTCCTTTTCCGGTTCCTAAAACAAAGCATTTTCAGCAGTATAAACGGTGTCGCATGGATTCACTATTAGCAAAATGAAGGTTTAATATTTCTTCTATTTTAAAAATAAACAAAATACAAAGGAGCATCTTATAAAAGTTGATTCAAAGGATTAACTCCCAAACTTACAGAAATTTACGGAATGTTCTGGAGTTTATCGATACAGTAATCAGATGAGAAATTATAAAATGATAAATGACTACGTTTTGTGCATTTTTTTAAATATCCTTAATGTCTTTAACTTGTAAAATCATTGGAGGTGGCGTACAAACTGGGAGTGGGTGGTAGCTGCCTAGTCTAGATTTTTTGCGTTCACACTTGTCCAATTTCCAATAAGCCTTCTCACACCGTGTTAAACATTTATGTAAATGTCAACATATCTAAATGGGGAAACACGGTTAATGGTCTCACGAGCACGGGAAATGTGACGTTTTGAATCGTTGTTTTGTAAATCACCTGTTGAACTCTCTTGCTCTCTTGTTTTGCAGATGTGGTACATTATTTTATGTCTGACTATGCTACAGTTATATTCATCTGAAACTAAAACACGTAATATAACTGCAGCAACCGCCTACAGTCAGGTAGTTGGGGAGGCTATAAGGTAGACAACTCCTGGAGCTTTGTGATATTAGTGATAAGAATTATATTCCTTAAGGTCTCACTGGACAGTTTATCTGGTGAATTTTCATCCGACAATGACCTATTGCAGAAAAATGAGAATAATTTTACACTGAAGATACAAATAAAAACAAACTAATGATTTTTGTAGAAAGCATACATGTGAGATTTTGACTGCAGCAATCAGGTTAATTCCTAATGCAACTGATGGTTTTTATACTGAACCAACACTGCCACCAACCCCATAATTTTACATTCATTTTTGACAGCAAAGAGCTATTCTGGATATTTTCCTGTGACAAGGCAGCTAAAAGCATCAGTATGTGCCTTATGCATAAATAAAGTTCACTAGTACAAAAAAACAAATTAGCATACTTTTCATCACCCCCTCAACCACCTAGACTTTTAGATATTTACCTCTGTAGCAGACACATGTAAATAGTAAGCCAAGTCGGCGGCTCATTTGCAGCCAAAGTTACGCATTTGATCTCCAATGCTCGTCTAACTGTGACAGGCAGTCACCAATAAGCCAACCCATTTCCAAGCCTAACTCGAAGTAAATCTCAACTACATTAAGATTTAGCTTCTGTGTGAATTTATAAATGCTAGGCTTGTGATAATTCGGTTCATGCCTTCTACCTGTGTCAAACTACGAAACTATCCAGTGAGACTTTAAGTAGGGTTCAGCCGACCTTCTCATGCCTATAAATCGGCTGATAAGAAAGTAGTAGGGTTTACATGTATATATTAATAGTGTCTTGTCAGCCGAGTAAATTTATAATGCTTAATATAAAACCGTTCAGACGTGACTTCTTGCCTGAAGTTTCAATTACGCCTGTGAATGTGTTTTCAAAGTATAAGCGAAATTTCAATTTCCGAAGATGTCCTGACACGCAGTATATGTTTGATATCGCTCAAATTTAAAAATTGGATGTGCAAAATTAGTTTTGTTCGTTCATTATTATTAGAACCCCTGCACAAATTTATTTAGTGTAGAATGATAACACCAGCTTGTAGATACATCAAAGAAAGTTAAAGGGCTAAAAAGGGTTGTAACTAAAGCCATTTATCTTGCCGTTAATAGTATTTGCATTAGGAGCACACTTTCACAGAGGCATCAACTTCGTTTGTTTTCCCTATCTCTTTTGCATAATACTAACAAATAACTGTGCAAAGTTAGATTTTCATTAGCCTAAATGATTTCGACTCTACGAACTTGATGAAGGCAATTACAAAGTAGACAAACGTAAACAATAAACACAAAATAAAGCCTTGAATTTACAGAACTTACATGATAATGTCTAGTAGACGTATTGTTTGAGTATTGTATATGTCTCGGATAATTGATTTTGGCGATTTTATTAAAGCTATTTTGTGTTCTGGCAATGTAATTTTGGACATTTCTACATTTTTCTATTGATGAATTATTATAGTAATTCTATTAAATAGACAATTTAATGTAAAATGGTCGTAAAGTTTGAGGAGGGAAAATTAGTATTGAATAATCAAGCTTTCATTAATAACTTGTATTTTAGAATAAATTATAGTGAGTTTAAGCTCTTCATTTGAAACCACCGAGAAATGTGCCCCCTCCCGCTCGAATGAGTCCTAACGTTGTTCATTCTGAAGCAGTGTTTCACAGATGCGGATATCACACTTTCCGAGATTATCAGTTGGGATACCAAAAGCGCTCAGTTCAGAAGTCTTTGTGTGAAACGACTACGGTAGGTAAAGGGTTGATATAAAGTACGAAATATGAACTGGTTCTACGTGGTTCGGTGTTTAGTGTGCTGGACGTACGACCAGGAAATCGCGAATTCGAACCCTGCCCAGACCAGTGCGGATCACCTGCCGTGAGGTGTCTCTAGGCAAAGCATTGCTACAGCATAATGTAACCTTTCACGTGTTAATGTACCACACTAAAAATGAAACAATAAACGAAACTAGTCTTGTCTTGTATACAGTTTCTCGGCTAAGCGACTCGGTTACTTTTGCCTTCCTTAGCTGTATTGAAGCAGGATGCAGTTTTTTAAAAAAATTAACTAGATATTAAACATCGTAACGGAAAGAATGGTATCAAAGAGGTTGAATATTTATCCTGACATCAGGCCGACCAGTCCTTACACTAACCTCTTAATGCTGAGCTCCTAGCGAGGCAGCTGTTGGTACTTTTTTGTATGTCTTTGGTATGAATCGGCCAGGCTTCGATCAGGTAATATTAGCTGAAAGTTTTTGATTTAAAAAATGTACTGAAGGGTAATATATGGCACGTAGACGTGTCCAGTAATTCAATGTTACTGTAAACAACAGGAAGAAGAATTGTTAAAATATACCGAAAAGATCCATGAAACGAATTACCGTATGCACTCGCTTATATGTCTAGACCAACTAAAAACAGCGCAATTCTGGCGATCTGAGTTTATGCAGTTTGTTAGCAGTACTCACTAGAACAAACAGCACAGACCCTGCACTGCTGGCGCAATTGGCAACGTGACCTATGCCTATGTTATTTGTCGTTGGACTCAACTTATAAGCGAATACTTAAATAAATTGGAATCGTCATATTTTCATGCAAAAAAAAACCCCAAACCATCAGCAAGAATAAAAACGACAACCTCTCATCATATTCCTATATGAAGTGAAATAATGCCTTCTATCCATAATGATCCTTGAAGAATTATATGATACAAATGAAATCAAAACTGTTTTCTACAAAACACGTCAATAATCGACAATACATTCCTCGGTGAGCGAAAAATCACACACTGTATCCCGTTACGTCTTAGACAGGAAATAATTTTAAACAAGAAACAAAACACCGGTAGCTACTATAGGCTGATTCGTCTAATGCGCTCACCTTTACTTATCACTGCCATCTCACCTCTGTCCGCGTGGGTCCGAGTCTCAGGCGCGGCCAATGTGGGTACGTGAGAAAGCTGCCGGCAGCTTCCCGTGGTTCGGTGGTTCTTACCGAGGTTTTCTCATGTTCTTCCTTCACCAGTTATACTGGCCGCAATATATAACCTATCTTACGCTGAGAAATTGATTTAACCCCTTAACCTCACCAAAACAAAAGCATTGTAAAATGAAAACCAGTCTATATAAAGTGTGCCACTATTTCCCAGTTTCCGCCTTCAAAGATACCGATCATCAGTAACCGGTAAAAAAATAAATTGTTTTTCATGCACAATTCAAATGAAGTGTCCTTGCTTAGCTTTAAAGCTGTTGTGCAATTTAAGCAACAACAGGACTAACAACAACATATTTTGATTATTCAATGTTGATTTGTTGCGTGTTTGTGTGTGCAATAACGTTTTCATACGAAATAGCAAAAGCATCAACGGTCCGACTATGGTACTTATGTTGAAGTTTTGTCAGAAGTTGCCGTCTTAGAACGCAACATGTCATGGACTAATATGATTGACGCATAGTGTGCACATGCAAATTAAAAAAGTAGTCTCGGTACCTCTTTTTAGCACCGACCATTATCATTACCTTACTATACTTTCACCTAATCCTCTAAAAAGTATCGAAATCCTAAATAAAAATTTTGCACACTTGGAAAGGATTTATCTTCAAATGTTGACAGAAATCCAGCCAATAAAACGTCGTATTTGATTTGGCCTTCTGTAATAATAAGCGCGAGGCGTGAGCTTAACCCCCAAAATTGGGTCCGCTTACTGACACAAGGCGGTGCTAACTAAAGCTGATTGACATGATGGTATAGTAAACACTTAAACAAGAACTTTACAACATCAGAATCATTTTCCAATTTAAACACTTTAAACTGCTCTGTCGCATTTGTGTTATATACTTAATTCATTGAGTGTGTCAGGTACAAAAGTCTACCGCTGCTAAATATTCATTCAAGCACCTACCATGAATGTGTCCGTTGTTATCCTGTTCCTTCTTCCGATGCTCATAAAGGTCGCTTATAGCGACAAGAGTACCGGTGAGGATTCTTCTCTTCATGAGATCGTTCCTGGATTCGCTAGAGTCAAAGACGAGATCAACAAGCATACGAAAGGTCAGTTGATAACACTATTATCTTTGTTTCAGACATATTATATTAATATCTGCACAGCCTTCTTTATTGAAGGAAATTATTTGATGAACATTTTTTCACCTATTGTGAATTGTTTTAAATGTTTCAGTTATATTTCAGTTATAACAAAGTACATAAAGACCATACATTATTCTTAGAACTGACTTTTCGAGAAAACATTTTCCTAATCAGCTGAAGAAAAAAAAGTCCTGCATATATTTTCGAAATTCAAAGAAATGTTAATCTTCCACTGTAATACATTCCTTATGATGTATTTGTAATGAAGCAGCATTGGGGGGTGAACAGACCAATTTTGGAGCAAGTCTTCTTTGAAACTAAAACGTCCCACAAAAAAATGAAAATAGAAGGTAAATAACATAAAAAAATGAATCCTCTAAATGATCGAGATTTTCTCCGGTGGCCTGGTGGTTAGAGCGTCCGCTTCGATCCCCAACCGAGTCATACCAAAGACTTACAAAAATGGTACTAACAGCTGCCTCGCTTTGCGCTCAGTATTAAGAGGTTAGTGTTAGGACTGGTCGGCCTGGTGTTAGGATAATGTGACTGGGTGCATGTCTGCGGCATGATGCCCCAGTGCTAGACATCACTATAAACTGTCACACTGCAGACATCGTAGCGATATGACTGAAAAATTGTTAAAGCTACGTTAAAAATCCAAATCACACACACACACACACACACAGACACACACACACACACACTCTAATTGGGTTAGCTCATTTCGTTACTTTATCTTTGTCGTTCGTGTCTGTTAACGCGTCGGACACTCATTTTTGGTCGCACCCTCCCTGCTGCTGTTGTTGTTTTAGCCCAGCAGCAGAGAGGGTGAACAGACCATAAAATTCCGACAAAACAAATAAAACAAACAAATAAAATCATCTCGTAGAAAGGTCAAGATTTTTACAAATGAACTTTTCCTTGAGATGTTTTATTTCTGTAATGACCGATTGTACTAATAAAACCTCAGTTCGAAATAGTAGCTGAAAAAATAAAGTACTCTACGTGTTTATTTATTTTTGTTTATTTTTTTGACGACCAACGTTGGTAGGTACCCTCTCTGCTGCTATTAATTTACCACCATACCAAATTTGATGAATATTTTTCAACGCGTTCTCGCTGTCGTTTTTCTTCATCTTTTTCATCTTCATCTGTTTCATCTTTATTTGTTCTATGTTTCAAGTAATATTCAAGTTCTGATGGTGGTTTTTCTATTTTTGGATTTATGTTCTTTCTGTGTTTATAATATATCATCAAACTTCTGTATCGATCTCCACCGCAATTTTTGCAAATCTGATATAATCCTCTAACGCCGTTGTTTTCAACACAACTTCGTGGACCAGCATGAAGGTTTTTCTTTATAAGATAATTATGTTTCTTGCAATATTCTCCACGGCATTTTTTATTACATTTATCTGTTGTTCCTTGACGCAGCCACGCACAGTTGTTCATTATTTTTTTAATTAAATTTAATTTTATCATCATCCCTGTTACCCAAATATTTTATCAAGACCCACACGATATCTTGTTCTTGGATCATGTAAATTTATTGTTATAAATCCATGTGGGGTAGCTTGCGCTCGTGAGAAGAAATTTTTGAAATTAATTATATCCATGTCACCACCACACCAAGTTTGATGAATATTTCTAAGTGTGTGTGTGTCTACGCCATTAAACACAACTAAAATGTTGCAGTTGTCTCTGATCACCTTCGGAATTTGTGTATATCGTTGAGTAACATAGATCACGTCTGTATTTTTATGTCTACCTCGGGAAAATATTCTGGCTGGATTTGATTGTTTATCTAGCATCACATCGTCGTATACAACTAAATTATTAATAAATCCGTCTATGGAATCTACGGATGGTGCTTCATCAATATCGGTTATAAACTCTATAACATCATTACCTTCATCCAGTAATCGCGCGTTTTCATTGAAATCTTTAAGTACATCATAACATCGCTGATCATCAGCGGATGGTGCTACTAAATACAATTTATCCCATTTCAACCATCTCATTATCAGATTAAGTAATAATTGCGTCTTACCCGATCCAGATGGTCCTATGATAATCATTCTGATGGAGTTCGGTAGCGCAGGATGATGCTTAACTGGCTTTCGTTGCCGAGTTGCTGAGAAATCAATTATATCCATATATATTATAACATGAATTTATATTGCTTACGCTGTAAAGTTAAAACTCCAACTACTGATTTAGCTACGGTTACAACAAAAAATAAAAAAATAGCGTACGGTGGAAAATGTTCTATATGCGGTAGAAAGAAATTTTCATTTTTACCTAATAAACGCGGTGGTGATATTGCTAATTTGATGTCAAAGTTTCCAGGTACTCCATGGGCTAAATACAGTGGAGAAAAACATCTACCGGGATATAATTATTGCGGTCCTGGTACCAGACTTGATATCAGGCTCGATAATCAAGATCAACCAAAACCAGGCGAGGAACCAATAAACGCTATTGATCGAGCTTGTCATGCTCATGATGTAGCTTATAAAAGTCAAAATCTACAACATAGGCATATTGCAGATGTGAAATTAATTCGTGCATTAAATTCTATAAAAAATAAAAATATTAGAGAATCATTAGCTAATTGGTTAGTAAGATCCTCGATGAAAGGTAAATTAGCGCTTGGGGCTGGTAATTAATAATGGAATTAATTTATTATTCACCAAGAGGATACTGGAGAGGCAAAGCAGCAATTGGTAAACTCGCTGATGCAGCAGCGGTTAAACATTCTACTGCTAAAGCGTGGTTATCCAAACAAGCAATATGGCAAATTTATCTACCATCACCGAAACGAATTCAGTACGCGTATTTCGATGTCAGTGTTCCTAATGAAGTTCATCAAGCTGATATTCTGTTTTCACCGCATGATACTGTGCGTAGAAAAACGTACAAATACGCGTTAACCGTAGTTGATGTTGCAAGTAGATACAAAGAAGCAGAGCCGCTATCAGCGAAAACATCATCTGAAGTAGCCGATGCGTTTGAACGAATTTATCAACGAGGACTCGGACCACAAGGTGGTCTGCGATGGCCACAGCTACTACAGGTTGATCCTGGTAAGGAATTTCTTGGTCCAGTATCATCGCTGATGAAACGACATAATACCAAAATACGACGAGGTCATACTGCAATTCACCGTGATCAAGCAATTGTTGAGCGATTTAATCGAACACTTGCCGAGCGGTTATTTGGATATCAATACGCGAGGGAATTTATTCAGGATAAAAGATCTCGCGAATGGGTTGCAAGATTACCAAGCGTGATAGCTGCATTAAATAATGAGATCACACGAACAACCAACATGAAACCCATTAATGCAATTACAAAAAAAAATATACCAACACAACGAAAAGATGTTGAAAAACAAAACATATTAGGTGATGTTACAGTTAGATATTTATATGAGCCTGGTGAACTTGAAGGTGGTAAACGAAGAGCAACTGATCCTATTTGGAGTGTTACCACACACAAAATATCTACCGTGACAAGATCCTCAGGTAGACCTGCAATCTACAGATTAGATTCGGCTGCTCCTCAGCGTGGATTTACACGTGAACAACTACAAATAATTCCCACGGATACACAACTACCGCCAAAATCACTTCAGTGATTTCGATCACTTAACTAGCACCCAAGGCGCTGGCGCCTCTACGTCGATTACACTCAAGACAGGTTAACATGGTATTTTCTCGTGTATGACCGCGACTATTATCTTTTCTATCTACGGTAAATTGTCTTGAATCATTACTCGAATACCGCCATAACATTATACAATTACAACTTGCGCAATGATTATTCTGCTGCTGTTTTAACTCAATAATAAATTCAACATCAAGATCAAAGTCACGTTTATTTTTTTTATCAGATTGTTTGTATCCGATTAATTTTTTTCTTATTATATCATCATCGATGATGTTAAATTTATCAACGATTTCAGGAATTATAATTCTACGTAATTGAGATATATTTCTGACCCTCGATACCGCTAAATAAACTAAATTTGACCACTCGATGTGATCGTCTACAATCCAGACTCGTGTATCAGAAATAGTTAATCCCTGAGACGAGTGGATCGTCATAGCGTATCCCAACACCCATGGAGATTTGTCAGCGTGTATTGCATCTTCGACCACACTGATATCAACGGCGACAATATCATTTAATACGAGATTTTGTTTTTCAGTCTGTCCTGGAATATCAACATTAATATTCTGTTTTCGTGTATCTGATGGTCTATAACATAACGGTACGGGTAATTCTGAATATTTTTCTTTATGTAGTTGAAATAACTGCTGTTGTAAAACGTCTCTGATTATTTTTCTACTTGCTACGATCAAATCGGTGGGTCTCCATAATTTCAAAAAATCACTCATTGAGGTCTCTGAGATCACTCCACGTATTATTTCACACTGAATTTTGTTTGATTGTAATCTGATTAATTTTTTAAACTCCTTCAAATTTGCATCAAGAGCTCTATGATCATCATCTATTTCTTCGTAATAATCAACGAAATTTTTTAACCAATCATGTGGAGATGGTCCAACAAAAGGCGGCGGTTGACCATGATCGCCACACATTATTATAGCGGTATTTTTCGTCAACAACCAATCAAGAAACTTTTTTAATGTATCCAATGAGACCGTGCATATCTCATCCCAAATAATTATTTTAGGTATATATTTTTCTCCCATCCGTTTAGGAGTCCATGTATCTCCGCGCCACCGAAAGAAACTATGATACGTACACGATTGTACTTGCCGCTGTTTCATCTCACGTGCAAGTCTATGTGTGGGTGTCAGCACGATTATATCTGAATTTCTAAAAACATTAATCGTTCGAGTTGTTTTGCCGCATCCACCAGGTCCATTTAGATATACTGTCTTATATCTGGTTATTGGATCACTCAACGATGGTGCTTTCGACATTTCTGATATTTTATTACCCTTACGATAAAAATCTCTCATTGGAACATCTGCTGATTCTGCATAATTGTGTAATAGTTCCTTTTTTATTCTCCACGAACCCCATCGTTCATCATTACTTGTAAATTTCATAACAGATTCTAAAAATTTACTCGAAATATAAAACGAATCTGTTGCGACTCTGACTGCGGTCTCAGGAAATCTATTAATCATCGATAATAAATTTATAGAAACATAAGCCAACATGGAAGATCTTAGATGAGTATATTGTGGGGATACGTCATTTATGTAACTAACGATCGTACCTAATTTTGTTCCGTCGGATAAATAAACACTTTCTCGATTTACAAATATATTTTTCGCTGTTGTATCAGCGATTATAAAATCGTACTCGGCATCATCTAAAATTAATCGTGCGTGATGTCTTTTATAATCATATGCACCACCTTGAGTAAATTTACCTATAATTTTTCTACCGAGATCTTTTGCGGTTTTGAGTTTATTAGGAATATCATCTTCGGAAACATCAGGACATTTTTCCTTAAACTCGCTAATAACTTCAGAATCTGACATGGGCAACTAAACTTTGGTCTGTGCATGATATGATATAATTGCCTCACTGACCACCAACGATGTCAGTATCATACAATCTAGCATATATCGTAACAAAACTATAGGTGCCCAACGTTTTTCACAAAAATGTCTACCAAACCAAACATAACAAATCTTGTGAAGATTTTCGTTAAACTCGAATGATTCAATACAGGCGAATCTAGTCAGATCAAAATCAGGTAATGGTCCATTAATTGCCACTCGCGTCATCTCGTTTGTTGGGTGACCAAATCTTTCAAAGTACACAGAACAATCTCCGTATCCCAGAAAACTTCCTGGATAACATGCAACCATATCAACCGAAATAACATCATTGTAATTGTATTTGGTATTCCATAATCCGCCATGTCCGTATTCGACGCAACTTGCGCGTACGTCCTCGAGTAAATCAAATCGTGTTGGTTTCCATGAATTTCTTTCTCTGGCGAAATGAGCCGCAACAGATGGAACGGTAAAACAATTAGTTAGTAATTTGTCAGTATTTTCCGCATGCTTGCACTGTAAAAACGTCGCGAGATTTTTCATCTCGTCATGGAGAGATTCTGTTCGATATATTTCACCATTTGGTCTAACAAACTGATCAAATTCACCTTCTTCATTACTTTTAAATAACCATACCGATACAGGATCGGTTTTACTTATTTCTTTAATAAAATCAAACATACCTCCCCCAGAATTATCTGTGGGGTAAAATCTAACAGTTCGATCACGTGGAAATATTGTTACTGCGTTAGTCCATGCGTGCGCGTTATGATCGATACTATTTATTGGAGCTCCTTTCGATTTATATTTCGATTGGTACAGTACTTCTCCCGTTATTGTCGCTACGGTTATTGGAAATTTTAATATTTTTCCAAACTCAGCAACATCTTTTATTGTAGCACCGGTATCCTTAACTGAATCAGCCCACGAGTTTATTTTCTCACGCCTTAAATCAGTTAATCCATTTCCACGCATCGCGTTTGTAAAGTGTTCTATTACTCGCTCGGCTACACAATTTAACCTTGAAAATTTCATCGGCGCTAGTTTATCAACGTTGGGTTTTTTATTTATCTCATAGATTCCATAAATAACCGCTGTTACAGGATACGCTCGCTCATAATACGGTTTGTCAATACCCGTCAGTAGACCCGGTCTGGAATTTTTACTTAATATGACAGTTTTATTATTGCCAAGGACAGGATCATATTTGTCACGGATAATCCAACTACCTGTTTCTGTTAATACAATAAATTTTACTCTGAAGAAATATTTTTGATTGCCCTCGTATTCAGCAATGTAGTTAATGATAGTTGCCGCTCGCTTGTCGTTCATTGTGGCGTCCGTGACAGAGTCGACACTGACTTTGCCAGTGTTGCGTATAATCTTGAACGTTGACCATGTATGAGATGCACCATCCGTGTAAAATTCTTTCTTGGCGTCGTGAATTTTCGAGATCAGACTTTTATTTTTCGGATCAACCAAATCTCGCACTGGTAAGTCTGGAGATAATCTGTCGAGGTTGAATTTATATTTAACAGGCCTAGTTTGGGATAATCTCTCAAACTCGTTCATATAATTAAAACAAATATTTAAAATAAAAAATATTATATATACAATGTCTCAATGCAGATGGTTGATGATCGGCTCAGTAAATCGATGCAACAAATCCTGCAGAAAGGAATTTTGTTGGATGCACTCACAAAACATACGACGAGGAAGTCTAGGACCAATACCATGTCTGCGGTGTGGTATTGGAGTGCGAGAAAAAACAGAATTATGTGGAAAGTGCGGCGGAAAACGGTTCAGAGAACTTAAAAGATATTATGACAAAAAAAATAATAGCGGTGAAAACGCTATAAAATCCGTGGAGGATTATATATCAAGATTTCAGACAAACAATGATTTAAACAAATAATATTATAATGGAGCAAAATAAATTTGTCCCACATCCTGTCATAACAAACTATGAATCAAATATTAATGGTATCATCAGACACTGCAAGTTGAAGAGACCAGTTGGCGTTGTTTCTAATACTGGCTATCTTAGATTTACAGTTGGAAAGAAAAGATATCATTGTCATCGTTTCATCTACGAATGTTTCTTCGGAGTGATCAAAGACGGTCTTGTTATTGATCATATTGACGGGGATCCTCAAAATAACTCCCTGCACAACCTTCGAGTTGTCACACGAAGCGTGAACTCTGCATGTGGTAATACAGGAAGATGTAAGACAATCGGAAAGAGGGCGGTAATTTCCACAAACACAGAAACTGGCGAAAAAGTTATATTTCGTTCAATGTATTCAGCTGCTAAATATTTTGATATTGACTCGCGTGTGGTAAAATACGTCGCAGAAAATATAACCAGATCTACTTTCTCGAAAAAATATAAACAGAAAATTACCTTTCAGTATCAATAATTATCATCACCACATTGAATTATATCATTATTTGAGGGGGTCCAGTACTGTCTGATTGTATACTACTGAATTTTTGATTATATAAAAGGGAGATTACTTTGTAATATATAGTTTTCTTCGTAGATTTTTTATTTTTTATGATCGTAATTAGTTTAACTAATTACATCGTAATTAATTACTCGTAGAAGTATTATTTATGGTTTTTAAATATTTCCCATCATACAACATTACGAGAAATCATGATAATGTTATTGATCAGCAGGGAAGTTGTAATACAGGTACAGAACAGAAACCGTTGTCATGGTATAAATCGATCTGCAGGTGTGTTCATGCCACTGTTATTATTGATTCGCAGTCTGCTTAGGAAAAACGCTGTTTTATATTCAGAAACTGTTGTTATAAATACAGAAACTGTTATTATTCAGAAACCGCTGTTTTAGTGTAAATATTGGTTCCTTGGCTATATATTAACTTCCGAAACATATGTTCGTAACAAGGTTTGATAGCTCAATCAATATGGTATTGGACTGTGACGCTCGCGGTCCAGGATCGAATCCCCATGGCTGACAATTTGTCGGTGGTGTGCGCATAATTGCGATTTTTATAATAATGGGGGAACCGCAAAACCCCCCGCTCAGCAAAATTCAACCACAATATTGACTTGTGGTTGATACATATTTTCGTATCACCCACTGGATTAATTATTGTGGGTGGGATTTTTGCTGAGCGTATATGTTGGTACTGTCCTTAATTAAGTTATATGTTTGTACCGTCCAATGCATAATCTGAGCTCGCTAATACACTCGATAGGGGCTCTTCATTCATAATCTGAGCTCGCTAATACACTCGATAGGGGCTCTTCATTCATTGTATATAACCATTTCATTGTATATATCCATTTCATTGTATATATCCATTTCCTTAGTTATATGTTATGTGTATATCCTCTAAACTTGGTAGATTGCGGTGGCAAGCTACGAGTTTAATGAGGATTGTGCCGTCCTTAGTTATATGTTATGTGTATATCCTCTAAACTTGGTAGATTGCGGTGGCAAGCTACGAGTTTAATGAGGATTGTGCCGTCCTTAGTTAAGTTATATGTTATGTGTATATCCTCTAAACTTGGTAGATTGCGGTGGCAAGCTACGAGTTTAATGAGGATTGTGCCGTCCTCCCTCTTGGGCCTTCTAGACCGTTGTTTGGCGGGTTAGGGGCTCTCGTAGAGGGAATATTTGCCTAATGAACTTGGTAGATTGCGGTGGCAAGCTACGAGTTCTTGGTTGTGCTGTCCTTGAAACATCCCGACGAACTCGCTAAACACTCGATAGGGGTTCTAGGGATATTTTTTTTTATTTTAAAGATTTATATATTATATAATGAACCATGAAAATATCAATGATGTAATTGTTGCTATTAAAAAATTGAAAAAAGATGGAATTAATATATCTGATGAACTTAATCCTGAAAAAATAGTTTCTGACTTTGAGATTTTACAAGAACGTAAAACCCAGGGGACACACACACTATCATCTGAATACAAGCTCATGAAGCGGATTCAGGCGGCAATGTTTCAGTCGCTAGCTACCGTAGAAGATGATCATGTGAAGGAGTTCGTTCCTCTCTCTGCCGCCGTAGAAAGAATTAAATCGTTATTATCCCACGAGTATGAGGCAAAGAAAACGATTAGTACTCGTATAAGACAATTAAGAAAAATTATGTCAGAGAGTAACTTCGTTACTGGTGAAACGATCCAGAGTAACTTCGTTACTGGTGAAACGATCCAGGGTAACTTCGTTACTGGTGAAACGATCCAGGGTAACTTCGTTACTGGTGATAATGAAAGTTTTGGTAACTGGGGTCCCTGTCAACGCTGACCACGTGTAGTGTAAAATGATCAAATTTTCAGAAAAAAAAAATATTTTTTTTTGCAAGGCCGATTAATTTGTACCAAACACAAATTTGTGCCAGTAATAATAAAATATTGTTTTATTTATTTTTTTAAGTTGATCGAATTTGAGTCTGATCTCTGTTACAAATGTTCTTCTAACTGTTAAGAAATCCTCGTGTGTAAAAACCCTCCATTACATAAAGATCTACGATTTCACATACAGATTTATCACAAGTTCTTCTCCACGTATGTCAATTAAGCGATTAAGGTAGTCTGTGAGTTTAAAATTGATTCGTGTTAACATATTATTGTGACACCGTAAATACACAGGATTAGTTGGTTCTTGCACGATTAAACTTCCAGGGGGAACTTGTGGTGTGAACGTGTACAGGATGTATCCTTGTTGAGCCTGATTTGATCTTCCGAGATCTATTTGATAGCTGCCATCGATTACGTCACAAACCAGATTGACCGCGACCGTCGGTGTTATATTAACGATTCCCGGAGATACGTGTCTTCCGCCGCCATGTGGATCATTATCATATCTAAGATCGGTTGGATATGGTGCTAGTTTTCTCCATGCATCGAGTATTTTAGGAAAAAACTCATCAATGACATCATTGACAGATTTTCTTAATTTATCCGGATTATAATCAGGAAATTTAAATGTTACAATGTCAGCTTCGGATATTTTGTACTTGGTTGCGAAAAATCTTTTATAATCGCCAGATGATTCAAAAACCAGGTTTATGATTCTATTATGAAAATATTCAATAGTATCAGCTATATGATTTAAAATTTCCACTCGTTTAATAATTTCTTCACGCGTAGATGTCAAATCAGACAAATATTCATGAAAACTATCACGTAAATTAACCAGTTGTTCTTCGTGATCTGAATTTATGATATTAATGACATTATTGATATTTATATCGTAAAATGAATTACCACCATCAACGTTGTGTAAGAGCCAATAGTACTCACCAATATTATTGACATGAAATTGATCCCGTTTATCCCATACACGTTTTTCTATATTCCACCAGAAACTTGTATAATTCATTTTAATATTATGATGAAAACTTTTCGATGATGTAAAATCATCCTGAGTTGGTTCTGGTAGTCCTTCATACACCGGGGGAATTTCAGGCCAGCCTAGTACGGATCTGATTGAAGATTGATAAATATCAACGACGTAATCGGGAGAATGTATTTCAACCGTCGAGGACAGGGTCGGTTCATGAACATTAATTGATATTTTTGCTTCTTTTCCCGTTATTGATTTTATTCTACGTTGAAATTCCTCATTGATCTCTTCAATCTCGTAACTGCCAGTTGGTATTCCAACAACAACCCAGTCAGGTGTTCCATCGGGTTTATCTTTACTAACAAATACAAGCGAATTATTTGCTGGTATACCATGAAATGATTTTGATCTGATATTTGGCCAGCTGTAATATACTCGTAATTGTGCTAGTGCTATTTCTTTTACTGGAATTGCAGTAGGAAAATTAACACTAAATTCAGGATTAATTGAACTTACCGAGATCATCGTTATCTTTGGCGGAGTTGTGTTGGTCACGATCTGCTGGAGTAATTCTGTCATTATTGATACTTGTATCTTTAATACCGATACCTTCGTCGTATATTTTGGTTATCATTGAAAATTCGAAATCAGATATAATTCCATCACTGAGACTCGCTGATAACAACGAGGATAATTTCGAGTATGCTACCGTCGCTGTATGTAATTTTATTATGTAATTGGATAATTTTTCGTTCGTGCAAGTACATATTTTTTTGTGATGATATTAAGCACACCTGCAATAGTTGTTGCTGCTGAAATACAGATAGTTACAGCTACTGGTGCCATCGTTGTCAACGCTGATAATATTACACCGGTTCCAGCAACAACAGCGGATACTGAATAAACAATCACATCAACGATAACCAATCGTCGTCGATATTTTTTTACTTTTACTGTATATTGATCGACTTGATCTTTTAGCGCCGCCTGCCATTCACGTGCTTGATTGTACCTGTATTGTGCACCGTCCATATATATTTTTATGCAGTAACCAATTGAGGTGTTTCAGCTACAAATTCCAAACACCACCAGAAGGATGTTGCGGTTAATTTCTTATCAGCTGCTTCCAGAATAAATATTTCTTCGGTTCCCTATTTAATATAACAGATACAACCCCGGAAAACCTGTCGGTGGAATGACGCCATGGAAACGTTGTAAATATTTCAAATTTTGCAGCACTAAACACAGACATCCTGTACACGCCAGTGACTGTTGCGGTATATTTGATAGTATTATTTTGCTGTGACCATGTTGCAAATCCCGATGATACCGTGCATACGATGTTTGTGATATGCCCGGGAGTTATTCCAGCTGAAATTTTAATCAAATTGGTTTTATTGATAATCTCAGGAATTCCCGCTACGATGTCTTGCTGTGTTCGTTTGATCGTGTCTAGGTTAGTTTTGATATCAACGAGTTTCATGTCAATGGCGTGTGGAGTACCGAAGAATTTATCTATGGCATCATCGGTTTTTTGAAAATTTCTTCGAAGTCTTGTAAACGCGCCTGCGTGAACATCATATTCGGCCCGTAACGTGGATAGTTTTCCATCCACGTTGTCAACGTATTTTTTTGTTGCTGCGTCTTCTTCAGATGTTGGATCTCTTAAAACTACTATTTTATTTCCGTTCATGCTGAGTTCACCTGTCATTGTGTCACCGGTGTTTCTCACGCGATTAGCAACACTTTTTGCAATTTCATCTCTAATTGTTGCAAACGATATACTTGAATCTCTGATTTTGCCGCTGTCAGTAAACACGGGAATATTATCCGTAACTGCACCGAGTACTCGCCGGACTATATCATTCCATTTGATATTGCTGGTTTTTAGTTTACCATATCGATCTTGAAAAATAACAACTTCATCTGGGTCAACTCCAGCCAGGTTCATGATATCAGCAAGGTCATCTTTAGTCGCATACTTTGACAGATCAACGTCGGATTTTATTTTCTTACTAGTAGAAGATCTTCCGTAGATGTCAACCATTATAATAAGACCCGTTGTTTAAAACGCTTTACGCGCAACAAATCGGTTACTTGTGTAATCATGCACAACTTTATGTGGTGGTTTGGATGATTTTGATATAGCGTAGAGTACATTAATTACTTCACGGCCGCATATTGGCGGATCTGTCATTGTTTGTGTGGGTAGCGTTGAATACCAAACTCTGGTTGTTGCGTGAAGTGGTGCGACATACTTGATAAATTCAACAGGTGGAGCTAACCCGTACGAATCAAAATAAACAATTCCACGTGGACCAACCGCGTATGATACCCAATGAGTACCGGGTCCGGAACGTTCGTCAAGATTAATAATACCTGTTTCGAGTTTGTTTGGTTGTTTCGGTAATTGATCTCGCATAAAAACACCTCTAAAGGCGGATATTTTTAATTTTTTAGCAGCATTAAGTAAATCAAAATTTGATGCTGGAACGTCTAACGAAGTGATCCTGGAAGCCTTAGGCCTCTCCCCCAACGAGATCCTGGCAATCTTAAGCCGCGTCCCTTTTTTTTGTATCCTTGCCCTGTTGCTTTCTTTAGTGCCATTTCAGCAGCTGTTCCAACAGCACCTAACGCGGCTGCTTTTGCTACAGCTGGAGCAGCTGCAGCTATTAATGCCGGAATGGCCGCGAGAAGTGGAAATATACCACCTATTTTAACCATGTCTTTGATGGCGCTCGGGGAAAGATGAAATTGAACTCCAGTTTTTGATTCCAGGGCTTTATTGAAATGTTTAATCTGATTATTTGTCAATGATAATTTGTTTGGACCACCACTAATCTGATCTCGTTTTAGTGATATTTTAGTTCCGCATTTGTTGGCGGTTTTTGATTGAAGCTTTTTTACCTGACCGGGAGTCAGAGTAACATTAACATGACTATACGACATTTTTATATAAATAATATTTTTTCTGAATAATTAAAGATTTTCCACTGGTGCATCAACAACTCTCATTCGACCACTACCAACTTCAAGTAACATGGCTTTATCGCTAAGTATAACCGCGATTGCTCTGTAGAAGGCACCACCACCTGGTGGGTCAGTAACATGAGCTCGAAAGTGTATATCAACAACAGATTGTTTGGATAAATCAAGATGTTCTAGTGAAAAATAATAAATCGGATATAGACCTGTAAAATCTAATTGTGATATTTGCAAACCGGTATCTATATTTTGATCACGTCCCATGAATGACATTAAACGATGATATGCGCCCGCTACATGATTTTGTGCATAATTTAGTTGTATATTTTCTGTTGGTTCTTGATGTCCATTTATCCGTAAGGAAACTTCATTGACTCCAAGGTTATCAAATATCATATGTGAATGTTCTTGATTATTTATCCGGTCAATATCTTGCAGCGCAATAAAAATATGTCGTGGTGCAGAAACACCCTGTTGTGATGCTATATGCCATGTAAATAAACCATTAATATTGCTTTGAGCAGCATCTGTGGTTACTGTTAACCATGATAGCAATGATTTACCGCCTTGATCCATAAAAGATAGTAATTTTTGTTCCTCAGTAATAGATGGAGTCATTACTGGCATCCACAATGAAAGTTTTGATATATTTACTTTACCATCAGCAACACCAGCACCTCGCCAGATTGCATCATTATCATCACCTTTTCTTACGAGCACAATTGTGTGTTTAGCTCCAAAGATGACCTTTCTAACATTTCTGCAAAATCCAAAGATGTGAGATAATGGAATTGCACACGAAAAATTTCTATTATCTCCCGACAGCGCTGCTCGGCGTGTTGCAAATCCCAGGTTGTAAGTCGCATTAACGCTTCCTATAATATCAAAATCAGCACCTGGTCTGTCTGCGTGCTCAAAATCAACTGGTTGTGGATTAACTGCAGTATTTTGTGGTGTTCGCATTTTGGTATACTGAACATAATCAGCGTGGTTAGTAATATCCTTGGCAAACATCATTGTTGGACCAGCTGATCTTGTAAAGTCGTCAGAATATCTCGCTAGACCAATTATTGTTGTGGCAACATCAACATCCTTCTGAACTGATTCAATATTTTTTCCATCAATCATGTATGTGGCGCTATCAAACAACGCCATAATCCCGTTGTTGACAAAACCAACACGCAAATTGGCACCATATGGCGTATTAGCTACAACATTCGTTACAAGTCTACCTTCTACTTCAATAAACGCTTCAGCGGGCAAGAAATATCTACTTGTATCATGAACCTGTAATTCGATTCTTCCCCGCTGATTTGGTAGTCTTGCGTCATAGGAATGAAATTGATAATCACGTACAGATTCATACTTAAGGACAGGTGCCTCCATATCAAATACTGGGTCGGATATACGTTTAGACATTTTATTATAATTATCATTTTTCCAAATGATGATCATCGTCGACGAAGACCACTTCCTGCTATTAAATTTGCTGTTATATTTTTTCCGCTTTTTCAGATAATTCCGCTAGTTTTTGATTTGCAGCTTGATTTATTATTTTACTGACATCTGCAGGCATCACCTCAGTACTTGCCAGTTTCACTGGTGGTTGTTGTTTTCGTCGCAATAATCGTGCTAGTCTATCTTTGATCGCCGAGAACGTCTTACCAGCAACATTGACAATTGCACCAGGCGCTTTATCACGAACAATATCGATAGCTTTCATCAATAATTGTTTTGCAACGGGTGCTGCTTTTGGAGCTATCCTTGTGAATAATCCCCGAATGACATCACCAAGTCCATCTCCGTAAATAACACTATAGATTGGTAATCGTGAGTTTACCGCTCTGACCTGTGCGGGTTTACGATGATTATCATGCACAATCATCTTATTTTATTTACCATTTATCTAATCGCGGTGACTAATCATCAACGAGCTCATCAATAAGTTCTCGGTAAACGCCGATATCCATGATGCCGCCGCGAAATAATCGCTGGCAAATATCAGCTGCTTCATTGGTTATTTCTGGTGAATTATTTCCGGCGCGTTTTCCTCCCATGAGAACCTCTAACCGTGACACGTCATTGAGGATATTATCAGGACATAAACCAGATCCTGTTTTAGGTTCATCTTGAGGTGTTTTAAATACTGGTGGTTGCATTACCGGAGAAAGTACTTCAGCGAAGACCGGGGAGTCACTTCTTCGAAATCCATGTGGTGAATCTGTCGGTGTAAATGTCATTTCCGGCGCGGAAATTTTACGTAAATGTGGAGGAAGTTTCCGCTGGGAGGGTTGTTCTTGTCCTAGTTGTTTTATTCTCTCTTTATAAAGTCTTTTTACTTCTTCATGAAGACTTTCGTATTCTGGACCTCTAGCTTGTTTTTTGTTGTAATATACGCGATATATCCATTTAATGAAATTATCATCATTTACTTTTTCATGACGTGGTTTTAAAATACTAGATTTATTAAATATACCAAATAATATCATCTCAGGTAATTTTTCTCTTTTAGTATTTATAATATCATCAACAACCCCTTCGTTAAATCTTGCAATCAATTCTGAGTTTTCTTCTACTGGTTTGGATTCAGATGTATGTTTTTTTCTCACGTCGGCGACTTCAGTACGAAGTTTTTCAATTTCCTCACCGACAGGTGGAGGTTGAGCCGCAGCTATGCCAGGTGGAAGATCTCGTAAAATCTTTTTTGTCTGTTTAGTTCTTCTTGCTATTTTTTCAGTCTGCACCGCAGTTTGTTTTGATACCGGAAGAAGATCTTCTTTGATGACTGTTGTAACTTTCTCAGTAGCTGCAGTGACGGGCTTAAACAGTTTTTTAGTTTCTTCTTCGTACTCAACTTGAGCTTCTTGCTGCGCTTGTAGATTTTTTCTAAATGAATCTCTAACAGGAAGAAATTTTTTAATTGCTTCTAATCGTTCTCGAGCTATCCTTGCAGTATAAGATTCCGGACGTACCATTTTATTATAACATAATGATTTAATTATTATAACAAGGTGATGATAAAATTAAACTGATATCATTAATATAATGAACAACTGTGTGTGGTTACGTCAAGGAACAACAGATAAATGCAGCAAAAGGTGTCGTGGAGAATATTGTAAAAAACATAAAGAAAAACCTTCATGCTGGTCCACGAAGTTGTGTTGAAAACAACGGCGTTAGAGGATTATATCAGATTTGCAAAAATTGCGGTGGAGATCGATACAGAAGTTTGATGATATATTATAAACACAGAAAGAACATAAATCCAAAAATAGAAAAACCACCATCAGAACTTGAATATTACTTGAAACATAGAACAAATAAAGATGAAACAGATGAAGATGAAACAGATGAGGAAAAACGACAGCGAGAACGCGTTGAAAAATATTCATCAAACTTGGTATGGTGGTAAATTAATAGCAGCAGAGAGGGTACCTACCAACGTTGGTCGTCAAAAAAATAAACAAAAATAAATAAACACGTAGAGTACTTTATTTTTTCAGCTACTATTTCGAACTGAGGTTTTATTAGTACAATCGGTCATTACAGAAATAAAACATCTCAAGGAAAAGTTCATTTGTAAAAATCTTGACCTTTCTACGAGATGATTTTATTTGTTTGTTTTATTTGTTTTGTCGGAATTTTATGGTCTGTTCACCCTCTCTGCTGCTAGCCCAAAAAATTTATCAAGACCTATATGATATCGTGACAGATGATCATGCAAATTTATTGTTATAAATCCGTGTGGGCTAGATTGCGCTTTTGAATTTTTTTTTTATAAACTTAGTCATGTCCATATCTCCTGAAGACAAAGTCTGATGAATAGTTCGCTATGTGTATCGACTCCATTAAACACAACTAAAATAATGCAGGTATCTTTGATCACTTTCGGTGTTTGTGTATATCGTTGAGTAACATAAATCACTTTTGTGTCTGCCTCGAGAAAATATCCGAGCTGGATTTGATTGTTTGTCCAGCATCATATCATCGTATACTACGAGATTATAAATAAATCCATCGAGGTCATCCACAAATGCGGGTTCATCAATATCGGTGATAAAATCTATATCATTGCCATCTTCATCCAACAATTTTGCGTTTTCATTAAAATCTTTAAGCACATCGTAGCATCTCTGATCATCTACACATGGTGCCACTAAATATAACGTATCCCACTGGAGCCATCTCAGTATCAGATTCAACAACAAGTGCCAGTGGCGTCGCTAGGGTGTGCGGGGGGTGCGGACCGCACCGGGTGACACCATCTCAGAGGGGTGACAGCAAAATGAAAAATTGCAAATTTTACAGAGCACACACTGCTCGGTCTAGTCGGATTTCATAAACGGATAACCGATCATAGTTAAATCCATGACTAGCAGGCACAGCAGTGGCGTCGCTAGGGGGATACGGGGGGTGCGGATTGCACCGGGTGACACCATCAGAGGGGGTGACACCAAAATGACATTACTAAGGATTCTGTATGGTCTGTTACGGAAGGAGGACCATGGGGGTGACACGATGAGCTACCGCACTGGGTGACACCAACCCGAGTGACGCCACTGACAAGTGCGTCACACCAGAGCCAGATGGACCTATGATAATTGCTCTGAAAGAATTTGGTGGTGCTAGATGATGTTTTACTGGCTTTTGTTTTCGTGTAGCTGAGATATCAATGACATCCATGTTGTACAAATATAATAAATAATATGAATCTATATTGTGTTCGATGCAGAGCATCCACATCTACCAGTGGATTAACAATAATAATAACAAAAAATCAAAAGCATGCACTTACAGGTAAGTGTGTAAAATGTGGTACAAGCAAATACAAATTTATCTCCGGACACAAAGTATCTGGTGGCGATATCGCCGCTTTATCATGAAAATTGCCAGGAGCTCCATGGGCTAATTATCCAGGAGAAAATCATCTTCCTGGATATAATTAGTGTGGTCCTGGAACCCGACTTGATATCCGACTTGACGAACGAGATCAACCAAGACATGGAGAGTATCCAATAAATGCTATTGATCAAGCATGTCACGTTCATGATGTAGCGTATAAAAATAAGGATTTACAACAACGACATATTGCAGATGTGAAGTTGATTCACTCGTTAAATTCCATAAAAAAATTTTAAAAATCTCTCAGAGAAAAACTTGCTAGCTTCCTTTGTAAAATCTGCGAGGAAAGGTAAATTAGTGTTAGGGGCCGGTAATTAATCAATCGCTTATTATTATTATTATTATTATTATTATAATGGAATCGATTTATTATACCCCAAGAGGATATTGGCGGGATAGAGCAGCGATTAGTAAAGTTGCGGATGCAGCAAATGTCCTATGTTTTGTTGCTGAAAATTGGTTAGCACGACAGGTAATATGGCAATTTTACCTACCACCATCTAAACAAATTCAGTATGCACATTTTGATGTGAGCACTCCAAATGAAGTTCATCAAACAGATATTTTGTTTTTACCACACGATACTACTGGAACTGGTAAACGTCAATCCCTTACATACAAATACGCGTTGACTGTCGGTGATGTTGCAAGTAGATATAAAAAAAGCATAAACACTATAAACTAAAACAGCAACTGAAGTTGCATCTGCTTTTGAACGAATTTATCAGCGAAGACCCGGACCACAAGGTGGTCTACGATGGCCACAGTTGCTACAGGTTTATCCTGGCAAGTAATTTCTTGAAGCAGTATCATCTCTGATGAAAAGACATAACGTCAAAATAAGGCAAGGACATACCGCAATTCATCGCGATCAGGCAATTGTTGAACGATTTAATCGAACACTTGCTGAGAGATTGTTTGGATATCAATATGCAAAGGAAATAATTTTGAAAGACAAGAGATCTCGTGAATGGGTTGCATGACCACCAAATATGATAGCTGCGTGAAATATTGAAATTACTCGTGCGATTTCTATGAAACCTACCAATGCGATCACAAACAAATATACCAATAAAATGACATGACTTTTCAAAACAACCATTACTAGACAATGTGACTGTGATGTATTTATATGAACTGGTAAACTTGAAGATGGTAAAAAAGAGCGACTGATCCAGTCTGGAGTGTGACGACACATAACATGTCAAGCGTGGTAAGATCCACGGGTAGACCTGCAATATACAGACTAGATTCAGCTGCTCCTCAGCGTGGATTTGAACGTGAACAATTACAAGTAATTCCTGAAGACACACCATTACCACCGCATTCACTTTTGTGAACTAGCGCCTCGACTTCGATTACATTCAAGACAGATCAGCATCACATTTTCGCGTGTGTGACCAAGACTACTATTAATTCTATCTAAGTTAAACTGTCTTGGATTATTATTTGAATATTGCCACAACATTACTGTGTTACAGTTTGCACAATGATTATTCTTTCGTTGTTTCAGTTCATGATAAATTCAGCATCGAGATCAAAGTCGAGTTTATTTTTTTATCACACTGCTTATAACTAGCTAATTTTGTTATTACATCGCAGCCATTGTTAGCAGTTTGATTATTATTTTCTGTGAAATCGACGATAACCATTCGCAGCTGAGATATGCTTCTGACTCGAGACACTGCTGGATAAATTAAGTTTGACCATTTAGTAAGATTATCAACATTCCAAATATTAGTATTAGAAATCCTTGTGACGAATAAATCCTTATAGCGTATTCTAACGTATATGGAGTTTTGTCCATCGTTAACGTGCTCTCAACAACACTGACAGGAACGAAAACAATATAAGATTTTGTTTCCTTGACTCTGTTAAGGAGCCTAGAATTTCAACTTCGATATTTTGCCGTCCAGTATATGCTGGTCGATAACACAATGGCACTGGTAGATTTGAAAACTTTACTTTATGTAACAAAAATAATTGTTGTTGAAGTGTATCACGAACTATCTTTCTACTTGCAAGTATCAAATCATCTGGTCTCCATAAATTCCAAAACTTTTGTTCATGGGAGTTTCAGAAGTTGTCTCACGCAAAATTTCACACTGAATTTTATTTAGTTGTGGTTTGAATAATTTCTTAAGCTCTCTGAATTCTGGATCAAGCACTCTATGATCATTAGTTATCTCCTCATAATACTCTTCAAACGTTAGCCATTCATGCGGAGACAATCCAACACAAGGTGGCGGTTGACGATGATCACCACACATTATCACAGCAGTATTTTTGTCAACAACCAATCAAGAAATAATTATAATATCTTTAACGATACTATACATATTTCACCCCTGATAATAATCTTTGGAATATGTTTTTCACCCATTCGTTCTGGAGTCCACGTATCTCTCTCTCTCTCTCTCTCTCTCTCTCTCTTCCATCGGAAAAAGCTGTCATAAGTATGCGATTTAACTCCTCTTTCGTTCATTTCTCCGGCGAGTCTATGTGTAGGGGTTAACCCAATTTTATCAAGTCCATGAAATAATTCGATCACAAGTGTTGTTTTACCAGAACCCCGCAGTCCATTAAGATAAACAGTCTTATATCTGGTCACATGATCAGATACCGATGGTGCTGATGACAATTTTGATATTTGATTATTTTTTTAATAAATATCCTTGATTTCAACGTCGGCAGATTAGGGGGCGCTCACCAGTTATTATGTTCTTTTGAGAGATTGATGTATGTAAGGTGAAGTTGTTTGCATTTAAAACATGCATAATGGAGAGAATGGTGGCATACCTCTATGCTACATTATTGTAATGTGGATGATATTTCTTTCGATATTGTACTGTTGGAAATTGTACATGATTTAAACACACTGCTAACTAAAATGAATGCTCCCTTGTGCTAAAAAATCAGCCTGAATTAGTCTAAAGTACACTATCCATAGCAGCTTTTAAAATAGGGAAAATAAATTTTGCCAGACTAGACAATACCAGCTTATGAAAGTGCAATGAATGAATTACCAAATATATAAAATGTTAAAAAAAGTTATCGGCTCTTTTTATACAATTTATCTCTGAAGTTCAGGAAGTGAAAATGACCAAATGGAGCTAGCACTGTTTTGAAAACTGCACATCTGGAGTAAGGCCAAGCTGTATATTCCATAACCCATATTACACCCATCAGTCATATACCATAATAAAGGGAATTAAAGGTTCTTTGAATTATACCTAAGATATGCAAGGTCTTTTTTTTAATAGCCAGTATAACCAGTGAGGAAAGTCAGGGAAATTCTTTTTCTTTAAAATCCCAACCCTATGCAAAATACGAAACTGTAGAGCGTCACCTTAAGAATAACTAAGTATATTTTCTTCTTTTATTCTCCATTCGCCCCATGATGCATCAGCGCTAATATGTAGCTGTTTTAACATATCTGCATGTTTCTTGTCGATATAAAATGAATCTGTGGCGACTATGTCTGTGGTATTAGAAAATCTATTTGTCATCGATAATAGATTTATCGAAACATAAGCAAGCACTGAAGATGTGAAATAATTAAACTGCGGTGACTCACCATCAGTGTAACTCACAACCGTACCGAATTTAGTTTCGTCCGATAAAGTAACATTTCTTCGACCTATAAACGTATTTTTCTTCGTAATTATCAGCAATTATAAAATCTAATTCAGCATCATCTATAATTAATCTTGTACAATGTCATTTATGATTATATGATCCTTCTTGGGAAAATTTGCCAATTATTTTTCAGCCAAGATCCTTTGTGATTTTGTCCTCAAAATCAGTTATATCAGGATTTTCATCAACAGAATATTTCTTTTCTTGTGGTAACCAAACTTGTTTCTCGGACAATATGATATAATTCCTTCACTAACAATCAACGATATCAATATTTTTACAACAAGCATATATTGTTATAAAACTATTGGAGTCCACGTCTTCTCCGAATTGCGTTTGCCAAACAAGACATAACATATCATGTGGAGGTCTTTAGCAAATTCGAATGGCTCGATACAAGCAAATTCAGTGAAGTCCAAATCTGGTAAAGATCTGTTTATCGCAAATCTGGTCATCTCGTGTGTTGGATGTCCAAATCTCTTAAACTATTTCGAACATTCTCCCATTCCAAGAAAACTTCCATGATAGCATGCAACCATATCAACCGAGATAACATCCTTATAATCGTATTTAGTATTCCACAATCTACGGTGTCTATGTGCAATACAACTGCGCTGGACATATTCAAGAAATTCCAAACGTGCTGGTTTCCATGAATTTTCCTTCTGAGCAAAATGATCAGCAACTGATGGAATGGTGAAACAATTACTCAGTAATTTTTCAGAATTGCCATGTGTATATTTTAGCGCAAGAGTTTTCATTTCTTTATGGAAAGATTCTGTACGATAAATATCTCCATTAGGCCATACAAACGTATCATAGTTTCCATCATCCGAACTTTGAAACAGCAACAAAGATACAGGATAACTTTAACCGATATTTCTAGTAAAAATCAAACATATCACCGTTATAAAACTTGATAGTTCGATCTCGTGGAAATATTGTCAACGCTGATGTCCACGCATGCGCATTGTGATCAATAATATTTCTCGGAGGTCCTTTTGATTCATATTTCGATTCGTACAAGATCTCTCCGGTTATTTTTTAAAACTATTATTGGAAATTTTCTTTTTTTGTCCAGTTCAGCAACATCTTTGATAGACCCTTCGGTATCCTTAACCGATGTTGCCCACTCATTTATTTTTTTACGTCTAAGATCCGTTAAACCGTTTCCAAGTATCGCGTTTGTGAAATGTTCTTAATTTACTCGGCTTCATAATTTATTTTCGAAAATTACATTAGTTTGAGATCATGAGCGCTATGGTTATTATTCAGCGGATGTATTGCAAAATAACTGTAGTCACATTATTCGCTATTCCATAATATGGTTTATCAATACCAGTCAATATTCCTGGTTTGGAACTTTTATTTAACGTAACAATATTTCCAGTGTGAAGGCGGACATGGTAACAATTGTCAAGAATAATCCAAGTAACGTGTTCCGCGGTATCTACCACTGCAATAAATTTTATTCTAAAAGATATCTCTGATTATCGAGATAATTATTAATCGTCGCTGCTCGTTGGTCATTCATTGTAGCATCAACAATACCTGTCAGTGTCGCATGAATGTTGAAAACACATGAGCTGCACCATCGTCGTGAAATTCTTTCTTGGCGTCATGAATACTTTTAGTCAGAGTTTTATTCCTCGGATCAATCAGAGCTCGGCTCCGCAAGTCAGGGTTTCCTCTGTTGAGATCGAACCTAGCTTTAGAAGGTTCGATTGTAGATAATCTCTCAAACTCTTCCATATTATAATAAGGACAAATATATATATATATATATATATATATATATATATATATATATATATATATATATATATATATATATATATATATATATATATATATATATATATATATATAATGATTCAAACAAAGAATAACTGTAAATGGCTAATGATAGGTTCTACAACTCTTTGTAACAAAACTTGTATAAACGAATTATGTGAACTTCACATATGAAGCGTGCGAAGAGGGAGTCCAGGACAAAAACCGTGTGAAGTGTGATGTTGGAGTTAGAAGAGAAATGCAGTTGTGTGTGCGATGTGGTGGCAAAAAAGACGGAGAACTTAAACGATATTATGATAAAAAATACTAACGCCGGTACTGGTAAGTTCATCAAAAACGCCGAAGACTATCTCGCCAGATTTCAAAATGTGTTTTAGACAAAAATATTATTATATAAATGTAGCAATATGACTTTGTAAAACATCCCATCATCAAGGATTATGAAGCATCTCGAAACGGGTGTAATCAGGAACTGTCGAGTAAATAAACTAGTCGGTTTTGTTAATGCTACTGGTTATCTCACGTCTGATGTTCATGGGAAGAAAAAGGAAAACTCTCATAAATTCGTGTACGAGTTTTTCACGGATTAATCAAAAAGAGTCCTGTGATCGATCAAATTAATTCAGATCCTAAAGATAATTCCTTGAGTAATTTACAAGCCATTACACAAAGTCAAAATTTCAAATTTGATGAAACTGGTATGCACAAAATAATTGCAAGGAGGGTTATTAAATCTGTGAATGTGGAGACTGGTGAAGAAATAATATTTCAATCAATGAATACAGCTGGCAAATATTTTGGTATTTTCATACCTTCGGTTCAACGCGTCGCAGATAATATAACCAAATCAGCATTTTCGAAGAAATTTCAATACAAAATAATATTTTAGTATCTCCCATTGCTAGATATAAGGTGGCGCTCTACAGTTTCGTATTTTGCATAGGGCTAGAATTTTTGAGAAAAATAATTTCTCCGGCTTTCCTCACTGGTAATACTAGCTATTTAAAAAAGACCTTGTATATCTTAGGTATAGTTGAAAGAACCTTTAATTCCCTTTATTATGGTATATGATTGATGGGTGTAATATGGGTTATAGAGTATACAGATTGGCCTTACTCCAGATGTGCACCTTTCAAAAAAGTGCTAGCTCCACTTGGTCATTTAAACTTCCTGAACTTCAGAGGTAAATTTTATCTAAAAAAAGAGGCGACAAAAAAATTTTTAATACATTTTATATATTTGTTAATTCATTCATTGTACTTTCAGAAACTGGTAGTATCCATTCTGGCAAAATTCATTTTCTCTATTTTAACAGCTGCTACGGATAGTGTACTTTAGACTAATTCAGGCTGATTTCTTTAACCTAATTGAGAAGGCATTTTAGTTAGCAGGTAGCTCAGATCATGTACAATTTCCAAAAGTACAATATTCAAAGAAATGTCAGAAATATTACATTAAAGTAGCATAGAGGTATGCCAACATTCTCTCTACTGTGCATGTTTTAAATGCAAAAGAACTTCACCTTTGAGCGCCCCCTGAACACTCTTGATAAAGGGAGATAACTATGTAGTGTAAAAGATAGAGCGATTAATCTCGCCTGTATTTTACAATAGTATTGGCTTATAAATAAATTATTTTTGGTTAATGTTTTCCCATTGTGTTGTATATAATGTAACCAAATCGGTATTTTCAAAGAAATACAAAGCTATCTTACTTGAGAATATAACTCTATTGTAAGACAGAATTCAACGTCAATGACAAAGTCACTGGATTAAGTCAAGGGATGTAACTCTGTCAGGTTGAGGTAGGACCTTTATCTTATAAATAATTGTTATTTACTGATGAATAATGTTATTTATTGGTTTCTGAAGGAACAGTATCCTTTATTTTTCTGATAATATTTATTGTGATTCAGTACTATAATGATTATTTTTAGTAACATTCACCCCAACACATTATGAAATCAGTTGTATAATTATTATTTTTTAGTAACATTCACCCCAACAAATTATGAAATCAGTTCTATAATTATTATTTTAGTAACATTCACCCCAACACATTATAAAATCAGTTCTATAATTATTATTTTTAGTAACATTCACCCCAACAAATTATGAAATCCGTTCTATAATTATTATATTTAGTAACATTTATCCCAACAAATTATGAAATCGGTCCTCCAATTATTATTTTTTAGTAACATTCACCCCAACATATTATAAAATCTGAATGATTTTCATAATTTTCAATATCATTTACCCCATGAAATTATGAAATGTCATCGATGATCACAATTTTGAGTACTAATAACTCCAGCAAATTCAATAATCAGTGAAGATTAAACTTATTCTGATAATATTTATCTTGATACTAATAACTATTCTGATAAAAAAATTTCTGATAATATTTATTCTGATAATAATATGTATTCTAAAAATAATATGTTTTCTGATAATAATATTTGTTCTGATAATATTTATTCAGATTCAGTTTTATTTTTATTCGGATTATATTTATTCTGATAATATTAATTAAGATTCGGATTTATTTTTATTCGGATTATATTTATTTTGTAATTTTCTGTTTTTCAGTAGGATTTTCACTACTTCGAGTACCATTTACCCCATCAAATTATAAAATCTGACTGCCTTAACTTTGTCAAGGTTGAGCACCATTCATCTAAAATCTGGACAAGAATCAGTAAAAATAAATTCTGCTTTCCATATATTTATTTGTTCCTTGACAAAGTCAAGGGTGAAATTACTATTACTATGCAATTTTTCTGTTTTTGATGAGATTTTTATTATTTTGAGTATTATTTAGCTCATCAATTTTATGAAATCATTTGATAATCTGATTTAGTTTGGGTAATATACCCATCAATTTGATGAAATTAACCATTAATCTGAAATAATATTAATAACGATAAAACATTATAAAATCAATGATAAACTCAGTTAAATATACCATTGTTAATGACTTTGACTAATAATCCGATTTAATGTTGGTAATTTACCCATCAATTTGATTAAATTCTATTTTTATTCTTAATCAGATTCAATGATAAAATCATATTTTTTTCATCTGCCCTGAATTTTCAAAGATAATATTCATTCCGAATCAGATAATATTTTTGAAGATGATCAAATTCAATGCAAGAATGTGCATAATTCAGAATCTGATCTCCATCGCACATACTAGTAATAATATTTTCTCGCTGTAGTTCATGTAGTATTCTTCAATAATTATATTAACACTAAATTGTTCTACCTTGATTTTGTCAAGGGTGGATAGTGTCAATATTGTCCTGGAGAGTATAAAATATTGTTCTGACGAATATTTCAAGTATCTATTTGTTGTATATAAAATCTCTTACGTGTTGATACATTATATAATATCCCTTTTATTAAATTAAGAAATAATTATTTGTAAAACGGCAACTTCGACTCAGAAACGGAAGTTACCAAATCCTCTACAAAACATGTTGATCTTTGATTTTACATACATATTTAAATTCAAAACTTCATAACTCAAATCAAGCAAGTGTCTGGTTTGGTCAGTAAGCTTAAAAGGCATCCTTGATAATAGCGGATTATGACATCGCAGATAAACCGGATTAATGGGTTCTTGTTCGAACAAATACCCTGGAGGTAACTTAGGTGTTAATGTAGATAAAATATATGACTGCTGAGCCTGACTGGATTTTTCAAGATCTGCTTGATAGCTGCCATCAGTTGCATCAAATACAAGACTGAGTGCGATCGTTGATGTTATGTTAACAATACCAGGCGAAATATGACGACCTCCACCATATGGATCATTTTTATATTTGAGAATAGTTGCTGGTGTGGCTATTTTTTCCATGCCTCAAAGTACTTTTGGAAAATTTTCATCGATAAGATATTTGACTGATTTTGTTAGTTCGTCATCGTGAAATCCGGTAAATACAAATATTTGTAGATATTCCTTAGTAATATTATCGTGGTTCACAAATAAATCCTTTAGTATTGTTGTGCGTGGGAGTGGGAAAAAGTCGATGGTACAATAACCAGCTTCATACTGTTCCAACAATAATTTTATTAACATGCTTGAGATCTAATGCAACCTGATTTATATGTTGTATCGTTTTAATGATACGTTGTTTTATATCACCGTTGTTATATTGTATAATACAAGAAAATAAATGTCGCAGCTTGCTGATTATTTGTTGATGCTCAGACTTAATTGCTTCGGAAAATGATTTGATAAGTGTTTCGTCGACGATCGGTTTTCTATTATCATCATAAATATATAATGGCGTTCTCGTATTAAAAAGACGTTTACCATCAAACTTTTAAAAATAAACATATTCATCAGTACCAAAATAATATTTTTGTTTTATATGACCTTGTGATAATTTTTCGAAATTCTGGAGTATTTATAAATCTTTTATTGTCCGCGAAAAATTCATCACGTTTTGGTTTTGGTCCTCGATAAACAGGCGGTATTTCATGCCATCCTAATACAGATCTGATCGATGATTGATATACATCAACACTAGAATCTGACGAGCTTATTTCTATCGCGACTGATAAAGTTGGTTCGTGAACATCAATAGCAATTTTAGATCCTCTTTCCGTAATTCTGCTTTGGAACTCATTGATTTGTTGGAATAGATAACTACCTGTGGGAATACCAACAACTTCCCAATCGGTGGTTCCATCTGGCTTATGTTTATACGCAAATGCCAGTGAATTATTTGCTGGCAATCCAACAAATGAACTTGATTTAATATTTGGCCAACTATGATATCCTCGTAATTGTGCCAGTCCTATTTCTTTCGCTGGAATTGTAGTCGGAAAGTTGACGCTAAACTCAGGAGGTTGAGCTTGCTGATATCATCGTGGCTTTTGACGGAGTTGTATTAACGACGATCTGATGTGGTTCTTCTTGCGATGACAATATTATTGTTAAATCCTGATTCTAAATCCAGATTTTTTATTGGACGTAGATTCTGATAGTCATAGCCTCGTTGTAAATCTTAATCATTTCTATAAACTCAGGATCTGATATTATTCCATCGCTAAGGCCTAATAATATCAACGAAGATAGTTTCGAGTATGCTAGCGTAGCTGTGTAAAACTTTATTGTATAATCGTGCAATTTTTTTTTGCTGCACGTAGATTTTTTTGCGATGATATTAAGAATACCAGCAATTGTTTTTGCAGCTGAAACACAAATTGTTACAACTGCTGGCTATGTCATTGTTATTGTTGATAGCAATACGCCGGTTCCAGCGAAAACAGCAGACGTTGAATACACGATTATGTCAATGATAACTACACGTCTGCGATATTTTTTTACTTTTACTGTATACTCGTCAACGATATTTTTCAGTTTGATTTGCCACTCACATGCTTGATTGTATATGTAATGCTGCATGTCGATTGGGGAGTTCATTATATTTTAAGTAGGTGGTAATTTAGTGACTAATTCAAGACACCAATACTACAACACGGGGTTGCATTTTCTTCAGGTTCCACTACGAATGTTCCCTCGTCGTTTTGATCCAACATAACTAATAGACACCCAGTAAACTCGTTAATTGGATAACGCCGTGGTATTGTGATGGATATCATAAACATCGCAGTACCGAGTACTGAGAACCTGTAAATACCGGTAACCTCAGCGCGATATTTAATCGATTTATTGAGTGGTTACCATAATGTTGATCCAGATTCTGCTGTATACTACACTGTCGGTGATCTTTTTGATGTAAGAGAGTTTAATACTGATCAATGTCTGCTTTCCAAAGAAACAATGAACAATTCCGTTTATTTGTTTGCGACAATTTATAAACGATTGAACATGATTAGAATATTCAGATCTAAATGTGGTCAATCCATTATTGGTTGTCAGTAATGATGTCTTCATCAAAATGTTGATGTTGTCCACGTATCTCTTCGTTGCAGCTTCATCGTCTATTAATGGTTATCTCAAATAAGCAATGGTATTACTAGCCATGTTGAGATTGGCAGTCATTGTATCACCGGCTATGGGAACACATTTACTGATCTCAGTTCTGATCGTGTTGTTGTTCCTCGTTACGTATCTTTTTGTTACAACATCGTCGTCTGATTTTGGTTGTCTCACGTTACTAATTGTTTTTACTCATATTGAGATCGCCATATATAATATCTCCAATGCTTCTGATGCGTCCAGTAATCTCTCCCATGAGTGTTAAGACTGATTCCTCCGAGTTTTTAACTTTGCCGATTTTAGTAAACAACTAAGTTTTCTTTGGTCGCATCTGGAACCCGCAGAATAATATCTGTCAACGGAATATTGCTCGTCTTTAATCGTCCTTGCTTATACTGAAAAACAACGACTTCATTTTGGTCCACATTTGCGAGACTCAAAAGATTAGTGAGTTCATCATTGACCTAATCAAGGGTTCCATATTTAGATAAGTCGCCTTGCTGAGTTTTACTGCGAAAAGATCTTCCGTAAATATCTACCATTATACTTTAAGATCTGTTTAAAATGACGGTGGACGGTTATTCAGTCTACTTGTATACCCGTGCACGACTTTATGAGGTGGTGTAAGCGACCTTGGCACAGCGTCGAGTACAGGAATTACTTCACTGCCACATATTGGCGGATCGGTTATTGCCTGTGTTGGTAATGTTGAATACCAGACGGGAGTGTTTTGAAGATGGGTGCATTGCACTCTGCCGGCATACTTAAAAAATTCTTTTGGTGTCGCCAACGTATTCAAATGAAATAAATAATTCCACGTGGATCAGTCGCGTATGCAACCCAGTGAGTACCTGGACCAGAACTTCCATCGAGATTATTGGTACCGGCTTCAACACGGTTTGGTTGTTTTGGTAAATCATCACGCATAAAAACACCTGTGAAGTTTTTTTATATTTAATCACTTAGCAGCATCAAATAAATCAAAATTTGACATAGGAAGGAGACGATTTGCGTCTAACGAAGTGTCCTGGTAAGTCTCAGACCTTTTCCGTACCACGAGTGGGAGTTCCTTGTAGTTTTATACCCTTTCCCTTTTTTTAGAAGGCTTTATTCCTTTTCCTGTTGCTTTCTTTAATGCCATCCCAGCAGCAGGTCCAACAGCACCAAGTGCAGCTGCTTTTGCAACAGCTGAGGCTGAAGCGGCTTTTAATGTTGGCATAGCTGCAAGAAGTGAAAATATACCACCCGCCTTGACTGCGTCTTTAATGGCATCCGCAGAAAGATTAAGTTTAACACCGTTTTTTTATTCTTTAACTTTATTGAAGTGCCTGAGTTGACGTTCTAACAATGATCGTTTATTTTGAACACTTTTGATTTGTTCTTTTTTAGTGATATTTTTATTGCACAGTTCTTTGCTGATTTGCATTGGAGTTTTTTAATCTGACCAGGGGTGAGAGTAACACTAACATGATGATATGACATAATATCATGAGCGATTTAATTACATGTTTTCCACTGGGGCATCAATAACTCTCATTCGTCAACCAACACCTTCAAGTAGCATTGTTTCGTCTAAGAGCATAACAGCGATTACGTTGTAACCACCAGAAATAACTGATGGACCATGTATTATTGGTGGTGATCATGCTACACGAGCTCGGAAGTGTATATCAACGCCAGATTGCCTGAGTAAGTCTAAATGTTCCAAAGAAACGTAATCACGCTGAGATATTTGCAAACCAGAATCAACATTCTGATCACGCCCCATAAATGTCATCAACCGATGATAAGCACGTGCTACATGATTGTGATCGAAACTCAGTAATACTTCTTCGGACGGTTCCTGATGCCCATTTATCCTTAAAGAAACTTCACTAACTCCAAGCGTGTCAAATACCATTGGATTTCGTGTTTTTGTGTTTTCTCCTGCATTTTCCTTAAATGCGATAAATATATGTCGCGGTGCAGAAACACTCTGCTGTGATGCTCTCTGCCATGTAAATAAACCAGCAACTTCACTTGAAATACTGTCTGTTGTCATCGTCAGCCATGACAATGTTGAATTACCACCTTGACTCATAAAAAGACTGGACGTTCTTCTTCAGATATTATTGGAGTCATTACTTGCATCCACAACGAAAGTTTTCTAGGTCTTACTATACACGCACCAACTGCGTCGGGTCGCCATACTGTATCATTGTCGTTGTCCTTTCTAACAAGTACAACTGTATGCTTGGCTCTGAAAATAACCTTTCTGACATGTATACAAAATCCAAATATATGTGATAGTGGAATCACACATGAAAACTCTTCTTCATTATTTAACATTGATCAACTTGCCGCAAATCCTAAGCTGAATTCATCGTTCGTTGCTATCATCGCATCGGTAGGTCCATCCCCTGCAGCGTTTCTTGCGTTACCTGTATTTATGTTTCTATCTTCTGGATGATCAGTTGTAACCTTTGCAAACACCACTGACGGACCAGCTGATCTCGAGTAATCATCGCTGTATCTTGCGAGGCCAAGTATCGTCGTAGCAAAATCGACGTTTTTCAGGCATGATTCAATGGGTCTTCCGTCAATCATGTATAGAGCACTTTTTAATAACGCAATAATACCATTGTTAACAAAACCAGATCAATCACCAATTCTGATTCATGTACCATCTGCTTGTAAAAGTCAACCCTCTACTTCATTAAATGCTTCAGCGGATAAGAAATATCTGCTTGTATCCTGAACTTGCAGTTCTATTCTTCCATGCTGATTTAGCTTTCGTCCGTCACAAGAATATAACTGATAATCGCGCACATATTCATCTTTTAGAACTGGCGCATCGACGTCAAATGCTGGATCAAATTTACTTTTGAACATTTTATTATAATTGATATCGTCTAACACGAAGACCACTTCCTGCCATCAGACTAGCAGTTATATTTTTTTCTTTTTCTGATAGTGGTGTACCAGCCAACTCTGCTAGTGTTTTATTTGCAGCTTGATTTATTACTTTACTGACATTTGAAGGCATAACTCCAGTACTGGACAATTTCACTGGCTGTGGTTTTCGTCATAACAATCGTGCTAGTCTATCCTTGATTGCTGCGAATGCTTTACTAGCAGCATCACCAACAGCACGAATCCTTTATCACAAACAACGTCAATAGCTTTCATTGATAATTGTTTTGCAATCGGTGTTGCATTTGGGGCTGTTTTTCTAAATAGACCCCGAACAACATCACCGAGTCCATCACCGGAGATCGCTTTACAGGTTGGAAATCGCGAATTAGTCACCCAGACCATAATCGGTCCATGTTGAGCATTATGTATAATCATCTTATTTTCTTGTCACTGATCTAATTGGATACCCTCAATCACTGTGTCAATCATCAACGATTTCATCGATGAGAGACCGATAAACATTAATATCCACGATACCGCCTGTAAATAATCGTTGACAAATATCAGCTGCTTCATTAATAATTTCTGGGGAATTATTACCGGCTCGTTTTCCGCCAATCAGAATTTCTAATCGTTCAACATCAGCAAGGACATGATTGGGACATGGAGTAATAAGACCACTTCCTCGAGTAACAAGACCACTTCCAGTTGCTCCTTCTTCCTCACTTGTTGTTTTATCTGCTTTTTTCTTCCATGCTTTTGAGGCTGATTTCCTTTCTGGTTTTGCTTTTTCAAGTTGCTGCTTACGTTCTTCTTCTTGTTTCCTTTCTTGCTTTACTTGTTCAATATACTCATATACTGTATTGTTGAAGAGATCAAAACTATGAATATCTTATTCAGATCTGATGTGCGGAGTATAAGTAGAGATGCGATATTTATATATCCCTGACCCAATCGGCAGCTTTTAGAGTTTTAATATATTCGGGTTTTACATACTTATCTCTATCATGAGATCCAAACGCGGCAATATTAAATACTTGGTTTGTTTCTTTGATAGCGGCAATACCTTCAGGCGTGAATTTATCTGTAATGTTAGTTCTGACTCTTGGCAGAGGTTGTGGTTGAACGTCAGACTGTGGTTGAGGAGGTTGCTGGAATGGTGGTTCAGATGCTTGAAGACGCCAAAAATATCGACAGGTAATGTCTCAAGACAAGAGCTTTTGAAGCCGCCTCAGTTGCTGTAACAATTATTTTTTTGGTTCGACAATTGGTTCAAATAACTGTTCTGTACCTTCTGCATATTCCACCTGAGACTCCTGACGCGCTTGTAGTTGCTGCTTGACAGCATCACGAACAGGGATACATGTCTTAACTGCCTCTAGTCGCTCTCGAGCTAATCCAGCTGTGTGAGATTCCATTTTTGATATAATAATGATTTAATTACTCACACACTACAGAAGCAGGGAGGGTGCGAGCAAAAATGAGCGTTCGACGGGTAAACAAACACACACAATTTGAAAAACACGAGCGACAAAGATAAATTAACAAAATCAGCTAACCCAATTAGAGAAAAAATCTCGGTCAGTTAGAGGCTTCAGTTTGAAGTTATTGACCTTGTATTTTCATTTACTTTTTTTCGTATAAGCTTTATTTTTAAAGAAGACTTGCTCCTAAATTGGTCTGTTCACCCTCCCTGCTGCTAATGAATAAAGACAATATAAAAAAGGTAATGTATTCAACTTCAAACCATTATCAAATCTTTATTTTTGCCTCTTATAGTTTCAAAATATATATATATATATATATATATATATATATATATATATATATATATATATATATATATATATATATATATAAAATTCTCTAACATTGTTGTCAATTTCATCCATAAGATCGAAATTGCTTCAGTCACCTTAATCCATAGTTTTTGTTGTTGTTGTTGTCGTCGCCAATTCTCCCTTGTATATAACTCTTTTGATGTCGTAAAAGCTAACTACAGCTTAGAATATTTAATATCACGATTGTATATCTCTCTTGTGATGTCGTTAAAGCAAACTACGGCTAAAAATATTTAATATCACGATTGTATATCCCTCTTGTGATGTCGTAAAAGCTAACTACAGCTAAAAATATTTAATATCACGATTGTATATCACTCTTGTGGTGTGTTAAAAGCTAACTACATGTAAAAATATTTAACCATAATCACATAATCAACACAGCTCATGCTTTCACGTACAGCGAATTTCAGACCTTAAGGAAGAAATATATTTAAAACGAATAAACAAATAGTATTTAATTTGAACAATTCTTCAAATGATTTGTTTTGGGTTACTCAAACATCGCAAGAAATTTCTCGCAGAAAAAAATTCACTGATTACATCCACTCTGAATATAATGTCGTTTTGTATTTCTTCCGGCAAACATTCAGACAATTTCTACTGGAGATGCAAATTCGACATAATTATCATACTTTCAGTTCTAAAATAGCAAATATCATGCTTGTATGATCGGAATTTCTGTGAACCTTACATACGATACAAGTTTCGTCTATTGTGTCTCACGACAATGAATAACAATTTCAAAGCTTTTTTAAAAAAAAAAAAACAAAGTGCGTGTGTCTAAACACTGGCTGGTACGGAAATCTTACTGTCGAACGGTCATTAATACATGCATAACTATGAGGCGCCGTAGCTGGTCCAATCAGAACGTTGCCATTGAAATTGTAATGTCATATGTCCAGAATTCCAATTTCACGTGATGTAACAAAAATGTGTGTTTTTAAAGTTCCATTTTCTAGGTCGAGATTTTAGATTGTATCTGTTGAATTAAACAGTAGTGGTTGAAAGTCATATTTTCTATGTCGATGTTTTAGATTGTGTCGTTTGAATTACACGGCGATGGTTGAAATTTCAATGGCATACCTCAAGAATTCCTAATTTACGTATTAGTTCAAAGAGTTTATGTTGAAAGATCCCTTTCATATGCTGAGTATTTAAATTTCATCTTCTGAATTACACGGCGCTGACTGAAAATTCGATGCCCAATGTCAAATTTTAGATTGTATGTTCTGAATTACAATGCGGTTGTTGAAATTTTAATGTTATATGTCGAGAGTTTCAATTTAACATGTTGAATCACGTTGACTGTGCTGAAAGTTCCACTTCGTATGTTGAGTTTTTATTTCGTATGTTGAGTTTTTAGATTGAAATTAGACAGCGGTGATTAGACATTTTGTTGTGCTTGTCAGAATTTTTATTTTTATATGGTGAAATAATGTGTTAGTGTTAAAAGTAATATTACACAATGTCCACTTTAACAATTCAAAATAATATCGAGTATTAAAATACATCATTCGTGTATTCAATTATGAGGCGCCATTACATTTAATTTATTTAGTTTGAAAGTTACCATTCACAGGTCGAATTTCTTCGCTAGAAGTCGCTCTCGTGAACAGTTATTTTTAAACAAGAAGGCTGCTTCTCGTTGCTGTGAGATTCAGCAGATGAAATCTAAATATTCGCCATGTGAAATGGAACTTTCATTACAAACAGTTGCATACAACGTTTGAATTGAGGATTCTCGACATATGATATTGAAATTTCACCCACCGTTGTGTAATTCAAAATATACGCTGTAAAACGTCGATATAGGAAATAGAACTTTAAACCACCATTGTATAATTCAATATATAAAATATAAAATCTCGATCTAGAAAATGGAACTTTGAGGACATGCAATCTGATCAAATACGCGATATTGGATTTCTCAACATACGACATCGAAATTTCAACTGCAACTTTCGCATTGTACCAGCTTTTGTCCGCTACGGGGCCTCATATTTAACACCCGCATGACTTGGGCTGGCGAATGAGAAGAGAATCGATGAGAACACAAAACGACAAAGCTTGATTCATGTAATAATTCTAAGGTCACTCACGGATGGTATATGCAAAAACACAAATAAAATTGAGGGTGGCGGAGAGAGAGGGAGTTGACCCTTTCTCATAAGCACATTAAATTTAATACATAAAATAGAAGTATTGTGTTAAGCAATGCCAGAATGAAACTTTAGCACGTAATCATTATCTCACAGTTGTCATTAAAGACAGTTTGACCTCTCCGAAGGCCTCACGGTTAGAGCGTCTGCTGGCCAAGTCATACAAATACCTTGTAAAAAAAAATTATACTAGCAGCGGTGTCAGGATCGTGTGACTGGGTAGGCTGGATGGGACATCATGCTACATGTCTGCGGCATGATGTCCCAGTGCTAGACATCACTATAAACTGCCACACTGCATTCATCGAAGCGATATGACTGAAAAATTGTTAAAGCTACGTTAAAAATCCAAATCACACACACACATTAAAGACAGGTTGCGATAGAACGAAATCGTACAAATTGGTATTGTATATGCGTCAATTCAAGATTAATACTAATGAGCAAATATTGGAAATATCGTAAAGAAGTGAAAATAACAAGTTTGTTCTTTCGATTTTGTCACTCGATTAACAAATTTAGATTAAAGATGGAACATCATAAAAAGAAAAAGACAGTATAAGAGAGGGACAAATATTAAAATATTATTTTAAAGAATTAAATAATCCTAAACTATCCTTCTTACAAGGAAATGTGTTGTCTCCCTCAGCCACACAGATACACCCATAAAGATTTTCACAAATTTAGATAATTTCATAAGTTTTGACTTAGTTCTTTCTTGTGGAAAGTAACTGTAGACGTTTCACCGAAATATGGTCAAAGGTAAAAATAGGAGTCTAGGTAAGCGACTCTGTCGTGCGAAATAATAGGGACATTGAAAAATATAATTTTGTATAAAAGATGCGTTGTTTTATGACATGTTTCACATAACATTTCTTAGATTTAAAATAATTTTCTGTTCCAGAAGAAAAATACTCCCAATATATTTGAATTCGTTACAAATATGCAGGGCCAGTACGGAGGGGGAGGGGGGCATGAGGCCCACGCCTCAACCCCTAAGGGGACTCGAAAGGCGTTTTTCAAGTAAACAATTCTGAAAATAATAAATATACTTCGTTGTTTACTGATTTGTATTTTGATCTTTATATGTTAAATTATAAGGGCTAATTTTTGGTATTCTAAATTTCAATACAACCAGGGCCTAAGGACCTCAAACTCTCGAAGTGGGCCCGGGCGTCTCTCAACCTTTGAAGGGGCCTACAAACAGACGTGGTATTTGGACTATGTTGTGAAGAATGCGATTATTGTTGCGTAAGCGCAAAGTCAATACTTTGGTTTTGGTGTAGTTTGAATACTCATAAAAAGCGTTTTTATTCCACTGAAATAATTTTGCAATCAAACTAAAGCCTTCAAATCAAAATGGCATTAATCAGGGATTCAGGATAACTTTCTTCTTGTCCTGACCAAACCGCACATGTTATAACCTGCAAATAGGAACATATTTAAGGTCACGAAATCCGTGTTTACAAGTACACATTTGGTCATACTAACAAATTACCTCTAGGTCATTCTTCATTTAAAAGCTATTTATTAAGTTAAAGGCGAATCAGGACAGAGGAAGTGCCAGCTGTCAAACTTTTCACATTTATCCCACTAGTTCAGAGGTGGGCAAACTTTCCAGTGCAAGTGCCGCATACACAAATTTACACCTTGTCGCGGGCCGCATAGTTCATTAAGTAAAATAATTAATATTTGAAATAGCAAAAACAAAAGGTTTTTCTAAACAACATCATAATTAATTTTCAGTTGTTAATATGTTGTTAATATTTGAAAACTTAAACTTGAAAAGAAGCACATTTATTTGATAAACAGAGTAACATAAACAGAGTCAGTGCGAATGATGACTTGTTCCTGAGCCGCATGAAAACCCTTGGCGGCCCCCGGGCCGTAGTTTGCCCACCCCTGCACTAGCTGAATCACGCTCTCTCTCTCTCTCTCTCTCTCTCTCTCTCGTGCATAGTTTGACTTGCTGTTTTCTTTAAGTGCACTTCTATCTCAGGAGTGTGCAATCCACTCCACTTAGCGGCTTCTCAATTGAAACTTATTTTGAGTACCTACGTAATATTTCAATGTTGCTAGAGGGGGGAGGGGGGAATACAGAGTCGTTTCTTTTTTATGGAGATTTCATTGTTTTCAGATGAAATTATGCTATTTTGACTACTCTACCATATACCCTGTTGTATACTATAATAGAACAATAATTAAGCAGGCCAATTTCACCCTTAAAATATATCCATATATTTATCCTCTATAAATTTCTTATATGGTTTCATGGCTCAGCAACTTTTTTATTGAACACAGAATGCCTTTTGACCTTTAACCTGACTATGTTAAGATAACTCCTTAAATCTTACCTACTAATCATTAGCATTCTTTTCAACAGGCGTTGCTTTCTCAGCCAAACTTACCAACGACATTAGTAATTCGGCCACTGGTAGACCAGTGATTTTTGGCACAGTTCTTCTCAACCTAGGGGAGGCTTATGACGTTGAAAACGGGAATTTCAAGGCGCCTTTTACAGGAATCTACCAGTTCTCAGTGAACACCTGTACACCGCCAACGAAAGAAGTTAGTGTCTTCGTCATGAAAGAAGGACAAGCGGTTGACTTCACATATGCCGGAAGTTCGACTTGGTCATGCGCTGCCGTTACAACAATTGTCTATTTACAAAAGCAGGAGAGGGTTTGGGTAGAGATGACAGGACACCCATCTGGCACGTGTACGGAGTCAGAAAATTATTTGCAATTCTTCAGTGGATTTTCTGGCGTTTACATTGGACAATCTTAAGACCAGTTCCGGATTAAGACCTTCCATGACCATAATCACTGAAATATTTTGTTGCCCCCACCCTACCCCCTTTCCTACAAAATGTGAAACTCACCCTTCCCCAAATATTAGAAGCTAAAAAAAAAAAGGTTAATTTGAATATTTACTGGTGCCGCTGTTTAGCTGGTGCCTTAAGCACGTGCTTAGTGTGCTTAATTGATAATCTGGCCCTGCTTTAGACTGAAACAAATTGGATATTGTATTTAAAAAAATAAACAGATTCACGATTGGGCTGGAACAGTTACCGTTTGATACATTAGTGTCTAGTTTTACCTGTGCGGCCGACCATATTTAACTGTAGACTATTTACTGTGAATAAACAATAAATGGCCTGGTGAGGTTCCTAAGAGTAATAAATATATGTTCAAAACTTGGATCATCTTTTTTTTATTTTTTTATTTTTTTTAAACACGTTAGATTTTATGAACATCGTACCGCTAGAAGTAAACAAATTGTACAATATTGTTTTCCTTCCATAGCTGTTTCTTTCAAAATGGCTGCACTCAATAGGTTGTGCTAAATTTTACAATGTCCCGGTAGCTCACAGAGTATGTCTATTTTAAATCGCGTCTTCGGACAATTTTTTTAAAGCTAGATACTATAAGAAGTCATAAAATTAAAACAAATGGAGACTGATACTAATGAAAACTGCATTTTATTTTACTAGATTCAGCGCTGATTTCATAGCCAATTTGTGTGACTCATGCTATGCATATAATTATCATATTTCCCTGAGTGCTAATTTTAAATCATAGAAGAGTGTAATATTAATATACAAATGCAACTAAATATGGCAAGGTAATACAAAATACACACATTATATTTCCTCAGCATAATTTCATTTTAACCATTTTAGTCAAAATTAGCATAATTGACTGCTTCTTTTTAATTGCTGTGAGCATCATTCCACAATGTGCCTTTTCTATATTTAGTTCCTCTCATCCAAATATTCCGGTTATGATTTGCGTTTAGGAATTGCCTCAAATTGTAACCAGAAACAGCAAGAGAAAACTATTCACACATACAAATATCACTCGAATATTGAACGCCAATTTTGCTTAAAGAAACAAAAATGGCAGTTATTGCTAGTGTGAAGTGACCCTCTAAAATTGTGTGCCGACGAAAATGGCACAAGATTTAAGTTGCTCATTTTGCATTCATTTTTTCGCTCCTTTCGCTGAGCGCCAAGCAAGGTAGCTGTTAGTATCATTTTTGTAAGTCTTTGGTTTGTCTCGGCCGGGGATCGAACCCACGACCTCCCACATCCGAGGTGGACGCTCTAACCGCTAGGCCACCGGAGCGGCGTGTGTCAGATAGTATCTTTAACGTAATATTGAATGCGCTGTTAGTTTCTGAGGACTTAATAGACGCTGACGTTTGGTAAAATTTGAGCTTTTTTTTAAAATAAATTTAACACAAGCCTATCTTTTAACAAAAATAACTGTTAATTTCACACTATGTATTGCAGTCGATATATACTGGATACGGCATGACCATAATACAAACTATAAATAAACAATCAGTAGCAGACGATTTCAAACACTGATTTTATATGCAAGATTGAACAGAGCATTAACGTAGTGTCTGCATTAGAATCAGATCATTTTATTTAAAATCAGCGTATTCCGCACGACTGAAACATCAGATTCTCAGAGATTTCAACTTATCAAATAAGGAAAACGTCTTGAAAGTTTCATCTTATTTCATGACTAAGGGAGGGATAGTTTTATTTGTATAAATGCATTCAAATGAACTGCACATTTTCACATTTTCCGCATTCTACACCTCACGCACGCGATAAATATGACCAAAAAAAACCCCACAATATTTTTAAATACAGAGATATTTTTATACAAGATATATAAAAACTTTTAAAATAAAATCAATTATGGACATTTTGTCAGGTTATTACAGTGATTTAAATCCACTTGTCCTTTCCTTGCCGCGAAAAATCTAACAAATCTATTGATTATTTTTCGCCCTGATACCCATCCTTGTTTTTCAGTTCTCTTGAGTGATAAACTGTATGTCTTCTCTCTTGTCTTTTAACGATGATAAATAACAGAACTAGTATTTAAAGCTGACCGCTCCGGTGGCTTAGTGGTTAGAAAGCCCGCTTCGGATGCGGGAGGTCGTGGGTTCGAACGCAAACCGAGTCATATCAAAGACTTAAAAAATGGTATTAAGAGCTGCCTCGCTAGGCGCTCAGCATTAAGAGGTTAGTGTTAGGAATGATCGGCCTGGTGTCAGGATAATGTGACATGATGCTACATGTCTGCGGCATGATACCCCAGTGTTAGACATCACTATAAACTTCCACAGTTTGTGTAGATGTTTGCTGCGGGAGTATGTTTAGAAAGGAGTCAGCAAAGGCTTTTAAAGATGCTTTGAAATGAAGTGAATTCATATTATGTAGAAGTATTAAGGAATTTCGTTTAACTTTGTATTATTAAATGAGTGACAAGAGCATCATTTTTTACACTATTAATGGTGCTTTTCATCATAAGATGTTCATAACTCATATAATCAGTTAACATTAAAGATTAGAATTTGAAAGTACTAGATTTTAATGTCAAGCAAGTGACGTGTGTTTTTTTAGAGTATCTAATGCAAATTTATTTGCCCGTTTCAAGTCAACTCAGTGGGCTCGGCGTTTGGCTAAGTGCAAGGATTTTTTAAGTCACCCTGTAATAGCTGCTGGCATATTTATGCTCATAGTTATGTAAAGATGTGTAGAGAACCCAAACGCAATACAAAGTCTGAAATTAAAGGGAAAAAAATTGACTTTAAAATTTTCTGTTATTTTTTTCTTAGGCGCACGGGCAGACAAATGAAGACGTACTTAATAAGATATGTACACATATTATATACTGTTGTATATCTTGAGTTTTAAGTTTCAGATCCATAGTATTAGCATCGAGACACCATCCCAAAACGGCATGGGTAGACGCATGTACCAAGGTCGGTAGCGTTCGTATGGGAAGGCGTTAAAATTGTTTTTGCTTTTTAACACATTTTTTTTGTTGACATAGATCGATTTAGACTGATGAGACCTTATAAACTGATATCAAATGAAGGCGTGATTAATAAGATACATACACACATTATATTACGTTTGCTTTTTTGGCCTCGATCGCAGCATATACATTTGTTCGCCGGAAGAGCGTTACATCATGGTAAATTAGAGGAATTAATAAGTCAAGGGACGTAACAACCGTTTTCGAACAGGCCTATAGGGTCGTAAGGCTAGTAACTAAATCTCCTTGTGTTTTTCTGTTCGACTAATAAAAGAGTTTAAATGGGTCAAGTTTATTATTTGTTTCCGTTTATTTTTGTAACTTTTTGATACTTTATAAGCATCTTGACATGAACAGAAATGTAGAATTGGAATGTGAGCTCAAATTTCATTTTTAATGAGGCGACATCCTGTTTCAATCTCAATAGCCAATATCCGTTTTTCATACCCTAAACTCGAGTATCCGTACTTTAATTCATGATAACAACTCAAAAATAGGAAACAAAAAAGAAACCCCCAAGAATTACTTCGATGTGACAAGCTGTTGATCATACTATCCACGTGATGATAGGAGACATGTGCCTTTCTGAAAGCACAAGGAAAGGACGAAACAAACGCTTATGACTTGCTTAAAAAGCGGGAAATCAGCAGAATCGGTTTGAATTATTCGAAGGCGGTGCGCTCGATGCCCTCAGCAATGGTTAAGATTATGAGATAATACAGTACAATAACCTTCAATTGCTCTAGGATACAATGACACAGCCAAACAAAATAAACAATATATATATATATATATATATATATATATATATATATATATATATATAATCGTATGCGTTGATATTTTACATTTAACTCAGTATTTACGAGATTGCTAGTTTGTTTTGCTATTGTTGATATAAAATTGCCAGCAGCATCAACAGCTTTCATCATCTGAGTGTGCTAAGTCACTTACTGGAAGAAACTCGGCACAATTTATCAAATAGTGTTTAATCTAGCAATTTATCCAAGATCTTATTAAATTGCCAATTCACTGTGAAACTTGGTTATAATTATTAAAAGAGTAATTCTTTAAATGTTCACAATTCAGTGGTGTATTTTAGGATGATGAAGGGCAATATATTTGCATAAAATTAAAACAAAATTGGTGGATAATAGCACTGGTCGGACATCCTATAAATGATTCCCCATAGATTATTATAATCCAAATCGGTGTTGCCGGAGTATTTTATAGATAAGTCCGTTATACGTTGATCGAGACCCATTATTTAAAACAGCATGCTAACCGCAAGGTTATTTTAAACTGTTTGAGGAAAGAGCTTGACATATAGTTTGATTTTTTTTTAAAATGTAAAAACGATGATATAGCCTAAATTGTTTAAAGTCTGTTACGTTGCTAGAAATTCGACGATCAAAGCTATTGAAAAAAAGACTAAATAAGCAGATGACTGAATCTACGATCTTGTAAAGATGAAAATTGAACGAATATTTGAGTGAAGCAGTATTAGCACACTTGGTTGCTGGCACACCGTTCGAATGGCTATTTTCAGACAAATGTAGGCCATAAATCACAAAACCTGGTCACAATTTCTTGATTATCGAATTCACCTAAATATGTGATTTGCAAAAGCTTTACATCGATCTAGGTGCAATCAAAAAACAAAAAGTGCGACCAGTGTTCAAATATTCCCAAGGCATCAATCAGTTGTCGATTTGATGCTGATGAAGTGCCATGACTGCAAGAAATGAAAGGTCAATGTTCTGTCGGTTTCTTTCCTTGGGTTGTAGCAACATAGTGTTTTTGATAAATACAACACGCACAAAATCGGAAGCTTTACGGGTTTCAGGTTTGTGATTTGCTTAAGCACAAAAGGTTGGAAAATTATAAACTAACCAAACAAAAATATATACACGATTTTCATGCTGGCTATACTAAGCGGTGGATACCGAAATGTAAACTAGAGCCAAGTTCTGTATAGAAGATATTTCATTAGCATATTTAGTTCACTTGACAATCTTTCAGTCGAAAATTGTTCTAAAGGAAAACATGCTTTCGATAATACTATGATTTCTTTGACTCTTTGAATCTGCCTGCCCGTATGTATGTCTGATGTGTCTTTATTAAACATTGCTCTTAGTTGATCCTGAAAGTATGCTTAATTGACTTTCCGTGATGTATGCTAAACTTTTATAAGTATTTACCTGTGTCCATATGGTTAGATTGTCTTGCTGAGAGGCTTGACTATTTCCACAATTGATCACTACAAATATAAAGATTTAATATCGAAACTTATAAAATACACCAAGCCTCAACTTAGTACGAATATTTGTATTTAATTTAAATGCTGGCATAATGAAGAATGAATATTGATGTATCATATATGACTATTTTCAAAAGTGTCAAGTGTATCTGCAATGGTTGAAGCTGAGTGCACTTTATTTGCTAGTCGATCTTGCCGACCAATTAGCGTATTGTCTGCACATGTGACGTTTGCGCATATCACGTAACCTTGTAAAATGTAGCTTTAATAAGTGTTACAATTTCCTTTTTGATTTTGTACCATGCATATACTTGAATACGTACCTGCCATTTTAGTGAATCGGGGAAAATACTAATGCAACAGGATAATTCTATTGTAGATTAGCTTCAAATAGATCATTTTCCTTGTCAGAATGTATATAATACTTAAATGGTTTTCAGATACTCTTTGTATAAAAAAAATCTTAATTTTTATTTCGTAAAGTCTCATATGCCGTATCCTTTATGAATTGCCAATTATTTAAATTATTGAAGTTTATAAATCCTACACTTTTATTCCCCCGTTTATACGTCAGCGAGCACAAACTGCTGTTGTAAACAATTAGAGATTGACTAAAGGTACTGAAAAAATATTTGAAATTTAAGTTGTTTACAAATTATGTGAAATCTCTTTTCTGCCACCGAAAAACTGTTTAGAATGAGGCAGCGTATTTACATTGCATGTTTAACCAATTAAACATCATGTTCCAACTGTTGTATTGGAGGACTAATACGTGTACTGGTTTTATAGCCACCATCAAAGTCATATATTAACATGTAAATGGGCCAATCTGGTGTAATGAATAGTATGTGCCTATATCTGACACTATTATAATGGGAACATATCTTCTAAAGGTGAACATTATACACGCATGGAGCACAAACCCTTTGGCCCGCTACTAAGAATTCAACAGGTTTTTGTCTAGGTTCAGAGACTCACATTTTTACAAATACGACAGATGCAAAATGGCCCGTAGATACACTGAAGAATACGTTATTGCACACTCTGTAAAATAGTAAATTAAAATGCCACTAATAACGGAGAAGTAACAAACATACTCGCTTGACATAATTCTCAAAAAATGAAATACACGTTATGAATCGGAATCGAGACGACGCCCTTTTTCCTTTGCCTTCAGTGAATTTTACCTGCTAGGGGAGCTAATAAGATATATGTGCGATATTTAGACTTGAGAAGTTTCTATCTTAACAATATTTGATATTATTTCTGCATGTTTATAAGGAAGACACGCTAGTTCAAGAACAAATATCAATATATTTCTTTATCAGCAAGACTATAGAAAGATATAAACTTATTTTCACCGTAACTGACGCACAAATTTGGCCTTCAACATAATGTACCTTTTTACATTAGCCATATACAACCCCCCACCCCCACCCACCCCAACTTTGAAAACAACACTGTAGAACATTTGGGTCTTAGTTATTGGAAATTGAGCTCATTATTGCTTTTCAGACTAGTTAGATAGTTTCGAAACAAAATAACTCCGACTGAAAAAGGAAATAAGTGGGGAAAACGATCGTCAAACATTAAGTCGCAGTAATCTTTTCGACCCAAGACACGCTTCGACCCAATATCGGTTTCTTACACTCAAACTTTGACCAACTGTTTCAATCCCATTGGTCAAACCTAGAGAAAAATTATACAGGAGTCAAGTCCTAACGATATGTTATAAATAAAATCAGAAAAGAAATTATTCTACATCTACAAATTTGAGAAGTGAACTTAAAATACAAATGAATTAAAGGTCCCGTCAATTACTTTGCATTTCTTGTTTCACGAGGAGCAATTTACCGTTAGGAACTCTAATAACAACATTGAATGCAGATGGAATTTTCATTACGCTACGGAATCATCCAGACATCTAGAACGTTCGTTGTATTAGAATGGTTCATGCTTATTGAAACAAATTGATACATTCTTTTTATAATTCCTTCTTCATCAAAACCAAATTTTATATATATATATATATATATATATATATATATATATATATATATATATATATATATATATATATATATATATATATATATATATATATATATATATATATATATATATATATGTGTGTGTGTGTGTGATGTGTTCTTACGCATGTAGAAAAGGGGTTCAATTTCTTGTCAGAAAGACTATGGATGGAAACACAGGGTTCTGTATTATTAAAGTTTTTGATGAGATTGTAAAATTAAATGTGGATAAACCAGTCTACCCCTTACGACATCGACTGAAGATAGAGAAAGAAAAAAGATAGAATTTCTAGGTCAGTTGTGCAAATATTACAGTGCAAGTAATTGTGTACATAATTAAAATAGTGACCAAAGTTATGTTTGACGCAATGACCTACTAAAATGTAGAGAGAACGAAAAGGCTGAAAGGATACCATTTATCCTGACCTACCATCCAGACAACCCCAGGGTTTTAAAGATTAATCGCTTCTCCTAAAGTACAATAATTATTGTATTCATCAACAGCGTGTAACAATGCCAGAAGAAAAAGATACAATTTTCAAATTCACAAAGCACATACAAAAGTTTATGATTCATTTCACAATTATGCATGATTTTTAGTCCATTCAGGAGTTAATTCCAGAAGAAATTAATACTGGTGGGTCGCGAATAACTGCATACCCATAAGCACATTCCGGTATCAGTTGCTTATAAAGTTAGCCCTGCATTATCAGAACCTGTTAAATTATATCAACGTACAAGTAAAGATGAACAACCAACTGTTTCGCTGTTAAAAAAAAATCTTTTCATGGAAGCAGATAAAATATTTAGACGACTTTCAAATCCAGTCCCGATGAATCCATTGACCACTGGAATTTATGAATTCTTCCTTGGACTCACTGGTGAAAAACTGTAAGGATTTTACATCACTGACGAGGCATTTAGGTGAGCGAGCTGAATTAATGAAACAGAAAGGCATCTTTCCATATGATTATCTAGATAGTTTCGAGCGCCTTAATGAAACATCACTACCAAGCCATAAGAAACTTTACTCATCTCTGTCGGTTGAATATATAACCGATGAGGAATATGGTCACGCTAATAGTGTCTGGAACATATTCAATTGTAGGACTATTGGTGATTACCTAGATTTATGTTTGATTCAGGACGTATTATTGTTCGATGATGTATTTCAGAGTTTTCGCAAAACAAGTATAACCATATATAAATTAGATCCTTGCTTGTATTTCTCATCACCAGGTTTCACTTAGGATGCATTATTTAAGCTAACTAAAGCGGATTTGGGACTGATATCTGATGCTGACATATATTATTTTATTGAGAAAGGAATAAGAGGTGGAGTTTGCGTCGTGACAAAAAAAAACATCCTGTGCTAATAATAAATATTTACATGATTACGATTCCACGAAGCCGACTAAGTATATTTTGTATTTCGATAAATACAATCTCTATGATTGGGCTATGTCAGAAGGAATGCCAACTGTTTGTATTGGATAGGTATCTGTAAGCAATTTTCTAACAATTACAAAAGATGTAACTGTAGATCTTTCCAACTCAGATTTGACTTATTTTGTTGAAGTTGATGCAGAGTATCCTGATTCGTTACGTGAGTTACATAATGGCTATCCTTTCATGGATGAAAAAATGATAAACCTGATTCCCTGTTATCAAAAGAACAGTTATCACACCGCCGACGAAAACCGTGTTCAGTAGAAAAATTAGTACCGAATTTGTTAAGTAAAAGAAATTATATTTGCCGTTACAGTTTGCTCAAACAAGCAGTTGACAATGGTTTGATTATCACATAAAATCATCGAATCTTAAAATTAAAACAATCGCGTTGGATGGCTGATTATATTAAATGTAATATTGATACTCGGACTGTGGCTAAAACAGATTTTGAAAATGACTTTTTCGAGCTGATGAACAATTCAGTATTTGGAAAAACGATGGAAAATATTCGTAACAAAGTTGATATTGAAATAGTTAATAATAAAAAACGATGCAATAAATTAGTTGCCTCATAAAAGTTCTCTAGAGAGACATATCAGTAAAAATCTTGTTATGGTTAAAAAAACATAAAACGAATTTAGCTGTCAACAAGCCTATATATGTCGATGCATCTGTATTAGAAATCTCAAAGTGGTTGATGTATGACTTTCACTATAGATTTGTAAACAATAAATGGTCAAATGTGATATTGTTGTTCACGGACACTGATTCTCTTGCGTATGAGATTGATGGAGCTGATTGTGTTAATGATGATTTATATCAGGATATTTATAACAACAGAGAGGAATTTGATTTATCACTGTTGGAAAAGATACTGGATTTCATGAACCGACCAAAAAAATGGTAATTGGTAAGATGAAAGACGAATTCTGTTTCGAACCGATTATCGAATTTGTTGGACTATGTAGCAAGATGTATTCAGTGTTATCTTTAAACACAAAGAACAGCATGATGAAAGCAAAAGGTGCTAAAACAAAGTTGTTGTTAAAAGAAATTGTACTCATGAATTATTCCGTCAAATATTATTTGGTGAAGAAAGCAATCATATTGCTGAGATGTCAACAATAAGATCATCCCGTCATCAAATTCAAACAGATAAAATTTATAAGCAATGATTGACTAATTTTGATGATAAAAGATTCTGCATTGATGGTGCAAACACACTCGCATAAGGTCACTATAAATCACATTTGTAGATGTATTTTTAGTTTGTTTAGTAGAAAGCTAAAAGTGGCTTTATCGAGCTATTTTCTGTATGAATTAAGCAATCATTTTTATTGTGAGTGTATAATAAAAGAAGTTGTCTCTAGATGTGTTTTCACATGGAACTGATATTATTGTAGCCAAAACATTTTAGCGTGGTGGCCTGACAACTTTAGAGTCAACACAGAAAGGTTTTCAGGACGAAATAAAGCTTATTTGATGGAAACATATGGAACTCTGCTTATAACCCCCTTTTCATACTTGTCCTGCTTCAGTTAACTGTACCAATTATGGTCATCCTAAATCCAATAATACTATCAAAGCAGTAATTGTTTTTAACTATCATAAAGTACTATTTCACATTATAGTTTCAAATCAATTCTTAAAACAAAAATGGACATTAGCAACCTACATTTCTTTCTTTTGTGACTGAAATAAAATGGATTGCATATTTTATGTAATAGTGTTAAATAACTTGACGAAATTAACATTAGTATTATATATCTCAAGCCATAAAGCCATAGCATTAGTAAATGTTTTAGAGTCAGCGTTCGTGTTAGAATTCATTAATTTGAGCATCATGTTATATTTGTGCTCGTTTTTGAGGTTGTGACCCCCTCCCTAAAAAAAGGACTAAAATACTGGTTTATATAATGAATGTAAAGGTTTCATTTGTGGTTATGTGTCAGAGATAGATCGTAGTCTACGTACTTATGCATAACAGATGTGTAGTAGTCTACAGGGAGATATATATACTTATGTATGTATTAGGTGCAATATATGTTTTAGTCTTCGAGAAGCTGTATATCATTCTACTTGACTTAAAGAGTGTTCAAGGTTTCAAACGGTGTATCTGATCAAAAAGCAACTTGCTTGTCGGAAATATAGGTCACTGTTGTTTAACCGAGAAAGCTACAACAGTTACTTTCAATCATAATTTAAAAGGTTTGATAGCAAATGGTAGAATTTGTCATTGCTTCTGATATTATACATTGCATAAGAGAAAGCAATCATCTGTGAAGATTCTGGTTAACAAAATGTTTGAACTCTCTTTTTCTGAAAAGCTAATTTCACATTCAGTCGATGTTTTCTCTCTAGGATCCTCGTTGACCTGAATAGCTTACAAAACTTTCTAGACGTTATTGAAACAATAAACATCCCAAGTAGCTGCAGAGAGGGTGAACAGACCTTTTGCTAGAACTTTATTTTTGTAAAAATAAAGATTCCTACTAAAACGAATAAAGTAAGGTCAATAACGCCAAACCAAAGCCTCTAACTTTAGTGAGAGTTTCTCTGATTGGGTTAGTTTGTTTGTTACTTTTTTGTCGTTAGTGTTTTTCTAAATTTGTATGTGTTTTCGTTTACCGTGGGACGTTTCATTGAGGTCGCACCTTCTCTGCTGCTATAATTAAATCATTATTATATCAATAATGGCACCTGTTGCTGAATCTTATACAGCTAGATTAGCTAGAGAAAGATTAGAAGCGATCAAAAGGTTTTTGCCTGTTCGTGATTCCTTTAGACAAAAACTGCAAGAACGCCAAGAAGCACAAGTTGAATTTGCAGAGGGTACAGAACAATTGTTTAAACATGTCACAAAGGCTACCAAAGATCTTCTTCCCACATTGGAGTGAACCGCTAAAGCAACTGGGAAAATAGCAGAAAGAACTAAGAAAACAAAAATATTCTACAAGACCTTGCAGCTGAAATAGATATAGCTCAGCCACAGTTACAAGCAGAAATACAACAAGTACTTGATAGTGTTGACAAAGTCTATGAGGAGGTCGGCGATGTAAGGGATCTTGTGCCACACCCAAAACTAAAACCAAAACCAACAGCCCGATTTACCGAAGAAGGTCGTAGACTACTTCAAGAGAGAACTATAGCGGTTGTCGCTACAGGATATCGAGATCGTGATAAATTATTAGATCGAACTACCGCCAGTGTTTCTGAAAAGAATTGGGTTCCTTTTGTATTTCGAAAGTATCGTGGTATACCTGGAATCACTGGTAAATGTAAGGATGAATTTTCAAGTTTTGAGAAACACGTCGAAGAGGCTAGAATAGTACCAGTACCTGGAGATATATTATCGCCAGGAAAATCACTATTCAGCCCAGCTCGTATTGAGGAAGAAGAAGAATGTTACGATGTATCTGTAGAAGTGGTTTTCCTTTGACTGCACCAGGATGAAGTGGATTAGGAACTTGACCTGACAGTCTTCCCGCTGATGTTGTTCGCTTAGAAATTCTGATCGGAGGAAAACGTGCAGGAAATAATTCTCCAGAAATTATTAATGAAACATCTGATATTTGTCAAAGATTATTCACAGGCGGTGTTATGGATCAAGACATTTATCATTCTCTCATTAATAAAATCACTGATGCTTATCACAGTGACTGAAAAACAACTAATTATTCAACGTGTAATTAAAAAATGATTATACACAATTCTCATCGTAGACGGATTATGGTTAGGGTAGTAAATTCACGATTACCAACTTACATAATAATTTACGGAGATGGATTTGGTGATTTTATTCAAGGTTTATATAGGAGAATGGCTCCAAAAGCAATGCTGATTGCAAAACAAATAGGAACGAAAGTTATTGACGTTATTCGAGATAAAGCATTACGTTCTGTTGGTAATCTTGCTGGAAAAACATTTTCATCAATAAAAGCAAGATTAGTTCGATTATAACGAAGGAAACCACAACCAGTACAATTACCCAGCACTGAAGTTATGCCTGCAAATATGACTAAAATAATGACTCAAGCTGTAGATAAAAAAAGACTAACAGAGTTGGCTAATATACCCCAGTCAGAAAAAGAGAAAAAAGTAACAGGAAGTTTAATAGCAGGAAGCGGTCTTTGTTTTAGACGATAATAATTAGTTAAATGAAATTTCTTGGACGTGATCAAAATGTAGATACTGGTTTGCAAATGTCTCAGCATTATATCCGATTTATTACTTTCCATTGTAACATCTTGATTTATCTAAGCAATCTGTTGTTGATATTCATTTTCGAGCTCGTGTAAACCCCCTTAATACTAATTACAGAGTAATTGCAGTTATACTCAGCGACAAAGCAATGTTACTTGAAGGTACTAGTGGATGAATGAGAGCTGTTGATGCTCCAGTAGAAAACATGTAATTAAATCACTCATGATATTTATATATGTCGTATCATCATGTTAACGTTACTCTGACTCCTGGTCGAACTAAAAGACTTCAATCAAATTTAGCAAAGAAATTTGGATTAAAAATATCATTAAAAAAGATCAAATAAAGGCGGGCAAAATAAACTATATCTGACTGTTCGTCAACTTAAACATTTCAATGACGCTAAACAATCAAAAACATGCGTAAGACTCAATCTTTCTGTTGGTGCGGTTAAAAACTTGATTAAAACAGGTGGTATATTTCCACTTTTTGAAGCTTTACCAGCGTTAATAGCTGCTGCAGCTCCAAACATTGCAAAAACAGTTGCACTTGGTGTTACAAGTGGTGTTGCTGGACATGCTGGTAAGAAGCTAACTGAAGAAATAACCGGATGGAAAATAAAATAGGGGAGGGGTCTAAGAATACCAGGAACCACTTATCGATGCGAAAAAGTCTGAGACTTCCAGAAACAATTCGTTAATCCGTCCAATGTCAAATTTTGATTTACTTGATCCTGCTAAAAAATTAAATATAAAAGATTTCAGAGTTGTTTTATGCGTGATCAATTACCAAAACAGCCAAACAATGTTGAAACAGGAATTATTGATCTTGATAATAGTTCTGATCCTGGTACTCATTGGGCTGCATACGCATTTGATCCACGCGGTTATATTTATTTTGATTCATATGGGCTTCCTCCGCCAATAGAATTTTTAATATACGCCAAGATTATTCCATTTTGGCATTCATCGTTGCCAACACAAACACTAACTGATCCGCCAATATGCACGATTATACAAGTAGTCACTAATCGTGTTAAACAGATTTTAAAGTATAAAGGTTGATATTTACGGAAGATCTTCTTCTATCAAAGACAAGAAAAAAAAGATGATATTGATTTGTTAAAAGATGAACTTGCCAATATTATGAACCTCTCTGGAGTTGACATAGATGGAGTTGTTATTTTTCAGGATATATACAGTGTTTTAAAGACGAATAATACCAAATGGAATGACATAGTTCGCAGAGTTCTCGGTGATATTACGGATAACATTCCAGTATTTACCAATAATCAGATTATTAGTCAATTTCATTAAATTGATGGGTATATTACATATAAATGTTTCAGATTATTAGTCAATTTCATTAAATTGATGGGGTAAATATTACTAAAATAATGAAAATATCATCAAGAGCAGAAGAAGAAAAAAATAATTACATAATAATCCATGATTGTCAAAACAAATGTATTATAACATATTTGTTTTCTCGGGTAGAATAAAAGTCTGAGGATAATTAACCGTTGCCGTAACTTTCATTTTCATCAGTGACGTTGTCAATACTTTCAAAATCCTCTTTACTATTTTCACTTTCGTCACTACTTTCACAAGTAACGCTATGGCTACAGTCAATGACAGCACTTTCGCTTTCACGATATGACAAACTTTTTTAACTGCCTCACGCGCGTAATAATAATTTCCTAGTTTCGTATTCGAGACCTAATTCTGATCTAATTTTTTCGATCACGCTTGAGAGGGATACGAATATTTTAACTTCCGTATCTTTTACACTAGTCAAAGATTGGAACATAGCCTGCAGTAAAATATTTATGAATCTATATTCCACTGGTAATATATATCTATCTTCAAATTTCCGTGTTTGCAGTGATTCAAAACCACAAATTAATTTTTCTGGATCAAAGTGAATTTTTATGCCGTCTTTTTTATATTTCTTATTGCAGAAATAATATCATTAATATTTTCATAATATATATATATATATATATATATATATATATATATATATATATATATATATATATATATATATATATATATATATATATATATATATATATATATATATATATATATATATATATATATATATATATATATGAACCCCTAGTTTGCTAAACGACATTGTATTTTGCTTAGTACTTTATAATCTGTGTTCAGCAGAGTGATTGGTCGCCAGTTTGTAAATTCAATTGCCTTCCCTTTGTTTTTGTAAATTAGCGTGATTAGTCCTTGTTCCATGCTTGGGGACATCTCCTTTTGTTTGAAGATTTCCTTGAAGATCTTACAGAATAATTGTGCTAGTAGTTTTTGGAAAGTCTTATAGAATTGAACGGTTAGGCCGTCTAGTCCAGGGGATTTATCCTTGTTTAGTTGGTAGATTGCATTTATTATTCCTTGTTCCGTGATGGGTTCTTCCAATAGTTCTGTGTTCTCCTGGCTTAGTTTCAAAACGTTTACATTTTCCATGTAATATGTTATATTTGATGTTGGTATTTTTTGTGATTGGTATAGATTTGCATCAAATATATGTATATAGTCTAGTATTTCTGTTTATGATTTAGGACTTTTTCTCCTTCTTTTATTTCTGTGATACTTCGTTCCAACCCTCTTCTAATTTCCTTTTTTCTATATAGGTGCCTCCCTTCTTTGTAAATGTAGTGAAATTTACCCGCTCTGAGTCTATTTCCAATTTCTTCTTTTACTTTTAGTGTTTGTAGGACGCTTTGTGTCGTTTGTATATCTTCGTTTGTGGATTGTGGGTGGTGGATAATGTAATGACATTCTCTCTCAATGTACATTTTGTCTTTTGCTAAGGAGAGTGCATACGATTGGGAGATTCTTTTAATGTCCTTTTTGTGTTCCCATTCCTCTATTATATTATTGTAGTATTATCGTGGTTGGTCAAACTATGAGCAATTTCCTGCTGATATGCTTCCAACTGCAGCAACTGATTGTTGAATTTCCATTGTCTCCTTCCCCACTTGTGTGGGTTTCGGGTTTTATTACCATTATGGTCTGCTAGTTTAAAAGGTAGGATTTCAGAGTCTATGATATTTTCCTGATTTTGTCATTTACATACATTATGTCTAGTTTAGAGGCTCCATCGTTAGTAGTGAATAGGGTCACTTTAGCCTCAATGGGAATTAGCATTACAGACCCCCCTTGGGTCGTTTTAGCCTCAATGGAAATTTAACATGGAGAAAAATCGTGGGTCGTTTTAGCCTCAAGGGGAATTTAACATGGGAAATAGTCTTGGGTCACTTTAGCCTCAAGGGGAATTGAACATGAAGAAAAACCCTGGGTCACTTTAGCCTCAAGGGGAATTGAACATGGGGGAATAAAGTGTGGGTCTATTTAGGGACAAGGGGGAATTGAACATGGGACTTTTTTTTTTTTAAATTTTTTTAAAAAAGGGGTAGGCAATTGAAAAGTCATTCTCTTTTCGAGAAATATGGGTGGCCCTGAAAAGGGCCTTTGGGTTTATGTTAATGTATCCATTAACATAAAGGGCATCTGCGGCATCTTCTTGTCCTCAAGCTGCGTCTTACTCGAGGGCCATAAATCAGTGTCCTCTTGAGGCAACCTTGTCTTTCTACATACACTCTTCGTATCCACAGACTGGTGTCTGACTTGTCGACAACGGTCCACTTGGACCGGACATACATGAGCATGTCCGTCCTAAACATCATGGAAGACACAAGGGTGGATGATTCGACTGTGGTCCACATCTTGAAGCGACGAGAACAGGTGAATCAATGCAGTGAACTGCGCTTATTTATAGGTAGAGGAAGGATTGAAACGGATTGAGTTCATTCACCAATCCGAACACGCGTTACAAAATTCAGTCAGCTCGCATCCAATCCGAAGAGAGCAGTCTGTGACGTCACGTGGTCTATATAGATTCGTTAGCGCTTGTGTGCAGTCAATCTATGCGACAGTGATTCAACATGACGGAAACTCAGAAAACGATCCATTGGGGTGCACCAGCAGGGGAGACTGCCCAAGGGAACCCGGACTTACTTTCAGAAGAGGTGAATTGGGATTTTGTGGATTTTCTTACCTCGCAAGAATTTGTTCCGGAACCTTCGTTACCTTCTTCATTACCGCAAGTGGAGAATTTTAGACAGAGACAGAAAGAAAGAATTGGAGAAATTTATACAACGACAAAAGGAAGCGGAACAAGCTTTTCTCCTACAGCAGCAGCAAGAAGAAGAGGTAAGAAAAAAACAACAGCAACAACAGCAAGAAGAAGTATCAGCAAAGAAACAAGAGGGTGAAAATCAAACGGTCACGGTACTGTTGGACATTTTAGCGGAGTTAAGAAGTCTGAAACAAATGTATCAGACTTCTTTATTACGACCGAAGAGAATAAGACCTTCCCGAGCTAAACACGTTAACCCTGTGACTAAGCCTGTCGTACCACCCTTAGTGATTTCAACCCAATCATCATCAACATTACGCAGTCCAGAAGTAGGCCTTGGCCGTGGCAAAGGCTTAAGGCAGTTAAAGTTGATTGCTTAAACTCACCCCTACACCAAAAAAAGGCCCTTTTCAGGGCCACCCACATTTCTCGAAAAGAGATAGCCTTTCAATTTGCCAATAACTCAAAAAAAATAATAAACAGCCCATTTTACCCCATATAGTACGTGTCTGTGTATGAGTGCGTGAGTGTACGTTCTTATTTTAAAATCAAAACTCAAAGACACTTACCTTATATAATTAATTTATTCTTTTATCCATTGTTACAATCCAATTCACAATTCACATCATAACACTTTAAAAAAAAGTTCATTGACTTCTTCTTCCTCCTTATTTAGTCTCTCTGTTTTTTAAATTTCTTCACCGTCACAGGCTTTTCCTCTTCTTCCTCCTCACTTTCTTCCCTTCTTCTTTTCTTCTCCTGTTTCTTTTTCTTCACCTGTCTGTTTTCTTCCTCTGAAAAATCCCTCTCTTCTTCTGAAGAATTCCTCTTTTCTTCTGACTCCTCTTGTTTCTTTTTTGGGCAATCTGGAGACCAATGTCCTTTTTCTTTACAATAATAACAGGTATCTTGACTTTTGTCTTTTTTAGCCCCTTTTTTTCTTTTTTGACGGTCTGGACACTCTGAAGACCAATGCCCTTTCTTCTGACAGATATAGCAAGTATCTTGACTTTTATCTCGAAAGGAAGGAGAGTAGTCCGTGGGCTGGTCTGAAGAGAATTTTCTAATGACCCCTCGCAAAGCTCTGATGAAACGTTCGATTTGGCTAGTCTCTTCCATCGTTGTGCTCGGCTTGAGAGTGAAATGAATAGTGAAAGGACAAGACACACACCCTTTTATATACGCTGGTCTGCCATGACTATAAATTAGTCTATGGTGTTTAAACTTGAGTCATTTGACGTTTTGCACTCAAGATGAAACGATCCTATTCATTTGAGAAGAAAGAAGAAGAAAGTAAGAGGCAGAAACGTGATCTATCGCCTCGTACCAGAGCTGAAATCTTGGCACAAATTCATGCCAGTGATTTTGAAGAGGACATGAGTGAACCAGAATTTGAAACCTCTAAACCAAGTTCACCACCCCTAGTCAACCCTGAAAAATACTATTCCATTCGAGAGACGGAAAAGCGCTCCTCTAGAAAATTTAGAACCACGGCTTACAAATACACGGTGAAGTTTAAAGATTTCAAGGCTGAAGTGCCGTTGGAGAGAGCAGAAGTGTTTATCACTGGGGTGTGGGATTCTTTGCTCACTGCACTCAAGCGACAATGTCAACCCAAAGAAGACGATCGCTTGAGACTTTCCATACAACACGACGGTTTGAAATCCCCTGTTTGGATCGAGTTTAGCACCCCTGCAGAATTGACCGCTTCCAAAGTCATGGACAAGATTCAACACATACAACAATCTAATCACCAGTTTGACATCACCGATGGAAAAGCCACACTGGACATGACCCACGTATCTCCTCCTCAAGGGACTGGACGCAGAAAGATGTTATTGGTGGACGACCTTCGCATCACCAAAAAGAGTCTCGTCCAAATTAACAACCCTCAGGACCAGATGTGTTTAGCCCGTGCCATCGTGGTGGGACGAACCTATGCCAACAAGAACGATACGGAAGAATGGAAAAGACCCTGGAAAACTATTCGACAATCGGACCGAGCCAAACAACGAAACGAAGCAGAACTCCTGTTGCAACAAGCTGGCCTGTCCAAAGACACACCCTGTGGCATTCCTGAGATGAAAAAATTGCAAGATGCCCTAGCTCCACGATACACCTTGAAAGTGCACCCTCAAGAAGTGCGCGGACCTCTGTTGTTTCGAGGCCAAGACTTTAAGGACGGAAAATACATTCATGTTTATTATCACGATGACCATTTCGATACCATTACCACTATCACTGGATTCCTGGGATATATTTATTATTGTGAGAAATGTGACCGTGGTTATAATAATCGAGAGCAACACAAACATTGTGGAATGAAATGCCCAGGATGTTTGGCCTCTCCACCCTGTCTGAGCGAAGGACCAGTGCCTTGTTCAACTTGTCTGCGCACGTTTGTCAGCCCTACCTGTTACCAACAACATTTGAAAACACAAAGTTCACAGAAGAAATGTGCTTGTCAACTCCTGAGATTGTGCCCTACCTGTGGACAAGGCATATGTACCAATGCTGCCAAGGCACACGTATGTCGAGGAAAGAAAAAATGTCACATTTGTCACCACATCGTGGACTTGGAACACCAATGCTACGTGCAAAAATACCAACCCCCACTAGAGAAAGAGGACGGTCACAAGAAGAAATGCAATTTCATCTTTTTCGATTTCGAATGCATGCAAGAGACTGGCATTCACATTCCTAATTTCTGCGTGGCTCATCGAGCGTGCGAGAAGTGCATTCAAGAACCTATCTTCAGTCATTGCCCTCACTGCAGCAAGATTCCTGGAGGGCGTGAAAAAATCTTTCGGGGACCGAACACGTTAGCCGATTTTGCACAATGGGTCTTAGACCCCATCGACAAGACGTGGAGCCAAGAGGACATCGAACGTTACGGAGATTGTCATCGTCATGCCATGGTGATGGCTCACAATTTCTCCGGATACGATGGACAGTTTCTTTTGAGATACTATACGGAACAAGGCACCGAGCGTCCTAAAGTGACTTTGAACGGAGCCAAAATCATTTTCATGCAAGTGGGACAAGTACAGTTTAAAGATTCGATGAGCTATTTGGCCATGCCTTTGAGTCGAATGCCTAAAACGTTTGCAATGACAGAAATGGCTAAAGGGTACTTTCCACACTTTTTCAATACGGAAGCCAATCAACACGCCGTTCTACCCCATTTACCTGAGGCTCACTATTACGACCCCGACAACATGCGTACCGAACAACAAGAAGCTTTCTACGCTTGGTACCAGGCTCACGCCTCGGACCCTTTCGACTTTCAGGAAGAAATGCTAAAGTATTGTCGTTCCGACGTGGACATTTTACGGCGTTGCTGTGGAAAATTTCGAGAACTGTTCATGGAACACGGAGGGGTCGATCCTTTGAAAGAAGCTTGCACCATTGCCAAAGCGTGTTCCTTAGTGTATCGACAACGATTCATGCCTGAAAACACCGTGGCTGTCATCAGCCCTCAAACGACCCACTTTGTCAAACGTCAATACTCGGTCAAAGCCCTACGTTGGTTACATTACTTGTGCGACAAGGAAGACAAGTGGATTCAGCATGCCCGCAACGGAGGGGGTGAAAAGACCATCGGAACGTATTCGGTCGATGGCTGGGACTTAGAAAACCCCAAGATCGTGTACGAGTTTAACGGTTGCTTATTTCACGGATGTCCCGTCTGTTACCCTGACCGTAGCACTAAAAATCAGTTTTTACAACGAACCATGGAAGACTTGTACCAGGACACATGTCAGCGGCGTCTAAAGTTGGAACAGGAAGGATACCAAGTGGTGGAAATGTGGGAACACGAGTACGATCACCGTATGAAAACCGATCCCGAGTTTAAATGTCTCGTGGAAAGTTACCAGTTCATGGACCCGCTGAACCCGAGGGATAGTTTGTACGGAGGAAGGACCAATGCCACCTGTTTGCTGTACCAAGCCGACGAAGAGAAAGGAGAAGAAATCAAATACTTGGACGTGTGTTCGCTGTATCCCTACGTGTGCAAATATTGTCGCTTTCCTGTAGGGCACCCACAATTGCTGACGGAACACATCGACCTGAAAAACATTCGACAATACGAAGGCTTGATCAAGTGTAAAGTTTTGCCTCCCACGAACCTATACCATCCCGTCTTACCTCACCATTGTCAAGGCAAACTGATGTTTCCATTGTGCCGTACTTGTGCCGAAACGTGCAACAAAGACCAGCCTTGCCATCACACCCAGGAAGAACGTGCCTTGACGGGAACCTGGGTCAGCGTAGAATTGTTCAAAGCTCTGGACATGGGATACCAACTGTTAGAAGTGTACGAAATTTGCCACTTTCCCAAGACACAACAATACCACAAGGGTGATCCCAGTCAGAAAGGCATTTTCGCCGACTACGTGGATGCCTTTTTGAAACTGAAACAAGAAGCCAGCGGCTATCCGTCCTGGTGTCACACTCCCGAAGACTAAATACAATTCAATGAGAAATACTATGAACAAGAAGGCATCACTTTAGACCACGAAGGCAGGCGATCGTTTGCCAAAAGTGATGTTAAATTGCTTGTGGAGTAAAATGGCACAACGACCGTGTTTACCCAAGACGGAATATTTGACAGAACCTTTCCGCTACTTCCAGATGATTCACGACAAAACCAAATACATGAAACACGTGGACGTCGTTCGCGAGGATTTGATCTTGGTCAATTACGAAGAAGATCTGGACTTTGTACAAGACGACCCTTTTGGAAATGTCATCATTGCGGCTTACGTGACAGCTCATGCTCGCTTAAAATTGTACGAAGCTTTAGAACTGTTAGGGGAACGCGTCCTGTACTTTGACACGGACAGCTGCATTTACATCCATCACCCGAGTCAACAGCACCCTGACATCGAAGGAGACCGTTTAGGAGCCTGGACAGACGAGCATCCCGACGACAAGATTCTAAGTTTCGTCAGTGGCGGTCCCAAAAATTACGGCTACGAATACCGGGACAAACAAGGAGAAGTGCACACGACGTGCAAAGTGAAAGGACTGACTCTGAATTATCGTACCAGTCGAGTGGTCAACTTTGGGGTATTGAAAGAAGCCTTGCAATCCGGAGAGGATGGAAACTTTAAAGTGACCACCTATCAACCCAACAAGATTGTACGTTTACCCACTCATCACATCGTCAGTCGGCCCTTGGAAAAAGTCTATCAAATCGTGTACCAGAAGCGAGTTCGACTTCCCAATCATTTCACCTTACCGTATGGACACGTTGGTATAAAACATTGGTTGTAAGAGGATAGTCACACGCTAGAAGGATGACTTCGCCACAGCAAGAATCGAGTGAGAAACCCGATGAGAACTCCAAGTTCAAACCCTACCATTTTCCAGTCTTCTTACCTGACTATTGTGATTGTGCCCGTCGATTGGACACGTTTCAGAAATGGCCTACGGATAGGGAAGGATTACCTTCTTCGCATGTTTTAGCTAGAACAGGATTTGTCTACTTGGGACCTGAGTCAGGATTGGGATACGAGGTACAGTGTTTCGCTTGCGGACTGAAGTTACGAATGGATCTTTGTATCTATAAAGATTCAGCTATTCTGGAACATACTCGATGGTCTCCGCACTGCCCTTACCTTTATATGGCCTTTCCGCCCATCACACTACGGTACAATGTTGACGGTACCTTAGAGACGGTACCTTCCAGAACAAGACATAAAAAACATAAAAAAGGAAAGATGTACAAGCTGGAGACTGCATTGCGACTAGTATAAAAAGGGGGCTATGGTCAAGATCATTGTGACTACCAAGACCGAGCGAACAAGATGAATACTTTCAGAGAAACACAGAACAAGTTGTTTAGAAAGGCACAATTCAAGTGTGAGGCTTCGGAAGTGGAATGCGATTGTGAGCCTTGCGATGGGTACGATGCTGAACGTTGTGACCTTAGCGATGCCGTAAAGCATCATGGGAACTTTGTTCTCACTGCCCCTATCATGGAAAGTGATGCTGTGCGTGTCAAACCTGAGGGATGCGAAAGTGATGCCGCTCGTCCTCTTGGACATTTTACTGGGATTCGTTTTAAAGGGGAATGTTCACCTTCACGTCTACCCCCCTACGGATGTCATCCAGCCCTGAGCAAACTCCTGTCCATGTCACCCAACCCTCATCGAAACGAACCTGTGAAAGACGAATATTCGTTCCCTGTGCGTTTGTCGGAATACTGCAACTTTGAAAATCGTCTTCAATCGTTCAAAGGAAAATGGCCTAAGTATCTACGAGGACCGACCCCCGAAGAATTAGCCAGAGCTGGATTTTTCTACTTGGGCGAAGGAGATAAAGTCAAGTGCTTCAGTTGCGGTGTGTCACTTCATTACTGGGAACCGCAAGATTCGGCCTACGTAGAACATGCTCGATGGTCACCGAATTGTCATTACTTACCCTTAGTGGGACCAAGACATTGAAGTAACTTACCATATAATCTGTTCATGGATACTTTACAAGAGAACATTCGTGCTTTGCCTGTGGAGTTGAGAGAACGCATTTACCGAGAGCTGGTCAAAATACAAGTGAAACGTAAAGAACAATTGCATCCGTTACGTCACCGGTGTTTGAACCACTGGTACCTTCAGGCTATACAAGGACTGATTGAGTTGAAAGTGTTCCATTGGACAGACATTGATCAACGACCCCCTGGTTTTAGAAAGGAATGGTTTGGTGTTGACGATTCTATCTACTACATTGTAAACGTACTGCATCGAATTCCAGAGGAAGAGTTAACCAATTACCAACATCTCGAACACAATGTCAACTTGGTGAAAGAGGAAACTTCTGAACGAATTGTAACATGTAAATTAGTAACTAAACGATTTAGATTCGACAATGAATTGAAACCATGTCTGTGCAAACAGTACATGTCTTGTGTCAGACCAAAGAGGATTTAGCATGACCTATTCATGGATACTTTACAAGAGAACATTCGTGCTTTGCCTCTGGAGTTGAGAGAACGCATTTACCGAGAGCTGGTCAAAATACAAGTCAAACGTAAAGAACAGTTGCATCCGTTACGTCACCAGATCTTTAACCACTGGTACCTGAATGGTATAAGAGAACTGATTCGTCAGAAATTGTTTCAGTGGTCAGACCTTGTTCAATACTTCCAAGCCCCCGATGATCCACGTGTTGATCATTTTTGGTTACTTCGAGATTCACCTAGTACAACACATTGAGGAAGACAAGGTAAAGGATTACAGACATATTTTACGTGGAATCTACTTAGCGGAAGAGGAAACTTCTAAACAAAGTCTGACGTTTCGGTTACAGTATGCAACATTTAGATTCCCTACTGGAGAACGAAGATGTCTGGCTAGAAAGTACGTGTATTGTTTCCGAAACAAAGAGACTATAAAAACAGGCTGCCATGCCACGACTTTTATCGCATGTAATCCAACAGATTCCGTGGAAGGAACTCAATGACCATATTCAAACCGTGGATCATTACCATCGATTATTACAAGAGCTGTATCCATTCAATTTGGGACGACAAGTGGTGTGTGTCTTAGTGACTTGTTTTCTGGGATTTCGTTTACTAGCCGATTCCTTGTGGACTCTTTACGATCAGTACTTACCACCCTCAATGGCCTTAAATGGTCACGAAAAACTCCTTTTGCTCAAAGCCTTGCGGTTTCATCTGGATACTTCTCGACCTCTACGGGAAAAAAAGATTCGTCAACTTTTAGCTACCCAAGACGTGTATGACAATGTGTGTGTAGCTTGTGACTTACATCCCCATTGGACAGATGTCCGTGCCTGGAAAGAATGGGATTTTGAGGCTTGGACCCAAGAAGTGGCCCAGTATGCACGACAGTTGTTCAAGGAAAAAAGTTACTTTTCAACCCGTGTTAGTGACGGTGCCAGAAGAACCCGTCACCCAGGACGGGACTGTCGTGGACAGGCCTGAAAGACCCTTTCGGGAGGACACTTGTGTGACCTTACCCCCTACTATAGAACTGGTTAGAACATTACCCAAAACATGTTGTTGTACAGACACTTGTGTTTATTCCACGTTAATGGTTATCATGTGCCTTTTATCCTTGTACTTAAGCCTTTGGCTTTTATGTATTTTTGTCTTTCGTATTCATGTTTGAAACATTCAATAAACGTGTTCTGAAAAAGTATATAAACTCTTGTCTTGTTTGTTTTCGTGTCACAAGTGACATTTCTCACACTATGGCTACCTCTGCTGTCTCTGCTCCCTCTTCCTCTACTGTCAAAGTCATCGACGAACACTTAGATCGTGCCAGTTGGGAGGCTTTGTATCCTCGCCATCCCTTTAACATGCTCATTGCTGGACCTAGCGGTTCAGGCAAAACCGAATTCGTCAAACGTTTGATCGAACATAAACATCATTTGATCGATCGGCCACCTCAGCGGATCGTGTGGTGTTACAAAGAGTGGCAATCGGCGTACAGCCTCTTGCGAGAAAGTCAAGGCGATTCCATCGTGTTTGTGGAAGGCATTCCTAAAGAAGACGACGGCATCGTCTCTGACTCCCGTCAAACCCATTTGGTCATTTTCGACGACATGTTAGGAGAAGACGAAGAAGAAATTAAACTGTGGTTCACGCGCAAAGGGCATCACCGTAATGCCAGTGTCGTTTACATCACCCAAAATTTGTATCAATTAAATAAAGCCCATCGCACCATCAGTCTCAATGCGCATTACGTGGTCTTGTTTAAAAGCCCTCGAGATAAATCGCAAGTGCAAGTCTTAGCCAAACGGTTAGGAATGCCTTGGCTAACTCAGGCGTACGACGATGCCACTCAAACACCACACGCATATTTACTCGTCGATTTGAAACCTACAACCCCCGAGGATTTGCGATTTCGTACCCACTTGTTTCACCACTGGTGCCAAGACGGAGGGCCTGTCCTGTACACGTCTCCGTCCTCGACTTAATTTCACTCCACATAAAAAATCTATAAAAACCTCAGACCCTTTTTCGTCTGTCTCACACAACGTCAACATGACGTCCCTTCAGTCGCATCTTCCCGTCAAATTGATTCGTGCCTTGTATGGCATCAGTCGAGAAAAAGATCCACAAACACGAGCCCGTGTCTTAGAAGCTAGTCTCAAAGAAGTCTTACGATGGTTCACGGTGACGGCACGTCAAATACTCCAAGGAATCATTCAGATTCCTCATCAAACCAAACGCTTTTTCGATCGAAACAAAGTCGCTTTGGTCCAACTGGCCGATCCCCGCATCGACACTCAAACCAAAAAACAAATCATTTTGAAACCTGGAGGGAGCGGTACTCTAGGAGGGGTCATCATTCGCTCTCTCTTAAGATGGGATCCTAATGCCCCCAAAGTTATCCCCAAGAAAAAAGTCCAACGAAGCCCCAAGAAGAAAAAGAAAAAGACCAGGTCCCCAAGGAGAACTTCTCCAGTGGCGGGACCCTCCTCTGACCAGACACCACCCCGGAAAAACAAAAGAAGCCCCCAGAAAAAGAAACAGAGAAAAAGTCCCCAGAAAAAGAAAAGTCCACAGAAGAAAACTAGTCGCAAGAGAGGCACTTCGGCCAGGACGCAACTTTACACTCGCAAACCACGACCTGCCACGGCAGTGACTGCGTCTCCGGCATCCTCACGTTCATCCACTTCTCCGTTGATGACACCAAGAACTGAAGAGTACTTGGAGACGTTGATCACACCAAGAACTTCTCCGTTGATGACCCCAAAAAGAACTTCCCCAGTGGCAGGACCCTCCAATTTAGCGGCAGTGGCTGCTGCTCACAAAGTACCTTCTCCCAAAATCAAAGTTCAAGAAAGATCGGGCATGTTACAAAGTTTACTGGATTTGTCCAAGCAAGAACTGGCTCGATTTAGTCCGTTACGTACCCCTGCACGATGTGTCATGCCTGTCCTCAAACTGATACGACGTAAAGACAATCAGTGGCGACGCGTTCCAGTATAAAAAAGGCCTGTGACCAAGTCGGGGTATCAGTGTTTTTTGTTGCTCCTGAAGACTCAAAGATGTCACCCTCCAGAAAACCCCAAGGAAAGAAAAGGAAAGGACTACCACCACGTTTAGTCAAACATGGGGACATGTTATCTATCCTGTCCAAAGCTTCTCCACCTCTACGAAAAAAACTCATTCAATCGGCCTCCAAAGAGGTCATCGATACCGTGTGCGAATGTTGTTTGAACGTCTTGAAAGGCACTATCCCTTTGTCCAAACACCAGAAACAATGCTTAAGCAAACATCGTCACGTTCTTCGCCAAATGGTTCAAAAGAAAATTCCCATTCGTCAAAAGAAGAAGATGTTGGTCCAACGTGGAGGCATTTTTCCCCTCTTGTTAGGCCCCATACTGAAACGAGTCTTGGGAACCATGTTGGGAGGACTGGTGGGAGCAAGATAAAAAGGCCTTCGGAAGTCCCAAGATCTCAGAATCGACCCCTGACAACCCAATGGAAGGACGAAAACTAGCTTTAGTACCTTACAAACGATGGATGGAATACCATCGGTGGCAAGAACAACGTACCCCGCATTTACCTCCCAATCCCAATTTGAGCGAGATGTCCCAGTTACAACACGAATTGCAGTCCTTGATGGATCGCCAAGATTTGTCTGAAACAGAAAAATCGCAAAAGTACGGTCAACTTTTGCAACGACTGCAACTCTTTCACCAGAAAGCTTTAGACGAAACAGCTCTACCCACTCTGAAAGATTTTAAGACCTTGATGAAAAGTCCAGCACCATCACCAGTACCAGTACCAGTACCACCAGTACCAGTGACCAAGACAGAAAAAGGAAAAGAAGAAGAAGAAGAAGAAGGGTTTCAAACTTCACCAGAAAAAGTACGCAAGTTAACAACACCACCTACCTCCAGAATTGGATGGATTAAAAAGATGATGGCCACCCCTTCTTCATCACAAGAGAAAAAGAAAGTGAAGACAGAAGTGAAGACAGACGTGAAACAAGAACCGATATCCCCCGCTCAGACATCCTCCTCTTCGACACCTATTGCCGGTCGCACACGCAGAGCATTGCAATCCAAGAAAATACCCCAAGAGAAAAAGAGTAGCATCCTCCAAGAGTGGGTGTCTTATTAACACACCAATCAACACAAAAAAATAAAAAATGGAAAAAGTCTTAGCCGGCATTTACTACGATCCCTCGCATCCTGCAGGTTACGCAGGAGTTCAAAAATTGTATCGTGCTGCCAAAACGCGACTGAAAAGTCTCCGTTTACCTCAAGTGCAACGATGGTTACAAGAACAAGCTACCTACACTTTACACAAACCCATTCGACGCAAGTTTGCCAGAAGTCGCACCCGAGTGGAAGGCATTGATCATGAATGGCAAGCCGATTTAGCCGATGTCTCTCATTTGGCCAGCTATAATCGTGGCTACAAATATTTGTTCTGTGTCATCGACGTCTTTTCCAAATTTGCCTGGGTCGTGCCCTTGACTTCCAAATCGAGCAGCGAGTTAGTGCGAGCCCTGCAACGGGTTTTGAAACAAAGTGGTCGTCACCCTCTTCGATGGCAAACGGACAAAGGCACCGAATTTCTGAACCAAGCTTTCCAAAAAGAATTAAAGAAACGTGACATTCATTTTTTTACCACCGAGAATCCCGAAACCAAAGCCAGCATCGTGGAACGTTTTCAACGCACTTTGAAAGAACGCATGTGGAAATATTTTACGCATCACCACACTCTGAAGTACATCGACATCTTACCGCGTACAACCAATCTTACCATCGAAGCATCGGACGTGCCCCGCAAGACGTGACTCCCGACAACGAAGTGTTGGTGTTTGAGCGCCTGTTTGGTACGTCCCCGACGAGGGCTGTCCCCAAGAAAAGTGGAGAGTTGGCCCTAGGAGATTGGGTGTGCATTGGCAAAACCAAACGCACTTTTGACAAAGGTTACTTACCTAACTGGACGACCGAATTGTTTCGCGTCACTGGACGAGTGCATGGTCGTCATCCTGCCGTCTATAAATTGGAAGACATGAACGGAGAAGTTCTCAAAGGAACGTTTTATTTGCCCGAGTTACAACGTGTCACCAAAAAAGAAGACGACGTGTACGACATCGAAAGCATTCTCGAACGCAGAACCCGTAAAGTGGGCAAACGACGTGTCAAAGAAGTCAAAGTACGTTGGAAAGGATATCCACCCAGTTTTGATTCTTGGATCGACGCTTCGCAAGTCATCGACTATAAAAAGAAGTGACCATCATGCCCTTTCACACAGACGCAGCTACGTCGACCACTCCTCCTTCACCTAGTTCTTCTGTGCAAGATTTACAAAAACAACCCTTGTGGGTGTGGTGTGGAGAACGTGTGCCTAAAACGCAAATCGTCTTTTTCTGCCAAATCTTCGTGGTGTATTGTGTCATCGGGGCAGCCATTGCCAATTTGAGTTTGCAACAAGGAGACAAACAATTGTGGACCATTTTATTGAGCAGCTGCATCGGTTACCTGCTTCCTAATCCCTCCCTGAAATTCTCTTCCAACGGGAACCACGGGAACCTTGTATCCAGTGCTAGTGCCAGTCACCACTCCAACCACAACCAGAACCCCATTTTGAGCGGAGACACGCCTATGACGTCCAGTAACCCCTCGGACAGCCACAGAACTCTGGAATTATGAGTCACCAAAACCAATTTTACTTAACCTTACCCAGCGACAGTTCCATGGAGGTGTTTCCCCACAACACGTTGTGCTGTTACACGGCCAAATTACCTCAGGCCATCCCCTTAGATCACGAAGCCCATTGGGAAGTGGCTTTGGTAGAAATGATTCACCCGACACAAATCAAAAACATCACTGAAACTCAAAACACTTTTTACGTCGAAATTTTCGACCCAGCACTGCAGCAAACCATGACGGGCAGTCCTCAACATAACTCACATCTTGCAAAGGACCTATTACCCCGCAGCAGCAGTGACTCTTCTCCTCCTCTTTTCGTTTATCACTTTAAAATTAACTCATTCCATTATTTTAGTGGTCAACATCTGGTGGAGGCCATCGCTGACAAATTCTATGCAACCTTTGACAAAGTTCTGACCACAGCAAAAAAACGTGTCACCATCGAGTACCACAAACAGTCTCATCGTCTACTCATCAAATTTGATAGTGAGGATAGAAGTATACGTATTAAATTTTGCCCTGGATTGTATGACATTTTGGGTGGAGACCTCAGTATGGTCACGGATAAGCAGACCAAAAAAATTAAAATGGCAGAGATTGACAACGACATGCATTTTGCGAGGTATTTTCGTTTCCCGGAAGAACTGAACCAAGGACTGAATTTGATGTTCGTGTACTCCGATGTGGTGGAGTACAACGTGGTGGGACACACCTCCGTACCATTACTGACTGTCATTCCTTTCAAAGTAAATTCTGCCACGGCCACTGACGAGGAAGGTGGAAACACTTACCACGTTCACCGCGAATTTGTCCATCCTCACTATTTGCCTGTCAGCAAGTCTTATTTGGACACGGTCAACATTGCTATAAAAGGAGATTTGGGACAAAATATTCCATTCACCAAAGGAAAAGTCACGGTGAAACTCCATTTTCGAAAACGGTTTTCTCACGACTCGTAAATCATGTATCCAGTGTACCGAGGGGTTGCACGACAGCGAGGACACGGTTTAGGAGATATGTTAAAATCGGCCTTTCGTTCGGTGGCCCCGGTGTTGAAACCGATGGTGACACGCGGATTGCACGCCTTGAAAGATGCGGCACTGACGCAAGGCAAAGAATTTCTCCAAAATGTCATCATCGACAAACAAAACCCTAAAGAAGCCTTCATGAGGGCAGGCAAAAATGTCTTGCTGCAAACAGGCAAAGACCTTTTGGGCCGACGAGACACACCTATAAATGTCCTGCACGCTACCGAGTCAGGCATTCAGCAAGGACAAGGCGGAAAGAGACGACGAAGAAAACACCCTTTCACCAGACTTCAAGCGAGAAAGATCAAGAAAAGAAGAACCGTTCGAGACTTAGACGTTTTCGATTATTGAGACACAGAAAAAAAATGATGCACCGAGAATCTTGCGCTTGTTCCAAGTCGGAACTGGACCTGTTTGCCATGCCCCCTACGATGATGACGATGCAAGAATCCCAATGGGTGGAATTTCACCCCGTCTCCTCACTGACCGATTCCGCTCCCATCGAGTTTGATATTAAAGGACAGCCCGAAGATTACATCGATCTGAATAGCAGTTACTTGTACCTGAAAGTCAAAGTTCTAGATAAGACTGGAACTGATATAGACACTGAAGCAGTAGCTCCCGTCAACAATTTCATGCATTCCTTGTTCAGTGGAGTAGACTTGTACTTGAATAACAAACTAGTCAGTAGCAGCATGGATACTTACCCTTATCGTGCCTACCTGGAAAATCTCTTGACGTACGGAATAGATGCCAAGAATACTCATCTCAATGCCTGTGTGGTATGGGAAGCTGACGAACCTACCAAGTTTGAAATATTGGAAACTGATGAAAAGAAAGACAACAATGATGGATTTCCAGAACGAAGAAAGAGAATCACGGGAGTGGACACAAGTTTAGAACTGATGGATCGTTTGCATTTGGACAAGTGGTTGCAAGAGAAATATTTGCTGAATGAAGTGGATGTCCGCCTGAGACTGAATCGGAGCAGTACCGCTTTCCATTTATTGGCTAATACTGACGAGTACAAAACCAAAATCCAAGAAGCCAGACTCTACGTACGACGTGTGGAAGTGTTACCTAAAGTAGGAAACGACATCAGTTAGACGTTGAGCAGAACGACCGCCAAATATCCCATACGACGCGTGGAAGTGAAAACCTTCACCATTCCCAAGGGGCAACGATCCATGATCGAAGATCATCTGTTCCAAGGACAGCTACCCAAACGTTTGATCGTTGGTATCGTCGAGAATGAAGCCTTCAACGGAGCTATCGCTAAAAATCCTTTCTACTTTCAACACTTTGGCGTGTCCAAAATCGAAGTCAGTCGCGATGGCAAGACCTTGTGTACCAGACCTTTCGAACCTGACTTTACCAAGAAGAATTACTTGAGATCGTACTTGTCCTTGTACGAAGCCACCGGACAGTTAGGAACCAATACCAGTCACGGCATTACGTACGATGATTATGCAGGAGGCTACGCTTTGTGGGCTTTCGATTTCACTCCAGACCAAGGCAGCGACGAGGGACATTTCCACCCTATAAAATCTGGCCAGATTCGTGTGGAAATTCAGTTTACAAACCGAGACCCTGATGTAACGGTGAACGTCATCCTGTATGCAGAATTCGATAATACCATAGAAATCAACAGTTTGAGAGAAGTCATTCTAGATTACTAGAAACCATGGAAGACTGTTATCCCTCTTTACCTAGTGGAGAAACTTTGGAGATGGAATGTGAGGAGACCGTGGAAGAAGAATCCCAAGACAAAGACGAAGAAGATATCATGATGAAGTCGAGATGGCCAGAACAAGAAGCCCATTTAGTCTGCTGTTTTGCCAAACACTTGGTCGAAAAAATGACGGAATTGATCAAGAAAGATTGCTATGGCTGTCAAAACGATCATCCCAGTCAAATTCAACACGACACATGCCTGATGTTGAGTCAAGAAGAAAAATTGGACGAGTATCTGGACGAGGCTTGGAGTCTCATCTCGGACGAAGACGTGTTGCACCAGTGGTATAAAGACTTGCGTGAACATTCTTGTCCACCATTAACCACTCAAGAGATCGATCGCATCGAAGCTGTCCTGAATCAAAGTGAGGAGACGAAACGAAGAAACGGTTATTTGTCAGACATTTTCAAGCAAAAAGTCAGGATCGAATTGACGACTTATTATTACCTGTGAAGAAGAAAAAAACAACACACAAATGGATACCTGGGAACTTTATTACCTTTTGAACCACAGTTCGTATACGGCTTCTTGGAATCCTGTCGTCTGTGCTAAAGATGAACTCCCTCATCGCAAACCTAAAGACCATCTAGTTTACGTGATCAACACGGACGACAGTCATCTCCCAGGAACCCACTGGGTAGCCGTCTACTTTCCTCAAGAAGGATGTGTGGAATATTTCGATTCGTACGGATTGCCCCCTTTGGAAGACGATATCATCGACTTTATGAGAAGAAATGCTCAAACCACCCGATTCAATAATGTGAAATTACAAGGCACAGATTCCTTGGTGTGTGGACAGTACTGTGTGTATTTTCTGCATCATCGCAGCCTGGGCTATTCCTTAGAACATTTAGTGACTCATTTTGATCCTCGTTCTTCTTCTAGAAACGATGTGAAAGTAGATCGATGGTTTTGTGACCATTATGCTTATCTTTTGTCTCAAGCTAGGAAACGTAGTGTCCATCAATGGCCTAATGATTTCCAACAGTGGAAATCACAATTTCATTCACAACGTTGTCAGCCCTGTTTAAAGTAGAGTGTGAATTGAGAAAAATGTTTGTCATTTTTTTGAAGAAAAAAATGTTTGATGTTATCATGTTGGATTATTGTTAAAAATGTTAGAGTTGTTGTTGGTTAGTGTTAAGTGATTTTTGAATAAAAAAATGTTGTGTTTTAAAAAAAATGCCTTTGTCTTTTGTTTAGCTATAAGAATGTTTGATTGATGCTCTTTAATTTCTTACTATCCCTCTCATGACACTCATTGAACGTTGCGACTCGAAATCCGTGTGGGGGATGTTTTCCTTCACGTCCGCGCTTTGACTTTAAGAACCGGGGTTGTTTCCAGTCTAACCATCCATTGTCGACTCATCCTCCTACGAAGATGTGCTCCAAACTAGCTACGCTCAACGAAGCCTACGTGAATTTGCATAGGGTCAGACACAGTCTGATACCGAAGCCAGAAGAGATAGAGAATGTGAGAATGTTAAAAGTCACTGAAGACCTGATAGAAGAGCTCTTCAGAGAAGAAGTGAACAGGGAGAAAGAAGAATGGACAGAGAAGTACAGACTTCAAAGACAACAGCAGCAGCAGCAGCAACAGCAACAACAACAACAGCAGCAGCAGCAACCTGAAGCTGACGGAGGCTTTGTCGATTGTCGTATCGACACCAAAGAGTTCTTCTTCTCTTTCCGAAGAAGCAGACCTATTGCCAGAAAGTCTATCCTCAGAGGACATCGCATTCTTAGAAACTAAAAAAGATTGCCATAGCAAAAAAACAAAAAAAAAGCCCTTTTCAGGGCTGCCCAATACTCAAGAAAAGAAATAACCATCAATTTGCCAATGTGTGTAGGTAGAGTAGTGTGAATATAAACACTAACAATTTTTTAAAAAAATGTGAGGGTATGTGTTTGTGTATAAGATTGTGTGTTTGTAAGTGCTCACGTACGTTGGTGTGGATAGTAGATTAAAATGATGTCTTTTTTGGTGTTTGAGGTGTAGATTTGAGGTTAGATTGGATTGCTTTGCGTATGTGAATAGTCTATTGAAGTGATTAATGAAAATTTTTTACAATAGTAATGGGTAGCATAAAAAGTGAGTGAGTGTTTCTTTTAGGTCCGCGCGTTGTTTTTTTTTGGTCATGATCTAGGTAAGATCAATTTTATGTTTTTAGGGGGATGTTTTCCATCACGTCCGCGCTTTCAGTATAAATTGAAACTCGCTCGGCAGTCTAGCTACCCTTGTTGATTGATCAACACCACCAGAAGAATGAACACCAGAATTGTGAAACTGCTAGAACTCCAGATGCACCTGGAATATGCCAGGCGCATAGTAAATGAACTATCCGCGGAAGCCATAGTAGTAGAGGCAAGAATAAAGAAGGAAGAGGAGGAGAGAAGAGAGAGGGAAGAGGAGGAAAAGAAAATAGGAGAGAGGATGACTTACAAGATACCAGAGAGGATTGGGGTGCTGAAGCCAATCATCCCGCCTCTGCACTCCCAAGAAGAAAGGTGAAAGGAGACTGGGGAAGAAGATGTGTGTGTGGCGCCAGGCCAGGAAGGTGCCATCATTAAATAGGTGCATCTGGAGTTCAAAAAAAACCAACAGCCCTTTTCAGGGCTACCCAATACCCTAGAAAAGAAATAACTATCAATTTGCCAACGTGTGTGTGTGTGTGTGTAGGTAGAGTAGTGTGAATATAAACACTAACTCTTTTTTCATAGTGTGAGTGTATGTGTGTTTGTGTTTGTGTTTGTGTTTGTAACTGCTCGCGTAAGTTTGTGTGAATAGTAGATTATGGGTTTATTTATTGTTTCTTAGCGTATGTGGAGAGTATAGTCTGGGTTTTATTATACGAAATGAGAAAATAGGGGGATGTTTTCATTCACGTCCGCGCGTTGTTTTGGTCATGATCTAGGTAATATCAATTTTATGTCTTAGGGGGATGTTTTCAATCACGTCCGCGCTTTAAGTATAAAACTAACAGTGCTTGCCATTGGAGCCCATTCTACGGAATAAGCAAACAAGAAGATGCCAGCAGCTTCAGCTTTGTACAACAACCTTATGGGAAGTTGGTATTGGATGGTGGATGGATTGAATGTAGCAGAAAGGCTTGAACAGGAATGGAGGCATGCAGTGACAAAAGACTTCGTCTCAAGACAAGTAATCAGCCTCCACTTAGCCATCGATATTGTAAAAGAAATGATAGAGGATGAGGAGAAGAGAATCAGAGGTTTAATTAACCCACCGTATGTGAAAGTGGGTAAGTTGAAAGAAGCGATAGTTTATGTGACGAGTGTAAGGTGTTTTTTAGAAGACATTCTAGAATGGACAGATTGGTCTTTTGTGAAGTGGGGCTTAGACAAGCTTAAGAAAGCCGAAGAAGTAATGAGAAATGTGCTGACCGAAGAGGTCAAGAAGATCAAAGAAAAGTGGTCAAAGGAAAGAAAAGAAGAAGAAAATAGAAAGAAAAAGGAAGAACTAGAGAAACTAAACGCTAACTGGATGAAAATCCAAGAGAAGTTCCGAGCCATGGGTCACCCGGACTGGATGCCGGAAACAGAAAAGAAGAAAGGAATGATGGAAAAAATAAGAGGATGGTGGAAGAAGTTAAGGAGTTAGAAGAAGAAGAAAACCCAAAGGCCCTTTTCAGGGCCACCCATATTTCTCGAAAAGAGAATGACTTTTCAATTGCCTACCCCTTTTTTTTAAAAAAAAAATTTTTTAAAACAAAAAATCCCATGTTCAATTCCCCCTTGTCCCTAAATAGACCCACACTTTATTCCCCCATGTTCAATTCCCCTTGAGGCTAAAGTGACCCAGGGTTTTTCTTCATGTTCAATTCCCCTTGAGGCTAAAGTGACCCAAGACTATTTCCCATGTTAAATTCCCCTTGAGGCCAAATCGACCCACGATTTTTCTCCATGTTAAATTTCCATTGAGGCTAAAACGACCCAAGGGGGGTCTGTAATGCTAATTCCCATTGAGGCTAAAGTGACCCTATTCACTACTATCGTTTGTGTAGTGATATGTAAATTGATTCCCTTTTGGATTTTTGAATCTGTACGTGTCCGTTCGTGAGTTTTCCTTTATCAGGTTGGATAAGGTGGTGGCAAATTCCTTATCAAATTCAGACATTCCTTTCTTAGGTATTCTTGTAGGATTTTATAGTAGTGTCTTCTATGTGATTTATCTCCCGGTGCATATATGTTAATTACGTGTATGTTGTTAATATAAATGTGTAATATCCTACCTTTTAGTGTGTCGGGTATTTCCATTTATTATTTTTTATGTTCTGGTTTAATATAAAAGCTACTCCTGATCTTGGGTTAATTGGATCTTTTTTTGCTATGAGTGTAGCATCCAAATTGTTTTCCAGGTATTGTATTACTTGAATGTTTATGTCGTGTATTTCCTGTAATAGGATAATATGCAAATTTTTCGCGAGTTTGTTTGCTTTATCGTGGTTTAGTCCATTACAGTTTAGAGACAGAATGCTCGCTCCTTTCCATAGAAAAGGTATAGAAGGGTTAAGGAGTGTTTATTCTGCATTATGAGTTGTGGTATTAGTTGTGTGTGGTGGTTTGTTAGCGGTTATGGATTTTAGTTGGTGTTTTAGTTATTGTATTGTATTTTGTCGGTGTAGTGTTTTGGTGGTCCATACTTGGGTGATTGTTGTCTTATGTGCTTGGTTGACAGTGCTGCTTCTTGTTGTTGGTGCTGCTTCTTGTTTCTGGGCGGGCATGTGAGTTTTGCTGGTTGTTGCGCACCGATTTCGTGTGAGGTTGCTTTTGGTGTTTTTGCTGGGGTCTGACATAGGTTGTTTTTCCTTTGTTGTTCCTTGTCATGTTTTTTTCTTTTTTTTTTTTTTCTTTATTTTCTTGGTTTCATTAAATTGCATGTTTTTCCTGTTCTTTCTTTTGCTTCGTAGTTCTACAGTTTGGTAATCTGTTTCGGTCACAGTTTCCTTTTTCGGTTTGCGGAGTATCGTGTTTATCTTCTAGAACTATTTCTTCATCATTTTGTATGGTTTCTTTTTCTGTTGTTGGAGTTGCTGGGGGCTGGGGATGGTTTGCTTTTTCAGTTTCCTGTTCCGGTTCGTGGTCTGAGTCATCATCATCGTCGGAGATTTGTCCAATTATGTCATCAGTGGTCGCCACCGCCGCCGCATATGTAGCTGGTCTATTTGTTTCTCGACATTCTCTTCGGACGTGTCCGTTTTTTCCGCAAGCGAGACGGGCGTGTTACGTTGCATCATGGGTACCACAAGTGTACCATGAACCCATGCATTTTAAAAACCTCCGATACTTTGTCCACGTCTGCAGCATCAATTTGCATAGTTCTCTTGCCCGTCTTCACTGTCGGGAACCCCTGCAAAGTCTCATATGTGATCTTATACGTCCAAATACCCAGTCTGGTCCCTATGCCCTCCTTAAAGAATTCCATCGGAAACTCATTGGGGTATCTGGTAATGTGGATTTCAATGTGTTTCCGTCTTGTGAGCCTAGTTATGGGTGGTGGTATTGTAATCAGGGCTGTCATTCCTTTTACAGTAAAACTCTCGAAATGAATTAGCTTTGTTTTGTTTTTAGGATAGATGAATAGGATCCCTGTTCCTATATTTGTTATGAAATCGATATTTTCAAGGGTTACTCTCCTGGCGGCTAGTGCCCCAAAAATTTCGGGGGATGCCGGTCTTTCCGCCACATGGACTTAGGACAGATCTATCGCTTCGACATAATCCCATCTTTCTGCGGTGAAAAGTCTGCCTTCTTCCGTTTCGGTGAAAGCGTGCTTGGATCAGCATTGCTTGCATACCTCTTCGCTGTTCATCTTGTAGGAATGAACACAGTATGCTTAATTGTACTGATATACGGTGAAACTTGCAATGTGGTGGTGGTGGTGGTGGTGGTGGTGGTGGTGTGTGTGTGTGTGTGTGTGTGTGTGTGTGTGTGTGTTGCGATAAGATCTGAAGCATTGTTTTCCTGTACTTAAAGGGGTTGTGCTATTTTAGTGGCAATGTTGTCACCGGTAGAATACAGAGAAAGATTGGAAAGAGCTTACCAAAGGGTTCGGCTTCCCAGCTGGTTTCCACTCCCTCCTGATCCACTGTTTACCTTCCTTTTTCCTCTAAATTATAGTGTGTTGACACTTCTTCGCCCTTTCTTCGCCCTTTCATATCATGTCTAGCTATTTATGACTTAGAAGTGACACCCTGTTTTTCTAAATACGTGTTTCTTGTATGTGTTTCCCTGTCCACCCATACAGTGTTTGATGTGTATTTGTTTTAGATAAATAATAATATAACTAATATATGAATTTGGTAGGGTTGCTTTTTGTTTTGCTCATCATATTGTTTTAGTTTCTTTATCCCATAAGCTTTGGGAAAATGACGTACTCCTTTCCTTTGGCCCGGGTTGGCCTTGGGCCTTTTTCCATTTTCCCATGGCTTTGAGCTTTGGTCTGTACTCCCCACCCCTTAGAACATTTTGTGCCATGGGTAGGTTTCTGTCCCTTTTCCCATTAGTTGTCAATAACGCGTAGTGACTTTGCCAGAGTCATTTTGTCCTGTGATTGTAGTTTATGTTTTTGTTTTTTTGTTTTTGTGTGTGTGTGTGTGTGTGTGTGTTATTGTGAGCACTGGCGCTGTCTTTGTCGAATCATGTATTGGTCTGGATGCCCTATCTATTCCTAAAATAAGATTTTGGAATATATAAGGATTTATATAAGGAATGCTTTATTCATACTCGAATATTATTATAAAATAGAAGCGATGTTACTCTTTAATCGCTCTATCTTTTACCTCACAGAGTTATCTCTCTTCAGTAATCCTGTGTTATAGTAAAATTTACATACTTGTCACGCCAACGATAAAAGCTTTAGATTGATCAGATAATTGTTCTATCCCGATTATTTTAGACCAACAAAATACCCAAAACACACTTCACGACTGTGGAAACTTCTAAAATCATATAATATATTGTATTTTTAGAAAGTTTCCACATCGGCGGTATACGTCTCAGAATAATCAAATAACTGTTCTAACAATAATTATTATAACAATGAGTATAATAACACCGAAAAAAAATAAATTAAATAAAAACTAATATAATAGTAATAGCCAGCACTACCGGACATATCTTCGCTTGACAGAGTTTCACTTCAATAATACTGAAATGTAATTTTTTGTTTATATTTCTTGGAGAAAGCAGATCTGGTTATAGTATTTGCGACATAATGTATTGAAGACCTGCAAATATCGAAATATTTACCGGCTGCGTTTATTGATTCAAATATTTTTTCTTCGCCAGTCTCTGTAATTAATGATACAACTGATCTTGTACTCTTACCATTACAGCCAGTATTTCCAAATCTACAAATCTGACTTTGTGTGATAGCTCGGAAATCACATAAATTATTATTTTTCTTGTCTCCATCAACATGATCGATCACAAGACCTTTCTCGATTAATCCGTTTGGTGTTGATGGAAAGAAAAGCATTACTCTCATAAATTTATTTTCGAATGTTTCAATTCGAAAATAAATTTATGAGAGTAATACTTTTTCTTTCCATTAAAACCAAACATTAGATAACCAATATTAGTAACAAAACCGACTGGTTTTGTTAGTGGACACTTTCTGTTTACACCATCACGGGATGTTTTATAACCTTTGATGACAGGATCTCTCACAAATTCTTTCTATTCCACTTGTATAATAATATAATTTGTTTCAATGATTATTTGCCTAAATTATTTTTTTTTTAAATCTTGCCATATAGTCTTCAGCGTTTCTTATAACATTATTGTTATTGTCGCAGTTAATTTTTTATCAAAATGTCTTTTGAGCTCTGTATTTCTTACCACCACGTTCCACACATAACTGTGTTTTTCCTCTAACTTTAATACCACATCTCAAACACGGCTTAGGTCCTATACTCCCTCTCCGTACACTTTGTAAATGATATCCGCAGAATTCGTTTACACAAGATTTGTCACAGGAAGTTGTAGAACCTATCATAAGCCACCTACATTTATTTATTGTTTGACTCATTATATATATATATATATATATATATATATATATATATATATATATATATATATATATATATATATATATATATATATATACAATGATTCAATTTAAATATATACTTGTCTTAATTATAATATGAACGAATTAACAGAGATTAAGATAAAGCCTTTTAGAGATAAATTTAATCTTGCGAGAATATCCCCCGACTTTCCGATGCGAGCTCTGGCTGATCCGACGAATAAAAGTTTGATTAATTTTATTCATGACGCCAAGAAAGAATTTAGCAAGGATGGTGCATCTTATGTATGGTGAACATTTGAAATCATACGCAACACCAATGGTGTTATCGATGCTACAATGAACGACACACGAGTGGCAACGATTATTAATTATCTCGATAATCGAAGATATTTTTTCAGAGTAAAGTTTATTGCATTAGCAGAAACAGACAATAATAATTCGATTATCAGTGAGAAACGTGACCCTGTCCTTCATAATGAAAAAATTGCCGTATTAAGTAAAAATTCCAAACCAGAAATGCTGACTGGTATTGACAAACCGCATTATGAAAGAGCGTATCCTGCAACCGCATTTATTTATGGACTTTATCTGATAATTGATAAACCCAGCGTTAATAATCTAAAACCGATGAAATTTTCAAAAATAAATTGTGTAGCCGAACGAGTAACGGAACATTTTAAAAACAAGATACGTGAAAACGGCTTAACTAATAAATGACATAAAATAATAAACGAGTGGGGAGAAATAGTTAAAGACATCGGAGCATCTGTCAAAAACGTCGCTGAATTAGGAAAGAAATTAAAATTACCGATAACTATAAGAACGATAACCGGAGAGATTTTATACGAATAAAAAAAAAATATCGAAACGAACTTCGATTGAAATTTTTGATCATAATGCGCATGCGTAGACTAATGCAGTAAGAATATTTCCACGAAATCGAACTGTTATAGGTTACCGAGGAGATATATTTGATTTTATTAACGAAATAATAAAAAAAGATCATGTATCCGTGTGGCTGTTTCAAAGTTCAGATAATGGAAATTATGATCAGTTTGTATGGCCTAATAGCGTTATTTATCGTACATAATCTTTCCATTAAGAAATGAAAAATCTTGCCTTGAAATATACACATGACCATCCTGAACAATTACTGCGTAATTGTTTTACCGTTCCGTCAGTCGCTGCTCATTTTGCTAGAGACAAAAATTCGTGGAAACAAACACGATTGGATTTTCTTGAAGCAATACAACGCCGCTGTATCGAATACAGACACGGTGGATTATGGAATAATAAATACCTTTATAGAGATGTTATTTCAGTTGATATGGTTGCATGTTATCTGGGAAGTTTTCTTGGAATGGGAGAGTGTTCTACGTATTTCGAGCGATTTGGACATCCAACGCACGAAATAACCAGAGAATCAAGAAACTGGACATTACCCGATTTTAATTTTACTCGATTTGCTTGTATCAAGTCATTTAAGTTTGCTGAAAATCTTCATCCGATTTGTTATGTCTGGTTTGGCAAACATTTTTCAGATAAAACGTTGGCACCAATAGTATTATTACGATATATGCTCGATGTAAAACTACTAGTATTGTTAATAGTAAGTGAAGCAATTATAATCATATCGTCCGCAGAAAGAAGTTTGGTTACCACAACAAAAGAAATATTCCGATGATGAAAATCCCGATATAACTGATTTTGAAAATAAAATCGCAAAAGATCTTGGTAGAAAAATAATCGGTAAATTCACCCAAGGAGAATCGTATGATCATAAACGACATTGTACAAGATTGATTATAGGCGATGCTGAACTAGATTTTTTAATTGCTAATACAACGAATAAAAATACGTTTATAAGTCGAAGTAATGTTATTTTTTCAGACGGAACTAAATTAGGTACAATTGTGAGTTATATTGATGGTTAGTCACCTCAGTTTACTCATTTAAGATCTTCAATGCTCGCGTACGTTTCGATAAATCTGTTATCGATGATAAATAACGTTTCTGAGTTTGCTGTCAGAGTCGCTACGGATTCATTTTTATATCAACAAGAATACAGGATTGTTAGAACAACTACATATCGGCACTTATGCTTTGTGGGGTGAAAGGAGAATAAAACAAGAAAATATATTTAATTATTCTGAATCCGCCGACGTTGAAAGTAAGGGTGTTTACTGCCACAAAAAGAATCAAATATCAAAATTATCATCTGCACCATCGGTATATGATCCTGTATCTAGACATAAAACAGTTTATCTCAATAGGCCTGGAAGTTCTGATAAAACAACTCGTGTGATTTAATTTTATAGGAATTTTGACATAATTGTATTAATACCTACACACAGACTCGCATGAGAAATGAGAGAAAGAAATATTAGATCATGCACTTATCATAAATTCTTTCGATGGAAGGGAGATAAATAGACTCCTGAACGAATGGGAGACAAATATATTCCAATGATTATTGTTTGAGATGAAATATGCCCTTTTCATTAGAAACCTTAAAGATATTTATTGATTGGCTCTTATTGAAGAATACAGCTGTAATAATGTGTAGCGATCATGGTCAACCACCGCCCTTTGTTGGATTGTCTCCACATGGATGACTGATGAATTTTGTAGATTATTATGAAGAAATAACTGATGATCATAGAGTACTTGATCCAGAATTAAGAGAGTTTAAGAAATTAATCTGGCCACAACCGAATAAAATTCAATGTGAAATAATGCGTGAAATAATTTCAGAAACTCCTATTAATAATTTGTGGAATTTATGGAGACCAATGATTTGATAGTTGCAAGTAGAAAGATAGTTCACGATACACTTCAACAAAATTATTTATCTTACATAAAGAAAAAATTTCAACTCTACCCTTACCACTGTGTTATCGACCAGCAGATACGCGACGAGAGAATATCGACGTTGATATACCAGGATCGTCAGAAAAACAACATCTTGTATTAAATGATATTGTTTTAGTTCCCGTCAGTGTTACTGAGAACGCGTTAACTATGGACAAAACTCCATGGACGCTAGGATACGCAATGACGATTCATTCATCACAATGATTAACCATCTCTGATACAAATGTTTGGATCGTCGATGATCGTATCGAATGGTCAAACTTTGTTTATCTCGCAGTATCTCGAGCCAGAAGAATATCTCAGCTGCGGAGAATTGTCATAGACTTTACAGAAACTACTGGTAATAGCGATGTTATTGACAATGATATAGTAAGAAAAAAATCAGTTATAAACAATGTGACAAAAAAAAATAAGTGCGACTTTGATTTCGATGCTGAACTTATCATGACATTGAAACAACGAAAGAATAATCCTTGTGCGGGCTGTATTACAGTAATGTTGTGGTAGAATTCAAATAATAATCCAAGACATTTTACTTTAGACAGAATTAATAGTAATTTTGGTCATAAACGCGAAAATGTAGTGCTGACCTGTCTTGAGAGTAATCGACGTCGAGGTGCTAGTTTACAAACGTAAATGCGGTGGTAATTCTGTGTCTTCATGAATTACTTGTAATTGCTTGCGTACGAATCCACGTTGAGGAGCAGTTGAATCTAATCGGTAGACTGCAGGTCTACCTGTGGACCTTACCACGCTAGAAATTGTATGTGTTGTAATACTCCAAATAGGATCAGTAGCTCTTTTTTTACCACCTTCAAGTTCACCGGGTCCATATAAATACCTGACAGTAACATTACCTAATACTGGTTGTTTTGAGCATTCATGTCCTAGCATTGGTATGTATTTTATTTTGTAATCGCATTAACGGGTTTCATGGCAGTTGTTCGAGTAATTTCATTATTTAATGCATTTATCACACTTGGTAATCTTGCAACCCACTTTGTCTGTTAATTGACGTCTTCCAAGTTTAATAGCATCATGTGGTACAAATAAAATATCTGCTTGATGAACTTCATTAGGATTGCTGACATCAAAGTTAGCATGATAAATTCGTTTAGGTGGTGGTAGGTAATTTGCCATATTGCCTGTCGTGCTAACCATTTTGCAGCAATAGAAAGTGTAACGTTTGCTGCATCAGCCAGTTTACTAATCGCTGCTCTACCTTTCCAATATCCTTTTGGGCTATAATAAATCGATTCCATTATTTTATAATAATCGGTTGATTAATTACCGGCTCCGAATAAAAATTTACCTTTCATCGCAGATCTTACGAACCAATTAGCTAATGATTCTCTGAAAGATTTATTTTTTATACAATATAATGCATCAATTAATTTTACGTACGCAATATGTCGTTGTTCTAAATCTTTACTTTTATAAGCTACATCATGAGCGTGACATGCTTTATCAATCGCGTTTATTGGATATTCACCAGGTCTTGGTTAATCTCGCTCATCAAGTCGGATATCAAGTCGGGTTCCAGAACCACAATAGTTATATCCAGGAAGATGTTTTTCTCCTGGGTATTTACCCCATGGAGTTCCTGGCAATTTTTCTAATGAAGTAGCGATATCACCACCAATTTTATTATTAGAAATAAATTTATATTTACTTGTACCACATTTTACACATTTACCTATAAGTGCACGCTTTTTATTTTTCTTATTATTGTTGTTAATCCACTTGTGGGGGTGGATGCTGTACATCGAACACAATATAGATTCATATTATTTATTATATTTCTACAACATGGATGAAATTAATTTCTCAGCGACACGAAAACAAGAGCCAGAAAAACATTTTCAGCATTACCAAATTCTATTAGAGTGATAACAATAGGTCCAACTGGGTCTGGTAAAACGGAATTATTACCTAATTTTATAATGGGATGGCTCAAGTGGGACAAGTTATATTTAGTAGCTCCGTCAGTTGATGATCAGAGATGTTATGACGTACTTAAATATTTTAATAAAAATGCAAAATTGTTAAATGAAGATGGCGATTACATTATTAATTTTATAACTGATATCGATGAAGCACCATCCGTAGACGACCTTGATGGATTTTCTAATAATCTCGTAGTATACGACGACGTAATGATGGACAAACAAACAAATCCAGCTCGGATATTTTCTCGAGGTAGGCATAAAAATACTGATCTGATTTATGTTATTCAACGATAGACACAAATACCTAAAGTGATCTGAGATAATTGTAATATTTTAGTTGTGTTTAAAGGAGTCGATACACATACTCTGCGAAATATTCATCAGACTTGGTGTAGACATGGATATGGACATGATTAAGTTCAAACATTTCTTTTCAAAAGCACAATCTGCTCCGCACGGATTTATAACAATAAATTTACACGATCCCAGAACAAGATATAGTGTATGTATTGATAAAATATTTGGTTGATATAATAATGATTTAAGTATAGCAGCAGAGAGGGTGCTACCTCAATGAAACATCCGGTGGGTAAACAAAACGAGCATAGTTTTTAAAAAACACTAATGACAAACATAAAATAATAAAATAAACTAACCCAATTAGAGAAACTCTCGGTAAAGTTAGAGGCTTCGGTTTGGCATTATTGACCTTATTTTTTTTTTTTTTCGTTTTCGTAGGAAGCTTTATTTTCCAAAAATGACGTTCTAGCAAAAGGTCTGTTCACCCTCTCTGCTGCCCAAGTGTTACTGCTGCTGCAAATTGTTGTATCGAGGCCTACATTTTCTTTACAGCTGTCATTCGGTCTTGGTGCTTGCATGGTTTCGTCAGACAGACAGCCGCATCTGCACGCATGGTACCCACGAACCACTGCTCCCTGCATAATTTGTGTTGAAGCAATAGTTGTTCCGGCTTTTGTGCACTTAGTTCACGCATTGTCGCTGGAAGATTTTGTCTCGCTTGTCGGTGGAGGAACACGTCGAATTACAGTTCCTGTAAGTGTCAAATAAAAATCTTGTCAGTTTAATCCCGGTAACAATTTTGAATTGCATTTACCGAGGTATGCCGAAAAGGTGCACACTACTAATTGTGTATGCGTGATGAAGAGAGCATAGGCATGTAAAAAGATCCTAACTCTTCACAGACAACTATTTAAAGTCCCGTATATCGCAGTGTTGATACTTTGTCAAATCACAGGCTGTTACGGTTGAACCGGCAAAGGAAGCTTGCGTCGTATGTATGATTTACCCGTGAGGAAACTTTTAAAATGACGAAAATTATATACTGCGAAGCTTTTCTTGAGGTCCAGTTGCCTACTGTTAAAATTTGGCCTGATAGAATGTCCTCGTTCACATGTTGTAATACCTAGGCGACGACGGCGATAACATTAAAGTAGTTTTAGATTCAAGGCTACCATTGCTTAACATTTATCCATATGTTAGGTTTCCCGAAATATGTACATGTACGTCAATACTTATTTTCCTGTACTTAATTTCAGCCAATCAGGCACCCATTCACTTTCTTAAATACGTTTTTTATTGTTGTTAGTACTGGTTGGTTCCGCAGGATTTTAAATAATTAAATGTCAGTGACTTATATTCGGATGTTTTTTTTTAACATTAGTTATTCCGACTCAAAGACAATTTTGCTAGAAACGTTTTGCAAAAAACCATTTTCGTCTCACCATAACTATTTTTAAACTGTCGATAACGTTTGGTTTCAATTTGGAGACATATATTATGATAAAATGGTAATTCTTTCTATCATAAAATAATACAATTTCTCTTCTGATACCGGACTTACCTATATATTTCTTGCAAAGAAAGCAATTGGAATCTGCTAGAACCTTTTATGTACTTGATATCACCTTTGCAATGAAAAAAAAAATGCTTTCTACTAAAAATGTTTGAGATCGATGGCATATATAATAAACAAACCTCCTAAATACATGGTATAAGCAAGATATTGAAAATAAATAATGGGGGCAAAAAACGATAAAAAAGAGAAAAATCGAGATGCTATGTGATGCACAGGAAAAGATTTAAACATTGTTGATACATACAAAGGGAAGTCTCTGACTCCTATGTTGATATGTAGTGTATGTCCTGAACTAATGAATTACGATGAACACTGCGCAAAGATTCCGATATCGTTATGTAGTCGTTAAGTCGATATCGAATATTCAATTCATCTTATCTTTTTCAAAATATTACACAGGGTCATTGAATGTACTTATATAAACTTGGTAGCACTTGTCTTGTTGCTTCAGATGCGCATGTCTAGCGAACGCTTATATGAGGCGTCTGCGTGTACAGCAATTGCTGTAGAAAAGGGAAGTAAGTATTGAAACGCACTGTTCCTTCCTCACAAACTTTATTTTTACTGTCATTTAGAACCGGCGTGAAGGAAACTTTAAATTTAATTTTTTGCTTGTTATCAAATGATGATTTTTACCCGACCAATTGCGTCACTGTAGAAGAGGCGGATATAGTTTCACCTCAAATAAAAAATAACATTTATGAACATAGATACAAGAACGAACTTACGAAGAGACGAAACGCTGAAAACAAATATCAAATTAAGTTCATTGTTACCGGAGTAAGATACCAATCATAACAACATATACTGATCATGTACACTCTTTTGAAAAACACGAACGACAAAGATAAAGTAACAAAATAAACTAACCCAATTAGAGAAGCTCTCGGTTTTTGTTAGAGGCTTCGGTTTGACGTTATTGACTTCTTATTTTCATTTTTCGTAGGAAGCTTTATTTTTCAAGAAATGGACCTTCCAGCAAGTGGTCTGTACACCCTCTCTGCTTCTTTTCTTTTGTTGTTAAAAATATGTCAAATTACTGTGAACTTGTAGTGCAGTATGGGGTCATACAGGGTAACTTAGATCTGGATTTGGTGTGCAGTATGGAATCATGCAGGGTACTTAGATCTATATTAATAGTATGGTATGGAGTCATGCAGGGTAACTTAGATCTAGATTTATACTGCAGTATGGAATCATGCAGGGTAACTTAGATCTAGATTTGTAGTGCAGTATGGAGTCATGCAGGATAACTTAGATCTGGATTTATAGTATGGTATGGAATCATGCAGGGTAACTTAGATCTAGATTTGTAGTGCAGTATGGAATCATGCAGGGTAACTTAGATCTATACTAATAGTATGGTATGGAGTCATGCAGGGTAACTTAGATCTAGATTTATACTGCAGTATGTAATCATGCAAGGTAACTTAGATCTAGATTTGTAGTGCAGTATGGAGTCATGCAGGATAACTTAGATCTGGATTTATAGTATGGTATGGAATCATGCAGGATAACTTAGATCTGCATTTATAGTGCATGATTTCATACTGCTGAAAGACAGGAACATGAAATTTGCCATTATTATTCTTGACATTTCACCAATAAATTTTAAAGTTTAAAAGGGGATGGAACAGATGTGGTTCATGAAGGTCAAAGGTCAAAATATTTGCTAATTGTTTAATATGGAAGAAAGTGAATTGCTTGGTCATTATTATTTTTTTAATTTCATTGCAAATAAATGAAAAGAGACATTTTTACTTTATATTTCTTTTACTTAATGTAACAGTTTTAAATTTAAGTTGACTTCATTCCTATATTCTAAGACTTCTAATTTCCCCATAATTAAGGTCATTACTCACACAATACTGCCTCAAGGCATGTTATGTAAGCAAGAGCAAAATAAGCATAATTAGCTTATTTTCATGGATAAAATCAATGTTAATGTACCATTTTGTTCAGAACATCATCATACATAATGATATGAAAAGAAGAAAAAATTTGCATAAATGTTAATATTTGTATTAAGGCGGCACTCTACAGTTTTGTATTTTGCATAGGGTTAGAATTTTAAAGAAAAAGTACAGTATGGAATCATGTAGTGTAACTTAGAACTGGATTTATTATATTATATGGAATCGTGCAGGATAACTTAGACATGGATTTATAGTACATTATGGAATCATATTCGGTAATTTAGTTTTAGATTTCAAACACAAAACATCTTCAACATGTCATCCTCTTTACATGCACAAGCAATTGTTAACATCTTTCTGCCATCAAATAAATCATAGATCCACTGTTAATTTTTGTCACCAGCACCATGATATCATCATAACACAATAGTATCATGAAGTTTGGTGTCAGATGGTTTAGAAACTGGGTTAAAGCTAGTTTGTAAGTATTTTTAAAATTGTTTTCCAGAGTCCATCACTGATGAAGAGGAGTTACAATACAACGTTGATGACCTTGAGACCAAACTGGATAATGTTACCCTGAGACTGGAGACACTGATGGAAACATGGAATCAGCCTAGCCCCAAACTCCCACAAGGAAACCAATGCAGGGCCATGACCACTATGTCAAGATCAGGAACTCCTTTCTTTGTGGGACTGTTTCCAACCCTGAGAATGCCAGGCTCGTCAGATGCATAGGCCTTCCAACTTGGCATATTCAGTGATTGCTTTATATTCTAGTGTAAGGCATTCACTTGGCATGGTCTCCATGGCAATATGAGCATATCTAAATTGAACAACATACAATTTATTGATGTAAAGACTTTATTACGGCATATTTGTGGACAAGGAAATTCATTTTTAAGGCAGTGGAAAATCCAGGAAATATCCTTCATTTCACTTGGGTGGAAGTGTATGAACCCTATTGATACTTAAGAAGAATGGTATTGTACTTATATGACTTCTTTGAGAATAAAAATATATAACAAGTAAAAACACTTTTGAAAATTTACATTAAATAAAATGAAGGTGAAGATGCTTTATTTGGCACAGTTTCCATGTTAGCATTTAAGAAGAGCTTGTACATGTGTCACTAATGGGTTGATTCATATTTTAAAATATGCGTTACTTACAATGTAACTACATGAAAAACCATTATAAAAAGTTTTGAAATGCCCCTTCAGTAATCTCTGTTGGATGCATCTGGTGTTATTCATGTTCATTTCCACATATCCTGCACACTGATATATTTTTTTTAACAAATGCGTTTCATAGGTCTAATGGATTGACAAAATTGATACAAGGTCGACTATTAAGAAGACATAGGTAAGTTTGATTTTAACTTTTTTGGCTCAAATTTGACCAGACTGTTTGCCCCATTTGACTTTCAAGTTGACCCTTACATTATGAATTTCATTTATGTTTCATAAGTTTTGAAAAACTGGATTGAACAAGGCCTGATACGAGATAAACCTTTATATAAAGTTTTGAAAAACTGGATTGAACAAGGCCTGATATGAGATAAACCTTTATATGAAGTTTTGAAAGATTGGATTGTAAAAGGTCAGATTTGAGATAGGCCTTAATATAAAGGGGATGCAAGTCAAATTAAATTTTGTATTCACACCTCCTTTCAATTTGAGTTATTGCCCCTGGAAGTTTGTCCATGCATTGTGAACAAACTTCCAATGAGTTTTTAAAAGTTTGCCATGTTTACAGGGTATCTGTATAGTTGGGTAGCATGCTTGCATTTGCCTTATTGTCACTAATTTCAGAAAGGATGTCACATTGATTGCAATAGAGGAACACAATGTAGTTACAGATTTGTAAATGGAACTCATTGTACTTTACCTTTATAAACAGGTGACCACTATGTAGAGGGGATCACTACAATAGGTTTGACTGTTAAACTTGAACCACAGCTAAACTTTTATATTTCTAGTGTAGTATCCTTGATGCATGTAATCCTGGGCATGATGTAAAGTACCAGTATGAAGCAATATTATTAAGGTTGTATCCATGTAATATTTTAATTGCATTAATTGTACAAACTCAAACAAACTGAACTTTGTATTCTCAATGGTCCGGTCAGTGATGGAAATGAAACAACCCAGAAAAGCAACTCTTGTTGGTTGTCATGTTATAAGTAAGGAACAATAGCCAGATTGCAACATGTATATGCTGGACCCTAATGCTAATTATTCGCTTCATAAATGTTGCAAGTGTCAGCCTTGCGAACAGTGAGTGTCAAAGCGATGTGTACACAGCTGGCCAGCTGGCTTATGTTATGATAGTGAAAGCCGACATCAAAAGGACAGGTGGGAAGCTAGTTGTATATAACATGGCTATAGGAACTTGTTACTGGCACCTTATTTGGCTGCGTGTGATTCACGGGAAATTATGCCAGTCTGATATCCCAATCTGATCAAATGTGATCTCCTCTATACTATTTGAAAATTAAACAGTGACCACATAGGGATTGTGTCCTGGTGGCTTGTGTTTTTACCATAATTACTAACTTTATCAGCCAGTCAGATGAAGTCTTATATCGTTAGGTTTGGGAGACTGAGCAGTGTTAGCTGAAGAGCATCAATGTATATGCTGAACCATTTGATTCACTTTCAGACTTTTGAGAGCTACATTTCCTTTATCTTATTCAAAGGTCTCTATTACATGACCCCTAAAAGGTCAATGTCGTATCTTCATGTAGGACAGTTGAGATCAAATTTTAATCTGATTGAGTCATAGCCAACATATTGAATAATCTCCATTTTCCTTGGGCCTTTTGTGAGGAACGTGTCAAAGAATTCACCATTGTCAGCTCAAAGCATTATTTAGACCAATCTGATATGTTTGCATTATTTGAGCGTTTTTGTGTTATTTTTGCTTATTTTTTATTTTATTTTTGACCTTGCTTAGCAGGTGGTGTTTTTTTTCATTGTTAATCCCTTGAAAGTAAATGGTGTTTGGGTAAGAATTAGCTGTCCTTGTTTGGTTCCTAGTTATTTTGTATCGTTTAAACAATTTTTTGTCTTATTTTTTGGAGATTAATACGAGTAAGCATGTATACAAAAAAGTTGGGTGTGATGCACACACTGCCTGCCTATTGTGTGCTGGTTGTTCATGCATAGACAGATGTCCTATTCATGTACATGTATGTAGTCTAGACAGATCAAGTGTGAGAATGGCAGAAAGCCAATACACCATTAATGGGAAGAGCAAAGGCAATATTTCCACCTTTTCATCAAAAGATGCCCTTCCACCTTTCTCAAGAGGGGTCTGGATTCCTTTCCTTTTTAGGGAAGTCAGATCCCCTGTGCGGCAGTAACAAGAAGTGATCTCCATGGTTCATGTATTGCCAAAAAAAACCAAGGATCCCTGAGGTTTGGTCCAATGCTGTCAGTGCCATCCTTGGCCCCTCCCCTGGGAGGAAAGTGTCTTGAGAGCAAGTTGTACCTTTCTGGCATCGATAAGCAGTGCCACCTCAAGGCAGGCCTAGTGCTGGTGAGTGATATAAGCTAGTTGTGTCCTCCTGATGACAGGAAAGGGCAGTAATCTCACTCTGATAGATCCGAAGTCTGCTTGTCTGTTGGATCTCTTTATCACTGGACCAGTCTTTTATGGGGCACTAACACTGGGTACCAGGCAGCTGTCTTGGGCCAACTCGAATCGCTCTTTGTTGAATGACATTATGAGCAGGCTCACATTGACATGGAAATTTTTTTTATAGTTTAGAGACTTCCTGTTTTTTTTACCTCTGAGGATGATTTTTTGTGAAATAGTGGCATTTTTAACTTATTTAGAAAAGGATATTGCAACATAGTTTAAAGTTCTAAACAATCCAACCCCAACCCCCAAATGTTTACTGGCAAGTTGATTTACAGTTTGATTTATTGGTCGATACGCACTGTGAAACTTTCTAAATATTCCCAAATTTGGTCATGACAAATGTATAGAAACGTTCTGTTTGTTAAATAAGTGCTATTAATAGAATTTGGCAGGTGGAAAATCATGTATCCCTCTTATAAAATACATCAAGTAAAACATGTGGCAAGTGATTTCTTTCACTGGGATACAAATAGTAACCTTGCACTTGAATTCTAATGAAAAACCTGTTATGGTTGATTTATGGCTGGTCAAAAGTAGTTCTGAAGGGATCTGATCTTTTTCTTTCATGGCTCTGTTCTTGACTTGTTAAAATTGTATAAACATTTTTCAATCAAGTTGGCAGGGAATAAAATGGGTTCTGTCTGTCACTTTTATTCCCAGAGCACAACTCCAAAATTGGAAATTTACTAGTGGTCCATATGTGCTTTTTGATGTTCCAAGTTTCAACATTTTAAATGCCTTCGTAACTTCCAGAAGTTTAGCATCTTTCCATTTTATGTTTTAATATACTCAAAAATACATTTACTTTGGAGGGTTTATCTTCCTAAACTTGTGTGCAATTCACTTTTACATTTTTGTGGCTGTACCTTTAGTAAACACCGGTATTGTGCTTAAGTGTTGTAAAATGCTACTACATACATGCCACCCATTATCCACACATTCTTTTCTGGGGGCAAAACTCCAAAACGGTTTCAAATCTCTAAAATTTGGTATATACTAGTGATGCTGATCCTGAATTCTTTAGTTACAGTATTTGTCATTTCTCCATAAAAAAATTGCTAATTTGTCAACTTTTCTCAAAAACCAATTTCAAGCAAATTTGGTAGATGGTACATAGGTACAACTTTTCTCAAAAACCGATTTCAAGCAACTTTGGTAGATGGCATATAGGTATTAACTTTTCTCAAAACCAACTTCAAGCAAATTTGGCAGACAGTGTATGGGTATAACATTCTCTCAAAACCAATTTAAAGCAAATTTGGCAAACAGCATACGGATATGAAGGCTTTTCACTTCTATACTAAAAATGCCAATATGCCATCATATATAGCAACCATTGCAAAAAATAGAAAATCCTTTAAATGGTTTCTTCTCAAAAACCACATAGAAGGGAACTGGATCATATTTGACAAAAATAATCTTGAAACAATGAGCTTTTGAATTTGTTAAAGGCAATGTTGATCCACTCTCAATATGGCTGCTGTTACAGAAAACAGAAGAAGAAAAAGCCCATAAATAACCTGACAGAACTTGACCAAATTAAAAAATAAAATCTAGAAAAGAAACAAATCATTCTAGCTTTTATAACATTCTAATTTAAATAAATTATGTTAATCAAACTTTACTTATTAAAGAAAAATACTACAAAAGAAAATACTGGACCCAATGAATGCATCCTGGCATTACAGCCTTTCAATACCGTGCTGATGTGCCATCAAATGTGGATAAGGTGCCAAAACTGAGAAATCTTGAAACAGTTGTTTTCACAAAGTACGCAATCAACAGCATTGGAAAACATTTCTACAGAAAGAATAATTATGATCTATATTTCTTGCCTACCATCTTCTGTATTTGGCTAATAGGTTGATGTCAGTCTTAGTTTTATCTAATTTTCAACACATACGGTTGTACTTAAAATACACACAAGTGCATATGCTGCTTGTTTATGGTTTCTTTCTGATTCTCCAGTTCTTCCACCTGTGTTAATGCCAGTATTACAAGTTCTAGAACTTTCTGTCTGATCAATATGAAGTGAAAACTTCAATTTCCTATGGTTAAAGATTAAACCATTATTTCTTAAAATGATGGTGGTGTCAAAGCCATGAAATCCGATACATAAATAAAGACAACAAGATACATTAGATTTAAATTTTATTAGATAAATAATGATCACATGTAAGGGACTAAAGTTCATATTTGGTGCAAGGGATCATGTTGTCATGACAACAAACATGCATGTGATTGCACAAGATGCAAGGATTTTATACATATGATTGGTCGAAAGGCTAGGTCAAAGGTCACCAGGGTCATGACAGAATGTATTATGTGTTATGTATGTAAGATGAACATTTTCATGTAATATTGTATTTCTACATATTGCAACAATGAAACCAATTGCTTAAAAGACATGGCTGGACAGAAAAGGAACAAATGATTTAGTGCCAATGCAATTGTAAAATGATTTGTCTGAGGACACAGCAAAGCAGCCAACATCGGCTGATCTGAAGATCAAGAGCCCAGCATGCTGACCTCTGCGCAGAGGAGCATGAAATCGAGTCAATATTTTGTCATTTTGATAAAATGAAGAAATGCGTCCTTTTCCATGTCTATTTTACATTCAATTACATCCATCCAGATGTCATGTACAAATACATCTTTGACAATTTGCTAAACCTTTCATGTTTGAAACTTTTCCCTTACAATTCTCAATAAAAACTTAAAAGCTTGGAAGTACTAACATTACGTGTGCATGATACGTGAATATCTGTATTGTCTGGGGGTGGGTGGAGACAGATATTTGGCAACCTCTGACCTTGACCCCGCTATATACATGAATTGTGTAGAGTAGCTTCTAATAATTTACAGAGAAACAGTTGCCAAGTAAATTTTACTGCCCGACTGGAAGAGATGCTATTTTAAGTGTGCAGTAAATTGCAACATTAAACATTGCAACTGATCTATACAACTTGTTACATGACGCAATAAATCACTAAATGGCATTAAATCCACAACAACTTAAGAATACTTCAAAATCGTATCCATTCTACCAACAGAGATGAGTAAAACTGCTGTCATGTGCAAGAAAGTGAAATTAAAATGCCAGCTTATTATTTTACCATTATTTTCTTATTATAAGTGCAAGAAACATCAGGATTCTAATATCTTGTACAATGATAGAAGGCGATTGCATTTTTTTAAATGTATTGCCCTATACTCAACATATTCTTTAAAATATGCTCAGCAAAATTGCAAACTTGCAAAATGTAAATTTCCATGTATGAATCAAATAATATGTATTTTTTTGGTCTATCATTATTGCACAATATAAAGTTTGCATCTTCCCTTTACAAAAACTATATGCCTCGTATACACGTGTAAAATTACAAAATGGGATTATTGCCTTCAGAAGAATATCAGAAAAGGAATCTTTGAAATTAATCAGCTTCAAACTCCACTCAATGGGAGCAACGTAACTATTTTCATCAGTTAATATACTGTAAACATAAACTAAATCGGAGACAAATCTGAACAACTTCTGGAGGCACCTTCTTTCAAAACAGGACAAGATATAAATCGGGGAAATACCGAACATTATTTTTAAAAAGTCATTAAAAAAAACCTTAAATTTTCTCTGCAAATGTTAAATTCATATGTAAAAACCATAAAAATATCTCTTACAAGACTGAACAAGTTTAAATTCATTGATTTTTATGTTAAAACATGAACATACTGCTAATTAACGACTGGTACCTAATTTCAGATCCTGTTCATAATGCATCAACAGATCAGTTGCAATCTTCAGTGTGCCAGTCAGTGCACATAAATCAGTACAGATCACAATAAATAGATATGATTTTGACTGGCAACAAACACATGATGTTGCAGTTATTGCTTACATTTCATAAATAAATGTTAGCTTTTACAGTAACTGAAATAAATAGCATATTAATAAAATGTTGTGTAGTTATACAGGGTAATAATATACTGTACATACAATACTGCTTAGAAATCTGAAGGCTCCTATAGAAAGTTTGGGTTTGACATATTTTCATATCCAAATAGTATCGATCTGGGTATGACATCACATTACAGGATGTCAAATCTGAGTTAGTATTGTCAAGTGAAACCTGTTTTACATGGCAAGGCCAAACGGTGAATAGAGCATAGAAGCAGACCTGCAGAGTACAGTGCACCTGCTGATCATGTTCTACATTGTCAGGATTATACAACTCTAGGCCCATATTTACATACTGTACATCATAATATATTCACGTAAATCTTCTAATTAATTTGGTACATTCTCAGCAGGGATGGGTGGGTTTTCTGATCGATAATATGCTACAGAGACTGGGCTACCAGAATGCATGGTACAGATACATTTAAATTAGATAGCCCAGCATATATACAGCATATCCTTTACAAAGGGATAATAATTGTTATTGGCACAAACAAATTTTAGGGAACATCTTGAAACTTAGTTTACACACTTATTTTGAGTTGCTAAATTTAAGTTTCACATCAAATGTAGTATTATTTATTGTTGTGGGTCTCAATTTTCGTGGCTTTGAAGGAAGAAAAAAAAAAAAAGACATTTTCATGGGTACTTAAATTTGTTGTCTTGATTTTAAGGATTAACCTCAACAAAAACCTCAAATAAAAACTACAAAAAGAACAAAAATTTGAGGACAATAAATTAGTCACTTAAAAGGTTAAAACAGTACTAGCACCTGTATCAGCACAAATTAAGCACCTGTCAAAATCATTCATTTACACTCTAGATCAAAGGCAGCCGATGTAACAAACATCACTAAGCTACTAATTGCTGCTTATTTAAGTATGCGTGTATGATCTGTTCCTTAAAACCAAGTCCATAATGTTGCACCATCACTTTCTATAGGCCATGGCATTTACATAATGGCTTAAGAATGGAAAAAATAAACAAATTTGGATAATATCATTCCACATGAGAAACAAACATGTGACCAGAGCCCATCAAAGTCTGAAAAACCAAACTGAAAGAAAAACAAAAAAACACCCAAAAACAATGGAATGACTCCTCTGTTTTAGTCTACCTCATGTAAGAGCGAAGTTCAACCATTAGACTTTACTGAACAAATCATCAAATAAAACAATCTTTAGCTGAATGGACAACTGTGGGTTACACAAAACTGAGTGATAGATCGAACCTAATTATCTGTGGCTTTGAGAATGCTGGACTTGTTTAATTAAAAAATTTCAAGATTATTTAACAACAAACTTTGTGTGTACACGGTACTAGCCAATTTGAGCAACTTGATGTTGATACAGTGGTTTTGTCCGAAAATCGTTTAAGTGTGATCATTAATAATAAGCCATAATAAGTGTATATACCTAGTATTTCAAGGTCATTGTGCCTTACCCAATAGTTGCATTAGTTTACAGCCATGCTGTTCACTGGGATTAAACATGCATGGATAAAATGAGACATGCTTTCATGAGAATTTTAAGTTTTTGACACTGATTGAAAGAAGACTCAAATCAAACTTTAAATTATAGTACAATTTCTCTTTCTTTCTTTCATTTTCATTATTAAGATTGTTTGAATACCATATGTTTTTGCTACTTTCTATTCAAGTCTATTCTTCTTTATCTTGCAACATACTGGATACAGTACAGATACGTGTTCATTCAAACAAAATAAAATGCATCATAATTTTTAAAGGTGAAAATAAATGTTTAAAAGCTTATTATTTTTTAATCACACTTCAAAAACAAAAACAATATAAATTTATCAAAAGGCCTTACCATATACTGCTAATTTTTATTGTGTCTTAAAAGTGTGGTTCTGGGCAACAAAGAAATCCACGAAAATTGGTACCCCATCAAAGTTAGTTATACTACATTATAATCTTAATTTGGCTTTATTAAGAAACTTTTTTTTTTAAACCCTGCTTGCATATCTCATCATCGTTGCTATTGGCCTTAAAAATTCTTCAAAATTAATTTTGTTTTATAAAGATTTTAATTAAGTTCATAAAAGTTTTGGGACTTACAGTAGTTTATAGTGTGAGTCTACACATTTCAAGCTGGCCCTGTCATGCAAATTCAGTATAGAGCTAAACAAAATTGTCGATTTTGGAGACAGCAAAAAAAAAACTAAATCATAATCCATCCTCAATCCAATGAATGCATTTACTTTTTATCAGACTATCATCTGAAACATAATCTACCAAAGATAAAACATATTTGGCCACTAGAATGATCAATTCAGCATGGCTTAGAAAACATCAAAATTAACTTAATACCAGAAAGAACGATAAAAAAGATTGTGAATGTTCCCATGCTGCAATGTCAACATGTCTCAACAAGATGACATTATCATGCTGAACAGATTCAAAGAATGTACGACTTTCTGGATCATTACTGAGCCATTCTGCAATTAATTAATGTCATTATAGGCTAATTTATTTTGTGCAAATTCCAAGCCTCTTAAAGGTAATTAAATGAAATTTTAAATTTCAGATTTCATAACCAATATTTCTTTCCCAACCCTAACTTATTAACTAACTGATCAATACAGATCTTTTTTCTTGAAAACAAAAATGGTGACTTGCTATGTAATACTTATAGCCACCTATCACAAATACAGGGCAAACCTGCAATTGTTTGTGCCTGGCAGGTGACTGATTTTTTTAGAGTAGCAGTCCTACGTTTTATTGTCCTGTTTGAAGTGGAGGTCAAACACAATGTCTGAAGTACTAGAAGCTGTACAGGTAACACCCATGTTTAATTTTTTATGCTAAATGCAGTAGAACAAAGGCAGATGTACCACTTTTATTGATGGCATATTTATCTAGATGTTAAGTCAACTTTAACTGTAAAAAAAAAAAAAAAGCATCAACAAAATTAAATGTTATATTTTTTTACAATTCTATTCCATGGCTTTCTTTTCTGCTTGTCATTATAACCACAGTAATTTTTTCAGCTGTTATTGCTTAACTCTTTGTAAAGAAATTGTATCTAAATATTTCGCAAATCGTTCAAGTTTCAAATATTGAACAGAACTCCCCAAATTCAAATATGCAAGATTTGGTTTTGATTATATATTTATGAAATATTAATGACTATTCTCTGCAGACAGCAATCAGATTTTTCAGAAAATTAAATTATTAATGACCCTTCAGGAATCTGAACTTAAATAACACAATTTTGTTTCATGCTTGCAAAGCAAAATTTCATCAAAGCTTTTAGATTTAGTGGTTTCTTATATTTTCCATTTTCTACATATTCATAATTACAAGCTATGCAAATTACTTTTTTTTAAATGTGGTGTCCATACTCAACCCCTTATATTTCCAGAGCCGAGATATAAAACTGAAGTAACAATTACAACTTTTGGCTCTCTTTCTTTACTCTGGAAGTAAACTTTATGCTACTGAAAATATTTTGGATATACCTTGGATTATAGTTTGTCTTGCAAATTCAGATCGGTGCTATAAATGACTTTCAAAGTAACTCCATGGTAAATGCATGTCAATGTTTGCTAAAGTATTCAAGGTCATTTGGGTCAAGAGCTAATACTATGAGAAAAAAAATCACCTTAAATATATTTACAAGTTATATTTCTAACTAATTGAATTTTCTTCTAAAAATACAAAGAAACATTTGTTGTAAACACAAAATCTGTACATCTATTTTACAATATAAATAACATAATAAACAGCTGACACCATGCACAACATGTGCACCTCTTTATACAACACTGTTATCATGGCAACTGTGTGATAATAAACAAAAACTAATGAACATGTCATAAAATTGCTGTGTTCAAAATAAAAATGAAACTTTGCTTCAGTTAATGCATACTCTTTTAAATTAAAAATCTTAAAGATATAAATAACAACAGTAAAAGTCATGACAATTGTTGCAAATAAATTTTTTTTGGCCTTTTTATAAATAAATGAGGCAAGGAAAATGGTTCCCATCTTTGACAAAAGTGCAGTAGATGGCAGGCAAACTGATTTATTAATGCTGACAAAAGTGTAAACTGTTCTAAACCTTTATTGTGGTAGAGAACTTAGTAAATTATATCTATTTACTGCATTTATAATTTCTTTGGAAACAATCTTAGGCAAATCATTGGTTGCTCTACTGATGCTGGGATGTGGACTGTGCCAATACTAAACATACATGTATTTTTGTATGGATACATCATTGTCATAGTGCACTCAAGGATAATTTGTTATGCTTTAACTATGCATCACTGCACTATAATTAATCAAATGGTAGTTCTGATATTGCAACTTGAAGACTTTTTAAATTTTCAACCAAATATATAACAATGTAATTTCTTTTCTTATGGATACCAACTTTATTCAACTTTTGCAACTGTTATACATTTTTGATTTATTACACAAAAATTATGATTATTAAAACTGTGTTTATAAGTATAGACAATTTATCTTTGGCATAAAAGTTTAATTTCCAATTTGGAAGCCAGCTAATTAAGACTAAGACACTGAATGTTTAGTAGTAATAGTTTGTAATCCCACTTGTGACCATTAAGAGACTTGTAAAGTTATAAAGTATGAAGCCTTTCACAAAAACTGCATGGCCATGGCAAAAACTGGTCTTATTATTGCTATCCAATAGTATAAGAGAAAAATACTGATGCTAATTACATTGCCTGAGCAAATTTTAACGGTAAGAATCAAGCATTTATCTTAAAAAAATCAAAATGTTCATCTTTTGCTAACAAACATTATGAAATACTTAAATTCCCAACAGTAAACTTTAATTTTTCATATGTGTTGTGTCTAATGCATGTCCGAAAAGATAGGCAACTAAAACAAATACTTTCAGGTATGGAAAGTGCTATCTTTTCGGATATTTACCAAAGACTGGTTATGTTTTAGATATCAAGCATTTGTTCATAAAATAATTTTCTCTTTTCCCCCAAGTTACCTTTCTTTAGAATTTGCATTAAGAACTTGTATGTAATTGCATATTTCATATCACTAATATATCTTGAAATTAGTTTAAATTTAAACCTATTCCAGAAACGGTGAAAAGTCATTGTGTTTGTGCAACAATATTTGCAAGTAATGGTACACTCAATTATGTCTTTTAACTTACAAATCTATTTTACTGCAATACGATAACTTGTCATCATACAGACATCTACTAGTCTCAAGATCCGACGAACAATCTGAGAACATGGAATATGCTGGAATAATGATATCTGAGGTGACGAGATGAGGGCATGGCTTGAAGACCATTGTATAAATAAATTATACTGTCATATTTACTCAAGTGGCCTCAACAAACGGCATAGACTCAGATCTGTTGTTCCATATTTGGGTCTGGGCCTAGGCCGTTTTTAGACGAGTGTGAATTATGTACCAGTAAATATGCTCCTTCACATCCATAAACAATATGCTGCCTCTTAGAAATCAAATTCAAATTTATATTAATAATAAATTTTTGTACAAATTGGTGTATCATTTTGTGACATGTCCTTTGTTTTAAGAAATACAAGTGTTATTAATATACAAGACCCTATCAGGGTCTAAATGTGAAGATATGACTAAATAAAATAATGACATTATTCTGTAAAATCAGTGGCACTTAATCAACCGGCTCACTGAATATTTAACCCTTTACCTCATACAAGCGCCTTTGGACGCCTCAACTCCATTCTCATGCAAGCGCCTTTTGATGCCTCTACCCGAGTCACATGTAAGCACCTCAACACCATTCTCATGGAAGCTCCTTCTTTTGGGAAAACCCCCTATTAGATACTACATTCGTTGGTATGAATGACCATTACATCAGATCATGTGGTTGCTGTTTAAGATCTGGTCAAAATGTGCTTTTTAAAGTAACTGGGTTAAATTTTCTCCACTCCAAAATGGAGGCTGCAGATTTCATTCAGTACTTACTAGAATTTTCACGATTTGAAAGCTTTAATAACTTACAATAACCCCTCTGATATTAATGTAAGCAGCAATTAGTTTTTATAAATTATCAAATTCAACAGATTTAGTGATGCAGACACAAAGAACTTGTACATTTCGATTATGAGAAATGTCAACTATGGTTGGCCACGAGCCTTCACTGACTTGACGGTGAATGATGAATGAGTTCTGTCAAGAATTTAAAGCACATAAGAAATTCTTCCATGAAAAATAATTATACACCTATAACGATTGGATTTTACTTTTAAGTCTTTCCATACGTAATATGTGTGTACCAAAATTGTAAAATTATTAAAATTAAAACATCACATATACTACACTGCTTAACACTTAACAGGCAGTCTTATGTGTATGGAGTCAAATAGGTAACAGGTGTTCTATTTATAGCACACTGCACTGGGTAACTTTGCTACACGTATATTGAAGGGCTAAAAAGCCATACACTCTATGAGGTAAAGGGTTAAATACATTAGGGTTATTCCATCTGCATGTAATGACTGCTCCCTGTCAATGTTATTAGACAAATGTAAATGACTGCTCCCTGTCAATATTATTAGACATATGTCATACATGTACTCTTAGAGAAGAGTTCACATCCATCTATCTGTAGGTCTGTGACTCACACACTATCCATGAAGGTCCCTGACCTTTCTTTGCGAAATAATTGCCACATTCTGTTCCTTGACCCAAATGTGAATTTGTCCATGAATTAACATCATCATAATGTTTCCTCAACTATCTATCATGAAGCGGGATGATTTTATGGGTACTGATGACAATGTAAATGACCATATTGTTACCATGGTGATGATAGCTGATGAGGTCCATGTCATGATAAATCTGGTGCTGTGAATATAAAATAATTTCACAAAAATTGCAGATCTACTGCCAATGAAGTCTCACTTGATCACAAATAAGTATTTATTGCAGTAACAACCATCCAAATCAAAATTCACAATGTATCAATGAGACCCTTCATCTCGAACTGGCCTAGAATGATGAATATTTTGGTTTATTCCATTCACGCTTCAAAAAACGCCAATATATCATCATTATTATTGTTTGCACTGCTGTTGTTAGCATTGCTGCCAGTATTTGTATTGCCAGTTCCATTGCTGCCATTTTGCCCAGAGTTATCCCCTCCTTCAGGTGGACCCAGATAAGATAACAGCTCAATGGGATCACCAAGGTTATCCAAACTGGTGAGCTGTAAAAAAAAAAATAACAATAAGTAATTAGTAACAAAGTATAGATCTTCAGGGATTTATACAGTGCAGTAAGAAAATACATGTAAATAAGAAACAAGAAATCTATTTCTTTTCTCCAACATGCAATATGCAAGTTTCAAAAAAGTCATTTTAAATTAGCAACAAGGTAATAGTAAAGAATATGTATAATGAGAAATAATAAAATACAAATAAATCATAAACACCAAAACTATGTTTAATTATACATGCATTCTGTTGATCAAACTGAGTCAACCTAGTATTGAAAATTTAAATAGGTCAGAACTCAATTTTTAAAAACAGATTATCATAATATGGGTAAAAGAAAATAGACTGCTTTGTCAACTGTTAACTAGATACTTGTTACTGACTTGTCCTTAAACAAATCATGAAATCATTTAACGGAAATTATGTGATCAACAAAGATTTCCAATTAACGAGTACCTCAATTTTTACCATCTGTACAACGTCTCATCCATCTATCATTCAAGATCTTGCATTTTTGTCAGAATTGTGTCAACTGTTACAAATTCAAAGCATGATGACATTTAGTACAATGTGTAATTTGAATGGGATCATAACTGCAGACACTTTAATATGACCCTTACCTCTATCCCTGGTGCTGAGGGATCCCCATCTATGATTGCTGTTGGATCAAAGTTCAGATCGTCTGCTCCTGATGTAGACAGATTGCCACCAGATGACTGCACCTGATGATGATTGAGAGGATGGCTTCCATTGGATGATGTGCAATTGTTCATGGCTTGTGACTGGCTAGATGGAGGTAAATGATTGTTCATGGAACTTGGTTGATGTGATAACACATTTGGATCTGAAGACTGCAGAAACTGGCCATGTGGATTCATTTGTTTATTCATCATATCACCAGAGTTCATTGAATTCATTGAGTTCATGGAGTTTACACTGTTTAAGGAGTTCATATCCCCTCCCACTCCTCCAGGTGGCAAATGTGACAGAGGTCCTGAAAAATCTCCCCCGCCAGAGGGGTAAACCCCAGGTCCTTCCCCTCCTGGTCCATAGCTACCTGAAAATGGAGGACCTGAAAAACAGAAAACATTGCCAAATTAGTCATGAACTGACCAATTAACAAATGCCATTTAAAATGGCTTATTGGTGATCCATGTGGAAGATTTTCAGAGTTTACCATGGGAACATTAACATAGTTTTGGTGATCTTGTTTCCCTGTAGTAATTGGAAAAGCTGTATGTGTGTCTCTCATTTAAAAAAGTTGTAACTATGTCTCTCATTGAAAAAGCTGTACCCATATTTCTCACTGGAAAATTTTAAACATTTCTCTCAAATGAAAAACTGTACATGTGTTTCCCATTGGTAAAGCTGTACCTATGCCTCGCCATTCAAAGGCATGCTGGGTTCATTCTTGACTCTGCCAAAAATCTTTTTTTTTCTCCAGTTTTGGTTCATGAAAGGTCTGTCTGACCCCCATAGGGTGCATAAAAAAAGGCCCAACAAAATAAAGACTGAAGTTGGTTACAGCAGAATTAAGACTTAAGCGCATCCCATGTTAATTGAATAGAGTGCACTCGATGCGTAAGATTAACAAGACAATCAATTTCATTGGTTGATAATAGCATCATACTCATTTTACACCCAATTTTGAGCACATGGTGGATCAATGACAAAAAATGCAAAGAGAAGACAAAATCATCAGCAAATCGGTGCTGCATTTATACGAAAGTAGTGTACTGGGAGGAAAAATATGTAGACTCAAATATCGTTATTAAATTCTAGATGTGAATGGTTTCTCGTGCACAAACTAAAGAACCCCGAGCTATGATCTGGAAGGGGCTGTTGGGCTCCACTATTTTTATTTCTGGAATGAACAATGGATAAGATAGAAATACCCTTTAAGAATTATAAAACAGATTCTTCTGCAATGTTAGCAAATCAAATTGTCTCACCTTGTGAAGAGGGCCTCATTGGATATGGTGAATGCTGGGGCCCCATGTCCCAGGAGTTCATTGTGGGAAGCTGCATACTGGATGGAGACATTGCTTTCACCCACCTTCCCGCAGCACATGGTTCACCTATGGGAAAAATATAATGAACAATATCATGGTAGTTAGCAGGGACATAGCTAGGCATATTTAAAATGTACATGTGAAAAATTGCTCCCTGATGCTATCCTCTAATCTTTTTAATATTCACTACATACTGAATGAAAGAATCCTTGCTAATGTAAAGTTTCCATTCAGATTCTACCTCCCAGATGAAGAATATATACTTAAATCAGGGATTACAAACATGCAGCCTGAGAGATAACAAAAGTGGTGTGGCCCTTGGGCCACTGAAAATGCCCTCATGCAACCCTCAGGGTGGTCTGAGACCTGTGACTTAAATTTTATAAAAGTTTGGTTTTAAATTGATTGATAAAATACCTATACCACCTGTATCTTAAACATTTTCCATTTGACTGGTTTCAAATTTGGTTAATAAAATACCTACCTCCAGTATCTTCTTCTTTAATGGTCTTGATAGGGACAGGTTTCCAGCTGGCCGTGGGGTCTATAGTCACCTCCTCAAATTCAGTGCTTGCCAAATTAGTCAGGATCCCCCAAATGTATTGGTCAATCTCTAATCCCTCAAGTAAAGCTGGTTTGCTGTCCAATGAAAACAAGTCCATTAATTCATGTCAGCAACTTCAACAATTTGATGCAACTGTTTGATTGCAACTAATCAGAAAAGCAAACTGAAAACTACTTAATTCATTCACTGAAACCAATTTCTGAAAGAACTGTTTTATTGCAACATTAATACCCAAGTCTATCTAAATGCAATAAAGTAACGAGGTTAATCCAAATTCTAAAATTTGTTCTTTCCAAGCTAAATCTATTCCTTATCTATCTATACATGAATACTGTTTTGTGCTAATATTTAGTTAAGTCAAATGTCTCAAGGGGTACATACAGAGCTAGTTTATAAAGCTTAAATAAGTTGGTATAATGTTCTTTATAGTTGTTATGTACAATCTTCTGCACCTCATTGGGCCTCTTCTCTCCCAATTTTTTAAACAAAAACAAGCTTGACAAAGTTTCACTTTCCTGAATCAATGATTTACTGACTACTATTTCAGATTTCTTGTCTGTTTCATAATGCTGTTTTACAGCTTCACATCCATCAACGACATAGTTTGTTTGTTCACACGGGTATTTTGATAAAAAAATATCTCTTTATTTACAATTTGATTCAGATTCAATTTATTTTAACCCTTACAGTCATATACATGGCTAAATTGAGAAAAATTAACATTGCATACAATCTTTAAATTGCCTGTATTTTAATTAGGCTAAACATTTTGCCTTTTCCACATGAAAGGGGTTGACTGGCATTCCATCTGTTTTTGTACATCCAGCACGTACATTGGACTTCTATTCATCATTTTCAAGTTAAAAATCTCAAACTGGTATTTCCATTAACACATTCCCACCTTCAATAACCTAATATACATTGACACATTATCACCATCATCACCCATTATGACCAAATGAAATGGTTAATGGATGATGAACAATGTTGGGAATCACCCAGTCTGGGTTTTCAAGGATGCCCAAATTTTAAATGTAATTGTACAGCTTCCTCGCTGCAAGGCTGAAATGACTGTTTCAATGAGCCAATTAAATTTAGTTAACAACCATTCATGTAAAGTCAAACAACCCAGGTGCATAAATTGCTGCCAACTTGAAAAAAGACAAAAGTCGTGACAAGTGCTAAAAAAACTCTACTGGCTGCAAGAAATGTCCCAAGAAACACTTTAAGTGTAACAACCATTCATTTCAAGTCAAAGAACTCAGCTGTGTAAATTGTTGCTTACTAAAAAAAAAGACAGAAATTGAGTCAACCACTAACTGACCTCTACTATCTGCACAACACATCGCAACAAGCACATTTGGTGTTAGCAGTTAGGAAAAAAATTAACAATTATAATAATGATAATAATATCCTGTGCAGAGACTGTTTTTATATGTGCAACTTTAAGCTAATTTGCGTGAGTTCTCATGTTTGGCTGCCCTCAAAGTGCATAAATTTGTACAAATTTTGCGCTATCCACAAATCTGCATGCCCAGGCTGTATTTTTGAACATGGCAGTACAATTGTATATTGTGTCCATGTCAAAGAGTTTCCTAAATACATTAATACAATATGTCTAACAAATTCTTTCCCCAACTTGGATGAAAACACAAAATGCAGCTTTGTATATTACATATATTTTCCACAATATGCTATGAATGGAATAAAAAAATGATTAACATAAATCTGACTTGGTGTATTGAAGCATATTGTCACATAAATGTTTTCAAAAATGCCTCAATAAAACAAGTGAGTGGTTTTTTTTTAGTGAAACAGAAAAATAGACTGAAACATCAAAATGCAACAACTGATCAAACAAAAATAGAATGAAATGGGTATGTAATACTCACAAGTTCTCAGAAAAGAAACTAGTACTTACTTGCAGACTGGGCATCTCCACTGACCTCGCTCACAGTTCAGCTGAAGATATGATTCAAGGTCGAAGCACTAAAATAACAAAGTCGTACTGAGAATTGAGCAAAACAATCAACATAAATGTAAAATTAAAACATTTCCTTCATTTTTTTTTTAAGAAACATATTTGGACATGACCAGTCTACAACCAGCAGAAAAGTATATTGTATTGGTAAAACATGTCCAACGCAGTCCAAAAAAAGTTTCAAAACATGTAAAAATAAATTAAAAACTTTTAGAATGGCCTGAAAATCTAATAAGGCCATCTATATATGCATACAAACATAACAAACAAATTTCATTCATCTACCTAAAGCAGCTTTGGCCCATTTTTACAAAAAATGATTTTATAAAATGTTTGAAATACTCCCAAAATACATACAATAATGTGAAAATTAATTAAATGTCCAGAAAATCTAATTAGGCCAGTCACAAATAAATACAATTATCATACCTACTAAATTTCATTTGTCTATCTCAAGTGACTTTTGCTTAATTCTGCTAACAAGGTTATCACCAATAAATGATATGTTTGCTTTAATAATAAAAAAGTGCTGTGTTAAAAAAGCATCACAAAAATGGAAAACATGCACACAAATATACTTCAGTTTATTTGTTTGTGTCATGTGGTTTTGTGCAATCTTTTATCAAAAGCCGTTCAGGATGGATGTGGACATCAAGATGGTCAGACAATTATGAACAGATTAACAACAAAATCAAAATAACATTTCCCACCCAACACAAAAGGTGGGGTACGTTAAAAAAAATGGGAAGACTCATGCCTGATACTGTTTTACTGAGGTTTATACCTATATTATCTATTTTTTGTTTTGAAGATATTTGGATTTGAATGGATTTTTTTATATAATTGAAACTGACTTTTAATTGAAATTGACTTTACAAACTATATTCCATTAGAAATGAACTGAATGCATTAGAACAGCTTGCAATTTTTAAAAAATCTCTAACAAAATATAAAAATATCTTACCTGCACATGCTTACAGTCATGCCCCCTGGCAGGTAGTGTTATCCGCCTGAAGGTTATTGGACATTTTAAGGAAACTTTTATTGCTGTTTGTTCCACTCCATCCTCTCCATTTAATGTATTATTACTGGACACGTTTGTGAAATTTCTTTTGACTAAAAAATATTAAAAAAATATATCTCTTAAGAATAATCAATGATAAGGACAGTGTATTTTATGATACTTTACTTGTACTTTTCATGCAATGTTCAAAGTTCAAAATATTGATTTGAAACAACCATTTTGGCAGTTTCCTGTTGGATGAAATTCTATTACAAGTTTTTTAAAAATATAACATTTTTCTATTATTCCTTCACTAGAGCTGTTGTAGAACCTAAAATTGCAGCCTCAACAACATGTTTTTGCTGAAATTTGGCACCATTCCCCTATTCGAACGCTTCATATCACATACTTGTACAATGGAATATTGGATACAAGTTTTATGTAACTAATTTTGGTTTAAACAACACACGATATCCTTTTTTCGGATATATTGTGAAAGGAGATCTGAAAATAAACTGCACCAAAAATTACAAATAATGTGAGATAGGAGTCACAAGACTAGGTGTGAAAAATTCCCCCAAAATTTTATTACCGGAATAATTGCAACAGAATTTAGCAAGGTCTAAGAGTAAAATTCACTGCAACAGCACGTTGGAAGAGGTGAAGGTAACTATTGATGGTAATGTTTAACACTGTATCCCCAGTGCAAAGTACCAAATAAGCAAAGATTTATCACTATAAATAATTTTTAATGTTACTTCTCTTGCACTCACCACAATCACACATTGTAGCGATGTTTACACACAGTGACACAAAAACAGTATTCATAATTTCAACATACCAAAATAAAACATGATGTTGATATGGCATTGATAAAGATGTAACATGACTACTTGAGTAATTCAATCACCTGAGAACTTGGACTGAAAACATAAATAGGTTTAGAAGACCCAGATGATCTATTAAACAACTTATCTGAAAAGTTCTGCAACCTCCAAAAATTCCAGTAAAATCTCAGCAAATTTAAATTCGCAATCATTAGGCAATGAATCAATCAAGTATATTTTCTGTCATCAAGTGGAAACTGAAAATTCTTTCTAGCTTTGACCAATGTTTAAAATTTAAGGACTTTTCATGCTTTAGAATAAAGCTATTCTTTCTCACAACTTTTGCAGGTTCTTTTACAACTATTGATATGGATTGTATCTCATGTCCAGCTTGAACAGTAGTTTGGACAGAGTTTGTTTTTTATATTACAAAATGCCATCTGAATAATAAAATGCACATGAAAGGTTCTTAATTATCAGCAACTCTCTATCACACAGAGTCGAGCTACTTTGCTGACCCCAAATACATCCAGGAATCTTGTACATCTTTTTATACAACTACTATATTTTGCAAGTTTTAATAATTTATGAAAATGCTGAGCACTAAATTCTAAAGCACATCAACATCTCAAAGTGATATTGTCGGTTTTTCACCTCTGCTTCCTTTTTCATTAAAATTCCAAACTGCTGTGTACAACTTAACTTACTTTTGGTGATGCAGTGTTCAGCAGGCAGCAAACGTTTGCGCAACAATCCCTGAAGTACTGACCGCACACTGGGCCTATGTACCAACTGTAGCACAAATAAGTGTGACTGAAAGAAAAAATAATACCAAATAAGTTGTACACTAGGCATACTATATATATATATATATATATATATATATATATATATATATATATATATATATATATACATACACATACATACATACATACATATATATATATATATATATATATATATATATATATATATATATATATATATATATATATATATATGGGGCTCAGGAAAAGTGTTAAGTTTTTTCTAAGGAGAACAAACAGAATCATATACAATTTCAAATTAGCATGTTACACAAAATTTCATTGCCTTTGCTTTCAAAATTATCTTGTCAATACAGTTCAATTAATATACAGTGGACTATTAAGAAAATACCTGTACAGGTAAAAAAAACAAATGTGCATGTTATACTGTTTGCTTTATTAACAAAAGTTACTGTAAATATCAATATTTTGTAAAATTCAAAGTGTAAAAGTCAAAATCAACCCTGTCATTACTTGTACTTACACAACAACAGGCGGTGACTGTGATCTGAATGGTGTTCCTGCCTGGCCGACAGACATTTTTGAGGTATAATGGTTTGTGAGATGTTTTGTTTTCTCCACGCAAGATGCTGAGAGGTGTTGCATTCACACTGACTGTCACAGATGCTGGCCAGTTGGTGTTCATCTGTCTGTCTTCATGATGGAAACACTTCAACTGCAACTCCAAGTCTGACCTATGAGAAGAAAGAAAGATGTCTGAAGAAATCTTGTTTTGAAGACTCTTCCCTTCTTTTTAATGTCCCACTGTGTTTGACAATTCTCCATTTTTCAAGATTTATTTCCTACTGATGACAACATTTCACAAAAATCATCATTTTGGCTAATTAAATTTATTTGTTCCCATCTTAACATATAAATACTGAGAATAAATATTATTTAAAAAAATTATTGCCTAATGAAAGCACCTAGATCTATGATGGTCAAGCACAGAGTCTAATGAAAACATGTCAGTCTACAATGGTCAAGCAATTTTCAAATTTATTTGTATGGGATTAAACAAATAGGTTTAAATTAACAAAAGGACAAACTTTTTATTACCTTACTTTCTAATTTCAAAAACAAAATGTACCAAAAATGTGTAATCCATAAACTGTTGAGTGGATTATGTAATTCAGTGAAAAACAGAACAACGAAAATGCCAAAAGCACAATAGCTGGCACATATGTACCAAAAAGTATGGTAAAGCCTAGTCGAATGATGTGAATAGTGTCAAGATAGCACACTAGGAGTGGACGAGTCAGCGAGTCATGTAAAGTCAGAGTTGAAATGGTACAAAGTTTCTACCACCAGCTTGTTGTGGGATAATCCAATTATGTAATACTCTTTGAAAAGAAATTAAATAATAAGAGTTTGAATGTCTGTGTATGATTCTGAGGATCCTTCTAGAATCCTCAGAAACATACAACTAAACAATAAATCTACCCTAATGAAGTCAATTTTACAAACCTCCACATAAGTGTCTGGTACACTGATTCCCGCAGATGGAAGACATGATTGCTAACAGCTAGATTGTGTTCTAATCTAAATGGGGGAAGTACAACACCATCTCGGACAGGGAACGTCAAACGTAACTCATCTGGATCTGCATTGACAAATATAGTTATATATGATAGTTAATACAAATATGGTAACTCATTACTAAAAGTACAGATATTTTTGCATCAAGTTAACATTTGTCACTCTCTCATCATAAAACAGATGGACTTTACTACGTAATTCAATGAAAGAAAGATTACACCACATTTCATGTTCGAATCAGGCAAGTGGCATTTCAACATATCCCCCCCAAACTAATCATGTTAATTTTTTTAATTTGTTTACAAGAAAAACAACAAAATCTGACCCAACTATAAAATATTAAGGAATAACAATTACATGTATATCCATATTAAATAATCCTATTTATAAGTCGGAGCTTTTAAAGGAATTCTATTTAAAAGAATTAGAAATGTCATAAAAAGGAACACTAAAGAAGTTTTATATCTCTCAGATAATTTGCAATATCTTGAATTAAACAGAGATCAAAACCGCTGATAACCTACCTTTCTTTGGCACCATAGTGGGTTTGTACTCCCCAACATATGGCTTTATATCACCTGGGTATGGTGGTACATTGCTGGGTGTCATAGGTGGGGTGGGGTTGCCTGGCAAGGGGGAATGAGGGTAGTTCATATTCTGTGCTTGCTGTAATAATAATAATAACAACAATAAAAAACAACTTCTTCATGGACTGTTTCTATTTCTTTCTTTTTCCCCCCATCCAACCCTATTCCAATTTATGTATAAAAAAAATGACCAAGACAGAAAGTTTGAGATAGTCAAACAAGGTATGGAGCAATGGAAAAATCAGAATTAGCACAGCTAACAGGGAAAAGTGTAATAATAGGAACTACTGTGAACAAAACATTTCATATTTCATGGGTAGGCCTAAAAACTTGCTTATTAAATTCTTATGACTATTTTAGTTTAAATAAATGCAAAGATATTCAACTTAATATAGTCACAAGATATTTTCTTTTGTAAGAGAAAGAATTCCTATACTAAAATCCATGCGTCTCAATATGTTGAAAGTGCAAAGAATAAATACTCGAGCTACAACATGCACAAGTGTAAATGAAAAATCTGATTAAGTGATGACAAGTTTAACAAAGTATTGGTATTAGGTAATTAAAAGGACATACAAGATGAGTAACTTTTCAAATTATAAACAGATATCACATATTCCAACATGTTAACTAATATCCGGAAAAAGGAAACACAAATAACAAATGAATTTTACAAGAATTCTTCTATGATATCCCCATTTTCTACTATAATCACAATAAATTCTACAAATACCTGAAAATTTTGCTGTGTTGGACTAGGGCTAAACTGTCCATATGCTGGCTGCCCTTGTGGCGCTTGACGGCTGGGTGGAAACTGGTTCACGTACTGTGGTGTCTGGCCATTGGGACGCATGGTTGGCTGTGGGCCAACATATGTTGGAGAAGGAAGAGGTTGCTGAGTTGGATACTGGGGTTTAGGAGGGTACTGATGATTCATATATGGACCCTGTGGGCCACCATACTGTAAGGGAATAAAAGCAAGGTTATGTACTGGAACAAAAATAGTGAAGTAAAAATATTGTTGCAAATGATAATTAAAGTACTGATAAGCATTATTCTACATACAAATGTGTTTGCAGTATATTTTTTATGGACAAGGTGCATAAATGTGGCCATATAAACATAGCAATTCATGCAATAATGATGCACTCTTGTGTCATTCCTATCCTTTTTCGGGACTGCACATAAAACAGATGACTGCATTCTGTGTCATATGTTTTGGGTGAAAACATGCAAACCTATTATATTCTCTGGTTGCACAGGAGAGAAATTTTCCAAACTGACAAGTTAGATGTGTTATCTTGCTCAGCTACACTGAATTATACACAGAGCAATAGAAACATGCTAATACCTGGGTGCCATTAGGATATTGTGCCATCTGTGGCCCTCGTTTTTGCTGCATGATTTGTTGTGGGTTGGGGTATGGCTGGACCGAGTTACGGCTCCTGTAGATGCTGGCCATACCAGCTCCTGACTTTATTGGTCCTGGTCCAGGCCCTGGTCCTGGTCCCTGACCCATAGACATTGGCCCAGGTTGTCTTTGCTGCATCCCTGGGTACTGACTGTTGTAAGGAGGCTGCTGACCTTGCATCTGAAAGATGGAGAGAATGATGAATTAGTATTTGGCAGTTACCTTATGACTTTTTGTACTTGAGCCATTCATGTGCAGCTCTGTGCTTAGCTCTGTCAATCCATTAAATTAAAAAATTCTTATATCACAAATATTTTACAACTAATATGCATTTAGTTTCCTGGTAAATTTCATCCTGTGTGCAGACATCTAACTCACAAAGGATGTAATGTTTAAGCTCCAACTGGTATAAATTTTTTCAATTCTAACACTGTGTTGAAAATCCGAGTTTTGTTAAAAATCTGAATCATTTTTCCAAACTAAATGATTTCTTAAAAACATTAGGGCAAAATCAATGGAAGATGGGGGTAAAATAGAATTAAAAATGAGTTTATCAATTACGTGTGTCTCACCTGAGTGACCTTAATGCAAAACAAAACACGTGTAAAAAAAATGGGTAACACTAAATGACATTGCACTAGTCATGATGGGACATAAAATCTGAGAAGATATATCCAGCAAGTGTTTTAATTTAATAACCTTCAATTTTTCTGCACACAAGGCAATAAACATTTAAGTCTACCCTGTAATAAATTAATCAACATTTTATTATTAAAGATGTATTAAAAGATATATTAATGTGGAGGCCTTAGCCAAGTTAACCAAATTACTTCCCTTACATGGACAACTAAAAGTGAGTTACCTCCCATTCCCCAGCTGACCAAGAACAAGCCACTCCTTTAACAAGCATAGGTGTGCTAAAGAGAATGGTAATGGCCTTTGGCAGGCACAGTGATTTTACATCAGGTCATGGTATGAAGGATGACATTTACTGAGCTGAAAATGCCCTGAAGGTATGGGGAGACCTAATCTCAATGGATACAAGATAAACTGTATTACTATCAGTGCTCTGCACCAACCACTTCCATATAAAAAGGATCTACTGACATTACTTGTCAAAAACACTGTACTGTATTTTGTAAGCCATTCACTACTGGTGGATCTAATTTCAATGAGAAATTTTTATTCTAAAGGCATTAAAACTGTCATCAGTATTTATACCATTTCAGAATCTGCAAACACATTTTCAAAAGTACTAGTATATACAAGACATAATATGATCTCAAACTGAAATTTCCTTACATATCTACTTAACTTAAATAAGATCTATATGGCCATACTCATTCAGTCCCAGACCTGTTATCAGTATCACTGCTGCTATGCCCCAGCAGCACTAAGCTGTGTCTAGCTCCTTGTGCCCCAGAAAGTTTTTACCTGTTTGGGAAATTTTGTAAACATCATGCACATGCATTCACTCTTACCTTAATTTCTTTTCTTGCATCCAATAAAAATCAATGAAATTTTCACCAATTATTCCAATTGAATTTGTCTACACAGTGATGTATTTTTTTCCTATTTGTCCAAGTCTTTCACAACTTATTTATACACTATACACAAAATCATCAAATCTATCTCGCAAAATATCCAACTGCCGAACATATCTTTCCTCTGCTTGCTCAATATGTTCGAGATCAAACCCAAGAAACATTTCTGATTGGTTTAATATTGATCTGATTCTTGGAGAAAAAAACATTTTTAACCAATCAGAGACGTTGCATCTAACACACATTCACCACAACTGGAGATGGGATCAGCCAATGAATGCTGTAAACAAACCACAACAACAGGCAGGATTGATGAGTTAAACAAAAATCCAAATGCAAGCCAGTTAGTTGAGTGTAAGACCTGTAATCGAAGAGCCTGAGGGTTCGACACCTGCTCAAGCCATCCATGAAAAAGGCCTTAGTTCCCATTTCCCAATAGTTTAAAAAATGCTATTTAAACAAGAAAAATAAACCCTCACATAATGTTTCACACTACTTCAGTAAATATGGTAAAATGTTTGTGACTCTAGTGGAGAATTGTCAGTTTTTTTGGTGATTTCCATACACCTAAAATGAAAGCATCTGGTTTCATATCAACGTAACTTTCACATGTATAGAAAGAAGCAAGTTCAAATAAATCTAAACTGTCACGTACGTAAGTGCATTAAATGTATATATGCATGTATTAGTATTTAAAGGCACAGCAGCAATCTACTGATTAAAAGTCAGGTTCTAAAAAAAAAATGCCAAGGTACCCTTGGAGAGAAGTCGCAACAAAGTTTCTCTAGTTTCATTACAAAATGTACACATCTGCTCAGAAAGTTTAATTCTATTAATTAATATTATATCTGCAGTAAACCATTCCAATTAAATTGCTTGCACAACAAATACTTATATTTTCCAATTCCTTAATTTCTTCATGATATACAAAATTGGGCACCTACATGAAGCAACAACATATAATGCACCAGTTGACCATGGTTTCATTTTTCTGCTGATTACTCCTAACTCATAGACCCAGATATGCCTGTGTATTATGCAACAGCAGATCTGGGTATGTGCAGCTGGACTCAACATACAAGCGAGTATGTATCATACATCTTTTAAAAGCATTTAATAGGCAAATAACAATTTGTACAGGTCCAGTACAATCCCCATCAATATCATCAGACAGGTCTCAAAAAGTTGGTATTATCAGATGATGATACAGCTGAGATCATGAAATGTTGATCTGGCAAGAGATTGTAAAATAATGATCTGACCTGGAGATCGTAAAATAATGATCTGGCCTATAGATCACAAAATAATGATCTGGCCTAGAGAACATAAAATGAAGTTGGAGATTGAGTATGAAATTAAAAGTGGCATTACAAAAGTCCTTTGTGATTGACTGGCATGAAATCTGAAGTTCAAATGTAAGCTTAGATTTTTCAAGGGTTCCATGTCTGTACTGACCTAAAAATACATTTGCTTTTTATGTAGTGTATATCCTTGTGTAGTACTAACTGCAAACTTGATAGACCTAGATCTGCCATGATGTGCTGGCAGATGTAGGTGTTATATGTAATTGAACATTACTTATAATCAGTAATTATAGCTTATAGTAATGACAGTAATGACTTAAAATGGCTCTTCTTGAAAGTGGTCAAATGTGGGAGGTTGAATTTGACTAATACTGAGTGCCTGAACAATCAAGAGAAAAAAAATGTATTCCTCTTCAGCAGGACAGCAAGTTTTATTTACTGGGAGATCTCAATTATTTTCTACGTATTTTAAAATTTATTTTAACATATCTAAGATTTACTGTGAATTATTTGGCATAGCTAGCATTGTATCTACTGCTTTACTGAAGGCAGTTATTACAAACTTGTATTTTTCAAAAAAGACAAATTAAAATAAGACAAATAACTCCATTTCTGACATTCCAATTCAAGTGTACTCAAGTCTTTTGCTCTCTTAACGTACTGCTCACCAAGATTACTAGGTCATAACAGCAAGCTTTACAAAGGTACAGCATGATATAGGACATGCCTAATCAGAGAAAATAAAATGTCTTTCACAGGATGTCAGCTATTGTGTAAGCTTCATGTCCCAGCTTTTAGATTACAATTTACACAAAAATTAACACACAAGAAGAACATCCATCTACTATAGGTGCTGCTTTTATTATATATTAATTTTTGGTGGTAAGGGGTGAAGTTTTCTTTTGAATGCTGTGATTTTTTTCTCCTTCAAGATAATTTGGGGGGTAATTATTTAAGGGATATAATATGGTGATATTTTTCTATAAACATACATCAGAGCTAACTTTTTTTCTCCAGCTACTGACTGAAGGAAATTTTTTAAGAAAAGTTGCAAGGACCGTGCCTCAAAACATGAAATTGTTCATCACAAATACAACTGCAGTACACCATGTTCTGAATCCCGATATGTTCAGAAATATTGTGGTACACTGCAATGTACAATTTTTCATGGTATCCAGCTCTGATGCTTAATTTTTTTATCACATAATTTTTTTCATGAGAAATATTTTCATTAATACAAATTACTTTAAATAGTTTCAAAACTCCATGTCTACTACAAACTTGTGACTTCTTGTAATGTATTAGATTAGATTAATGTACCACAGCTTAAAAGATTTGTACCTACACCTGGCCTACACATCACTGATGTTGCGGCTTGGCTGAACTCTCATGGGGACATTTTATGTATCACTGTCCCACTACAATGATCAAATTATGGGAATATGCCAAATTTCGGAGTACACTGACACATTGGGATTGGTAAATATACCCTAGGCCGGCTCAAGGTGCAACGCTGTGTAAGTTCTGCACTAACTGATTAAAACATACTAATGGCTGCCTCTCACAACACCAGCACTTTTTCCAAGAGTTCTGTGTTCTTGAATCTATGGAGTTTTCAATTTACTATTTCGTAATCATCTACTAAAGTGGCATTCTTGATTTCCTACTCATAACACCTCTAAAGTAGAAAAAAAAAACAGACCTTTACGAAGCCATTATGGTTTCTGTGCATGATTTGGTCCAGCACACCATGATGGTTAAAACATGTTCAATGTTGAACATGAAAATTGCAAAAACTGACAGATGGCTTTACAGTGACAATTGGCTGGCAAGAGCACTTGTGTAATGCTTTGCCCCGGCACCCTGGAGCGGATGGATACATGTCAGAAATCTAAATACTTGTGCTACGAAAATGATGACATGCATGCTGCAAAAACAATGACTCACTGCCTTGCATTCAATGTCAGCATCACCTGACCACTCACCTGCATCTGTGGTGCATACTGATTGTTCATGTTCATCTGCATGTTCATTTGCTGCTGTTGTTGCTGCTGCTGATTCTGCTGTTCCTGAAGTGCTACCATACTGGCAGTTGCTGTGGCTGTAGCTGTTGCTGTGGCAGCTGCAGCTACTAAGGCTGCTGCAGACAGGGCTCCTGGTGGGGCATGGTAGTCATTTGGAGCACCAGACATTGGGGTATTTGACCCAGGTGTATTAGGGGTGGGTGGGTATCCACTGCAAAAATGAATGTCTCTGAATTATTTTGATGGCGATTAAACAATATTTAAAATAGCGTTTTTATTTCAGTAACAACTTACAAACTAGAAAACAAGGAATTTAAAAAGCATATATGATTTTGTGTCATGTATTTATTAGTGTAAAAAGATATACAATATGCATTGAAATAATGTTTTATACAACTGAGGTTTCAGTAGACTTTGGACTTATACACAAAGAACAAATTCCAGGTGAAAAAAAGTATTAGTGTTGCAGGCAACAAAAGAATATCCTAGTACCCACTGAAATACATTTTGTTATTTTTGAAAAAGATACTAAAATACCACATTTTATCTTTAAAATGGTGGGGTGTCATTCAGATTTGAGTGGATTACTGTGCTTTTCAGTGGCTAAATTTTATCATCATGTTTATAATAGCCAGGAAAAATCAGAGTGACAAAACCTGACATCTAAGGAACACACTGCAGTAGGGATAACCCTGTATGGATTCAAGTTAAGCAATTTATAGTTACGTTGGAACAAAGATCAGTTTGGTAAATATAGGAATCAACAAATATTCGTAACACTTCCATCTGTAAAATCCAATATGCATCTGTGAGGGGTAAATCTGACTTTTCATAATGCTAGCCATACAAGTGGTGTGGTCATTCTAGACAGGGAAACAAAAACAAGTGCCAAGGTATTTTGGACCAAAAAATCCAAATGGACACTGGTCAAAGTGCTATACCAGATGGTGACAACTGAACGTGACTGGTAAAACTTGTTGCTAAAGCATACTGCACTGTATTACAAAATAAGACTGTCCGTAACATTTTTACCTTGGCCTTTGATAGGACCCAGAGTCTCTTCTGTACAGTGTTGCATTTTGCACTGGGTTGTAAGCTGGCTTCTGCAGCTGGCTGCTTGGGAAAGCCTGAGGTGGCTGTGTGTAGTTGTTGCCTGACATAGAAGAATTGGTGTAGCCTGACTGCGTATTGTGTGCATAGGGGCCGTTCTGTGGAGCTTGAGACATCCCCCACACTGTGGTTACCACGGAGAGGGACTGCTGGGGACCACCCGCTGGGTTACCTGCTGCCCAAGCCGCATTTGGATCACTGAAACAAAAGCATTTGATAATCGCATGATAAACAAAAATGATCCTAAAACAGACATTAATGAAAATTAAACACACACACAAAAAAACTGAACAACAAAGTGTTGAAATACAAGTTGCAATGAAATCAATACCACAAACTATAATGAAGATATTCAAAATGATGTTGATCTCATCATCTTAAATGGAATAAATCATTACTAAATGTCTATGCCTTCATCAAAGCAATTAGTAAAATATGATCAGTCAAGGAAGTCATCAAACAGACAGAAAGTGATTCACTTTAAAATTAATACTGAAGTTAGCTGTTATATTATATTCCCTGGATTTTGCTTTGCAACTTAATGGAGAATTTCCTGTAATGTTTAAGTTTAGTGCTGCATACTGCCCTACTTATCAAAGCACACACTCATCCCTTAACCCTACTAAAACCTGCAAATAAGAGAAGACTGATGCAAAGCTAATAGGGTTCACAGCTGAAATCTTCATTCACCTGTTTACCAAGTAATGCAAAAATGTGTTGGGCCTGAGATGATAATGAAAATAAACTGACTCCACTGATATATGGAGTTTTAAAAAAAAAAAACTGGCTGCCATTTAGGAGTGGAGTTTTGGGATGTATATTCCTTTACTATATTATCTTACTGTTTTTTTCAGTCTACAATACTATCTTTACAATCTGCACCAAAATCTGTGTTCACTTTTCAGATTTTCTTCTTAAACCAAATAAATGGAAACAAATTTAACTAAGCAATACAATTTCCAACTGGCAACCAGGGATTCATCACAAATTCATGAGTGTGGTTCAGATCCACTTGCTTCCCCAAACAACATAGGGGGAGTGGGATAGCACCTTTAGACACGCATCTTTATCCAGGCGTGAAAAATGGTTGCTTCCACTGGTCACATCTTACAACTTGGCGACCTGGAATCAACTGTGCAAACTAGCCCCAACAAGTCTGGTCAAATTTTGGGAAGTCGTGTTAAAGGAATTATTTTGAATAATCTTTTTTTACTTTTTAGTAACAGTGACAATTTCTGACAATGAATCAACCTCATTTGTTTAACCTAAATGCACATGGCGCTGGCATGCTTTGTCAATTTTGGTCAAATATGTTGAGCAGTTTCTGATTAGTTTCATAAAAATGTGCCTGTTTCTAAAACCTTCTGCTAACCATGGTTGTGGAAGGCATGATGTGTATTCCGATGCAACGTGACTGACATGACAAGCTCTATTAAGGCCGAGTTGACAACAAAAGTAGACATGTAAAGCATTATCCTGCATTAAAAACCAATTCAATAGGGGAAAATTTTGGTTTTCTACGGTGCTTTATGGTACTGCAATACCAGTAGCTTATTTAGTGCCAAGGCAATTGAAGTAGAGCTTTGCCTGAGGACACATCACATTCTCTGACCCAATGGTCTGATTTTGACCTGTGCCCTTTTGCTTAGAAGTCAGGAACCCAACTTTGACAGTACATAATCCAAAACCTTGGCATAGTCACTTTAGCAAGAACAATAGGTCATTACATGGAAAATTTGTTTTTTATGGTTACTAAAATATGTGACACAGGGGAATATACGCAACAGATTTTGTGATCAAACAGAGAAGATATAGGAAACTGCTACATGTAAATGCATGAAAAGAATATCAATGGAACTGGAAAAGTGAAAATACTGGTCATGATTTCAAATCTGAACAGACATATAGTTTTGAAAGTGTGTGTGTTTTGGATTTTTAACGTAGCTTAAACAATTTTTCAGTCTTATCGCTATGATGTCTGCAGTCAGGCAGTTTATAGTGATGTAACATAATGTCTCACCCAGTCATATTATCCCGACACCAGGCTGACCAGTCCTAACACTAACCTCTTAATGCTGTGTGCTTGGCGAGGCAGCTGTTAGTACCAGTTTTAGTCTTTGGTATGACTCAGCCTGGGTTTGAACCTGCAACCTCCCAAATCTGAGGCAGATGCTCTAACCACTAGGCCACCAGAGCGGTCTACAATTTTATGACTATATAAAAAGGTTAGTGATCACCATGATAAACTTTTGCAAATAGTACTACACTCCAAAAACAACTACCATTTAGCAATAACTCAATAGGACAAGAACAACTATCATTTAGCAACAACTCAATAGGACAAGAACAACTACCATTTAGCAACAACTCAATAGGACAAGAGCAACTACCATTTAGCAACAACTCAATAGGACAAGAACAACTACCATTTAGCAACAACTCAATAGGACAAGAACAACTACCATTTAGCAACAACTCAATAGGACAAGAACAACTACCATTTAGCAACAATTCAATAGGACAAGAACAACTACCATTTAGCAACAACTCAATAGGACAAGAACTACCATTTAGCAACAACTCAATAAGACAAGAACAACTACCATTTAGCAACAACTCAATAAGACAAGAACAACTACCATTTAGCAACAACTCAATAAGACAAGAACAACTACCATGCACATCAGTCTAACGTATCTGCATATCTCCAAGTTACTCGCTTACTTTGCCCATGTAATGATGACAGCTGAATATGTCTAAGAAAAATATTTTTAAAAACTCCTAATTACAAATCACCCAAGTTTTTGTTTTCCTTCATGTTGTTAAATATTTAAAAAAAAAAATTTTCCACAAACCAACCTTTCAGAGGACCCACTTCTCCTGTGTAGCTTATAGTGTCTTGAGTATCTTTGCAAGCAAGACTAGAAAAATCCATTTCTGACTGGAGAACGATATTACAGGAGCAAACTATTATTTTCTGTTAAGAACAGGTATTCTGTTTCAAATTGGTTTCATTTTTAAAATAATATTTTCTGGTGCAAACCCTGAAACTATGCATGTAGAGAAAATAAAGGGAACACAATATCCCAAATAAACTAGATCTCTGTTGAGTAAACTGTTTATTGTAAATCATCATGCTGCAAAAACCAGTCTACTTCTTCTGAGCCTTTCTCATAATTAAAGCAAACAATTAGTCCCAAATTTTATTTTCTGGTACAGTTTTGTTTACATTGCATTTCTGATTGATGTACCATACTCTTAACATCAACCTTACTTGAATGAACCTTTGAAAGTCCAATAAGAAAATAAAAATCCCCAAAATGTCATAATAAATCAAAGTATTAAAGCAGAAAAATGCTGATTTGAAAGGTAATGGTACCAGGAAAAAATAACAATGTAATGCTGGAGGAAATATATATAACCAAGCCTACATTATAGTGGTCTAAACGCATGTTGTTAGTAACTTGTCTGACAAACCAAACTAGTTCCTGGTGTCAGGAAATCACAAAATGGACAGCCATAGCATTAAGTGATAATGTGTTTGATCAAGAGCTGTGTTCATTCTGAGAGACTTTTCTTTAATCATAGGCATAAATGTTTCCTTAGCTCAGTATTTCCCTTTATCGGACATTTAACACAGTTCTTTTGCAACGTAAAAATAAAAAATAGCTATTATGGTTGATACAGCCAATTACAGAAGCCATTACATATATTGAACTTAGATATTTTTGTAATTACAAATCAGGTGTCCTTGACCACTGAACTATCAATCACAGATTCAGCAGCAATGTCTTTCTCAAGTATAATGTAATGACAAAGTTGATTAAAACTGGGTGGAAAGCAACCTCATCATGTAGAAACCAAAATGACACTTTCTGCCTGTCATCTGGACCTTTCATCTCTTTGCCTCTGAATCAGTAGTGAACTGTTGCTGCCAAATGTAGTCTATCTAATGTATCAAGTTTGAAGCAAATCTGGTAAAAAAAAAGACTTGTTATGCAGTGAAGACAATCAGAATTTTTAGCTCCATTGACTCTGACCTTCCCAAAACTTGTAGCCTCCATGGTTAACCCCAAGGTCTGAGAAAAATTACCAAAGGCATCAAAATTGGGGGAGGTTTTTTTTTTATACTACAAAAACAATACTATAGACAGATAAATGGGTGGACAGACACCAATATCACTATAGCCATAAAAATACAGTAAAACTAAACAAACTCACATCAAGCTGAAGCTAATAAAGTTGTGGATCACAATATTTCAGTATTTTTTAAAAAGAACTTCAGTCAAAACCAGAAACAATTTTGGTCCTCTCCCTAATGAAAAAATAGAATTAGACAACCCCAATGGACCTGCTGGGAAAACAGAATAAATTTTTACGAATTCATTAAAGTTTCTGAACAATCCTCTTCACAGAAGTTTCAGTTACATACAGGCAACCACTACAGCACTGTACAACTACCATTATGATATCAGAACCATATCGCTATTATCATTTCGAGATACCATTAAAAACTGAACATGCACAAGCATTAATAAAATGTGTGTGAATTTCTTGATCTTGCTAAGTGATGTTCAAAAATAAAGCTTCTTGGTACACAGTCAAGATAGGCTAGTACACAGTGAAGATAGACTAGTGAGCAAAACAGTCTGATTAACTATAATACATGTGTATCATGCATGTTGCCAACTGACCTACATGACTTGGGTACCATATACATTCCCATTAAAGTTGAACCTACTAAACTCTGCACTTATTGTTGATTATGAATAATACTTACACATGTCAATACTTTCATTTATATAATAATACATTTTGGAATAATTTACTGATTGCAGTGGTATATTTAATGCCATATGGGAAGACATAATCTGAAGTTAATATTGTGGGTGATGCCAATCACTGGCGTGTTGCAAGTGGAGTGGTAATGTATTTGAGTAGGATTAGCTTAGTGGTATTTATTTCTGAGCTGCACATATGTAGCTGGTCTGTTTAACCTCCAAATCTCTGGCATAAACATACAATTGCATACTTGTCATAGCCAAGCAAAGCTTAGGGGTCATCAATTCATGACTTGGTAACAATTATAACTATTAATGCCTCTTGTCCAGCATATTTAGCACCAAGCAACCACCAAAGTGGTGTCTTTAAAAAAATAAGAAAAAAGGTTGAAGTTAACATTGAAATCACAAATGAGAAATTAAAATCTGCACTTCTTTGCTACAGTTGTCAAATAAAAACAAAAACAAAGCAAACACAAGAGACCCAAGTGGGGCTGACATCACTCCTCTACCTATATAGAGTCAAGTGCATGAGTAGTTGACCTGAAAACCTTTATCATTAGGATGTGTTCTGTTGAAATTTCCTACACACTGACTGCATGTTATTAAAACAATACTGTATAAAGGTTTCTCAAGTTTTTGTAATGTCTTCTATATTTACTGGCAGATCAATGTTGTTGGTCAGATATGCTAGGATACCTCCTCAGAGCTGGTAATATTTTGTTAAGTGTTTTTTTTCTTGTGTGACAAGTTTGAACCTCAGCCAAGTCATACCAAAGACATATAAATGGTACTAGCAGCTGCCTTGTTTGGCACTCAGCATTAAGATTTTAGTGCTAGGACTAACAGGCCTAGCGTCAGGATAATGTGAATGGGTTGGACATGATGCTACATATCTACTGCTTGATGCTCCAGTGGTAGACATCACTATAAAATGCCACAATGCAGACATTGCGGTGACATGTCTAAAATTGCTAAAGCTGTGTTTAAATTATTTTTCTTTAAAACTCCATAAACACAAATCATTTTATATAAATCTGTATTATTTATGCCAGAATACTTTCCCACAAATTTGGTAAAAGTTGCTGACTGTGAGTGTTGTTCAAGTCGGTCCAGCTTTGATAAGCAGTGCCTGATAGGTCATATAAAACATTAAATTTTTTAATATATTTTTATAACAATGGCCGTGCCTGATGACAGATAAAGTAAAAACAAATGGGATCCACGCATGACCCTACATTATTGGTGGGTTTGTGAGTTATCAAGGGAACAGTACATTAATACTTGTGTATTCTGGCACACAAAAAATGGCCCGTTCAGAACAATGCATGGGTTGTCTCTATGGGTAACAAGGTCAGAACATATGTAGTGCTATCAAAACACCGGTGAAGTCCAACATGGATGTGATGTATTGTTGTCTTACTCCCAGATTATAGCCTTTTAGAATCATTAATTTTTGAATAAATTGTTAAGCTGATGTTATTCATACTGTTTTTAGTGCTTAAATAAAAATAGATAGTAGACTGAATTGTCGATATTGGCTAGTCTTGAACGTACTACTAGATGAGATGATGTCAGCTTAATATGGGTAATAAAGTTCATTGTCCTATCTAAAATCTGATGAATGGCAGGGTTACCAATTAACTTTACATTTTTCTTGGAGGATTTCAACAAAACAAAATAAGGCTCAAAAAGAAACTTTAGTGGTATTGTATTATTAGAAATACCACAAAAAACCTGGTTCTTTGTTCATGTACTGTGGCATTTTTGAATTAACTATGCTTTAATTCTGTCCAGTTTTAAAATCAGTCAAATAACTGGTACTAATAAAGGTAAACATATACTAGAGTCCACTGCATCACATAAAGCTTGGAAATATGCAACAGAGAAAGTCTGACATCATGTCAAGTAAATGTCACCAGAATTAATGTATAATAGACAAACAAAACGTACACTAACCTGTAAATTGAATGCAAACTGTGCATTATGTCCTTTTGAATGATGTTTAAGATATGGGCCAGTTAATAAACCAATGTCACCATGTCTATTATCAGATACTGATAGATGTCACAGAGGTGTTCAACAATTTGCTTCCTTGCAAATCCTATACTGAATTTTGTTCTGTACATATATAATCTATATTTGCTGTATGATGTACCTGTGCTGTTCTAGAGGACTGGTAGTTTTGTTTGTAGCATCTTGCAAATTAAAAGGCTGATCCCTCTTGTAGCTCCAGGCAAATTTTCTTACCTGTGCTTATTGTCAAGACTAGGTCATAAACAATGCTTCACATTAACAGGTTACATTTCTCCCACTATAATGAAAAAGAAACTCCCTGGGGCTCTTGTACATATATATATATATATATATATATATATATATATATATATATATATATATATATATATATATATCTCACCTAATCCCCTATCACTATGGTCACTATGTGCCCAGCCTTTATTAATCATTGGAGCTGATGTGGTTTAAGACAGTGGTCAGTGCACCAATTAGCCATGGTATGTAGATCTAATACAAGTAAATACTGCAATTAATCATTTACTAGCTGTAATCCTTATATACAGGTAAATTGCAAAAGGCCATGGTATTTCCTGCCAAAGGTATCAATGATGCCTACAAATACTGGTTGAAATTATAACAATGCCAACTAGGTTAATTGCTGTAACAAAACAGATCAACTATTATTAATGGCAAGTATTACCTGCAACACAAGAATGTGAAAAGAAAAGCAAATTAAAATGAGATCCCTTCCATAATGGAGATTTGATAATGATATAAGATCATGCTCTGCTGACCTTTCAATTCACCAATCAAATTGCAGCTTCATATTTATAGGAAGAAAAAAAATTTGGTAACATATCATGACAACTTTCCACAACAAGATATGCATTGCTTGACAGGTTACAAAAAATAACGACCTGGAATTCCAGAAGTTAACAGAACTTCTATCGGTACCTGCCATTATTACTTGCAGGATATCTATTTTAATCAGACTGCTGAAAGTGAACCCTGATCGGCATTATCATAATGGTCCAGAAGATAATGATCTACCATGATTTCCTACAAAATAATAGACATCAGCTGGAAAAATGCAGCATCTTGATGCTGTTCTCAGTTATCACTAACCCCACATGTATAAACATGCATATTTTTTCCTGTCCCATAACCATCAACTAACACAGCTCTACAACCAGAGTACTGGTCCAAATCACCCCATTCCTCCAAAACCTCCCCAAAATTATTCTCAACTGCAGACCACCCCTGATCATATCCCCAAAAATGTCAAGTCCCATTCTGAAAGGGTCTAGTGGTAGTTGTTGCCATTTAAAACACATGCACTGATGGGCAGAGTAGAACATCTTTCACATCTTTTTTCTTTCAAAAGCTTGGGGAGAATTAGAATAAACCTGTTGACCCTGTTCTGCTTGCAGATAATGAAACAACAGATTTGTTCTTACATGTACATTAAACAGCGTAAACCAATTTAAATTGCCATCACCAATTCTGCTACTGTAAGCATTCTGAATAGTCAAATACTGCAATGTTTTGATCACAGCTGTCACACCTTGATATTTTTCCATCTATACAATCATTACAGTTCTGTATTTGCAAATATGCATATCCTCCACTCCTACAAAACATCAATACTTCCCAAACACAATAAGCAACAGTTGAAAACATGTACGATTTTACCTATTAAGCATCCCTGTTAGTAACATGAATTCAAAACAAGAGGCCACTGTGGGTTTAGATCACTCACTTCTCTAAAACACTAATCCGTGGCAACAGACCAAGAAATCAGGGTCAGTAGGTCATATATCTGATTAAAATCAGATCTTCATGTCATACCTGAAAATCTGAGACAGACCAATTAGGGGTTGCGTTCTTCTGATAAGCAATGTTATTACTATAATCACTAATTTTATCAGCCAATCAGATAAAGTCTTGCATCTTTGTGTTTGGCAGACTGAGATGCAAGTATGGCCAAAGAGCATCAATGTGCTGTCCAATCTGACTCATCAATTTTTTTACAACTGCACTTCCACTGGCTAATTCGAAGGACAACGGCATATAACACCTAAGAGGCCACTGTCAGATCTTCACATAGGGCAGTGGAACACTGATTTTAATTAGACTGAGTAGGATGCATTCATTTGAAATTCTTGATTACACATTATGAAAACATGTTTCAAATAATCTCCGGTTTTCATCCGTACATGATGGCTCATCAGCACTATTGTTAGTTCATTAGTGCAAGGTCCCTAAGAGAGAATACTTTTTGACCAAATCTGTTCTGATCAGTATAATTTTTTAAGATAAAGCTCCATGTTTTCGACATTTCTTTAGCCATATAGGAGCAAAATGAACCATTTCTTCTCAAAATGATATCCTGCAGGAGAAAATTCTTGTACCACCACTTATGCAGAGTAAGCAGATCCAATGGGAGTGACTAAATTTATTTCTGTTGAACACACAACTGAGATTTTTTTTATCCTTTAGGTTAATGAACTAAAAAGATGTGTTATCTTCTGTATGACAGTCCAGCTGTCATGTTAAACATTTTCTCTGACAACATATTCACCGATTTCTTCATTAGATAAAACCAGTCTTTCCAGTTCTTCACTGGAATAACATTAAGCTCTATATGTACTTAATAATAAAAGTCTTCATCATTAAACCGTTGATCCAATTATACGAAAAAATCTGACTAATCACTGCACTGAATTTTGATATCAATAAGCAGGATTCTTCCGATGAATGAGGAATAGGACCAAAGAAATCGCAATCTGATTAAAACCCATATTAAAACATCAATATGCATATCTGAAAGGTGCTGATACGATGTCATGTTCTGTGACAATCATAATAAAACACTGCCACTAATGAAAGAAAACGTAACCAAATTCCACCACCATCCACAAAATATAGTTATTAACAACAGCTTTATTGAATACAAGATGCAATGATTTATCTTATAGGATACTAAAATTATGTTCCAAAGGATGTAAAGAGGTTTGCAGAACATGAAATATTATCATGCTTGCTTTGAGACTCTTTAACTATTTTTTCTGTACTGGACTTCCATGTTCCAAATTTGGTCAGTTTTCCATGACACAGGCTCTCACATTTTAAGAAATTTAGTTCCGGACATGCATTTCCATCCTGAAACAAGAGCTCTGTAACTATTCAGGGCCTATGAAACTGCTGGCCTGGCTGTTCCACTGATCTCCATGACAAAACAGTTAATACTGACAGCTCCAGGTCCAACAGGGCTAGTTAACCCTTCTATAATCATGCCCTGTGAGCTGAGCCAATGAAAAATCTGAGTTGGCAACTGCTCTTAGTTATATCATGCAAGGAAATTGGAGTTAAGTACCATTTTTGGCAACAAAGAAGACACCAAACAATGCTGTCCTTGGTAAGTCCCGAACCCACAACCCTAGGATTATAAGTCAGATGCTCTAATGAAAGATTTAACTTGCCTTTGATTATATTAATACTATCTAGTTACTGGGTTTCCCTCTGACTGTATTCTGGGTTTGGTGGTATGGACTTCATATTTGACCCAAAACTTATGTGAATGCTTTCCACCCACTTATGTCAGTTTGACTCTTGGAATTCTGCCTCAAGCTCAAATACTGTAATCAGTACTATATCATAAACTCTGACCTTCTTGTTTTTGGAATGACCAAGTTTATGCACCTGCCTGCCCTGCTAGTCAGTTACCATTGTCCACAAGCATTCCTGCCACCCCCACCCCCAAGTATATATATATAATTATTACCAATGGAAGTGGCAGGAAAACTTAATCTGAGCCTAAAAAGTCTAATTAATCTATACATTATATTCCATAATTACAGGAAACTGAAAAATGTACATTTATTTTTGCAACTAACCTGAATCTGCAACAAAATCCATGTGGATTAGTACCATTATAAAAACACAAAATGTACTGAAAAATTATTTATGTACAACACTCACTTTAACAAGTGTAAATGTCTAACTTTCTCATCATGATTGTTCAGTCAAGTTCTCAAATATTGCACTCAGCATAATGATGTGCTTGGTCTGAATGCTGCATTGTCACTCTCATATTCTTCTTTTTCAATCTGTAAAATACTAGTACCTGTTCCTTTTTTTATCCATGCTTTGAAGTTGAAACAAATCCCTCCCCTCCCCTTTAATATTTCTCAGTCATATAACAACCAAGAATCATAACGTTAATGCCTGTTCTATTTAACATCTCACACCATGTTTTTTTCAAGTATAGACTGTTCAGCAACCTAAATATGCATGTACTATCAAAATATAATGAACCCTGAGATGTTTTCAAACTGAAGGAACACCAACTGTCTTTTTGGAAATGTGTCTTGTGTAGCTGCTATATATAGAAAATAAGGAAAGTACCTGGAAGTCTATGATAGACAAACATACTCTTACTCTTCTTTTTTTTTAGATGAATAATACTTTTAAATTTATATGGTTTGGGACAAAAGACATGATATTAAAAATGACAAACATCTTTTTTGCTTCATTTTTTTTATACCAAAAAGGTGTAATCTATGCAGAGGCAAATTAAGACGTAATTATGTGAGATAAAAAAAAGCATAATGATTACACCAAAAGCATTATGGATGGCATGCTTGCTTTAAAGTTAAGTTGTCAGGGCTGCAAGAAATTGTCCAATAATTTACACAGACCTCAACTTCAACCTTTTGTTTGAGAAGATAAATGGATTGTTTGAGTTACACTGAAATAACTGGAATTTAAAACTTCATTACAGAGTAAGATGCAAGATCAGCTGTGACAACTAGAAATTAAAAATGGCAGTTGGAAATCAAAGAGAATTACTGGCACCAAACATTCCTTTCACTGTGCAGTCATGCTTTCAAAATAATTTTTAATTATTAACTTCAATTGATTCTCTAGATAAGTGATTGTGTTCCTGGTATATAGGACATTTTTCAGGTCTTATTATTTGTAACACTGCTGTTACACAGTGCACTTTATTCCATTATTGGCTGTATGTCATCATATTATATCAAATTTGATTTTTAAATTCAAATATTACATCAAATACAATGGGTCAGAGGAATAGTTAAGATTTATTTCTCAGGGAAATATCAGCACAAAACTGACCCAGAGCAAAAATGAACACCGCAGTGCAAAACAAAGACAAGACACTCCACCAAAATGCATGGAGGAGTTTTCTTAGATTGTAAATTTTCTGAATAATGATGGAATTTTTGTTTCGCACACAGTGCAAAAGATACTCAAGTGAAAATTTCGTTTGCCACTGTTGAGAAAACAAATCTAAAACAAGGTCATCTGATCGACATCTAATCTGATCCGAAGAATGGTGACTGGTCCAATGCGAAAGTTTAGAAATTATATGGATTGCAAAAACTGTGAAGAAAGTAATTCTTTTCATGAAGTAACCCTAAATCAATGAGATTTCCAAACAATTTTATGTGGAGATTTATAAATACTGCATTTCAATTTAATATGTGATGTTCCAATTTTCTACTGGGTTTCCTTGTTTTTATGTTATGTTATAACTGTGTATTACTCAAAACTTTGGCACTTTGTGTTTGTCGATATTTGCAAACAAATTTTTCTTATAGTCAATCTCATGATTCTAAGGTTAATGATTGTAAGTTCTAATCTTCACATTTTAACTCTTGCAAAAATGTCAGTTCAACCACCTTTTTGTGTGTGTGTGTGTGACTTGGATTTTTAACATAGCTTTACAAAAAATTTGGTCATATTGCTACAGTGTCTTCAGTGTGGGTTTATAGTGATGTCCAGCACTGAGGCATCATGCCACAGACATGTGGCATCATGTCCCACCCAGTCACATTATCCTGACACCAGCTGACAAGTACTAACACTAACTTCTTAATGCTGAGCGCAAAGCGAGACAGCTGCTCATACCATTTTTAGAAGACTTTCAACCACCCTTTGCTCTTCAAGTTTTACTGGAAACTCACTTACATTCAAGTCAATTCCCTCCATCCCAAGCACACTCAAAACAATGGTAATATTTCTGTCACAGTGGTTAAATTAATCTGAATACGTGAAAATAAATACCAGTATCCATGATCTGACAGTATTTATATTAAGACTGAATTATTCTCGTTAATGACCTTTTTAATTAAATATTTATATTAAATGTATCTAAATATATAAGAAAACATTGAATGACTCACATAAACAAATTAATTCAAGATTTTTCGTAAGGTGAACGGTATAGATGCCTCAATGATTAGGTCACACATATAGGGTAAAAGGTCTCGTGATATGTATACATGTCAGGTTTGTAGTACGTTTCAGGTGGGTGGAGTGTGCAAATATAGCATGGCACGACATCACGTACAGTGGTAATAATTTTACTCATCTGTCCACGTTAACCTTTAATGCAATCTTTATTTTGCTGACATGTTAGTTTGACGTATAAAAAAGTATTCTGAAAGAAATTTGACAAGAATAAGCAAGTCAAAATGGGTATAAGTCACTTGTGTAAGTGAACTGGTTGGCTTCATATCTGGTCAGCTTCTGGACTTGTTAATAAAAATGTATCCTTTCCAAATTACAAGATCTCAATAACTGAAACTGACTGGCGGTGCATGATCGCAATTGATTAGATATGTTTAATATCTAGTATCAACGCATTATACATGTCAATGAAGAAAAACTGAAACTTCTAGTTATATAACTGGTATCACATTTCCAGGTACTAGTGTATCACTGAATCTTTGGGGTGAAACAAGATCAGAAGGTAAAAATCGTTCCCGCTGAACCACATGTATTTAACGTTACTTCAGTGCTATTAATTCTTATAAGTTTTGTAAAGAGGTTATCGATGTATCACTTGATCATAAATAGCAGTCCGTTTCTCGCGTGTGTGGGTTACTGACATTACTGTAAATCAATTCTCATATGGAGTGACAGAACTCCGGCTGATTTCTAATTACACTGTACATGAACAGTGACAGTCAAGTGTTTAAGCGATCGACATACCTTTTGACAAAACAGACATTACTAGTTTTATAAGTACTTCATGACGTACATCCATTATTTTTAAAACACGTAATCTAAACGTAATGTGTGTGTGTGTTGAGAGAGAGAGGGGGGGGGGGAATCAGTTTAACATTAAACCAGTTACCAACCACTAATCAAGACAGATACAGGCTATAAATTTACCTTTCTGTTCCGGTCTTCACTGATATTTGAATATCTGTTGCTAATTGACCTGCCAAATGAGTCCAATCCATAAGGAATTCAGAAAACTCTGCTCCTAGAGTCTCCTTTTTTAAACGCTTTCCCTTTCTGTCTATCCTAACACTCTCACTCTTTATTCTCCATGATATTATCTCGGACAATAACTAGATACATGCATTCACTAACTGGCTGTTTTATGATCGGGAGAACCAGTCAAGCCTTGTGCGAGCTAGTGAGGTAGTTGGTCACATGATCAGATCAGACGGCCTACACGCATTGTCTAAGGCTGGCAAAATGACTGACTGCTCTGTATTTGTGGCCCCCAATAGTTTGTTATTGGCAACAAATTTGTCACTGAATTTGTATATAGAGACTGGAACACTAGTCTATCCTTCTAACATATGTATTGTATTTACACCTTAGTTCCAAAGATATATAGCAATTGGGTTGACTCGGTTTTATGGAGCATTTCAAATGCACATGTATAAATTGGGGTGTTGAACTTCAAAGCACAAGGGGCAGAACAAAGAGCAACTCCCATGTGGGCAAACTCACAGTAAAATGCAGCATACAGCACTTCCATCTGGGTCAACCTGGAAGGCTATCGGTGATAATATTTGTAATTAATTCTATCTCACCTGAATGGGAGCTTTAATTGTACTGTCAAGATTCAATAAACGCACAATTACCTGTCTAGTTAAAAAAAAATTGGGAGCACTATCATTGTGGTAAGCGTATCATTTTTCTAGCATTATACAATACATCTTACCCATATCAAACGTGTAAACGCGTCCATTATTAAAAGAAAATAGGTGTAAAAATAAGAAAATCAGATTACACAAAATGGGAAACTGTTTAACACAGAAGTACTAACTCGACAAACGGCAGAATGTATATTTTGGTATTGTTATCAATTTTACTCTTTCGTATGATAAAACAGAAATTCGTCTCGCAGACCGATGTTAGCGAAGAAGAGATTTTAAATACAACACTTCTGACTGGGAATAATGGTAACACTATATAAACTACAACTTTTGTCTAAAGATATTAAATTCAACCAAAGAAATGAGAATACACCTGTCTTGTAGAGCTAAAGTAATACTACACAGAATCCAAGTGATGAACGTGTTGCCTAGTTATTGATAAGCATGTTTCATTTTGATGATCTGAATATAAAAAAAGCCCATAAATATTCCTCAAAATGATTGCAATGTAATTTTGTTGTTTTCCCCTCTGTATCTCTAAAAAGATAATTGATTAAAAAAAGTCATACAATGTTCAGAGAAAATACTTGAGCAAAATCCCCTTAATGAGCATTTCTATTGGCAGGACAATGTTGTTTCAAGTGATACATACAAACTATATAAGGGGGATAACCTATCTGACTCAACAATTCTGTCCAGGATTATAATTTGAATTATGTCCCTTTACATATTTTGACTGGCCTTTTACAGCTTAAAAGTATGAAGGCATTGTTATTACGAACAAAAACTTTTCTAAACAGTTGTCAGTAGACACCAAACCATATGCTAAATTAATGGATGGAATCCATCAAAGGCAAAATTGAACGTATTTGTCATAATATTGTTACAAAAACTATGTTTCAGTTGCACCAAGATCTTTTTTTTAAACACAAAAAATGATGTGCCTATGGGTCAGTGTTTTTTACAAGGATTTTGCAGAGTTCTTCCTCCACCAGTTACACTGGTTGCCGTGTATTGTGTTAAGCCCACAACAACCACAACAACAACAAAAAGGAGCTCTAAGTTTGTATCACTATTGTAAAAAATTGTGGTTCAGTACAGTATAATCTGCCCTGTGTTAATTGCCTCAGTACAGTAATATATGTCCTGTGTTACTTGTTTCAGTACAGTATAATCTGTCCTGTGTTAATTTCCTCAGTACAGTATATTCTGTTCTGTGTTAATTGTCTCAGTACAGTATAATCTGTCCTGTGTTACTTGCCTCAGTACAGCATGATCTGTCCTGTGTTAATGTGCCTCAGTACAGTATTATAGGTCATGTATTAATTGGCTTGGTACAGTATAATCTGTACTGTAATTAATAGACCTCTACAGTATAATCTGTCATGTTAATGTGCACAAGTACAGTATAATCTGTCATGTATTAATGTGCCTCAGCACAGTATATGTCATGTATTAATTGGTCTGGCACATTATAATCTGCCCTGTAATTAATAAAGCTCTACATTATAATCTGTCATGTTAATGTCCACAAATAGCATATAATATGGCATGTGTTAATTGGGACAGTACAGCATAATCTATCACATGTTAATGTGTCTCACTACAGTATCATGTCAATTATTAATAGGCTTGGTACAGTATAATCTACCCTGTAATTAACAGTATAATCTGTTGTGTGTTAGATGGCACATTAGTTAAATCTGCCCTGTCTTAATATACCTCAGTACAGGATAGTCTGTTCTGTGTTAATGTGCTATTAAACTCCAATCAATCGATCAACTAGATAACACTACTTTCTTTTTAACTGAATAAAAAGCCTAGAGTCAAAATCATACTGCTTGAATAAGCGGTACTATGATGATTTCCCAGTCAGTCAACCCTTCCCTCCAAAAGAAGCCAAATTTTTAATATCTTGCATAGTTGACTGCCCAAATTTACACAGTTGTACTAACTAAAGTCTAACTGCTTTAGATGTAATATACTTAATCTAATGCCTTTTTTCATACAAAAGTATAGAGAAGCACAAAAAAGTGGTTGTGTTTTTCAAACTCTGTTTGCGCCATTTCAGATGGCTGAAGATGGCCGTAGCTGAGGAATGACAAGTCACTTAACACAGGGGTCGGCAACCTATTTTACATAGCGTGCCACTTTTATCCGAACTAATTAAAAAATGAACGAGCAAGTGCCACCAGTAAGAGAGTAACACTGTTAAAATCAAGATTTCTGGCTGCCCTTCGCGTGCAACAAAAAAACCCTTGACATGCCACATTGTGGCAAGCATGCCATAGGTTGCAGACCCCTGACTTGACACGTAGTTTACTTTTCTTAAACAAAATGAAAATGGCTCATCACATTTGGCAAAATGTTCTCAGATTTTATTTGTACACCAATAAAAATGAAATAGCATTTAGCAGTGCTCTAATTTCTTTGAACACTATTCTGGAAACTTGAAGAATTTGTATTTGTAAAGACTTTTTTTTTACCGGTGCATAGTTATGATACTGATGGATCATAAAGAAACCAAGCTGTACACTGTAATGGGTTTTTTGATTCAGACATAACGTTTTTTTATTTTCATTTGTTTTAAAGTATACTATTTATTTGTTTGATTTATTTAGCAAAAACTAAAAACAGATTTCTAATGTTTCAAGCATGCATACTTTCTTGTACCTACAGGACAAAAACAATTTGACCAAATTGTTTGGGAAGTTTAAATTTACAGATATCTGAGTGCTGAATGCTAAAAGCCACAACAACAAAAAAAAAACAAACATAATTACATAAATGTTTGTGTTCATGGAGTGTTTCTCTATTTGTTTTTGGGAAACTTGCTACCTTACAGTTTTAGCCATATACACATGCTTTTTCAATGCATGTTAAATGGACATGTTTATCAATGAAACAGGTGGGCTACCACACATATTGGTGACTTTTCCACACCTGATAGTACTAAAAAAAAAGGTAAATTTGCAAAATGCAGACAATTCCATTTAGATCCATTTTTTTTCCTTCAGTTTTCTGACATAAAAGACCTAATATCAAATTTAGTAAAGTATTTGTGTGATGGCAAGTGTCAAAGTGACTTTATTTGGATGACCTATGTTTCACTATATGCAAAAAGTTATTTTATCAGACAGACAAAAATCGCTTCCATATGTACCCTATACTGAAGAACATGGATATAGAGAACAATTATCATGATGTTTGGATCATAAAGACACATGGACTGAACCCATATACAAAATTTCTTCTGTATAACTGTAAGAGTTATCCAGAAAAATAACCATGTGGACAAAATCCATTTCTCCTGATGTGTTTGGATAACTGATTCATTACTTGTTGTATCTAAACTTTTACTTCATCACATAGGAATGCACACCATGATACAATGGCCTAAGTTGTTTCAGTCATTTTCTTTTCTCAGATAAATAGTTTTATGAAAATGTCAAACGATCTTTCAAATATAAAACTTGCAACCCAAACCTCAACAAAACTATTGATGACAGCGCCTTCAGTGGGTGAAAAATTAAAGGTTTTACTTGGAAATAGTTCAACAGGATCCTTTAAAATGAGCCATATACACACATCATCTGAGATTTAATTGAGGTAACTGTGATTGTATTTCAAATGCACCTTGTCTATAGCTTACAATTCATGTAGACTGTAATCAATCTGAAATATTCTTGTTGAAGTGGCAAGAAGTTTTTGAGGTCTCCTAGAAATTTGCATAAGCAAAACATTTTTTTAATGAAAATGATCAATTATGAACAGAAATAAAAGCTGCTACAAAAAGATTACAGAATGTATCTATACAGTTTAATGGCATATCAGCACAACAAAGGTTATATAAGTGGTGTTTAAAGTTTTGAAAATTGCAAAGATGACTGTTTTTTTTAATTTAAATAACAAAACAACAAGAATGTGAAATCATTTTCAAATTCATTAAAATAAAATAAAAACAGTTTATAACAAAGAGCAGTTGTTAAAATCTCAATGCCTTTTTGGGATCACAAATTTTGGATTGGTTTGATGTTTATGGCAAAGAAATACAAGTGGATTACTGAGTAAAGTGCCTTTCACACAGACACACCACAGTAGTCAACCTGGGCAGATACAACGGTAGGATTTGAACACTCTACCATTTTGGTGGCATGTTTAGCACACTGACCTTCAAGGCACGAATTCTGGAAATTGATATATACACATATATACACATATTTAGGAAAAGGTAAGACAGTACTTTATGCCAGCTCACCTGTGACTTGGCAAAGAATATGCCCATACAGGAAACTGGGCCTATCTAACCACCAGTTGTATATACCCACCTGAAAGATCACCATCACAAATCCAAGTCACAGCAATCAAAACCTGGGTCTGTTAAACATACGCGTCAGAAAGCAACGGATGTAAAGATCTGGTAATCAAGAATACTAAAATATTGATAGCAACATTTAGATGAGTTTTTTTTTTTTTTTAACATCCAACTTTTACATGCCAATGAACTCTTAAGCATATATCATTGAGTCACACTCCATGATATCTACAGTTGTACCTGTGTACATTAATGTATGGTATTAGACTATGTCCCCCCAACCCCAAACTGCCTACCTGTGAAGACTCACATTTTATGACAGAAATTTCAACCTAATGTAGGTCAAATCTTAGCAAACATTACCTAGAGTGTAACTTGCATTGATAAACAAGATGAAAATTGCTTTACAAAGATGACATCAATCCAGAAAACATTTCCAAATAAGACAAAGATTTATGACAAAAATGCATAATTAATGAAATATATTTCATCAGTGACATTTGTCATAAGGTAAAACTGTATAATCATGGACTGCACATGAACAAAGTTATCATTCATTTCAGTGGTAAATGACCATTTGTTTGTTATCATTGATTTCAGTAAATTTGTGGTGGTAAATGACCATGTTATTCATTTCAGCGAATTTGTGGTGGTAAATGACCATTTCAGTCAATTTCAGTCAATCATTCATTTCAGTCAATTTGTGGTGGTAAATGGCACTTTCAGCTTTGTTAAAGAAAATGTGACATACAAACTGTTCAAAAGTATATCTGATGATTCTGTTACACATGCATATCATATTCTATTGGCATACTAACATTTTGAACTTTTATCACTAAACAAGCAACTGCCATACACAGATTGCAAATAGATACAATGAAGAACGACCAATTGCACAATCTGATTAAAAGCAGATCTCCACTGTTATACATGAAGATATGACAGCAACTGATTAGTCATGTTCTGGTAACCTATTTTATTATCATAATCACCAATTGTATCAACCAATCAAATGAAGTCTAATATCTTTGCATTTGGAGACTAAGCACTGTGGATGAAGAGCATGAATGTGTTCCGCACGATTTGATTCACTTTCAGATATTTAAAAGCTGCATTTCCACTGGCTAATTCAAAGGTCAACAAAACAATTACAGTTTTTAAAAATCATAACTTTATATCTGCAGTGAAGATTGACATGTGATGTGATAGCCAGCTTTCACAGATGACACAAAAATCAAGCTTTTGATTCAACTGAGCCATGAACTACTTTGAACCATATATGATACATCACAGACAGGAACCTTCTGCTGCATAATGATCTAGATTAAAAAGTATCATCTAATTATGACTTCAGTCAAACACCAGAGATCCTAACCCACAAGGTTATTATTTGTCACATTATCAAATAACACCATCAAAAATATGGTACAAATGTTAGATAACAGCCAAGGCCATTGACAAACCATTTCTAGTTGACTGATATTGCAGCATGTTTACCATAAACAGCTATGTCCCCAGCATTTCAATTGATGACAAGTTTATTAGATATAAATAGCAGTCTATAAGTAATGTTATTTGGAAAGCAAAAAAAGGAATTTTCTGCAGACTGTAACCTTGGCATGGACTCTTGGTCAGGCACCTGTTGTCAGTGTGCTTTGTTGAGAATGCCTTGTTGCTGTCGTGATATTACAGGAATGATCTTGTGCAAAAGTGGTCGTATCGTGATGCAGCTCTAGGCACATGATAATATTCTCACTCCAAATAAGTGTTGAGAAGTTTGTACAACCCTTGAGGGGTGATTGGCTTTGAACAATCAAGTGCAACTGTCACCTGTGTCATTGTTGGCATAAACTTGTTCTTTATTCTTTTTTTCCTCAAACAATAATTGTTAGAATATTCTTTAGGAAAATGAAATTTTTTCATGAAAAGTAATAAAATGTTTAAAACGAATTGCTAAAAGAGTGTAATCAGAACTGGCTGGAAAGTTGGAGCATGCAAGAATAAACCACGGGACAAGTTGTCAGTAGTTTTAACATTACAAGTGCCATGACAATTTTAGGACAAGCTGAATGCATAGTTGGCATTTAAGAAGGGAAGAATGAAATTATTTAAGCTCATGTAAATAGGTCTTTCTTTATCCATATTTGGGGGCTTCTGGCATTATTACATTTTGTGGTTGTAGCACCAGGCATTATCTCAGTGACATCATCTAAAACCATCTAATGCAAAATTTTCTTATATACAAGTTTGTTTCTTCATGTAGATCATGTTTAAGAACACCCTTATATTTCTGAAGAACTGCTCCAGTGGCCTAGTGGTTAGAGCGTCCACCTCAGAAGCGGCAGATCGTGGGTTCGATCCCTGGCTAAGTCATACCAAAGACTTACAAAAATGGTACTAACAGCTGCCTTGCTTGGTACTCAGCATTAAGAGGTTAGTGTTAGGACTGGTCAGCCTGGTGTCAGGATAATGTGCATAGGTGGGACATTATGCTACACGTCTGCAGCATGATGTCCCAGTGCTAGACATCACTATAAACTGTCACACTGCAGACATCGTAGCGATAAGAATGAAATTTTTTAAAGCTACGTTAAAAATCCAAATCACACACACACACATTTTTGAAAACAAGTTTTCTTAACACATTAACCCCTGGAGGTTTTTGTCATTTTCGTCTGAAATTTGAGTAGGAAACACATTTTTGAAAACTATTTCTGAATACATCCTAAAACACCAACTTCCAGGTGATCTTCCAATAACATAACTGTCTAGTTGTGTTAGAAACATCGTTTTTCATTGGCTATTTGACTCGCACATGAGCAGAAGGGTAAAAGTTGTTCTTTTTTCTTCTTTGTTTGCTTAATGGACCCATTATTATCGTACTGAGACCACTCGTTATTCCAAATGCTCATCTTATCCTACTTTTTGCAGTTCATACTAGTCTGCCTTAGATCTGAGACCAAAAATCCGGTCACAAAATTAGATTCCAGCCTTGGGCAAATTTTGGGTAGAAATAAATCAGGTCCAAAGAATGAGGTTATTCCTTCTGTATTTTGTAGTGCAACAAGAAATTCCAGATTATTTGGTATCATTGTAGAGCTACATCTGTCTACCTTTCTATAATACCACCCACTTTAGTGTATCATACATGACCTTGACAATACAGAGCTCAGTAGTAGGCTACTACCTCCTGCCATTTAAACTCGTCACCATGGGTTAATGTGTTAAAATTCTTAGTGGTTCCGACAAGTTTCTTACTTACAAACTGCAACAATTCATTATTATCAGAAAATATGCCAATAAAATCATAAAAGCAAAGTGACTAGGAGCAGTTTCTCTACTAGTCAGCTGTTAGAAATGCATTATTCCTCTGACGGGCTGTTGCAAGTCATTCTGTCACTTGACAAGTGACATTTACAAAATCTGTTGTTGTGAAACCTACATAATGAGATCTATCTAAAATTACTTAGGCTGTATAAATACATACATATATATTAGCATGACTATACACAATCATCTTTCTGATATTATTTATTTAGGCTGTTTAATTGCATACATATATATTAGCATGACTATACACAATCATCTTTCTGAAGATCCTGGACTGGCAGGTCTTGAAATAAACAGACATCAAAATGACTTGATTATGTAGCAGTTTGAAGCCCCTGTGCAAAAGAAAGTATCAATAATTCACAGCCTGGGATTGATTTCATTGAGGCAACTGGCTATCGAGTCCTATGTAATCCCATGTATGACTTATGAATATACAACAATAGTCAGTAGTCAGTTCAGACCCTTCATGGCCAATTCATATAAGTAAAGGGCATTTTCCTTTTTCCATAACATTGTTCTAGTTTTAAGAATGACCTACAATCAGCATAATCATTAATTAAATGCAAATGATCAAACACTTCCTATACTGATTTAACTTCTAGTTGTACAACTCATCTGTGCCTTACAGTCTCAACAGCTGTTCACAATTTCACATCAATTGCACCGTATTTTTTTTATATAAAAAAAATTCCTGATATAAATCAGACCTTATTTGATAGGCAATCACACAGGGAGCGTGAAAACAATTTATAGTGCATTATTTCAAGCCAAATAAATTTAACAGACAAATCAAAATCTCAATTTCAGTGATGATAATAAACTGCACAGAACCAGCACTGTCATCACATAATGTGCTGGCCAGTCATATTATAAGTACCAGTCCATGCAACAGTATTTAAAAAAAAAGATACAGTATTGTAAAAGCAGGCATCTGTTCTGGAAAAGTAGATGGTAGTTTACCCAGTGGTCACTAGTTGATAATACTACTTCTCCCGAACCGATGGTCATCTTAACTTGAAGAAATTTTATGCTGTCTTGCTGGTCCTAAATAATAATGTATGGGCCTCCAAGAAAGGTTTATACTGTGCAAAACTTAATTTCCTTCATAGGATACACAGGGAGATAGTTTCATACTATAATACTTCCTTAGTATCAATGATGATATTAAATAGCGACCAAAAGGAAATACAGAGATATATCATCACCAATGCAACAATCATATTAAAAAAACATGGTTCTTGAAATACACTGCTCCCTAATGCTACAGTGCACTTTAACAACTCACAGACACACTTATAATGTGAAGCCAGGTGAGAATCCCATTTCTTTAAAAATGCACCAAAAAGTATCAGAGACCTTTCGCAGATTGTGAAATAAAAGTTAGTAAATCAAATCTTGATATATTGATAATTTCACAGTTGAAAAGGGTGGCTAATTTAAATCAACATAATGAAATTTTCAACTTCTAATATGAAGTCATATTTTATTATGTCCTTGCTACAATGTTCAGCACATGAAGGAACTCAAAATTTATTCTAAAACATAGCTAATATACAACCCCATTTCATCTGGGTAGTTTTAACCAATAATGTGTGCTGTTAATCACCCTAATTTACATATTTTATTATCTAATTACTCTTTATACACACCACTGACATTCACCATTGATTGGGATCTTTTATATATTATCATCCCATTGCTGTATTTTTGTACTATACTTTTATCGCTCTTTGGTAATAAAGCTTTTCGATACAGAAATCTTTATCACAACAATTTTTTGTAGTGCTTATATAGCCTTACAGTGCTGATGTGCCAAAAACATCAACATTTTCTGTATTAATTTTTTTCTCTCTCAGTACACTGTAATTTACCATAAACATTTAAATTTTGACAATTAATTGTTAGTAAAACCAAAAAGTAGAATATGAGTGTTTCTGGTAGCCAATCTTTCCTGTTTTTCATCTGACCCTAACACTTTTTTCCACCAAGAGTAAAAAGAAAAGAAATTGAACATATCCCAAAATTGATTTGTTCATGTAACTGAACCAGTTTTACCCAGTGCTTGAAACACTTAGTACATCATATATACTAGTCATTACAATCTATATTAAGTTTTAAAAGAAATTTTAAATTAAAAAAAACAAAAAAACAAAAAAACAGACCCTACCTTCTCTAAATTTTAATCCAGTACAATAGGAACACATTTTTGGCAGGTGCCTATGGCCTGCTACAGGTAAGACTTTAAGGCATAAATACCAACTAACCAAGTTTTATCAAGTGGGATGCCCTCTTGTATTTAAAGGTGAGAAGTGTCAATTGATCAAAACATTTGTCTTTGAATGTTTCCATGAGAACCTAATGAAGTACTTAATGACATTTTTAGCACAAGACAGGTTATATAAAGCAGCCATTTGGACTGGTGGAGGAAAAACCCAGGAAGAACCAGTGATACACAAAAAGCTACTGGCAAGTCTTGAACCCACATGGATAGAGGTTGTTGTAGGGTTTAACGCCATTTTTCAGCACATGATAGGCTATACATAGCAGCCAGTATTAATGGTGGAGGAACAACCCGGGAAAACCCCGGAAAGAACCACCGACCCACGAGAAGCTACATGCAAGCTTTCTCACATACCAACATAGGCAGACCCCGCAACTCGAACCCATGCAGACAGGTGAGATGGCAGTGATCCGTAATGATGAGCGCTTTAGACCACTCGGGGTCCCTATGGACAGAGGTGACAAGGCAGTAATCAGTCAAAGGCAAGCAGTTTAGACTACTAGGCCACCCAGGGCCCCACTAAGAACATGTAACATAATTAAAGTATCTACCATTATCCAGTAGTTTATCATACTTATTTGCAAATGTGATCAATGGTAGCAAACGAACCAAGTGAAAGGTGAACTAGGTACATGAAATAGCTGTTTCACAGACAGAATTTGTTAAGGAGGAGCAAGTTCCCAAGTTTATAGTGAACTTAAAATTTACAAAATGACACACAGAGGTAACTCAAGCATGAACACAAATTTCACTATAACTTGCAATCAAATCACTGTAATTTACTAATCTAACAATTATTTAAAAATCAAGATTCAACACTGCTGCTTTCGCTAAACAACTTTCAATTTGTTTTCTAAATGCTAAATCTTGTTTTATTTTTATCTAGAGTAACACTAGAATGTATCTACAATCACATGCAAAAAGTAGTGATCTAATAATACACGTTTTCAATGGTACATGCATCTTGAAACCACACGAGTTTTAAAAGCTTTTCCATTACTGGATATATTAAAAATAAAGAAAATTTATACAAGAAAGCAAAGAACTTCATTAGACAAAACTGTTTATTGACAACTGTTACCAATATTATTATTAAAAAAGTATTCAAAAACATTGATCCCATTCCCCCACCAACACACAACATTGATGTTTCCCCCCATCCTAATTTTTCAGAGGTTCCTCAGCAACTCACAGCCTCACTTATTCTGTGAGCTCCATTTGTTGCTGTTTTTACCCCATTATGTACAAGTTGTCGATGGAGATATGTACAGAGAAAAGATTTACAAAAAAAATGTAAAATTTCTTTTTATTATTATATACTGTTTAATGGAGAGAAAAAACATCGATTTGCATGCATTATATCTATTCCGTGCAAATATGGTTAAAAGCTGCATTACTACATTGATATAAAAAAAGTTCTAAATTTTACAATAAATTTTGTTCAACAACACTTTACAAATTTAGCTTGTACGTACAGGTATCATGCTTCAAATTGTCTTCATTGATAAAATGACCGCATTCATATAAGAATGATTCAATTTTTATTTTTGTTAATACATTTCATGCATGGATTGGTACTGTTGGGATGGGGTAATGTAGAGACATCACAGAACAGTTTTAAACAACAGATATTAATCTTTGTGAACTTATTTGCAAGGATTTTTGTTTGTTAGTTTTTGTTGTTGTTCATTTGTACATTCAAATGTGAAGTTTTGTGTGGCCTTGGCAAGATTGCAGTTTAATTTGGTTACCAATGCTGCCTTTTGATTGTCACTAAATTTTGGCTTCACAAGCAACACTAATCAATGCCTGAGCCTGATTTATCTATTGTTTCTAAAAACGACTGAGGTGCGAGTTAAATTGCTACTCTGATTTTATTACTATATCACAAGTTTTTTTTTTCTTCTTCTAAAGAATGTGTACTGTCTCATTAAGTATACAATAATGTATGTGTGACACATACAAACAGGTCATGTAGTTCAGTCACCGAGAGTTTCTATGATTCATATTGAAAACTAAGTACAAGTAAGTTAACACTTACAGTCAACATTTTGCTATTAGTAGTTCATTTTAGTCATTTCTTGATGACAACTAAATGATTACATGAATGTACACTAGAGGTTGTACAGATGACACATTTTAAGATCTACACATCCTGAAGTGGAAAGAGAGGGACAGAAGGAGAGAGAGAATGAGCAGAAAAAGACAAATGAAATGGGCCTAAATATGGAAGTAGAGGTTGGAATAACATACACAAAGGCAGATAAATTTCCTAAATGGGAAAAAAAAGTATATTAGTTCTAAAAGTAATATTGTCATGGTGTCAGCATTATTTTTCTTCCATTGATATATTTCTATAACTATGAAATATAAAATGAAAATAGTCATCAGCCGCATAAAAAATTCCAGTGTGTTAGTATTGACCTTTCACTGTATACATTTCTGTCGAAGGCTTTGATCCTGTTTTGAAAAGTTTCTTGATTATTTTATAGTGTGTGTGTGTGTGTGTGTGTGTGTCTGCCTGTATGTCTGTATGCATGTATGTATGTATGTATGTATGTATACAAAGTAAAATGAGGGAATTCTCCAGTATTTCTTTTCTTAATTTGGTAGTCCTATGTTCTAGTAAAAATGTTGGTAATCATCTTCAAATGAAACACAATGGTTTTTTCTTCAGTTTCCGTGATTCAACTAGGCTTCTCATTTTGTGAATAATCCACTACTGTCTATACTAGCTTACAAGTTGAGTCACATTGTTAACTATAAAGATCCTGATCTGCCATAGCATAATGCGCCTAACAAACTGCACAGAACCACATCTGCTGGCACAATATGTGATGGCAGATCTGGGTCTGTGCCATTTGCAGTTGGTTACAACTGATAGGTGAGTACATCAAGGTAACACTAACAATACAATGCAGATAAATGTTAGCCAACTTCATGTAGAAGTTACCAAGTACAAGGGGACGGATAGTTTTTGTAACCAAACCTAAATATCCCTGAGGGTACAAGAAATTATGTAAAACTGATCCCTCTTGTTACTATTCTGGCTATCCCAGGTACATGTTACAAGTTGCCAAAACATGCACATTCAAGATTAATCAAGTTTAATCTAAATCTACCTCTGGAGGTGATGATGCATCTACAGGTAAATCACAAAACTGTTTCTCATTTTGGGCTTCATACTGTTCATTGGCCTTTTGATTCTGTTCCACCAATTCCTTAGCCAAATTATTAATATCTGTATTTTTGGGGTAAGTTTAAATACCAGTCAAATGCAAGGAAACAAGGTTGATGTTGTCCTTTTCGGCAATTTCTTTATGGAGAAATTCATGTCATTTTTATACTTGCTAAATATCAACAAAATGCCCCTGCCAATAAGTCTCATATACTGGCTGAATCTGAATCTTCTACCTGCCTTCAGGTGATCCCTTCCTAATATACCTATCTTGACAGTGCAACAGAGATAAGAAGCGCAAGGGACAATCAGCCATATTAACAAGACACTGATAACCAGTGGAAGAAACAATTTACTCTGTTTATATGCCCCCACAGTCCAATGAACTTTCAACAGTCTAGACCCAGATCTGCCAGGGTCAAACAGATTTTAAAATCAGATGTTAGCCCAGTGAACCATACTGGAAATGAATTTGGTAACCCAACTTAAATTTTAAGGGCAAAAAGGCACTTAAAACTGAAACTATTAGATAAAAACAAGCCATCCATTATATATTGTGTTATTAGCAATTAATATCTTTGCAAAGTATTTTGTGTACAAAAGTCTTTAAAACAAACTAAGACCAATTATTTTATCACATGGTGACATTCCACTGGGCTACTAGATTTAAATGTGATGATACAGTAGCCAAGATGCATCATTATACTGGTCTGTGTCTCAGGGCACAAGATTTGGTGGACCCTGCCCAGATCTGCTGTTACATGTGCCATCAAACTGGGGTCTACACAGTTCACTCTACTGATTTTTTTTCTGTAAAGAGCATATACCATGTATTCCCTTCACATTTGTATCAGTTACTGAATTTGTGCAGAATATATTTGTGTGGACAAATTGTCTTGGTGATGGTGAGTCAGATGTCTTCCAGAGCGAGTCCATGCATGCTTTTATCTGTACAAATTCATAACCTATTTATCATATAATTATATACTTTAAAAACAATGACATAAATCATTATTTTGTATACTATCAATGAAATAACAATTAAATTTTTCATCTTCATGCCAATGGATTCAGAAGAACTCACAAGTCATCCAAATATATTCTTGATGAAATAAATCATATTCATGCACATAATACCGTAATGGAGCTCTAATGTTCAATTTCTGGTAAAGTTTTCACAGCAGCAAAAATACTAGTGCTTTCTCATCTTGTCAATGAACCACATTAACTTTTGTAACAGTGTCATACCATTTTCTGCACATCTATTTTAGTATTAGATATTCGGGGTCATGGAACAAAATCGCCTCTATACCGTTCAAATGTTGTTTCAGTCCTTTTAAGTGGAAGCTCTAATTAATTTAATTTTTGCTGGTGAAAGTGAAACCAAGATGGTCACTCAGTTAATAACAAATTTTCTCTCTATTATCTGCTTTGGCAGGAAAACTGCTGACATCTGTATTGCACTGAAAATTACTTCTAAAATCTTAAATATAATGATTTCTTTTAAATGTTTCATGTTTTAACCATTAGAAGTAAAAAGAGCGAATAGCCAAATGCTGATCAGACTTCGGATCATGCCCCAACTGTATCCTAACAGTTACTACACATTGGACCTGTCCAGCAAAAGTCTTATCTAATTTGCCTGAAAGAAACCTGGAGACCGCTGATAAAATGCAGCATTATCAATTTTGAAGTTCTCGAAAGACACTGGTCAATTATTCATACTTAGACCCCTGTTGGGACTCCATTTGCTGAAAAATGACGCTAAACTCTATGACAACAACAACAACCATCAGCAAGTATAGTTGGTTCAGATCCTGCAAAGACCAGCCTGGCTGCCATGGTGCATCCTCAGGCAAGGAACTCAACTGCTTGGTACTTAATAGTCTTTTATGTGCTGATGCGCCATTCAACATCACTTACCTAAGCATTTTTTTTTACATGGAAAACTAATTTCCTGTGAGAATTATTAAAAACAAACAAGCTAAGATTTTGAATAAATCATGGTGATATTTTATGTGCAAGCAGACTTGTCTATAAACAGCACTTAAGCAACTACATAGTTTTGTGGGAAGTATAAAAGGTAATATGATTACAAAAAATTAAGAAAATGGGTTCATAATTGTTTTCTATGGATAGGTATCTGTTACAGTGTCTATTAAAGGTTACAGTGTACATGTTATCAGTACATACGTCAGAAAAAAAATGAATCACATGGGTAAGGAAACTTTCTACAATTTGATCCATTTTTGCAAATTGGAATATTTTTGTTTTTGGCTTTAATCAGCAGATATTGCTTTCACAGATGCAGCACAATGGGAATATACAATATCAAACATTATTTTCGATATACCTATTTTTTTATGGCAATGACCTTATATAGTTCTGATTAGATGGTTCTGATTAATCCTCTCAATCCAGTTCTCATTAATTTTATTACTCTGAATGTCACAACCCATAATAAGCAGATTTCCTGCCACCATGTACACTCGTAAGGTTGAGTCCAGCTACAAACAAAATAGACCCCGATTTATTGTTGGTTCTATTTATTAATCCTAACAAACTGCACAGACACAGATTCACCAGAACAATATACGATGACAGACTGGAGTCTATGCAGCTTGGACATCATTTATAAATGATTAATTATGGTGACATAATCAATAACCCAGCACATCATTTTTTTCCCACAGCAAATACTATGCTCTTCAATCAACAAGTTTAACTCAGGCCTTACAATGTATCCAATCTTCTACGAAAGATCAATAACAAATAATAATAACAGGAGATTTCTTGGATCATACTTCCAAAGAATTCAACTGGGAATGTGCAAACACTATTACCATACAAAGACTCACAAACCACTCCCTTACATGTATCAATGACTGACTGACTTGGAGGAATTGGGGACAACTGCTAACAGACCATCCCATAAGATTTTCTGGTCTATGACCAGTAGAGATAAAAAAAACCCTGAAAGGTCAAAGACTGAAAGCAACAGAACTGATGCAGAAAAATTCAAAAATGACCATTGAGTTCTGACATGGAAGGATTGTCTTTGAAACTTAGCATGAAAAAAATCATTTTCACACCAGAATCACTAATGCAAAAATAATAACTTGTTATCTACAGGCATCTAAAAGTATATAAAAAATGTTGACAACAAAAAATTTATGAAAACCCTAAAGGTAAGCTGTATTTTCTGAATACTTTTTCTTGTCACATTTATCATCTAAAATGAAGTAAATCTGCATGTCAATAAACGCTGCAGAGTTCTTTAATACAGGAGATTCAGACCCACCAAAGGTTAAATGCAGCAATTCTAAATTCTAATAATGTATATCATTAACTACATCAAAAGCCTGATCCATGGGATATGGACAGTCTGAATTCTTGCAATTGTACAATTTTTATAGCTTTTTGAAAGATTAATGACAGAAGTGACCCTATATGCAGTACAAGTTTGACTATGTTCCTTAAAGGACAATTTCAAAGTCTACAATCTCACCGTGTTAGTTTACTTTTCTGATTTCATTTGATTAATGAGAAGTCACCCTATATGCTGAAAAGTTTGAAATGTGTCAACTGACAACAGCACTTGTACTATTTTTAGTAAGCTTAGCTCATCTATGACTAAAAAGACCCTAAAAGGGTCTATGCAAATTGCTTTAGTCTGATTGATACATGATACACAAAGCTAAAAATCATCCATAATATACAGTAGTATAAGGTCAATAAGGGTTTGGAGTGGGATGGGTTTAGTCAAACTCCTCATCTTCTGCCCCTTCTAGTTAAAAGCGGTACACTTTTGGGTGGAAAATTTGCCATTAATGAATAGCAAATCCTCTTTTCATTATCAAAACAAAAAACCTCCTGAAAAGTTGTTTAATATTTCATAATATTGCTTGTGAAATTTATACAACTCCTACTGCCATAATGGTACTTTGATTTTCCATGATGAATTGCAAGATACCAGGCACTTAAAAGCTACACCACTTTCTGTTTCAGTTAAAACAAGAAAGACAACCATATATCTACTCGCATATACGTCGAGTCTAACTGCAAACAACATAAATTCTGATCTGCAGTATCATAATGCGCCTTCAGATCAGGGTCTATGTTGTTTGTTCTACTGATTACTCCTAAAAAAACTGCACAGATCCAGATCTGCTGGTGCATAATGTGTCTGCAGACCTCGGTTGGGGTTTGCAGTTGGGACCATCTTATCAGCAAGTATATATGGTAATGTCTTTGCATGTGATAGGCTGTCTAGTTAAGTGAAAAACTGTGTATACATATCAAATCCAAAAGGTATCTTCTTTCTTATGTTTCATATTAAATTTTACTTGTTACAACCATCTCAAAGCATACATGACTACAAAGTGTATAAATAGTTACAGGTATAAAAAGTAGTGTATGCATTTCATATCTTCATTGGCATCCAGAAAAAGGCATCATAACCTTACAAAATAGTTGGAAAATATCATCACAAACTGTAAACCAATTTATGTCAAGCCATACAAAGTCTTGCAACACTAATATTCAACCAAATGTTCAAAATTTGCATGATACTGCATCCAGCTTTTGACTTTGCTAAACTTGTTGACTAAGAATGTATCTATCAGTAGATATAACATTAAACTATATGCTTGTGTAAAATGCATAAATCAAAACCCAGATATGCCATCAAATCATGTACCAGAAATTCAAGGTCAATGTAATTCCTTCTGTTTATGTTTGCACACACTATGTGTAAACCCTGCTCAAAATGGTAGATTATGTAATGTCAGGTGCAGGTCAACTATCTTCAGAATTTTATAAGCATGGTAAACAGGGAAATACCTGTAAGCCATGAATGAAAACTACTAATTACTGCACACTAAATGTGTTCTCTGTTGATATGCAGTTGTACTGCCCTTCAACAGTTCATCAGCCAAGTTCCCATCAGTTTCCATTTTTCCCTTGTGTTTTGACCCTTATCTCTGTACACCCTCCAGATGGCAGGGTGACTGTGTAGCTCAGACACCTGCCCATCTGTGTTGGCTGCCAGTTCTTTTCTTCCTCCTAGCCAGATCAGACTGGACATTCTTTCTACTGTCTGGGAAGATCTATTATGACATGCAAGTTACAACAAACTTTACTGGGGATGGTTCCATACGACCTACTTTCATGGTCTATTACTTTCAAACTGGTTTGTCCATAATAGTTATTGCTGTATGTATAGCAAACAAGTACAAACTTACCTTAATTGGTGATCCATTCATAATGAAATACAATCTGATGCATTACTGCTTGAGAACATATATTATGATGTATAACATTATATTCGTTACTATAAAAATAATGTATTTCATACAAAGATTAGGGATCAACATGCCAAAAGCTCAAAATGTTTACATATTTCATGATAATTGTAGAACAAATTAAATATGGTATGTTATAATTACAGAGTATGTGGTTACTAAGAAAGGTGAAGTTAGAGTTATCAACTCTCCAAATGATGCGCTTTTCCGACAGGTTTCCTGAAGAACCATATACAAATCCTGAAACATTAACTGTTATGTTACAAGAGTATGGAATGCTAGAACTTTCTTAAGATGAAAACTTTAATTAATTTACAAACTTCTATATATGATATTCTTTTCTGCAAACTTCTTTATATGATGTATTTTTGTCCTTTCAGTGTGTAGAAATTTCTTCATGTGGTGCTATTATCTTTATATCATGCAGTAAAATTGAGAACTTTATATTCAGTCGAATTTACCTGTATCAGGTTAAAACTTCTTTATCATGATAAGCAAAGACAGAACTTTCACAGGCATGTGAATCAATATAATTTGTAACCAGGCAATGCGATTTAAATAGTTTTTTGTCTCTCCTGTGTAAGGTAAGACAAAGGTATCTCTTCTTCAAAATATGTCACATTTATGGCAAGATTCTGTATCCAAGTTCTTAATATCATGTGTATTTCACATAAGTTGCTGGATTCCCATAAAACTTATACATAATATTACTACTTCTAAAGCTCATACACTGATATGCCAGGCAGTTCTGACTTGCCCTCAGTTAGCTGAAAGCTGGTGACATTGTTGACAATGATAGAGTGCACTGGAAAAAAAAAAAATTAAATGTATGTCTATATCACTGGAAAGATCCTATTAAACTTGGGGATATTTTTGTTTCAAATATTTGATATAAATATCAATAATGGTGTTGTATGCATGTTTTTGAAAGTCAGATTTCTTGTACAAAATTTGAAATTTTAGTATTAGTATTATAGTACTCCAATCTACTTGGTGTTCCTCAGTTGGTAGAGCACTGGACATGTAATCCAATGACTATGAGACTGATACCGGCTTGGGTCAGCCTAAGTCAGCTACCTTGGAATGTCGGTATGAAAGACACTTAGTTCCCCCGATTCCTCAGCATGACATAGTCAAGTAAAAAGTTCCAATTAAAACCAACCATCCAATCTGGCTGCATAAACAAAAAGTTGTCTCATCATAATGATACTGAAACTAAGCACTTCATTCCATGGAACCATCATATTCATATTACAATAACTTGGACGTGTTGCTGGACAAAAACCATAGACATCTACGCTGTTTTGTATGGCTGAAATACAGCATGGTACAGACTAAAAATTTAAAACAAAGTGTGCAAGTAAGGCTTTGGTAGATATAAACTATAAAACATAAACAATTATGCATAATGTTGATACTTCGTAAAATATACTTGATGTGAAGCACCTATTGTGCTCTTCATCTTCTGTGTCATTGTCTCAAGTGTTTCGGGTGAGAGTCACATTGCTAAATTAAGTATAAATAGTAAAATCTCAAGGCAATGGAGTCAAGTTAAAAATACCAGCACATGCCATATTTAAACATGACGCTAGGCATTTTTACTAAACAGATGGATGCAAAGTCTCAATACATGAAAGCTGGTATGTGCCTACTATCAATGCAATGTTGCAAATATTATTTGCTGATACATTTATGCATATTATTCAACCCTGCTATTTTCAGAGCACAGCATGAATCAATACAATGATCCTACAATGATCCCTGAAATTTATACTTTGTCCTCCATTCTGGCAATGATTATGCCACATATAAAAGGTTTTGTATGATTTTCCAATGAGAATTTCATTTCCATGCAGGAAAATCACCAGCGATGCTACTTAAATGAAGAAAATACTGTATGACTATCATTTACCTATTGAGTAATTCATAATGAATTATGGGTAATGGCACTGAAATGGCAGAGAAAAAAACTTCATGAGATACTCCATCAACTTTATCAATTCGCTGTCAATTTATAAATTTGTATTTTACCATATATATACACACTTAAGTTGAGTCCAACAGCAAACAATATAGCTTCTGATCTGCCATAGTATAATGCACCTGCAGATCAGAGTTTCTTTTGTTTATTCCAATGATTATTCTTTACAAACTGCACAGACACAGATCTGCAGGCACATTATGCACCTGCAGATCTGGGTCTGTGCAGTATGCAGTTGGAATCATCTTTTAAGCAAGTATATATGGTATGACTATAATGTCAATTTTTCACATTAAGACTATATTCTATGAACCACTGATTCATATTGGTGCTGGAGTATTTTATTCCCTACCTGTGTCCACAAAGAAAGCTACATGTACTATTCAAAACTGTATCGCAATTTTTTTTTATTTCCTTGATTTTCAACAGTATAATTCAGAATCCAAAATTTTCATTATAAAATTAGTTCTACAAAATCCACGAGGCTAGATAACAACCCATAACACGTTTTATTTGGTCATAAGGAGCTTCAAGTATAGTCATGCTATTCTAACAATAAGCAATTCTCTCCATTATGACTTTGGTTTTTGAAAGATCTGGTAAATTGAACAGAATGCATCAAACTTCTTAGAGAAATCAACCTTCATGGCATTATCTCATTATAACATCATCAAACAAGGATGGGCAAACTACAAGTATATATATTGGAGGAGATAACTTAGGCCAATGCCTCGTCCTAGCTTGAATATAGCCAGGATTTTTGCTTAAAAATATGGTGCTCAAAGTCAGTTAAAATGCCAATTTCTTGATATGCACTGTCACTACACGTGACATCTGGTAAAAAAATCTGACCACTGTTTTATCTACAAAAGTGCTCAGTAATAAATATTAGCACCATCATCAACTGATACACAAGAAACAACTATGAGAAGCTACTGGCAAGTTTTCTCACTTACCCACATTAGTCAAACTAGAGACAAAGGACTCAGGAGTGAAGGCAGTGTTCAGTTAAGGTCAGCACTTTAGACCACCTGGCCACTTGGAGCCCCTCAATGTGCAGAAAGAATGTATCTTCTTTAGGTCACAGACATTAAAATTTCACATTTTGACCCAAAATGATAGGGTTTTTCTTTACCTCAAGTACAATGCATCAACAAAGTATGGTAACTGTAGAAGTGGAGAAATTCACTTATTGCACAAAAACTATTATTCTTCAAGTGACCTTGACCTTTGCACTTTTTACCCCAAAATTGACAGGGTTCATCCTAACACAATGTGCATGCTATCCAAGCCATGCTCAAAATATGGTAACTGTAGATCATATACAACTCTAGTTATTGTGGAGAAATGAAAATGAAAAAGGTTGTATACCTGCAGACATAAAAACACATCCAACAAAATAAGCACCACCTTATGGCAGGCATATAACAAAAGTCCCTCTCATGATCTGATGCTCAACTGGCTAAAAAGAACAACTAGGAATTCAAGATAAGACCATTTCTTTTTTCTTATTGCTAAACGTTAAAAACATGGGTAACATTTCTAAGCAACAAGCTTTTCAAATTGGTTATTGCAGCAACCATACTGGATGCAAGATCGGCATCATTTTCATACAAGACATCATTAGAACATAGAGATCCATCAAGAATATGACCATTTGTTTAACAGAAGTAGGAATAACACAATTTTCAAGATGGCCACCATGGTGGACATACTGGATGTCACATCAACACCATTTTCATTTACGACCAAGTAAATAGGACTTAGCAAATACCACAGTCCAACATCCAGGACTTCATTTTCGAAGTAAGGCCAGTAAAAAAATGTAAGCCACTGGGGTTCAGGATTAATGCTTCTTTTCCAAATTATAGAACTGTTGGGCAAGTCCTTATATTCATGCCATAATCACTTTGTCTACCTTAATTTGACCATTCATGCTCTCCATGCATACTGAATGATTTATTCTACCCCTTTCCATGTATTTACTTACATCCTGTATCACACGTACCAGTGGTCGCTGATAATTTACATGTGTGCACATTTTGTTCCTGCTTGACTTGATTCTGACCTAACTGACCAAACTACTGCCCAGTCAAAACATGCCAAATGAAACAAAACCAGTATGATTTATTAGCAGTATTTTAAATGGCTTTGCTGTACTGTGTTTACTCATAACAGATCCTTATAAATGACTCACCCTTTAATTTTAATACAGTGAGTCAATCCAATTAAATTAATGAAAGTCACTTTACTGACATTAGTGTTGGTTCCCTTTATGAACTGATTAAATGTTAGTGATGATTCTTTAAATTTTAAATGATTAACTTCCAAGTGCAATATTGCACTTGATGCAAAACAATTACACTAATTAAAGAACTGTCCGTTCATTTTTAAACAGCAAATTGTATACTATGATAACTTTTGGAAGTAGTTGTCAATCAAGTTGATATTAATTATGTGGATAAAATAAGTTTAATAAATTATTTTCACAAGAAAGATAAATCAGAAAGACTGGAAGAAGGAAAATTCATGTGTAAGTGTAGGAACAAAAAAAAAACGATTGTCACTGAGTTTGACATAAATATTTCTACAAATAAACATCAGCTAGATGCTGTAACGATAACAAATGATGAATATGATACTAATATTATGACCAACAAGGTATCATAAGAAGTCTATTCATGAAAGCCCATGTTGATAGAATCATCCATTAGAGTAGAGAAAAAATGTTTTCAAAATAGTCTGACATATTTGATTTGGTGACCATATTGTTACAATGTTCATATAGGACCAACAAGACATCATAAGAAGTCATTAGTAAAAAGCACATGTCAATATGACTTTCCATTCAATAGTGATAACAAGATTTTCAAGATGATCACTGTGGTGGTCATACTGGATGTCCAAATAACACCATTTTCATTTAGGACCAACTAGAATATGGGATAAATGTGTGTGTGTGTTTGTGTAAAGTTTAAAGGCAATCTACCAAGTAGCTTTGGAAGAGTAGCAATAACTTGTGTAAACAGACATATGGACAAAGGATGACAGACCATCTTGTGGGCTCTTTTGTTCTAAGACCAGTTTAGCTAAAAATGAGCAACAACAGACACTGAGACAAAAAAGTCTCCATCACATTTATCATGGAACTGCAAGTCCTTTCACTATTTCCTTGTGTATACTGCAGAACCCATTGATAGTACTACTTACTTACATTATTCCATGTCTGAAAATGTGTAATTTTCCGAACCAAGGGAATTCATATAAAAATGTACTTACCCTGGCATGGGTGGCATGGGTTTCTGAATCTGCGGGTGCATATCGGGAGTTTTCGAATCTGGCTGTCGATTTTTCTGGTGTCGTAACAATAACAGCCTCCCTAACTCTTCACACCACATAGACAACAGACCTGAAACAGAAAAATTGAGAGTTCTGGAAATTATGTCATTAAGCAATTTGCCTAAAATGATGATGAAACCCCTTAACCATGGCATAAAAATGACATGTGCATGAAGAAAACAAGCATGGAAGACATTAGTAAATAAAGCTACTAACAAACAAAATACACTACCATTTATACTTGCTTATGATTCAAGTCAAACGGCAAACAACAAAGATCATGATCTGCATTAGCATAATGTAACTGCAGATCAGGATCTATTTTGATTATTCTACTGATTAAGTAGGAAAAAACTGAAGAGACCCAGAAATGATGGCGCATTATGTGATGTCAGATCTGGGTCTTTGCAGCTTGCAGTTGAACTCGGCTTACAAGTGAGTACATATGGTAGATCTGCCCATAATTCCATGCTTATGAATACTTTGCACAAGATATCAAGTCCCCCCCAAACATTTAGAACCAAAATAGACAGAGAGATCTAAAAGTACAAATCTAAATGTTGAATATTGGGAGTTCTTTTCAAGATACAAATGCACAAAGTTTAACGAAATTATCCGACTTAGTTCAGGAGATTTTAACTGGACATGTGTTGTCAGTTGGTTATTATGGGTTAAATGCCATTTTTTAGCATGTGATAATCTATACATGGCAGCCAGTATATTTGGTGGAGGAAGCTATTGTCAAGATTCTTCACTTACCCATGTTGACCAAGCCTAAGACTCGAACCTATGTGGACATAGGTGAGATTGTCGGTGATCTGTAAAGGCAAGTGATTTAGACCATGTGCCAGCCAGGGATATGGACAAGAGTGAAAAGGATGGATGGATGGACACAATTTTTACAAAACATGATACAAATGCATAGGGACATTAACAAACATGTAGCAGTCAGACAGGCAAGATGACCCTATACAAAATGCCATTTGTCATTTATCTATACATGGTATCTTACAGTTATAAAGAGCTCTGCAACTCCAAAGTGTAATATCAACTTTGGGAAATGTAATTTATTGCTCAAAACTGAACAATATTTCCCATAATTTATCTTCTACACTTTTAATGCATTATGATACACATATAATAATATTAATGCTGACATGCAGAATCATTTTTGTATGCCTTTGACACACTACATACCATTATCACAAGATTGATTATTTGCATAATTACCTGGATGGCAAATTAACAGAGTAGAGCTGAGGAATACTTGCCTAGTTTTATTGAATAAAGTTTCTTAAACCTCTTATGCATGCACAAAGTTCCTTACAAAAATCTAAGATGACACTGCTCTGTACCTACAATGGCTATCCATTTGATCCAGAATCAAACAAAAAATTTGTTCTCTGTGCTACGTTTCACTGACGGACTCCAGTCCAACATACCTATCCGACCTCACCCATGTGTATACACCAGCATGATACTTGCGCTCCTCTTCTGACAATCATATACTCATTATTCCCACTAAGAAAACAAAGTCATATGGACAGCGTTCTTTTGCATACCAGGGCCCAGCAACGTGGAATTAATTGCCCACTGAACTCGACACAAAGACACAGTGATTACATTCAAGAGTGCTCTTAAAACTCACTTATTTCGACTACAAGAACAAACTTAAAGACCTAATAATGTTTCCTACCTTAAATATTTTCAGCATTGTTTTTTATGTTTTCTAATTTCATGGAGTTTGTTTTTATAATCATACCATTATGTTTTTTATGTTATATGTGTTGCCTAATGATGTAAAGCGCCTAGAGCCTAGAGCTTCTAAAGATTAGGCACTATACAAAGTCCTCATTATTATTATTATTATTATGATAACAATGGACAAAACTTTGTGCAATCTTTTCAATCATTTTTATTTATTCTGTTTTCAAGGTCAAAACAAAATCTTTGTTGCTTTTAATAGAACTTTTAACATATTATTCACTGTATCATGCTGAAGTAAAACGGGAGTCTACACACACATCCTCCAACCCACCCAGGCAAGAGATACTGGCTGTCCTGTGCAGGTATCAAACCCTTGACCATTGGATTATATGCTCTACCAACTGAGCAATCACAGCTCATTATCTGATCTGACTGCTAAAGGCCAAATTTTGGCATTTGATATGTCCATATGTTTGCACATACTAATGTTATGAAAAAGTGGTTTCTGCTCACTCATCCTTTTGTAGACAGCCTATTGCAATAGGTTTTCCCCACCTATGCCAAGTTATATTAGGGTCCTGATAAGAAGGCCATGGCTGTATCATGTCCCAGTTAGGAGATCTCTTCTTAGTGGAAACTAGCTTGGCCGTCGTACAGTGCTTTGCCTCATACAATGGCCCTCTATTATCCAAATGTAAGACAAAAGTTTGCAACATATAGAGAGTCAAAAAATATTATTTTTCCTGTTTACTTTAATCACAGATAAATAGAGCACATGATCCCATATTAGTGTGTCTTGTGGAATTTGGTCAAAATTATTACTTAGGTCAGTACCCATGAATGTAGTCTTTGACTATTTTTTGAGCAAGTTTTCCTCTCCCATTTTGGTGGTGATACATAAGTTAAGATTTAGGCATTTTTCAAAAATTGATTTAAAGGTAACTGTTCATCTTTAGAATATGATCATTAATGTGCAGTCTGTGTATTTTAGTGATAATGCAGTGAATAATGAAGCACTACTGATGGATGGGAAGTGAATTCTGTGATCCAATGCACATTGTTTGGTTAACAGTCCAGCCTCTCCAAACAAATACAAGTTAAACCAAACAAGAACTTCACTGGGAGTCCATATTATAATGATACTTTAGATCAACATACAGTTTATTAGAATCTGTACACAATGAAAGTTCAGTAGTGGTAAATAAATGTAGGGACATTATAGAAAATATAATTGTGATCTGAGCTACTCAAGTTGCAGGGAATAACTAAATGCCATGTTCCAGAGTTACTTCCTACTGGTACTGCTCTTAATTGTGGGAGCTGATTTTTGAGATAGCCCCTCAACAGCTTTGTCTACCATGCTGTGTTCTGACTTGCTATTTGGTGTGACTAACAAGCTAAACGAAGGCAGCTCTAACCAGCTCTTTCTTTTGTAGCAGCAGGTCAAACATGGGTCAGATTTCTATGCAGGTTCTGCTGGGATTGTTTATGTTTGAAGTGCTGCCCCATGTTTCAGCTTGCACATTGATATAATTGGATCTTGAAAGATATCCCGCTGATAAACCTAAACCACAATTCAGATTCAACATATTTACTGGGTATCCTACTTAAATGGCCCTTTCATCTGACAGACAATAAGAGGACAGTACAACAGTATTTAAGGAATACTGGAAGCTTGCATCAAATTTCAAATAGCATATTTAAATGGTATTTTTAAAAATTTATCTGGAGCAACTCAGGCACAAAAAAAGATTCCATGTAGTGCATAGACTCTTGATTCTAATTACTGATGAATCTAGAAGAGTCTGGATTCTAACTACTGATGAACCTAGAGTCTGGATTCTAATTACTGATGAATCTATGAGTCTGGATTCTAATTACTGATGAATCTAGGAGTCTGGATTCTAATTACTGATATATCTAGGAGTCTAGATTCTAATTACTGATGTATCTAGAATCTAATTACTGATGAATCTAAGAGTCTAGATTCTAATTACTGATGAACCTATAGGAGTCTGGATTCTAACTGCTGACGAATCAAGGAGTCTGGATTCTAATTACGGATGAATCTAGAGGAGTCTGGATTCTAATTACTGATCAATCTAGAGGAGACTGTTATTTTATATACTGATAAATCTAAGAGTCAAATAATTTAGAACTTTCATAAAAGTAAAAAAAAAAAATATATAAAAACAAAAACCATGCATACACTAAATAGTGTATGAAATAATGCAATTTATATTAACCTGAAGTGGCAATGAGTGCTAAACAGCTTATAACATACTTCTGGAGCAATGATCAAAGGTGACAGAGTGGTTAACATGCTGGACTGTTGACTGAAAAAGTGTACATCAAAATCCTGCCATCAGATCAGCCCAAGTTGGGTACTAAGGTATGTCCTTGAGCAAGGTACATCACTTCACTTGCCTTGAGATTAAATAGCCAAGTTGTGTTGCTATGCCATAAACCACCAAACAAAACCCACATGTGTGTGTGTGTGTTATTTGGATTTTTAATGAAGCTTTAACAATATTTCAGTCATATTGCTATGATGTCTGCAGTTTACAGTGATGTCCAGCACTGGAACATCATGCCACAGACATGTAGCATGATGTCTCACACAGTCACATTATCCTAACACCAATTTTTAAATTCTTTGGTATGACTCGACCAGGGTTTGAACTCACAACCTCCTGCATCCCTGATCGATGCTCTAACCACTATGCCATCAAAGTGGTCATTGCAAAAAAGTTTTATTTTCTTGCATGTAAATACATCTAAATAAAGCTGAATCATTTGCAAAACCATGCTTGCCTAGTAAAGCAATAACAATCAACAGTGAATGTTTCCAAATCGAGAAACAAATCAAGCTTGGGTCTCAAAATGAAACATCTCAAGTATACAAACACCTGAAGATTCAAAAGTGCATGCATTACCACAAAAAAAGTTGTGGGTGGATCCAGGAGTATTATTTAGGGGGAGTGTTAACAAGACAGCATGAGGGCTATGTTATGGATGCCTCTGGTAGGGGCAATTTCCAACATTTTAAGCATTTCTAAAGCATAAATTTAACTATTTAACTGTAAAGAACACTTTTCTTATGAGATATTTCATGCTGAAGGGGGTGGGATAGAGGAAGCATTGGGGTGAAGTGGGGAAGAAACACTGAATGTTATTCATTTAAATCAAACTCTGGGAAAATCTTTCAAAAGTTGCTCATGCCTACATTTTTCAATGCCTCTATTATCAAGGTACCTTATTAGCATTTTTCTACTCTGCAAATAAATCTTTTAAACAAAAAATTGAAAATACTAGAGATACAAAATATTCCATACTTTTTTATCTATATTTTACACTAGTTTTTGCAGATTTTCTACAGTTATGAAAAGCAAATAAATATGTTCCAACCTCTCAGTAGACAGACATGCCTACATCAGTTCATACACAGTATAATCAATCAGAGTGAATCAGAGTGAACTGGTTGTATTAGCCTAAATTATGTACACAGGGTACATAAACTGTATAGATACAGAACATTAATAGTGTAGTGAAAGCTGAGGATCAGAAACTGCACTTTTATTCCAAGAATATTATTTATAAAATATCAGATCATAACGTCTGCCTTGCTCTTGGTAAACATTTCCTAGCTTTCAAGAATAAAATAACAATTTTATCTCAAATTAACAGTTTCAGTAGACATTTTCTGGCAGCCGTTTAGATGCATATTGAAAGCTTAAAAGACCCCCTCCAAATCTTAAGCAGATGAGAGGGAGAAAAAAAACTAACTTTCTGCACTGAAAATTGTATTGTTATGAAAACAATACATCCATTATAAACACGAAAGCAATGCAAGTATTATAAACATGAAAGCAATGCATGTATTATAAACATGATAGCAATGCATGTATTATAAACATGATAGCAATGCATGTATTATAAACACGAAAGCAATGCATGTATTATAAACATGATAGCAATGCATGTATTATAAACATGATAGCAATGCATGTATTATAAACATGAAAGCAATGCATGTATTATAAACATGATAGCAATGCATGTATTATAAACACGAAAGCAATGCATGTATTATAAACATGATAGCAATGCATGTATTATAAACATGAAAGTAATGCATGTATTATAAACACGAAAGCAATGCATGTATTATAAACATGATAGCAATGCATGTATTATAAACACGAAAGCAATGCATGTATTATAAACATGATAGCAATGCATGTATTATAAACATGATAGCAATGCATGTATTATAAACATGATAGCAATGCATGTATTATAAACATGATAGCAATGCATGTATTATAAACATGAAAGCAATGCATGTATTATAAACATGAAAGCAATGCATGTATTATAAACACGAAAGCAATGCATGTATTATAAACACGAAAGCAATGCATGTATTATAAACACGAAAGCAATGCATGTATTATAAACATGAAAGTAATGCATGTATTATAAACACGAAAGCAATGCATGTATTATAAACACGAAAGCAATGCATGTATTATAAACATGATAGCAATGCATGTATTATAAACATGATAGCAATGCATGTATTATAAACATGAAAGCAATGCATGTATTATAAACATGATAGCAATGCATGTATTATAAACACGAAAGCAATGCATGTATTATAAACATGATAGCAATGCATGTATTATAAACATGAAAGTAATGCATGTATTATAAACACGAAAGCAATGCATGTATTATAAACATGATAGCAATGCATGTATTATAAACACGAAAGCAATGCATGTATTATAAACATGATAGCAATGCATGTATTATAAACATGATAGCAATGCATGTATTATAAACATGATAGCAATGCATGTATTATAAACATGATAGCAATGCATGTATTATAAACATGAAAGCAATGCATGTATTATAAACATGAAAGCAATGCATGTATTATAAACACGAAAGCAATGCATGTATTATAAACATGATAGCAATGCATGTATTATAAACATGAAAGTAATGCATGTATTATAAACACGAAAGCAATGCATGTATTATAAACACGAAAGCAATGCATGTATTATAAACACGAAAGCAATGCATGTATTATAAACACGAAAGCAATGCATGTATTATAAACACGAAAGCAATGCATGTATTATAAACACGAAAGTAATGCATGTATTATAAACACGAAAGCAATGCATGTATTATAAACACAAAAGCAATGCATGTATTATAAACACGAAAGCAATGCATGTATTATAAACACGATAGCAATGCATGTATTATAAACACGAAAGCAATGCATGTATTATAAACACGAAAGCAATGCATGTATTATAAACATGGTCAGGGACTGCATGTCGAATTAATGAGAAAAGCATTGCCAAAACTTTAACCAAAATAAAAACTGTTGATGACGCAGATGTTGGAAACTGACTGCCGTTTCTTGACTTAGAATGTAAATTTTTACACTGTACCATAATTTTACAATTAACTAGATTTTACTATTATACTGCTTATAGAAGAAACTAATCAATAAACAATAATTTCCCCAGTCATAATTGCTCTGCTTCTGCATGCATTACCATGGTGTAGTTTTTTTTTACTATTAGCTATTGCCACTACCACCACTACTTTCCAGTGTTTTGGAAGTCATCATAGCTCAGATGGTGAAGCATCCAACTCCTGTTACTTGAGTTGCAAGTTTGATACCCACCATGCCAGCCTGGACTGGCTACCTGGTGTCCTTTCTATGCCAATGTGTTAAAATTGCTGTTAAAAACCAACTAACCAATCTTTAATTTCCTGTATTATATTTCACCTTCTGCTGGAAGTTGTGGTAATGTGAAAAAGGGAAGCAACACTATAATAGCTTCATATACATGTACTTCACATGAGATCGTAACTTTTACCTACATAGACCTGTATACCATACTTGTGGTGAATTTTCAACATACAGATGTCTGATCTCACTCTTACACAATTTAGAGTGGTATGGTTAATTTCTCCCTCACAGATAAAATGCAAAAAAACAAATGTTTGAAGGCTGTAAAATACATTTTGCTCATGCCTAGATTTCAGTAAAGTGCCATAAAAGAAAAGCAACCTATTTACCTCCAACAAAATAACCATTCTTACTATTAAAAATAAAACATACCAATTATGTCTTGGTATATTTTGTAACCCATGCTGAAAATAACAAGACCAATATTGGCACTCTGAAGGACACCTGCACCTAAACTGATGCTTTTATTAATGTGGCTAACAAAGAAATTTACCAAACTTGTCCTATATATTACATCTTAAAACAAGCTAGGTCTGTTTATTTTACTGGGTAATACAGTAGAACTTGTCTTGAAAGACCACCCTTCTGCCAAACAATAATGGTCTCTCAAGACAGGTGGTTTATTATAACAGGTCATAACACTATATAATCAATAAATCTGTGCATGGAGATCCTGGTCTCTAAAAACAGGTGATCTCTCAGAGCAGTTGTCTCTCAAGAGAGGTATCACCATATATGGTAATAGCAATTTGTTTTTCAAGTTCCCTATGATGGATAGTTAAAGGTTCAGTAGTTAGCTTGCTGGTATGTATCAAGACCAGGCTACTGTGGGCTATATCGCCTTGGCGGGAATATAACCTTTCATACAGTAATGTGCTGCTGAACACAAAACCAAGCCAAATCAAACCACCAAATAATATACCACATGACTCTTTAAGATGAACCTGAAGACTCTTTAACACGAATCTGGTGTCCTGGTGACTCTTCAACATTAACCTGATTAACTTTTTACCATTAACCAGACTCTTTAACATTAACCTGATTACTTTTTGACAATACCTGACTCTTTACCATAACCTGCTGACTTTTTGACATTAATCTAAGGACTCTTTATCATTAACATGATGACTCTTTAAGTTTTAATCTGAGGATTCCTTTAACACTAACCTGATGACTGTTTAACATTAATCTGAGGATTCCTTTAACATTAACCTTATGACTTTTTAACATTAATCTTATGACCTTTTAACATTAATCTGAGGACTCTTTATCATTAACATGATGACTCTTTAAATTTTAATCTGAGGATTCCTTTAACATTAACCTAATGACTGTTTAACATTAATCTGAGGACTCCTTTAACGTTAACCTAATGACTGTTTAACATTAATCTGAGGACTCCTTTAACGTTAACCTAATGACTGTTTAACATTAATCTGAGGACTCCTTTAACGTTAACCTAATGACTGTTTAACATTAATCTGAGGACTCCTTTAACCATATGACTTAAACATTAATGTCAGACTCTTCAACATTAACTTGATGAACTTCAACATTTCAGCAAATTCAGTTCTAGAATTAATAATTTCATGAAGAAGATTAACCAAAGATAGGAGTGATACTGATTCAAATGAAAAGTGGAGTAGTGGTTGAGGGGAAAGGAGGAATATTTCTTTCTGCAAGACAATTGAAAGCAGCAAGTATTTCAACACGTCAATGATGTTGTCTCCAGCACAGGCATCCTAACAATACTTTTCTCAAGATCCAAATGAAATATATAAAAAAATATTTGATAATAAAATCAAATCTTGAACTTTGTGTGTTGTTTCCCACACTATTTCGGGCCACTGCTTCAATCAGAATAACAGCGTTATGTTGGATGCAATGACTACCCATATTATGCAAATCTATTAAGCACAGTTTCTACCCATTTGTTCATATATGCAAAAAAGTATCTAAACACAATCTCCCTGATGTACATAACCTTATCTTTTTTAAATGCCATTTTAAGACGATAGTGTGGTAAAAAAAACTGCTGATTATTATGGACTGATTGTTTCCTCATGCTTTTCAATTTCCTGTTGTGCATGAAGCTATTTCTTATCCCTGTCTACACCAATGTCTTGATATCACTTGCATGTACTATTAGCAGTATATTTGTCTGTCCATCTGTATGTACTCAGTAAAATATTTATCCAACAGCCTAATCCTACAACAAATCCATTTTGTATACCAAAATCCATCTACACCCTTGAACAACTACTGTATATACTTGCTTATAAGACCAGTCCAACTGCAAACTGCACAGAACAGATCTGCTGTCACATAATTCACCAGCGTATCTTGATCTCTGCAGTTTGTAGAGAGCAATCAATATAACAAGGGAGACCCTGATCTGCAGGCACATTACGCTACAATAGATCAGGATTGTTGTTGTTTACAGTCTGACTTTACTTAGAAGTGGGTACAGATGACATCTATTACATACAACATGGCCCTACCATGTGGATGATCACTTATTTCGCCTGCAAGAACAAACTTAAAGATCTAATAATGTTTCCTGCCTGAAATATTCTCAGCATGTTTTTTATATCATTTTTTTAATGTTTTTTCTAATTTCATGGTGTTTGTTTTTGAAATAATATTATTATGTTTTTTATCTTATAGGTGTTGTCTAATGTTGTAAAGCGCTTAGAGCTTCTAAAGATTAGGCGCTATACAAAGTCCTCATTATTATTATTATTATTCTTATTATGATCACATTTAGAGCAGTAAAACCTGTGTATGTACCAATGTTATTTTAATGATATTGTCTTATTTCGGTGTCAGTGTGTGTGATGCGATTTTGATTTTTAACATAGCTTTAACAATTTTTAAGTCATATCGCTACGATGTCTGCAGTGTGGCAGTTTATAGTGATGTCTAGCACTGAGGCATCATGACGCAGACATGTAGCATGACCCAGTCACATTATCCTGACACCAGGCCGACCAGTCCTAATACTAACCTCTTAATGCTGAGCCCCAAGTGAGGCAGCTGTTATTATCATTTTTGTAAGTCTTTGGTATGTCTTGGCCATGGATCAAACCCATGACATCTTGCATCTGAGGCAGATGCTCACACCACTACGCCACCAGCGCTGTCTATTTCAGTGTCATGAAGTTTCCTCATTTCCATTATTTCGGTGCGAATTTGTAGTTTATTGTCCTACAGACTGTCCTTAACATATCTACAATTAGAGAATGCAAATGCATAGGTTCCAATACTGTTATACTGCAGAGCGTCCTTTTAAAAAAAACCTAATAAACATACAGAGACATAACAACATAGACAAATGAAAATACAGTTCCCTGGGGTTTGGTGGCCATAAAGCATTTTGACTGTATATTTTAGGAACACGATGAAATTGAAACATACATACAATAAGTCTGTTCTTCTTAATTCAGGCTGCATTAATTTGTTTTCATTAGTTGATTTTTTTTTGCTTTTGTTGAGAAATAAAGATATTTAAAATAAGCATGGAATATAATTTGTTATTTGACAAGATTTCTATTCTGATATAGAATACAAATAAGAAACTGAACATATATTTATAGTATCATATTCTGCTGAGATTCTTAAACCAAATAGGGTAGTATTTGCAGTTAAGCATACCACATTGATCTTTCAATAGTGATGTGAAATTAGGTAAGAGTTTTTACAACAGGACAATCTACAGTATTAGTAATTCTGATTTAGTGTCACTTATTTGTCCATGAACATCTTACAAAATGGTCAGGTACTCATACATTTTAAGTACTGCTTATCTTTTTAGTTCAGTTTTCAAGTTTTTAAAATATTTTTGGATCATATTCCTCACCAAAAATTCAAATGCCTTTTCATGGAAGAGATAGATGCATTCTAAATTTGTTTGAATTCTGTGTAAAAGAATGTTACCATTAGCAATGACTATTTCATTACCAAAGAAATTAGACACCAAATTAGACAATTGGTGTAATTATATAAAAAGCCAGATTATTTGATCTACCAGTTGTATCACAATGGCATGTGTAAGATAATTTTTGGACTTGTGGTGGAGTAATGAGAAACATTCTACCAAATGTTATAAATTCAAGGAATTTTTTCAGAGCTTGTTGCTTTGTAAAGATGACTTAATTATCTGTAATGTATTGGTAACGAAGTGGGTCTCCAGGGGGCATAACTGAGAGGATCAGTCAGTCCATTAGTTATTGAGCTCAACAGAATGGCTAAAACCTTTATTTCTGTTGTTCACAGCTATCCAGGTCCACATTTTCAACATAATCCACAGTGTTTTTCAATAGTGAATCATAAAATGAATGATTGCACCCAAATGTATGGTCAGGAAGTCAAAACATTTTTCTTATAATCTCCCTGCAACTATGTATGTATGTGTGTATGTATGTATGTATATGTGTGTGTGTGTGTGTGTGTGTGCATATATATGTATGTATCTTTGTGCGTGTGTGTGTGTATGTATGTATGGATGTGTGTGTGTTAATGGCACATCAGCACAATCCCAACTATATTGTGCCTAGGAAATTTAGATATGCCAAAAAGTGCATACAAAATGAAAACAAAGTTTAAAAGGCTCAAATCCTTAAAAGACAAAGGCATATATATATATATATATATATATATATATATATATATATATATATATATACACTCTTTTTTGAAGCCTAATACCTTCTCAGTCACAACATCATGATGGGGAGCATCCCATGGCAAAATGGTTCCTCTAGCAGTAGTTGCCCTTTACAAATATTCCTGGGCCCAAAACACAAATATCCAACATGACAGGAATTAATTTCTATTTCATTAATTGCCTCTTTCAAGTGCTGATGTACCTTTAAGCATAAATAAATAAATCAAGTGCCTTCATTAAGAGTCTTTTCAGTTTGTCATTTTGCCAGTGACAAAAGAAATCAGTTTTGTGAAACATAATCATAAATTGTTCTATTGAACAATAGTAAAAAACACTGAATTTGGATGAAAGTTGTTCAATTTATTATTCAAACCTCATGCAGAGAGTGTATGACACTTTTTTACTATTATTATACATATGTGCCTATATTCCCAATTGTGGATGCTGTGGTATAGGGAAACTGGACCACATCACAACCAGAAAGGATTTAAGGACTATAAAGACATGCGGCACATGCCATTGTCATTGCATCTCCAAACTTAAATGGCAAAGAGCACACCAAAGGGTTGATCTTCAAAAAGAAGTCTTTTTATTCAAGTATGCTAATCGAGTTGCACCAAAATATCTCCACGAAAATCTTCAACATACTTCCATGCAGTATCAATTGCAATAAAATGAAATGGTGAACTGTATGGATTCAATAATGTTTTAATTAACAGGTGTAGTTGTAAGTGATACACCTTATCTTTATGAAGAGACTAAAGAAAATTAACAAGAATTCAAACAACAGTCTTTAAAAGCATAAATGAAAAATGTACATAAATTGTCTATGCACTAGTTGACATCAGGTGCAAGTTTGTGACACAAGATCAACTATTTAGAAAGACAACAACCATCTTGCTGTGTTAACCTTACTTAGTTCAAACTTGTGTAAAAGTTATATTCCTTCTAGCTTATTATATTTTTATAATGTTCAAAGTTTTTGTTTCAATTTGTCTTTGGGGAGCCACGGTAAGATCAGAGTTTCAAATACCAGCCACAGCCAACCTGGGTCAGAAGCCATGGTGTGTCCTATGGAAAAGTCACTTAGCTTCCATTTCCTCATCATGATAAAACCAATATGTTAAAAAGTGCCTTTAAAACCAACAACAACAAAAACATGAAATTTACTTTACATCAATAAAAAGGGTGGGCTAACTTCTATCAATAAACTATTGTTATCGCTATTATTTGTTGGAGTAACAACAACCAGAATATTTTTCAATCTAAGATACTCACTCATTACCTATTAAATCTACTAACTACTATGTCATTCTCCTCTTTATAGGCCCAACCCTAACACAACTTCTGTTTGACTTTTTTTCCTGACAGCTTCTTGCAATGGTCAAGTCCAGCTCCACACTTGTCAAACTAGATGTGGGCTTATATAACACTGCAGACCAAAAATCTTTGGACACGAAGTCAAACAAATACAAGAATACAAATTTTAACAAACTTTAACATTTGAAAACTTAAAATATCGCTAAAATTGTATGAAAATTTATTCAGGTCATCTAAATATGTAAACAAAAATGCATACCAATTTTGTTTGTTTCCATTAAGTGGTTTTGGTTTAAACAAGCTACAAGATTTTCATCAAATAGTCCAAAAATGATTAAGGCTTCAGAAATAGATTAAATGGCCTGGTGGTCTAAACTGGTCATCTACATATAATACAAATAAACTCACCAAATATCATTATCATACAAATAAGCCTACCAAAATTCAGTGTAATACAAATAAGCCTACCAACTTTTATTAAAATGCAAATAAGCCCAACATTTCAGTTATTCCAACTTGTTTTAGATGCTAACAAGGTTGGTATCAAAACAAGATGAAATTAAGGAAACATGTTAGCCACATTTAAAAAAGCCATGTACACTAAAAGGGTTAGAATGGCTAATGCTTGTGCCCCATTCTCTATATACAACTTTTACTGAATCAAACAATGGAAATATGGGGGCATGAAATCAGCACAATGAAGGGGTTAAAATGACAGATGTTTTTGCCCCATTCTCTATAAAAACTTGTATTATATCAAATGATAGATGCAAGGGGGCAAGTAATCCGCACACTCAAAGGGTTACAATGGCAAATGCATGTGCCCCATTCTATATATACTACTTGTACTATATCAAATGATGGATGCATGGGGGCAAGTAATCCATTTCACTATTATATTATATCTGATCAGCGAACACCTTACCTTAAATTTAGCCACCTAACTCTTCAACTCTCAAATATAAATTACCTACCTAGTAACTGTATTTTATTGCTACACAAACCTGTTATAAATAGTTCTTACCTTGTGATACATGAAGGTGTCATTTGAGAAGAGTAGTTATACCAGATAAATTGCTCAATATTGCTACATGATTTCCCCAATCTATTTTTAGAAATTGCCAGCACACTCCTATTTGCTCTTCTCAGAGGTCAAAAATAGGAATCTTGGCTCTTTGTGTGCAGTTTTGTGTTGAAACTTATCACCTAACTGATTCTGAATTTAATGAAAGCCTATCAGTCTTTTGGCTTAAAGCAAGTTTTAATCAAAGACAAATATGAGTCCTCAATGAAATAGAAGGTAAGAAACAATCTGGAACAGTAAAACAAAAAACAAAAAAGGGGTGGGGGATGGGCACAACTCATCCTATAAAATGACAAACATATATATTTCCTTTCTGTCACTATTTTTGGGTACTGTGATGGCAAATAGATCAGGTTTCCATCTGGTGTATATGTGTGTGTGTCTATATATATATACATAATTGGGAAAAGGAAAAGAATAATTACATTTTACATTAAATATAAAGTAAATGCAGTTTACAAGGTACTATAATGGTTCCACCTGGAGGGACTATTGGATGATAGATGGTTAACTATTATGATTAAAACCTGTATATATTAGTGCAAAAGACCACACGATTTGTTCTTTTCTGACATATCTTTTAAAAATGGTTACAGTGATCATAAAAGAATTCATAAAAGACATAAAAATGCTATTTAGACAGTGTCACTAGTATGGATACATCTGTTGAGACCTATTTCCCTGTATTATTATAATATTAATTTCTTTATATTATCTGTTAACTTATTTCTTTGTATCAGTTAACTGTGTCAAAAATGTCTAATGCAACAAGTGTTTTCTATATGTATCATGTACTTATTGAAACACCCCCTGGGGGCACAGATGTAGAATTGGCCCAGTGCACTCTCCTGCATGTTGTAAAGGGATGACTAATGGAGGTGAAAGCCATAGTGGTCCAGAGATTAGAGTGCTAGAATCAAGGCTGAAAGGGTGTGGTTCGAATCCAACCCTTGGATCAGTTTGGGTTGGCTTTCATGAGAAAGGTTCTTTCTTCCAATTGCCTTTTGACATTAACAAGAAACATACTTGTGTTGCTGTGCCCTAATACATCAAACCAAACCTTGATTATGTCATATGAACTTGCTTTACATCACATGGGAATTTCAAACAAGAGTCAGTCATTTCTTAAAACAATCATATTTGTCTTTGTGTATTTGCTCATAGCACAGATCAAGACCTGGCATTGTATAATGTGTCTGTATATATTCACTCAGAGTCTGTTAAAATTAAGCAGTAAAACCAACAACACCGACACTGAACTGCCAGTGCATTACGTGGCAGCAGATCAGGGTATATGAAGTTTACAAATGGACCTGACTTTTCAAACACTGTATAAAGTAACACTGATCCAAGCACAGACAGTGTAGACCTTTGTCTGTTGTAAAATTATGGTACTGGCATATCAGGGAATATGAAATTGTTGTTTTATTTCTGATTTTGATTGCAGCATTTGAGATAGATCTGTTAATCCATTATACAATGACAGATCTGGATCTATCTGTCTGCATGGGATGTGTCCTATGGCATAAATATAACACATCTAATAATCACACTGTCTACAAATTGTTCTTGTGCCTGCTCTACCCTCAGCTGGGAAGCAGTGGGAGTATAGATTTGATTTTTGAAAATAATCTTATAAATAAACGTTTTGAATCATCCCAATCAGTCCTATGTTCTCATTTCCCCCTGGAGATTCTTTCTATTTTTGCCTGAAATGGAAACAAGTTTATTTTCATTGCATCCAAATACATCTATGTCACAAAGATTATAGTTTTGCAAGACGCTTAAATGTATAAAAGACATTTTTCATCAGCCTTTTCACTTGAAGATGGCTGAAAAATCTGACTCTCTTTGGCGCCAACTGGACTTGTCAGTTTCATGTCCTGGCATCTTTTAGCTTCAAATATGTTGTTGTTGTAGTTGTTGTAGGGTTTAACGCCATTTTTCAGCACACAATAGGCTATACATGCCAGTATTAATGGTGGAGGAAGAACCTGAGAAAACCCTGGAAAGAACCACCGACCCACGAGAAGCTACTGGCAAGCTATCTCACATACCCACATTAGCCGAATCCGAGACTCGAACCCATGCAGACAGTGGTGAGATGGCAGTGAACTGTAATGGAAAGCGCTCTAGACCACTCAGCCACTTGGGGCTTCCACTTCAAAATATACGCCAGTGCCTAGTTTGGACCAGTCTATTTTACATTTAATGGCAGAAGGTCATAAATCTGGACTAAAAATTTTCGTAATTTTTGCTTCTTATTTTTAATGTGAGTATATATTACTTGGCATCATTCCCCTTATCAATTACTCTGGTGTACCATATGTTGTTCATGCCACAAATCTTTGGAAATGGGACACTACTGTTAAGATAGCACTTGTAACAAACAAGGTTCAGATGTTTAATACATATACAACAATTTTGGAATAAAAAATCTGTACTACAATTCTTTATTTATATTGTTGTAGGGTTTAACACCATTTTTCAGCACACGATAGGCTATACATGGCGGCCAGTATTAATGGTGGAGGAAGAAACTCGGGAAAACCCCGGAAAGAACCAATGACCCACGAGAAGCTACCAGCAAGCTTTCTCACATATCCACACTGGCCAAGCCCGAGACTCGAACCCATGCAGACAGAGGTGAGATGGCAGTGATCAGTGACGGAGAGCGCTTTAGACCACTCGGGGCCCCCTTTATTTATAAATTATATCATCAATTTATCTTTTAAAATAGATGGGACGATCCCAAAGTGAAAAATCCCTGTAAACATTTCACTTTTAAATCGAAAATGTGCAAGAGGAACACAGATATTAAGTATCTAATATCCATCTCTTGTAACTAGCTGTATATATGTGGCATCGAATCAACTGACAAACCATTAGTACTGAGACACATTTTTTTTGTCGAAATGCATTTTTTTAATTTAAACTACTTGTATCTGGATTTTTAACATAGCTTTAAAAATGTTTCTGTCATATCACTAAGATGTCTACAGTGTGAAAGTTTAGTGATGTCTAGCACTGGGGCATCATGCCACAGACATGTAGCATGATGTCCCACCCAGTTACATTATCATGACACCAGGCCGACCAGTCCTAACACTAACTTCTTAATGCTGAGTGCCAAGCGAGACAGCTGTAAATACCATTTCTGTAAGTCTTTGGTATGACTCGGCTGGGGATCGAACCCATGACCTCCCGTATCCAAGGCGGATGCTCTAACCATTAGGCCACAGACATTTTTATTAGTATACAACAAGTGTGAATGGGTTATGCATGATAGACGTTTTTAGCACTATAAAAGTGTAAATGGGTTATGCATGACATACATTTTTAGCAGTATTCAAGTGTGAATGGGTTATGCATGACAGACAACAGACCATAACATGCCCTAACTGGCCAAAAACTATCTTTTTGTAAAACAATGATGTGGAACAGAAGGGCTGAAATGACCTACACCAAATATTTAACCAAGATGTGATTGGAGTGTGCAGCACTATATGTATCTGTCACTCTGTAGTTGTGCATAAAAATCTGGTCTGTGTACCAGTTGAACTGAGGGACAGTTGTGTGTCATGGTTGACCAGCAAACAGGAGAGGGTCAGTGAGAAAGAGAGGCCCATTGCATAATCCTTGGGCAGTTTAATATTACTGTAACAGCAGGAGATAAGAAACAACTCTGAAGACTTGCACAGGAAGGCCAGAGATCACAAAGGTTGTACAAGTGTTGGATGATTAGTGTGGCCATGGTGGCTTCAATTTACACTTAGGAAAGGCATCAAAGTTTTTGTTTAATGGTATCATGGGCATGATCAAACCTAAAGCAAAAGTTATTTCCTGTCTAACTTAGCTGCCAAGTTAGCTTAAGGTTTACCTGATAATTATACTATATATATTTTGTCCATCAGATTTCAAATAAGCACAGCAGAAACTATCCACTGCAATTACTGTTAAGTGAGTACCTAGATTACAATATTGCAATACAAATGGGCAAGACTAATTAGCCAGCTTCTACTTAAAGTTTTTAAATTTTCATTAGAAAGTCAAAACAGTACAAATTATTTACAAACAACTGCTATATATATATATATATATATATATATATATATATATATATATATATATATATATATATATATATATATATATATAATTCACACCATAGTGTTCATTTATTCAAACCATAGTGGTCACTGATGTTAGGGATGAGTGACCTGAACTTTACTAGTACATGTTGAGGGGGTTATTTCAAAGCTAAACATGAACCTTTACAACTTGGTCAATGTTAAATAAATTTTTGAAAAATGAAAAACAATGTTGTAGTGTTTGCTGATTGACTACTGATATCTATTTATAATTCCAATAATGTGGGGCCCAGGTGGCCAAGTGGTCTAAAGCACTAGCCTTTACTTTTCATTGCCATCTCACCTCTGTCCACGTGGGTTTGAATCTCCAACTCGCCAGTGTGGGTATGTGAGAAAGCTGCCAGTAGCTTTCCATGGGTTGGTGGTTTTTAACAGGGTTTTCCTAGGTTCTTCCTCTACGAGTTATATTGGCTGCCAAATATAGCCTATCTTGCCCTGAGTAATGGCGTTCAACCCAGAAGCAACAAAAATAATGTAATCTATGTACTGCTATCAGTTAAAAGTAATTACAATGTGTAGTTTCTGCTGTGCTAATGTTCAGTCATATGGCCACATGGTGCAATGACCAAGAAGGGTGTATAAATATTAAGGCTGGTCAATCAAGAGCATCATGACCTCTAACTCAATTCTACTAATCTATTTTTTTCACAAAATGGAAATTCCCTTTAACAGAAATTGTTGGATCCAAAAATACCATTGCCTTGTTTGAGCTGGCCAATGCAATGATGCAAGATCAGCAACACGATTGGCCTATAGGGGCCAAAATGAATGATCAGTCTGAAATTAAACTTATGGGGCTGGTTAAAATAAGAACGCCATTTTCGTTAATTTTAAGCACACTATGCACAAAACATAACCACTTTTCCTAGTTAAACATGCACACATAAAGATGCATAGTTCTTCAGCTGACTTGTCAGAAAAAGAGTCTATTCAGTGATGGTCCCACTAAAAGCACTTGTTGCTTCATTTACCCCTTGTTCTTGCAACTGAGTTATTCTCGCTAATCAAATCAAAATTGTGCACACTGATGCATTACTACGGTAATATTAATACATTTATATATAATAAGAATCAGAAATAATCATAAGAAATAAAATGTAATGGTTTGAAAAGGTGTAAAAGTAGGCCTACCCAACTGGGGGTGCATATTAAAAACAATGAAACAAATACACCTAACACTCAGTCTACAACAACACTGTTGCATTTAGAGAGTTATTCATGCAGAATTTGACAAAGAGATACATTAACTGGTATTTCAAATCATGGTTCCAGTGCTACTCTTCATTTCCGTTTTACACTTCTGCCTTTCCAACCTGACCTCTAACAGATATATTGTGCTGTAATTAATTCGTACACTGTGTGCACATTGGAGTATTTGTGCCAATGGCTGATAAATGAAGATAATTCAACTCAGACTAATGGAGTTAATCTTTGGTGAGAGGTACTGTAATTTCAATAGATATTACAGACCAAATACTTAAATGGGTGGGGGGGGAGGCAGGAGGTAACCATTATATTTTTTAAAACAAAATTCCAGCTCTTAAAAAGCTTGGAAAAAAATTTTATTGCTCCAATTTAGCATAAAGAACTCCACTACTATATCCATCCTAGCTTAATGAAAATAAATTATCTGGAGGTAAAATGATCCTAGCAAAATATCGCACCTCAGTAAAAACTCATGCCTTTCCCCCCACCCTCCCCACCAAAAAATTAAATATTCATTTAATTTTTGCCATTAAAAAAAATCAATACTGTCAAAACTATAGCATGTTGTTTTAAGGCAGCAATCTATCTATCCAGATAAAAGTTTAAAACATACTTCAGCAACAATTTTCCCAGAGTACTTCTGTTAATTAAAACAGGAAAATAAGTCTGGGATTTTTATATACATGTCATTCATTGCAAAGTTTATGACTAGACTGTCAAGGTTAAATGACATCTTAGGAAAACCACACCTATCCATCATCTTTTGATATAAAGTGCTCCCTAGTTACCATATGTTTGGTTGTCAGCTCTCTTGGTGTGCGTGTGTGTGTGATTTGGATTTTTAACGTAGCTTTAACAATTTTTCAGTCATATCACTACAATGTCTGCAGTGTGACAGTTTATAGTGATGTCTAGCACTGGGGCATCATGCTGCAGACATGTAACATGATGTCCCACCCAGTCATATTATCCTGACATCAGACCAACCAGTCCTAACACTAACCTCTTAATGCTGAACGTCAAGCGCGGCAGCTGTTAGTACCATTGTTGTAAGTCTTTGGTATGACTCGACCGGGGATTGAACCCAAGACCTCCCGCATCCGAGGTGGATGCTCTAACCACTAGGCCACCGGAGAGGTAGCTCTCTTGGTATGCATCAGCTGCTGATACCTGGACTGCCAGTTCATAGTTTTCAGAGGTCTACATTTTTCTATAAAAATTAAAACCTGTTTATACAAGATAGTAAATCATTATAAAAAAACAAATCTGTCCTTTCAAGCCAAACATTTTTTATATACGCAGTTGTAAGGTTACAGATTAACATGTACATGTATACCTGTGGGGTAAAGGCAGGTCCAACTATTTTTATTTGAAATATTTGTTCATTGTTTCAACAAAAAAAAGGACAGCTCATAATCGAGTCATATATTACTCCTGCAGTTGTGGAAGTGGCGTGGTATCATCCCCGAAACTTGTGAAAGTCGTAAATCATTTATGTGCATGTGTATCATGCAATGAATATCCACTATTAAGCATACAACTTAAAATCAAACTAATTGAGAGCTAATTAAAAGTGAATGTTTAAGTAAAGTATTGATGTAACAAACAACTGCTGTACTGATTTAATGCAGTTTTCTTATAAAAATGTGATGCCAAACATCAGCGTTTCAGATGCATAGGGGGGTAATGACCCCCCCCCCATTTTTTGTGTTTATATCTTATGATTGGTGATCGGGATAAATCGTAAAAAGGCATTATTTATTTTTTTTTAATCCAGCAGTTTTATATCAATTCCGGGCCAATGAAACAGTAGATACAGAGTGCAACGACCATTTTCACCTGCGCCCATGTCTCAGTCTTTCATTGCCCAGCAGGTCCACCTATTGGTCACATCAACAGTGCATGGGCCTGCATGTCAAATAATGACCTTCAAACCAACATCTTTAGTGTGAAGATGACAATACCAGGACTTTAATGTACTGATTTCACTAAGGTGAGCTTGACAAATTATTCCGTTATTTGCCCATGTCATAAAGCATGGGGAAAAAATTCAAAAAACAAAAATACTGCCACCAGTTCTGACTCTGTACTGCATGATGGGATGTTTTATATTTTTTATTTCGAAGAAATGAAAAGGACACTTTTGACTTGTTAAACAAACACAAAACTAGAAATACAACTTCAACAAAAAAATATGTGCAATACAAATAATTTTAAATTTTGTTGACCTGATAATATGACTTCTGACATGTTAATTGACTAAAATGTTTGAAACTGCAATCCCAATTTAAACCAAGCAACAACATACATGTAAATGCCGTTTACATAGAAGCCAGTGTTCTGCAATGAATAACTGGTAGACACTGGTAATGGAGTACCACGCACTTAATCCAACGGAGTAAACAAGGGAGGCAACTGATAATGATGTGGTCATGGTATTATTGATATCAGTGGCACAAGGAAAACCCTTCATTATAAACATGCCCTCCTATATGCTGGAAAAATCAATTTACAATCCAAAGTAGAAACATCATATTGTAATTGAACAAGGCAGTCAGAACCCAATACCGTATATATCTGTATGGTAGGTAACAAATACTGAAATGCTGACTGCATAGATTCAGATCTGCCATATCCTTGCAAATTAGTGTCTACACACATTACATGGACTTATGCAAAGAATGTACACTCCAACCGTATGGCACAGAATGTGATAACAGATGGAGTCGAAATTGTTATAAGGTGGGTGTACATTAGACACAAGATTAACGTATATCCCTGTTTAGCTGTTTTCAGACTTGGAATTCCATGCAAACCTTGAATGGCTGCTAAATCAAATGTGCCAGTCAAGATCAAACCAAGTAATTTCTGCACGAATTACAACTAATTATTGACCATCAGAAGCTACTGTTATTATATGCAACTGTACCGTGTCATGTGTTTCCCCATAGTTACAAGTCTGTTGTCAACCACTGCAAGGGCATAATGTTAAACCAAACAGAGAGAATCTGTCACAAGTGTGGAGATGATATTGACTAATGATTTGGGCACCTTGCTGTAGTTAGGGATGTATTACAAATATGAAGAGTAAGGCCGTAATATTTGGTTTTGCTAAGACTATCAATCAGGGATACAAATTGTTCCTGTATTTTACTTCAACCTAGAGCTTAAATTTCACATAATAGCAATAGTAAGTTCATAGTCCGTTTATTGTGTGGGGCTCTTAACTGTTCCAGCCATGCCCATCTGAGCTGTAATCCATGTCATGCTAGTTCCAGGGCCCAAGGGAGGAGATTAATAACCTCTTTCTTTCGCCCAGTAATAAATATTTGCAATGATCATGGTTTTATATAATTGATTGACAAACTAACAAGAGAGACTGGGGGACAGATTGACTGCTAGATTGACTAAAGGAGCTGTTAACAAAATGCAAGCACAAAGAACTGTAGCAGGTTTTTCAATTTGAATTCAATTTGATTTATCTCATTAGTAAGAATATAAGCATCAGATCCTTTTATATTGGTGTCATCGAACTAGCTCAAAGATGCATTAGGTTTAACATGGCAGATCTTCACCATCTGTTATAAGAAAGATTAAATAAACAATAACAACAACACCGTATTAACCACTTAAATGTAAAATCACAATGCAAACTTGATAGATCCATGTCTGCCTTCACATTTATGGACATATGCAGCTTGTAAGGAGTAATCAATGGAACAAACACAGACCCTGATCTGCCAGTGCATTATGCATCTGCAGATGAGGGTCTATGTTATTTGTAGTTGGACTTGACCTATCCATCTTCTTCTTATGAACTGTATAGTTCCGAAGAGAAAATATGACAACTTGTACTATTTAAGCTTTGTCTCCATATCAACAGTCTGAAAAAAATCTAAAGGAAAAGGTTGTTGTAGGGTTTAACGCCATTTCTCGGCAGAAGATAGGTTATACATGGCGGCCAGTACAAATGGTGGAGGAAGAACCCGGGAAAACCCCAGAAGAACCACCGATCCCCGAGAAGCTACTGGCAAGCTTTCTCACATGCCCACATTGGTCGAATCCGAGACTCGAACCCACGCAGACAGAGGAGGTGAGATGGCAGTGATTGCGGTGAGCGACCACTCGGCCACTCAGGGTCCCTAAAGGAAAAAGAAACTTCAGTCTTTTCGTTTCCGTTCTCACTGAAGTTCAAGAGCTGAATTCGTGAAAAGGTTCAAAACAGAAATGATTTTTTTTTATTAAAAAAAGAAATCAACTGAAGTCAACATTCTTTCATTTGCATAATGACGTTATCAACTACTGTTCCAGTATCTTTAATTAAAACTGATCAAGAAAAACAAAAATATTTTTGACTTTGGAGAGATTTTCAGCGCTTCATTTTTAATTTCTGTTAAATCTGAAATTTAAAAAAAAAAACTAAATCAAACTGAGACTAAGATATGAGTGAACTGAAGGATTTTGATCCCTGTGGCAAAATAATGGGTATTTTAAGGTAGAAACAGAAGTTATTTCAAGTGAATCTTGTTTGTATGCGCTGGATTCATCATCAGTAAACAATGTCTGGATTTGAACGGCATGGGGGTACATTAGGTTGGTTCGATGCTAATAAAAAAAAGAGTAATCATTTTGTTATCAAATGAAACATTTATATTAAGCCTGCATTGTCTCTGAAACAAATTAAAAATGTCTTAAATAACTGCAAAAGGTATTTTTTTTTAAAAAAAAAAAAAACAACCAACAAATTGGGATTATCATGTTTATAACATGCCAACTGTATCTATATGCCATGGTACAAGATGAGTATTTTCTCCATATCATGGCACATAGTTCTGGTGGAACTTCGTCCTGGCCTCTATTTAAAGTATTGACTATTTATAACAACTGCCGATAATCAACCATCTACCATCTTTGTGCACAATCTGCAACATATGCATGCATAACAATTTAGACTGAAAAAAAAAGTAATGAAACCTATATTAGTGCGGTTACGTCTATCTAATAAGGAAACTTGTGTGTTCAAGGTTTTAAGCAATAAAACAATTTACTTAAGGTACTAAATTCCATGACACCCCTCCCCTTTGGAGCCCCAATTAGCAAGTTCTATAAAGTGCAGTCTATAGCGAAGCGTACAAGCCAAGAGAGCAGTGCCGAAGATAGAGTTACACTCAGTCTGGGTGATTAAATACAATCTCCCGGGAACTAACTGGATAAAGAGCCCCAAATCTGGGAACTATAAGTGGAAAACAGCAATCTATCTGCTTGTATACAATCAGCAAAACTATGCAAACTCTCAAGGCAGATATAACATGTTGACAATGGAAAGCAGTCTGTGGTAATCAAAACAATTTAAACTGATGTTTCAACATTGTTAGCCTTTAAAGCCAATATGTCCAAAAGCTGGTATGCGTTTATTTCCTAGCCACATTTTACTGTCAAGTTAAATAATCATCGGATACTAATGTTTTTCTAACACATTAATTATTTAACACATTCTTGACTTCTTTTTTTCAGAAATGATTGATGCATTGAGGAAAAGATAAGTTGCCTCCCTTAGTAAAGTAACTCTTCACAGAACATTATGTAACTGTCGTACGTTTACGATTTTACTGCCAAGTTATTTTGTAAAAAGCAAATCTAAATTTTCCATAAATTACACAATTTCAATAGTGAATACACTTTAAAGGCACGGTGTAATTTTTAGCTCTAATGGACAAAGACTAGAAAAGCTTGGAGATTATCTGTTCTTCGTCGTCCGTCACACTGTTAGCACAAGCTTGTTATTGTTACTCCTCCTAAACTACTTGGAGGCTTGTCCTGAAACTTTACACATCCATTTGATTGTCTAGTTGGTCCAAAACGATAATGGTGCCAGTCGTAAATCCAATATGGCTGCCTGGAAATTCTTTTCAATCTGCAGAGTGTCAGTCCATTCTAGGTACTCTTGTTTCATACATTGTAATATAGCAAAGTGGGTTGTGTGAATATGTGTTTGGTCTGAATATAATACACTCTAGCATAATTTTGAAAACTATAAAATAGTGAAAATTACCAGACCAATTTGTAAAAATGATGCAATCCACATGGCTCAAACTTTTAAAATGAATGCTTATAAATATGCTAGCATTTTTTTTTGTTAATAAAATTTGCAATGCCATTTAAAAAAGCAGCAGTTTATAAAGAAAATATAAACTGTTGTTAGAGGGTTTTTAAATATAGTTTTTTAAATACAAAGTGGCTCTTAAATATTTCACATTCTTTTCTCAAGGACTGGCCATTTATCTATTGGGGTGGGGGCTGATATTTTGTTTCAAGTCATGTTTTTTTTTTCTGTTCCTTTCCTTCAGGATAATTCTTTTTTAATTAACATAATGGATATAATATAATATTTTTCTGTAAATCTGATAAAGAATATTGTTTTTAACATTTTTTTCTACATAAATTCCATCCCACCCCTAAAATGCTTGTTCCTTTTTGTGGTCCTTGAGAATAAATAGCGCAAACCTGCCGCTGGTATGGTCCCATATTTTTAAAAAAGAAAATAAGCCTAATGTGGCCACGTTAATACATCTTTTTATGATAGATTTTATAATGGACTTTCTAGCTTACTGCCCTATCATGTAGATATATTCACAAAACTGGACTTTTAAGATTATCCTAATGTTTGCAAAATTTAAATGTTACATACTGTACAGTAAATCATGAAGCCAATACATGACCAAGACGGCACAGAGAACAGTGTGTACTACGAAATTCAATAGTGTTGGTTGTACTAACTCTGAAAAGTATACAAGTTTATTAAGTGTATAGTACCTCCTGATTCAAGTACAATATTCAGTTCAGAGTAAAAAGTATTTTATATATATATATATATATATATATATATATATATATATATATATATATATATATATATACAATCCCACATGACTAAGAAGTTTTAGAAAGACAAGAGAGAAGAATACATGTATTGAAAGCTAAAGGTGTCTCAGTACACGCTCCCTGTATTGTGTGAATCGGGGAATCACTTTGGAAAATAAAACAATATTGGCAACATTCCAGGTAAGAAATTTAACCCAAGCCCTGTACCTGTCCTATTTATGAAGGGCACACTAAGGAAAACTAAACGTCTCTGTGATAGGTAGATTAATTATAGGTTTATAGTGGTGACCATACAGCATACCATATAAACACCTGCACAAGTCAGAGCCAACTAAAAACAACAAAGACCTCCATATGATGTCATATAATGTGCTGATACACCATGGTCTATATTACTTGTTTTACTAATAAAGGATAACAAACTGTATAGACCCAATTCTGTAGGTGCATTATCCAATGGCAGATATGGGTATATACACTCTGCAGCGGGATCAAAATAGAGTTTATATGGTACAGTAGTTCTCAGTTAATTACATAGACATTTCATTGTTATCTTGCTATCAATTTTGTCTGGCAAATCTGTTAATTCATGGATTCATTAAGAGTTTGTACACAATATTGATTCTTTTCTTCCCGAGACTGATACTGCATATTAAAAACAATCTTATCATCTTTTGCAAACAAGACTGACAGATGATAATATATATTATGAAAAATAGTTATGTATATATTACTGCCATGTTCATAACCAAGGAGAGCGGTCATGTTAACTGTAATTTAATAGTAATCCAACTAGAAAGGGATGCCGACAGTGTTTAATGCAGTCTTAAATGAAAAAACAAGACGAGTCCAGCTGCAAACTCCACAGACCCATATCTGCCATCACACAATGCATCAACAGATCTGGGTTGGTGCAGTTATTTTTAGTAGTAATTAGTAGAACAAAGAAGACAGACCCTGATCTGCAGGTGCAATATGCTATGGCAGATCAGGATCTTTACTGTTTGCAGTCTGACTACTTTTCAGCAACTTTGAGATGGACATGGGTAATAAGGGACCTGCTAGTGTCATGGTAAGGCAAGAAAAATAATTTATGCATTTAGAGGAACTAGATTAGTTTTCCCCTCGATTTGTAATGAATCTGGTATGGAAATATACATTTTGCATCTATACAGTTAGCTTAAAAAGGATCAAAAGTAAAGTTGTTTCCCCAGCGTCATAATCAGTAAGTATGCACCACCCTGCCAAAATCTACACTTTTGAAAACTACAGAACTCTCAAATTAGGAATCATACAACTTCACAATGGAAGTCAAAAACTCTGTAAAATAAAATGTAGGGGGAGGGGTATATCACCATTTTTTTCCAGCACAAATTATGCTGGACATTGCAGCCATTTTGGTAGATGAAAATCTCTGTAAGACCCAAGAAAGAACCACTGACCTGGGAAGCTGATGTCGAGTTTTCTCATATACTTATAGCTGGTCAAGCTGAGAACTGAACTCGGGCCAACAGAGGTGAGATGTGCAAGTGATCTGTAAAGGTGAGCACTTTAGACCACTCAGCCACCTGGGGCCCAAAAAATACCAGTAGATATTTATAACATTGAATTCAAATAAAGTGAAACTTCTCTAGGCCGAAATCACAAAGAACCAAATTAATATTTCAGTTTTGAGTGGGGTTTTGGTTTACTGGGGTTCATTAATATCACAGAAGAATGAGCCATTATCAGGTGTAATCTAACAGACATGCAGTATTCCCACGAGAATATGAAAATGGCAAACATTTCGTTTTTGTACATTTCTGAGAAACTTGACACACAATACCAACACATACTAAAAGTTGATTCTGGACTGTACACTGTGAGTAACATGGTATAGGGATAAAATAGTGATCTGGACAGGAGAAGCTACTGGAAAAAATGGGGCATCACAAAATACAAGAAATTATGGTGGGGTGTACGAGTTTTATCACTATGCTACAACCCTCTGTACATACCACACTGAAACAATGACATTAAAATGATTATAATTTATGTACAAAATCTTTACTCAGTGGTACGCATGACATACTAACAAGAAGAAGGGTGCGGGTTTAAATCCAACCTTTAATACCCCCACCCCCAGAACCCACTGGTCATGTGTGGCTATAGTGATGTTATGCATGGCCAAGGAATATTACTGCAATTCATGTAACTGTATTGGCACTAAATAGCCTTCATGGGTTGCAGAGGCATGAAACACCCACCCACCCAAACAGCAAAACCAAATGAAAGGACAGATGGAGGATATCACACATACCCCCCCCCCCAGTTAAAGCATGAGGATATTGAATTTATGGATTTATGCCAATTAATACATAAACATGAACTTTTATGTTACATACAGAAACCTTTGAGGTATTTGTGATAATTAACAATGATCCAGTGAACTCGCTGACCTGGTGACCACTATACATCAATGCACAGCTACTGCCCAATGACCATGCTGACCTGGTGACCACTATATAGCAGTGGCATAGCAGCTGCCCAAGCAACCCCTCCCCTTTCCACTGCAGGGTTTAAAATTTCCATCAAACAACTTTGGGGGGGGGGGGCAATAATTACGTGTTGTGGTTGATGGGTGTGTCTTGCTATGCTATGGATATACAGAAAACATTTGAGAACTGATTGAATCTAGTTATTATGAGCATTTTGACCCATTATATGGACAGGTCTGACTGACAGCACAATTTACATTTTTTGCATTAACTGCAGCTACCATCCAAAACTTTCAAAGCCTTTTCACCCTATTTATCAGGTAATATGTTAGTATCATGTGTCATTCAATACAAATAAAAATATAAATGAATTGTCATTTTCTGTAAATCAATTCTGTAATTATTTTGAATATTCCCTTAAGGTAGAAACCTAATCTTGAACTTTCATTTTCAAGCTACAAAGCCAATCTTTGTCTCCAATTGTCTGTAGGTGAAAGTATTGTGATTTCATCTGGGTAACCTTTCCTTCAATGTTGCCATTCATAGGGAACACTCATGTCAATCTCCCCCTAAATTAGAAATTTACCTTTATTGCACCTGTGATGTACTACATAAAGAGGACAGTGTACTTATTTTAGGACATATGAATTAAGTGCAGATAGTTTTTTAACAAAGTGGTATTATTGGTAAAATATTTCAGGAATCAATATCACACATTTATATTATACAAGGCAGAAATGACAGATGCGAAAGGAGGAAGATAATGATGTAGTAAACGGATGTGAATAGTCTGCAGCAAAACAGCAATGCATTATCCCCACTATTTTCTCAGTACCCCCATCTATACTACACATATATAACATAGGTGTCACCCCTCCCCTCTAGATTGCAATCAGGGGATGGATCCAATTTTCCCAAACTAATGTACAGATCTGCATACCACCCCCAATTATCTTCCAATAGTGAGGTCTGAATATCAAATGGTGTAGGATGAACTGCATGAGATTAATTTTGTATGCTTGTACACACATATGGACAGACAGGATAACATAATCTCCACTTTCTTGAAGAAGTCAGGTGAAATATATACCAAATTATAAAAGCCCTTAATCCCTCCCCTTTGATCAGTAATACACATTATCTGATAATTTGTGTCATTCAGCTGTCTTGTTATTTATAGGCATTAACTGAAGTAACTGGGATCTTTACCACAATCTCTGATAACATCCAAGTAGGCAACAATGCCATTATTGTTGTCCTTTACCTGTTCCATATCATTTGTTGATAATGATATAGTGTGTAATAGATACACGGTCTTGTTAAGGGTATATCTTCGGGTGTATAGCTGTTATAGAATCCTAACCAATTACTGTACCTGCGTGCATGTAATGTCAGCTCGAGTTGAGACCAATCCATACATATAAACTAGAGTATAACAGAATAGATTATTAGGTTAACTTGCTTTTCAACGAAACAGATCATCTCACTAAATTGTCTTTAACTCTTATTTGCACAAGTCGAGAAAGTGTAAATAAACGCATTCCTAATTGTACAACAACTGAGCAAACAACATTCAGCACAAAAAAAGGCGTCTTGGAACATCCAGATATACAATGCAATTACAAATTGTAAGGTGACGTGAACTGCCTATACTCATTTACAAGTCAAGTACAACTGCACAGACTGCCATTACATAATGCACTGCCAGACCAGGGTCTTTGAACTTTGCTAGGAGTAATCAGTAGAACTAACAATGTTTTTTTGCAGTTCAATTTGACTTAAGAGAACATTTAGTAGGTATGATTATAAAAAACATTCAAATAGTTATGACATCAACATTTTGCAACTGTTTTTCATAAAATATTTTGTACATTCTCAATATCAGCACTAATTGATATATGGCTAATTATTAAAATAAATACTTGGACTTTGTATGAAGTGCCATCTAAGTAAATAGGAGTGATCATCTCTATTCTGGTAAAAGGGCCATTGAAACTACTGGCTAGCATGTATTGGAACAAACAACAACTTGTAAAATGTTGCTCCGCTCTGAAAATTGCTGGGCAGGTGGCAACATATGATGGGACAGTACTGTCCAACCCGCGGCCCATGGGTTGATTTTAAATGGCCCGCCAGTGCTCGAGCAGCTATATAGTAGTTGCTTTTCAGTTTTCTGCTGCGGCCCTCAGCTTCAAGAAAAACATTTTTCAGTGGCCAATGGTGTCAAAAAGGTTGGACATCACTGTGATAGGATCTATTACCAGACGGACACACAGAAAAGGAAAATCTTGTCAATGCCACCTAAATTAAGAGCAAACAACTATAAAAAAGAAAAAGAAATAAAGATTAGAAATGTGAATATGGACACCACTGCCCCACCAATGTTTGAAACAAACCAACATATGAAACTTCACCATGGCAAGACAGAGAACTCTACTGATGAAGATAAGAACTGACAAACTTGCACAACACCAGCTACCTAACCGCTGCTGCGGTGTGACTTTTAACATTTTAAAACTTAATGCATTCAACACAGACAAATTGAAAACGAAAATTACATCTGCCAACACTATTTACTATCAGGAGGCTCCGGGTGGCCAAGTGGTCTAAGATGTTCCCCATTACAGGTCACTGGCATCTCACCTCTGTCTGCAAGAGTTCAAATCTCAGGTTCAGCTAACATGGGTATGTGAGAATGATTGCCAGTAGCCCCCTGGGGTTTGGTGGTTTTCCCCAAGATTTTCTGAGGTTCTTCCTCAACCAGGTATACTGGGTACCATGTATTGCTCAAGAAATGGTTGTTGTTGTTGTTGTTGCTGCTTTTGTAGGGTTTAATGCCATTTTTCAGCACACGATAGACTATACATGGTGGCCAGTATTAATGGCGGAGGAAGAACCTGGGAAAACCCCAGAAAGAACCACCAACCCACTAGAAGCTACTGGCAAGCTTTCTCACATACCCACATTGGCCGCATCCAAGACTTGAACCTATGCAGGCAGAGATGAGATGGCAGAGATCCGTAACGGAGAGCGCTTTAGACCACTCAGCCACTCAGGGCCCCTAAAAATGGTGGTTAAGCCCACACAAAAAATTATCACTTGAAAATATTATGAATATTTAAGCAACTAATCTGTTTAACATAACAAAACAAGAGTCTCTTAAAAGGACTGACACTAAATGCTCAAAAGAATTTCTATGAAATCAAGACAAGACCTTTTCTTTCTTTCAACTGCAAAATGTTGAAAGCATCTCTATTATTCTTGTGCTATAAAAAGATTTACATGATGGCCCCTATGTTGGCAGTTTTGGTTTTAAGATGGACATGTTTTCATTTAGGACCAACTAGACATCACAAGAGTGTCAATATGACCATCCATTTATAAGGAAAAGCAAGATGGCCACCACTGTGGCCATGTTGGATATCAGATTGCCACAGTTTTTATTAAAGAACAACCTGATATCATCAGGAGACTTCTGATGAAAACCCAATGTCAATATGACCTTTTGTTTACGAGATGTATCATTAACCAGATTCTCAAGATAGCTGCCAATAGTCACCATTTTGGATGTCGGATTGATACCATTTTCATACATGAGCAAACTGACACTGAGAGAAGAGATCTGGTGGTAACTCCATGGCAATCAATCTTTGATATCTAGGAAAAGTAGCCACAAGATTGCCACATGGAAGTTGTATTGGAGATCAGATTAGCACTATTGTCATTTAGCTCTGACTAGACACCATACAAAACCCAATGTTGATATGACTTTCAAGATGAGTAACAGTAACAAGATTTTTTTGATGGTTGCCTTTGTAGCCACACTAAATATCAGTATATTTAGATGAGCAGCCAACCAGTCTGTAAAAAGTCTTACTTAAAACCCCATGTTGAGTTACTCGCCAATTTAAGAGTATTGATAACAAAAGTTTCAAGATGTGGTGGCTGCATTAGATACCCAAGTGGCACCATTTTCATTCAGGATCAACTATACCCACAGATGAATGTGTGCACATGGTTTCATGGCATGTAGTTTAGGTACAGTAATGATAACAAGTCTGTGCTGATGAACCAATGGATAATGAACAACTGGCCATCACTAAGTTTCTTCTGCTCTAAGACCAACTAAACAATTTAATATTACAACATGTTCTATGATCTATTCTGTCTGTAACTTAAACTGTAAAACTTTGGCAACAGATTGTCCCATAGATCCATCCCTTGCTACATTTGGTCAAAAAAGATGTTTTATCTTTCAGGTTTCCCTTAACACATCTGCATGTTAAGCATCATATGAAACATATTTCCTGTTAAGGATAGATATACAGTAATTTTAAAAGTCAGCATTAGAGTGTTGATGCTTAAATTTTGAAATAACATTGTAAATATGCTTGTAAAAATGTTGTTCACTGTCCATTTGAGCTCTTTTAGATATTTGTTTTACATGGGTAAATGTGGTATTTTTGTGATAGAGTTGAACTACTCCAAGTAGTCACCTCTATGAAATGACAAAATAAGCCTTGAAAGACAGGTAAAGTGGTGCAAGGGATCTTGAAAAAAGTGGCCATTTAACACAGGTCATTCCCCACTACAGGTAACTTTTTAAGCAGGTCTGACAATTAATATTGTTTGCCACCAAACTTAATATGTCCTTCTATAATACTTGAAAATACTGGCAGAACAAATTTCACACTCGTCTCTGATGGTAGATCTTGTCACATTATGGTGTTTGTTTTACACAGACCAATACAGTAATGCTATTCAAACAATGACTCTCTTTATGTGACTATCTTTACAATGCCAGTGTTTGTATTTGAATAATGCAATCACATGGCTGTCCAAGTTTGTTAATACATTTGATTCAGAATGAAACAGAGCTATTAAACTATTCTATATTAAACCGATAATGCAAAAACACAGGATGTGACAAATTTCAAAATTTAAGAGAGGTAGAAATGTCACCAAGAAATGTTTCTTCATTTGCTGTTTTAAGGCGCAGCAACACGTGAATGCTACATCATGCTGAGGCAATAGTACTTTTCCAAAGAACACCCCCCCCCCTCCCTTTGGCATACTGAGCAAATGTAGCATCCATCCCCTAAATTCATTAGCCCATTCCATTGTAAAAATTTCATGGTAATGTTTTGAACAAAAAAGAAGTTGAACAAGTCAATTCTTCAGTTCTATTTGTATTCTGTAGCTGAATGGGCAACTTAAATTCAGCATTGTGGAAGTATCTATCCAGGACTCTGATAGCCTGTGTACTCTTGACAAAAAATTGGTCTAATCCTGAATTATACAACAATTCTGCTAAAAACACTTGCTTCCACTGTATGGACTCATGTAGTATGTTCTAAGTACATGTATATGCTTTAAGAACCGTAAAACAAAGGAATGAATATCACAAGTAATTAGAACTCCACCACTCCTTTCCCCACCCAAATTTGCCCCAGTGGCCGAGTGTTCCAAGGCACTTCCTTTACCAATCACAGACATCTCACCAGTGTCTGCATGGGTTCACGTCTTGACCAAACCAAAGTGGGTATATGAGAAAGCTTGCCAGTATCTTCCTGTGGCTAAATGGTTCTTCCTCCACCAAATATACTGATCACCATGTAAGAAATATCATCTACGTGCTTGATCATGATGTAAGAAATATCATCTACGTGCTTGATCATCGTGTAAGAAATATCATCTACGTGCTTGATCATCATGTAAGAAATATCATCTATGTGCTTGATCATCGTGTAAGAAATATCATCTACGTGCTTGATCATCGTGTAAGAAATATCATCTACGTGCGAGGCCGAATGTATAGGTCACTACTATTTAAATGTAAGACAATGACAGTGATTATTTTGTTTGTTATACCTTTCAATGACTAATTCAGTTTGTAAGATACCTATTTGGTGAATTCTGGTGTATCTGATAAATTTGGTAAACCATCCATGGGATCATTATGATAATAATTTGCTCTGGTGTCTGTGTGCATATATACAGTAAAACCCGTCTTGAAAGGCTGTCTCTTTTGCCAAAAAATTATGGTCTCTCATAACAGGTCACAATGCTATATAATCAATACATTTGTGCATTGAGAATGTGGTCTCTAAACAGGTGGTCTCACACAGCAGTGGTCTTTCATGGCAGATTACTCTCTCTCTCTCTCTCTCTATATATATATATATGAACGAGGAAATAAACTAGCAGTGCAATCCGACCTACTGCCTAGATATGCAGGTAGTATAGGATTTAATGGAGATAATAAGAAACTACAATAGTTTACAAGTTATGTTAACAAACTTGTTTTTCAATAGTAAATAATGTAGCTTAACGAATTGTGTCAGTATCATCAGGGAATCAACCTGATGTGTAATGCTTTGTAATGGACTACAGCCAGTTCTTGTCAACTTTTGCTTTTTTTTAGTGATGTCGTATTTGATCTGAAAATCATCCACAGGTTAACAAAAGATGCAACCCAAAATAAGTTGTCTTTGCAGTGATGTGAAAATGTATCATTTAATTGAACAGGGGTACAATGTCGGTCTGGTGACAGTGAAAACCACATCAACAGGTTGATTTCTTACGTTTTGGAGCAACAATGACCTTACCCACCCACCCCGGCCCACTCAAGATGCAACACTAACTGAACCCAATTAGTGTTAGCAGTGGTCAGTGGTACATCAACTGATAGGTAGTTGGATTCAGGTCCATCAAAGATGCAGTAAAAACTCTCTTTATGCATGTCTGACTCAGAATGAAACTATAATCTCTGGTCATTCCTGTTCATTTTACTAAAAAGTCACATGCATACCAATTTTCCCCTATATGGATGTTAATTTTTTTGTTGTGTTGTTGCATATTTTGTAGCCACTTAACCCAATTCATTGTATCTTATTGTGAACCTGCCCTTTAAAAGATGTCCAACATAGCTATACAATAACAATATGTTTCAAAGTAAACACGATGTTTACTTCTAGATTTTACATCAATAACATGTCAATAATACTAATAACATTAGCGAGATATTCACCTAGATATCATCCCAAGTCCATGCTCTGCCAGCAGTGATACAGAAAACCACACCTTTATTCCTATCATGCTTCTCATATCTTGTTGCTTGAAGAGTCTCTACCAATATCCACACCAGGCTGTCTTTTAAATCTATTGCATCTTAAATATTTGCCAAAACAATATGAATCTTTTTTTAATAAATAAAAGTTACCTTTTGACTGTAAAAGCAAAATTGTCAAGTGATCTCGCTTATACACATAACTGACAGAATGCTACATATCTCCTTAGACAGGCACTAGGAATGTAATGTGAACAGCTTACGCAGGCGAGACCAGCATATATTGCACAAATATTGCAATTTAAGCTAATGAATCAGAGGACTGTCATTAATACATACAGAAATAAAAACAATTTTTTGACTAGTGAGATTTCATGTCAGCAGCCCAATATTTACATTTTGACACGATTCTCCTCCTCTCATCATCCTTGCCTTGTAGGCCAAAATCAATTATTGCCCCTTAATTATGTGCGTGGGTGGGTGTGTGGGTGTGTGTGTGTGGGGGTAGGGGGTGTAATAAAAGAAAGCCAGACTAACACGAAAAGCTTATTTTTCACCCTAATAGCATTTATAACTCAATGAAATACATCAGCATAAAAATCTATAAAAGAGTCAGTTAAGTTACCATAGTGTCCAATTTCATTTACAGGACCAATCACTAGTAAATCTGTACATAGTTCCTCATATTTAATTTCTGCAACATAAACCTCTGTTAAAGGCCAACTGCGTACATGTACCTGAATGATCATTTAAATAACTGACAACTAATTTAATTAGCAGAACTGACTTAATTACTCTGGTAAGAAACAGTATATTTTAGCGCTGCTTACGAACAACATATGAACCAAGCAATAATTGACATGCCTATATTATGAATATTGATTGACATAGCTTTATTATTACTACTGCCAATATCACTGTGCCCTCAAACAATAAGCCGCATATTGATAATAGGGACTTGTTGCTGTTCTAACACTATCTAACAGCCTGAGAGGAATAGGGCAATTATGTGGATCAAGAAAACTGAGCTTGCTGGTAGGACTTGACAGAGATAGAGGTTACTGTGAAACATGGTACAGTGTTTGCTATGTATAGTAGATCAATTATTAGTAAATCCAAGAATTTCATCCCTGTAATACTGCTGCATTTTCAACACTCCCTTTGACAACTCGTATGTCAATTACCAAGTTATTGACTTGTTGGCTCTAAGCAAGATTTATATTACAAACTATAAAGTGCTTACTTGAGTAATTTGACAGCATTTTGACACCCTCTGAATTACAGGTAAAAATATGACATTATTTTAAGAACAGATAATTTGATCAAATCTATTAACTTTTCATCCAGTTTTAAATGACACAAAATACACACAGCTAACAAATTGTTGACAAAAAATGCAATGAAGAAGGCAGATAGATGGCATCCAGGTACCATACATGCTCACCATGAAGTTCAGTCCAGATGCAAACTGCACAGACCCAATTGTGCCACTGCATAATGCATGATCTGGGTCTTTGCAGTTTGTTAGGAACAATCAGTGGGGCAACCCTGGTAGGCACTAATCTGCCAGCATATTATGTGATTGCAGATTCAGGATCTATGTTGCTTGAAGATGGACTAGCAAATCTACCGCATATACTCATTTATAAGTCAAACTGCAAACAACAATGATCCTGATCTCCTGTTCCATAATGTGCCTATAGATCAGAGTCTATGCTGTTTGTTGTACTGATTACTCCTAACAAACTACATAGACAAAGATCTGCCAGCACATTATGTGATGGTAGATATGGGTTTGTGCAGTTTGCAGTTGGACTTAATTTATAAGCAAGTAGGTATAGACATTATGATAATTCTTTTCTTTTACTTCCTCTGCAGATTGAAAATGGTAAATGGTTGCTGAGTTTAGAGTACTGAAAATCATAAAATTTATAAAGAGTAACTTTCTTGATAAAATAAGGGTTTAAAAAAAACAGTTCACCAAAATTCACATGCTTTAACTAGTAAATGTCATTTAATACACCTAAAGGCTTGAGATCAATTAAGTCATTCACAAAAAGAAGCAAGTAATATATTTGTTTAATGCTGAGAACAAAAAAAAATGAATGTATATCCTTTATATAGAGCATGTAGCAACACGGGGAAAACCTTAGAAAACAAAATCAGCGCACAAGCACTTTTATTCAGCCAGGAATGAAATCAAAGCCAGCTTTTATGAAATATATTTATGGAAGCCAACACCCTAAACCTCTCAGCCACACTTTTAGTGTAGCAAGTAATTGGTACTGTAAATAATTTACCAAATTCCTTAAAAAAAAGATAGAAATGTAGTCTGATGACTGTGTGTGGTTGCAAGTAATAACAGCTGATCCTCTATAACTGTGTGTCTACAGCCAGATGTATATAATATTATGACCAAAAAATTTTAAACATTTTGTTGACATGAACAAAGAAGTATACTTCTGTTTAACACTGAAGCATACAAATGCTTTGATGTCGGGGTAAAGCAAGTTTTCACACCTAAGAGCCAAAATGAGAACACTAACCAAATATTTTCCCAGTCTGCTGGGAATATGACCCAAAACTGAAACAAGAATCAAAATCTGTTTCTTCCCCCCAACAAATTTATTTCAGAATTTTCATTGTTAAACCTTTTATTTTTTAGTCTAAAGTTTATATGGAATACCATAGATTACATTAAGATACATAATTTGCACAGAAGTTTGAGTCCAACTGCAAACAACAATGATCCTAATCTGCCATAGCATAATGCTCCTGCAGATCAGGGTCTATGTTGCTTGTTATACTGATTACTCTTCACAAGTTGCACAGACCCAAATCTGCCTGTGCATTATGTGATGGCAGATCTGGGTCTGTGCTGTTTGCAGATGCATATATATATATATATATATATATATATATATATATATATATATATATATAATTAAAATATTTGGAATATGAATGACAATTCTAAATTGTTATTAAATATAAACATATCAATTATTTATTTTTATTGTATATTTCATATATTTACATTATTATGACAAAGCCAAAATAACATGGACTTGTTCCATTTTTAAGCCTCTGGTCCTTTCCTGTTGCCACTCAACTTGGAGGAAATGTGATACCAGTTCTGTCATTTTGTTTGTAACCGAACTCTGCTCTACCTGATTTGACATGTATTTGTGCAATTTAGTATGATCTATACTTACAATAAAGAAATGTTACCTTTATCAACCACATATTTCATTGGGGAAGGGCAGTACTTATTGATTTTGTCCAATTTTCTAAACAAAACTGGTTACATGCTGTTTGACAGAGACATTTTAAATGTAGTCATGGTTATGTTTATATGTACAATGTACCCTCTTACCCAGTTATTAAGAATAACAAAAACAAAAATCTAGAGTATGTGGTGAAGTGCAGTGGGGGTTGGGGAGGAGGTGTTTGCTTTCAAAACACTTTAAACACGTCATTGGCTTTATCATGCAGACAAAGTGGAAGCCAAGCCCCTATCACAACGATACACAAAGGGAGCTGACCCAAGCTGGTCAGGATGGGTACTGAACCCACCACCCTTGGTTTTCAAGTCTTTTGTTCCATCACCTGCATGTTTTAAATCCCTCGCTATAATGTCAGAAGTGAATGTGGAAGCTGTACCATACTTTAAACTAACTTAATGTTTCTTGCACTTCTGATGAATTCAAACATAAACTGGAAGGGAGGAAGGACAGATAAATCTATAGTTGTAACACAGGGAAACACAAAATGTTGTGTGTGGACTATTAATCTGTAAGATTCTAAAGCCAATCACATTTTTAAATTTTTTAGCATTAAGTAAAAACTAATCATACAATACAAAATGTCAGTGCTGATATTTATGATTGGGATGATTCAGTCTTACTACTGAAAGAAGCGATGTTGTGATGCCTGTTCATGAAACCAGAAGCAAATCAAGAATAAATCACAAAGTTGTTAGCCGATATCAACAGCCACACAAACTAAATTCTAATTGCTTTTCTCATAAAATACTTAACTGTAATGCAATTTTCCTTATGAAAGTATATCCAAGGCAAACAAGGGGTAGAGTTTTTCAAAATTGTGTGCCATTCTGATTGGCTGAAGAGTGACAGTAGCTAAAGGCTAAAGTCGATTAACATGCAGTTAATTTTCTTTAACAAAACAAATATGGTTAATCACATGGTCATTTCTCTACGATTTTATTTTAAACTTCAATTTTTTTTAAAAACAGCAATATAATTTACAAACAAAATAGCATGTAGCAATTCTGCAATCCTTTTAAAGACTTTTCTTGACAGCTGAATTTGTGGTTTTTTTTAATAAAAAGTATGCTATGGACTGATTTGAAACAGAACCAACTGCCTTAAATAAGATGCCTTGAAGCTACACTGTTTATTTCTCTTATTTTTATTTTAAAAAAATAAAAAGAGATTTCTAACATTTCAAGCATGTGTACATTCTTGTACCCATTTGGCAAAAACATTTTCACTTCACTTTTTATGAAGTTTAAATTAAAGATACTGTATTTGAGCGCTGAATCTTTAATTACATAAACTATTTCATGTACTGTGAGTGTTTGTCTACTTGTTTTTCTGAAACTTACTGTCTTACAACAGTATATGTCTACGGGTTTGTAATGGCACATAAAACAGAAATGTTTATCCATTGAAAATAAATGGAGGCTACAAAATTATGTACATTGCAAAACATTTTCAGTATAAAATATCAAAGCTTACAAAATTCTTCTAGCAATGAAAGAGTTCATTTTGAGCCCTGGAATCTGACAGCAGTGAGTTTGAGCTCATATGGCAATAATGTGTATTAAGCAGTCACCTAAAGACAAAGATGAATTACTTGGTTCCAACATTCCTTAAAAGGCACAGGTTAAAATGACGAAATTGGGTGGATTGAAGTCATTAGTTAAAAATCAAGTTTTCTATAAAGAACCAACACTAAATTTTGAGGTCCCACTGCCACACTAAAGATGTAAACATTCTGAACTGATGGTAATCAGATCATGTATCATTATTTCAACTATTGCATTTTCTTTCAACCCCCAAAAACACACACACACACACAAACACACATCACAACTTAATTAATCTAATATGGCTTGATAAATGTGGAATGGAACAATAGTTTTAATTTTTGTCAGATCTGGGAAAGCACATAATAATTTTTTAGTGAATTTATAGGATGGCTTAAAAAAAAAACACTGATCTTCTTGTTATTCCCATTACAATTTTCTTTCTTGGAAAAAAAATCAGGGTTATATAACAATGTTTGTTCATCTCCTTAGCACTGCTTGACTTGATAATAGTTAGGGCACAAGCTTAAGTGGGATACCAGATATATATCACAGGGTGGGGCAACAGAAAAGGTACCGGCAGAAAAATGTAGGATGCTTTTACCAAGTCACAAGTTAGCATTAATTAAAACATGGAATGATCAGACAAAAGAAAGCTGCCTTCATACCATAACACACTAAAACATTTAAGATTAGTTGTAGCCCAGTCAATAATTTCTAATTCTCCAAGATGAATGCTAAATTTTACATTCCAAGTGCTGCAAAAATGAAGATTAGTATTAAAAAATTTGGGCTACTAATGTAAACTTGTGTTTTAGTCAGAACCTAGTTATATCACCAGTTAATATCTTTATCAAATTAATACATATATTCAGGTACATGGATTTCTTGCAATTTTTGTCTTATATCCCCCAGATTTTGACCCTGTACAAACCCCACCCACCCCCATACACTTTTTCTTCAGTAATGAACTTAAATATAAGCCAACAACTTTTCATTTGTGGATATCCATCCATGTCACTGTTGGAGCTAGCAATGGTCGCAGTCAAGAAAGGTGACACAAACTTGAAGTTGGCAGTGAATATCTATTTTAAAACAATATACACTGTATCTGGCAATAAAGACATTCCAGGTATGTGGTCAAGTTATTAAGTGTTTGGTAATCATTACTATAACAAATTTTCCAGGTTAAAGTCACCCCTATGGTGAGGAAGATTTAATTTATTTTCAGTCTGAAATAATTATAAAAGAGACTAAATTTATGCAGATACCGAGAGTACAGTCAAGTTAAATGGGACCAAGACCTGGAATGGAAAATTCCATGGTGCATCTCATTTCAGGTTAATCAGATATTAAAAACTGCTGTTTTCCTGCCTGATTTGAGCACTTGGTAAAACTCGTTGCAATAATTCAAGTCTCCACTGAAAATATATGAAAGCACTGTGTATACCACAAAGGTGATGTACCAAAATAAACTGTTACTTAGGCAAGATTATCTGATTTTTATAGCACTGTTAATGCATTATGTAGTACTATTTTCCTTTGTCCCTCAGAAATGTTTTGTGTCCACCAGATGTGGAGTGTGGAAGACAAAAATGTCCTCTTCACTTTGGGATTCTATCTGCAACATTGATTTCAGGTGCAGAGTACCTTGATTTGTGATCTCCACATTATCACCATGATACTGGAATTGATAGGTGTGTTGGATCGATTGGTTGAGTCCTTGTAATTTTATGACACAGCAACACTTTGAAGGTTATACTATGCCAGGGCAAGTAGATTCAAGTACTTGCCCAAGGACATTTGATGGTTGCCCATCCAGTTTGATCTTATGGTGGGAAATGAACTGGCACTGTTCTGGTCAGAAGTGTAATACCTTGACCACTGACCTACAGTGGCTTCCTGATGGATGGGTGCAGAATGGAGCTTTGATTGACAAGCTATAGTATGTGTAAACATATAGGACATATTTTACATCTGGAGGTAAAGTATCAGTCTTGACCTTTTATGAAATTATTAAGTTTAAGACTGCATTTTGATGTTAATGATCAAGTGTCTAATTAATATTCTTAATATGCAACTGATACCCTTGGTTGGTTTTAACTTTAATTTAAAAACTGGGATGTGCTTAACAAAAACATTAAGTCATTGACCACAATAAGCTGAAGCAGTCCTTTGTCATGGGATCAAGAAAAAAAGGCCTGATTTCATCATGCACAAAAACCCCACCTTTAATGTTAATTATCAAACATATTTCACTTATAAAAGGTTAAGTAAAACATACAAATGTTGAAGGCATGTTAAAGGTAATATTTGTAGTATTATAAACTTGACATTCAATGAGAAGGAAAAAATCTCTTATTAAATACTGCAATGATTCTTATTAGCTTGCAAAAAATACTCTATCAGTGAAAAATAAAACTTACTGAAAAATTTTTAAACTCTTCAAATATTTTTATATCCTTTTGATCCATAAAACAAACAGCATGATAAAAATTAAGTTTCAAAAAAAATTTGGGCCTAAAAAGTTAAGTTTATATATTTGTTAACTGTTTTAATACTTTAGCATGAAAGTATGCTTGTGATTTTATATTTTAAAGGTCATAAGCTGACTAATGTCTATATTTGTTTTCTATAAAGTTTATGTACAATAGCTTGGTTTCATACTTGAATAAAAAGTTCAAGCCAATAAGTTAAGTTGCAAGGCAGAAAATAATATATTTTACTCTAAGTAAAATTCATTAAATTAAATACACTTTGCAAACTTTTCATCAGAGTCATATCAACAGTGTTACAAAAAATTGCAAAGTTAATCCCGCATAATCTGTTGTGTAGAATCGACTCATCATATCATTAGTACCATTGTCGAGATATTATCAGGAAGTGGCCTGTTACCTTTTTTTCCTTTCCCCAATATATACATGTAGTGGTTGGTCTCTACAAGGGTCAATCCCTGTGTCCTTTTGTCGTCGGGCTCTGTGGAGTTTATTTTAAAATCACCTCAATAGATTTTCTCGCCAATCGGTCTATTGTTGTCACGTCTGGGTGATTTTCAATTGACCTAGCGAGCGTAACGGTTCGACCATTTTCATTCTACATGTGTGTTATTTACACACTGGATACAAGCTTTAACCTAATATATACTGTAATATGTTGTAATAAAGCATTATCGCCGAATAACACACACACACACACACACACACACTGCGCATAAACCTAACACTGTATCTAAATATGCTACACACAACACTATCGTGTAAACAAATATTTGTGAATGACAAGTGAAATTAGCCAAGTAAACAGCCTCCTATTTCGGAAGTCATCGGATGTTATGCTGCGGTCAGTGAGTGATCATTTCCCGTGCGTCGAAAGCGAGGGAAACTTAACTTTATATAGCAACTCCAAGTTGCTACCGAGATGTAAACAATAAAAAGATGTGCTACTGTGGCTGTTTTCTACTCAAGGAAAATAAACATTTGCGACAGTAGCACTGATTGGTTTGAGATTTATCGCCTGTGTCTGACAGTAACAAACTCAGCGTGACACCTAATAACTTCGATAATGTAGACAGTAATGTTATCCACTATCAACAGTTGCATACTGTCTGTGTCCATCACTCAGTGATATAAATTGACTTACCCTTATTGTGTTTGTCATGACGTCTTCATAAACAGCACTTCTGATTAACAACGGATGTCGACTTTCAAGAAATATTGTTGATTTTTCACAGCTATGAGCGAACAAAGCCCGGCGTGCCTCTCTCGACAATTTACGCTATGCTCGGTAAATCGCTCAATTCAGCACTTCATACAATAGCCAAGCTCCGCCGTCTCATGAATATGCATAGTTTACAGCGGCCCCGGTGCGAGCACACATAATAGCTCTATACACAGTTTGTGTTGAAACCAAATGGCCCATTCGTGCAAGTGCGAGCTATTTTTAGCCACGGACTGTGAATGGGACGAATAGCGAAATCATTGTTACAGGTACGCAAAGACCATCACGTTTGAGCCATGTTTACCTATACTGATATAAAATAAAAAGGTTAAACAGACAAGTTACATATAATCTACATATATACATTGTATCCCACAGCTAAAAGACCCGAGATTGTCAGTGCTTGCACAATATAGATATAAACTGCATTATCAAAAAAATTTTTAAACAGATTTAAATAAAAAAAGAAGAAAAATTTGCGAAGTAATTACCGGAAGGAAGCGAGCGCAATTTTATTTACTCTTTATGACACTTTTTGTTCTTTGATCTCAGGGTAATCATTATTTTTCAGCTAATTTCAAAGACAATATTACCTTTTCCACAAATTAGGAAATTTGTTGGGGTTGGGGGTTGGGGGGATTGCTGTGCATTTTTAATCACAAAATCCCCTCCGTCTAAAATTAAATGGCCAGCACCTTATTTCAATTTAAAGATTAGTTGTTTTTCTAAATTTAAAAAACGGGCTTACTAAAAGTATTGCCCAATATATTTATTTTTAAGGTATTTTTAATACCTAATTCTTATAAAAGAAGAGATTTTACAAACTCTGATATATAGTATTAAAAAAACTAAATCCAATTGATGAAAAAATAATACATATTCACAATGCATTTGAAGAAACAACAGATATTTAAAATTCGAATTATGTTAGGGAAAAATAAGATTCTTTCCTGTAAAAGATTCAAGGATAGGGAAGAGAAATATTAAAAAGTGACACTAATTTTAAAAGAAACTTATGAACGCTTAATTTTCATTATATATATATATATATATATATATATATATATATATATATATATATATATATATATACACACACACACGCAAACATTGATTAGAAAAATCGTTCGCTACAGTAATTTCATGAACTCATGTGTATAGTCTTTGTGACATTTTCAACCACTCACAACTGTCACCTAAATCAAGAACAAACGGGCAGGATATTTAAATGTAAACAATATTTACAGCGATAGCAAGACAAGGCTTACTCTGAATTTCCTCGTTTATAAGCAAATGCATTTTTATAAAAAAAAAAACTGTCAGGACAACCTAAAATAAATTTACAAAATAAAACTTTCACCTATGAAAAACGAAATTGGGCAAAATCTTTTTCTTATCAGGTATTAACACTTTGTTTACAATAAAATCAGATATTGTGTATTACGATTACGCTTATTGAAGGTAGGCTTACTATATCAGTAACCAACTTGAAACAATGGTGTGTATACCGATATTTCATCCGTAATTAGTGCTGAAAGATGGCGGTACCAAATTTAAAAATAAAAAAAAAGAATTTACACGTAAAATACAGCACATAGTTCAAAACGAGAATATATTTTAATGTCTAAGCTCTTTTTTATGTCAAATAAACAAAACTTGTCCAACTTGTGAAAAAGAATTTGGAAGCAAAGTTTACGCGCGTGTAACTTTAACGTATTTCTGGACCTGGATAGCACACGATACCCAGCGAATGTATCAAGTTTTCAAAATGTTTGCAGGTTGCAGACATACTTTTTCAGTCATAAGCGGACGTTACATTAGCCGTTTCATTAAAAACAAAACCTACATTCCTCAAGTTACTCTCTCTTCCGAATGATGGCGTTCCCTGAATAGAAAAGTGTTCTTCAAGTTATCAGAAAGAGCTTTATGAAAAATAATTTGGAAATAAATGATCACAATATCTGCGATTGGTGGAACTAAATACCTGCAATCAGCATCAAACTACCCGCTAATGAACGGCAATCACATATTATTCTTTTGTCTCGCCTGCGAATGCTTAATTAAGCAACTGGATGGTCGCATTTATTTCAGCATGCATAGAATCGATCATATTTTTTTAAATATTTTTTTTATTGACAGCATTTTGTTTATATTTGAACATCACCTCCTACAATAGTATAGTTTTTATCCTCATAAGCTCTAATTGCCGTCAAAAATTTCCTAGAATTGAAGATAAGACAATTTCGTTCCATTAACTGCTGAGGGTTGAAAGCATATTCGATATTCTTCAATAATCATATAATTTTTAGCTTAGCTAATGTAGTGACCATTTTGGATGTCAACTCGGCACCATGTTGATATAGTACCAAGTAAACAACATTAGAAATCTTTCTAGTGAGAAACCTCATGTCAGTACGACCACCCGTTCTGGTGAAGTAATGACAAGATTTGCAAGATGGCCCTTGTGTCAGCCGTATGTGGAGGTACGATTGGCGCCATTTTCATTTAGTACAAACCATTTATCATAAGAAGTTAATCTTTGAAAACCCATGTTGAGATGGTCTTCCGTGTGGAAGGAATATAAGTAACATTTTCTAGATGGTTATCACGATGGTTATACTGATGGAAAGTGTGCATCATTTTTAAATAGAACCAGCTACTTACCAAAAGAACTATTCTAATGAAAAACTCATGCCAAACTGACTCTTCATTTAAGAGAAAGCATTGATAATACGACTTTTAAAATGCACATGAACACAACGAAGTTACTGACTGCGGTGAAAAAAGTAGCAAACTGCCTTGCCAAAGGACACAACGCGATAGATGACCCGCGCTGATCAGATGGTAAAACATAAGACGTCTTCTGGTGAATACTCCATACTTATATGACTGTCCATACTAATTCTTAAGTAACGATAACAAGATTTTAAATTGTTTTTAGTAACATTTCTACTTAGGATCAACCAGACAACATGAGAAGACTTTTGGTGAAAGCACAATTTTGATATGACCAGCCATCTAGGAGAAGCCGCTATGACGAGACACCGTAGGAAAGACTTCTGGCGAAAGCCCCATGTCAGTTTGACCTTCTGTTCGCGAGAAGTAGAGATAACATACGTTTCAAAATGGCTGCTGTGGCAGTCATGTTTGATGTCAAATCTGGCTCCATTTTCATTTACAAGCAATTAGACATCAGTGAAAACCCCATGTTGATATGGCCATCCTTTCAGAAGGAATGACGATAACAAGATTTCAAGATGGCCCAAAAGGCGGCCATATCTCGTTGTTAAATATGAACCATTTTCACTCATGTCCAACTAGAAATCGTAAGAAATTTTCTGGCCAAAACTCCATGTGAATATGGTTATCCGTTCCGGAGAAGCAGCGACAAGATTATTTTTTTTAAACGGCCGTTGTCGCGGTCATATTGGACAACTGAATTTTCGCTAGGATCAATTAGGCCAAGGGATGAATGTGTTTGTAAGGTTTTATGGTAATTCTTTAAATGGTTTATAAGGAGTAGCGGTAATAAACTTGCAATAACGGACGGACGGATAATGGACAACATACATCCTAAAAGCTCTATTTGTGAAAGACTAAGAGCTAAAAGAAAAACGTAAATGAATACCTGCACAAAAACTTTAGGAAGATATAACATGTATAGCAGATGTAAGTACAACAAGATAAATTATATAACGTAAATATGTTAAAATTCTGTAAAATGTACATAACATTAAATATAAAAGAGAACACATTAAGAATCCGTAAAACATATGGTCAATTTTTAAAAAATATGAACTTAATTCCCCTAAATGTCCAAGACAATGTCGGGTGGTAAATTATTATCAGTTTCTTGATCCAGTTCACATCAAAATATTTCTGTCTCACTGAGTAAGTCAACAACCTCGACACGAATGTGTCCCACTGTCGGCTGACTCTGGCACGGTATGCACTCTCGTCGAAGTTCACTCTTCAAGGAATTCTGATATTCAGGTATGTGTGTCCGATGAGCAACTGGCATCTCCACCTGTTATTTGCTGTAAACAAGGGATGCCCCTCTTTAGTAAGTGTACATGATGTTCCAAAGCTTGTACGTGAGGTTTTCATTCCACATATTTTGCCAAAATATCATGAACGTACTGATTATACCATATTTTTTAGTCAGAATATGGAATCTTCTATGCTGAAACTGGTGCCTGCAGGGTAACATTGGCTGCTTTATTAGCCCTTTCCTTACCCAACAGTACATACAGCTTCTCCAAGGATTAGACTAGCATAACTTTTTTTCTGTAGTATCTAGGATATTTCAGATTTACGGTTTTCCAAGGCTTTTCAATGCGGAACGACGATCCAAAATAATGAAATTTCTTTTGGGAGAGATACCAGTTTAATTCAAAGATTTTATTATGACTGTTCGTTCTGCAGTAAAAACTGAGGCTTTATCTGGTAACTAGTTCAAGACGGTGCGACGGAGTATTGAATGACATCAGCACGACAGTGGTAGGGCAAGGTCTTATCCCAGTCCGTCCGTACGTCCACCACAGCTTGGTTTAGCTTTGCGTTTATGAAATTTTAAGCAATTTTGTTGAGAATTAATGTTTCATAAACCCGTTTTAATTCACTATATATCTTTATTATAGATAACTGGTACAGACCTTTCACATTTTAAAATACTTCCATGCAACGTCTCTCTTTTCAATTCACATGTTCAAGGCTAGAACTCATAGACTTAATGGCGACCAATAGTTTGGGAAATACGGCAAAAGAATCACATATTAGCTTCTCCACTAGGAGTAAGGACAACCTCTTCTGGCTGTCATTTCCTAAGCAGCCATAGCTGGTGTCATCCCGAAGCTAGAACGTTATTATGAAGTTAACTTCTGTCCTAATGGAAAATCAATCCTTGATTGAGAAAGCGTTGACGGTAAATTCTGCAGCCGGATAGCTCAGCTCTGGTATATTAATCAATATTTATTGTTCTCAGTAGAAACGTGTTGTCCGGAGATCAGGCTTATTAACGGGACCTAATTTTAATAACGATCTCCAAGAACCTTCTGTTTTCCTCGATTTGGTCACATATCTCATTTACGCAGTTGAGTTAGAAAACCTGCATGCCGGGAAATTTACAGTGGGTAGCTCAGGTGTGGAGCCCAGTTGTGAGAAGAAACATTATCGTAATAGTTTAGATTCATTAGCTTGATTACTTAATGTACATGTGATTGGTTCAATTGTCTTCCACCAACTGAGTACCAAAGCCAGATATGATATACTGTAAATTTTATCCAGATCAAAGAGCTCGATGTTCATAGGAAAAACTTTTGAAGATAACCAGTCTTTAAATTGTCGGAGAAAATTATATACAAATGCGTTAATCGTGGAATCCGACGATACTATTTCTAAATGTATATGTCAGCTAAATTAAAAGAACAACACTGACACAATCGAAACATGAAACATAACAGATTAACTTTATTGTGTAATCCTCTTGGGTGCTGAGGAGTCGAGATGGCATACGACGATATTAATATTTAACACGGCACACTTCATGCGTTTCCAAGAAACTCGATTAAAATATATTGATTAAAAGTCAATTTCAAGCTGACTTGCTGTTAATTACCTTCCGTTTATTGCTATTTATAACCAAAGCTCTTGCATTAAAAAGAAGAAAAAAAGTTGAGATGGTACGAAGCGTGTCGTACATGGAATGGTTGGACAATTCAAATATCAAGAACAGGAAAAGTCTCTCCCTCTCTCTCTCTCTCTGTGTATGTATATATATGTGTGTGTATAGATGTGCTTTGATATGGACCTACATAGTGCAGAGAACCAGAATATCGAAGAAACTGCTCGGGGTGGAGTTCTTGGAGTGACTTAAAGTATGATTAGGTTCTACCCACCCTCATCACCAAGGTTTTGGTGACTTTAGTTTTAACTAATCGTAAAAATGAATCCGTTTTTCTTAAAAAAAAATAATAACTCAGATTATTAATACACCCGAACAAGAATTAACGGGTGTAACGTGTGTGTGTGTGTGTGTGTGTGTGTGTGTGTGTTTTAGACTTTTAACGCAGCTTTAAAAATTTTTCAGTCATATTGCTAGGATGTCTGCAGTGTAACAGTTTATAGTGATGTCTAGCGTGCCGCAGACATGTAGCATAATATCCCACCCAGTCACATTATCCTGATACCACGCCGACCAGTCCTAACAATAACCTGTTAATGCTAACGCCAAGCGAGGCAGCTGTAAGCGCTATTTTTTATTTTTTTAAGTCTTTGGTATGACTCGGCCACGGTTCGAACCCGCGATTTCCCGCATCCGAGGCGGACGCTCTAACATTTAGGCCACCGGAACGGTAACAATTTTGTTGTCACAGCACGAAATTTATGTAGGCGTTCCATGTTTTTCTCAGGAAAATTTAGTCCGAATAAAATTCATTATATGTAAAACATCAGGGGTGATCCATAGGTGACGGGGCCAAAATGTACATACCAAATAATTCGGCTCGGACCTAAGTTAGCCCGACCGATTTAAACAAGCAAACGGGTCCTATATCACAGCTTCGAAATAAAAATGTTTAAAAACCAAGTAATGTTGTCCGGTTCATTTGATTTCCGACCTCGGTAAAAAGATGAAGAAAAAAAATAATAAAAACGCGGCAAATTTCATCAAGTGTTGTCCCCGCATTTCTTTGGACCTTGAGGAATGTCGTTGTTCAGAGGAAAGGGTTAGGTGACAACGGTGACGCAATTAACGAACTAGGGACATGAGTGATGAGGTTGCAGTGATTTATACAGCTACAATCAAATTGCACTGAAGTTTATCAGTACAAGCTCCATATAACATTTTAATGGAATCCAATAATAATTAAGGGATTATTGCGTGAAAACAAAGTGGGTGGGACCAACAATAAAGGGCCACAACTACGCTAAATGATGTTGTTGACCTAATTTTGAAAACTTCCAGCGAAGTCAGGGTATCATCAAGATAAAGTTGCATACCAAGGAAGTTAATGTGCATAGAGGAAAGTCGTTGAGTTTGCCAATCATAAGCCATGACTTCGCTAAAACATGACTTTGCAAGCTGAACATATTTATCCAAGTAATAAAGACTTAACCGAGGTTTCATTGATAGCTGCACACTAAATGTTTACAATCCAGTAAGAGTGTCATTCATGTACTAAAATTAAAGTGAGTTGGTCTGACAATCAGGGGCTGAAATTCTGCAAAATGACCTACAATGCTGACAGCTATTAAACTCAATTGGGTTCTCATCAAATTACATACCAAATCTAGCTGAAAAGCAATTAAAATCAACTTAATTATTTCTACAATAACAATACTGATAGCCACATTAACATCAAACTGTCTTTTGGATGAAATCCGTTCATAAATAACAAGGCTGTTACGCTGAAATGCGAACGGGTCCGTCAATAATACCTCCGCTAAATGACGATGAAGAATAACGACAAACACAGCTAGGGTCTCATCAATTGCAAACTGACTATACAATCTGGTGCAGGTCAGATAATAATTACGGAAATTATTGTTTATCGTGCGGAAACCAAAGTGGGTGGGAGTGAAACCAAGGGCCATAACTCCTCAAATCGCTGCAGACTGCTGACAATCGACAAGATGTGTGTGTGTGTGTGTGTGTGTGTGTGTGTGATTTGGATTTTTAACGTAGCTTTAACAATTTTTCAGTCATACTAATACGATGTCTCCAGTGTAACAGTTTACAGTAATGTCTCGCGTGCCGCAGACATGTAGCATCATGTCCCACCCAGTCAAATTATCCTGACACCAGGCCGACCAGTCCTAACACTAACCTCTTAATACTGAGCGCCAAGCGAGGCAGCTGTATGTATGTATGTATGTATGTATGCGGGTTCTTCCTCCACCATTAATACTGGCCGCCATGCACAGCCTATCGTGTGCTGAAAAATGGCGTTAAACCCCATAACAACAACAACAACATGTATGCATGCATGCATGCATGTATGTACGTATGTATGTGGTGTTTAACGGCACCTCAACACATAGTGACTATACAATGCTAACTAAAGGTACAATTCAAAGTATAAAACAAAATGATCGCACAAACATGTAGGGAGATAAAACCATCTAAAAAATTATAATCACAGGTACACAAGATGATAACTTATAAAACATAAAGATGTAACAGTTCTGTAAAATGTGCATTAAAAGATAAAGCAATATATTTAAAATTATTGAAACACATTGTCGAAATTTGAATAAGAGTGAGACACAATGTATACAAGAACGGATGCATGGTGTCAGCGTGTGTGTGTGTGTGTGTGATTTTGGATTTTTAACGTAGCTTTAACAATTTTTCCGTCATATCGCTACGATGTCTGCAGTGTGGCTGTTTATAGTGATGTCTAGCACTGGGACATCATGCAGCATCATGTCCCACCCAGTCACTTTATCCTCACACCAGGCCGACCAGTCCTAATACTAACCTCTTAATGCTGAGCGCCTAGCGAGGCAGCTGCATTTACCAGTTCTATAAGTCTTTGGTATGACTCGGCCAAGGTTCGAATCCGCGACCTCCCGCATATGAGGCGGACGCTCCAACTACTTAGGCCACTGGAGCAGTCAGTATTTCTTGAAGGACGTGAAAATCAACACGCGTACCAACTTTGGTTGAAATCCAATAATAAATTAGGGAATTATTATGCGGAAACCAGCGCAAGTGGGTCTGTCAGTCTGGGGATATTACTCTGCTAAATGATTAAGAGCACTGACAACTGAACACAGACAAGACTTTTAAAAAAAAAAGAAGAAAAAAAAAGAACATCAAGCTGCGTATCAAATTTGGTAGAAGTCGAATTGTCATTAAAGGGCTGATGTGCGGAAGCAAAGGTGGGTGGGTCCGACAATATGGGAGATAAAACTCGGGTAGGGTGGGTGAGTGGTGAAACGTTAAGGCCATATGTCTGTTAAACGATGACGTAAAAGGCTGGCGATCGAACACAGCCATTAAGGGGGTTATTGCATGGAAACAAAATATGCGAGGGTTTGACAATCAGGAACTATAACTCATACCAGGTCTATTACGTATCAAGCGGCATTCGTAATTTGGTTAAAATCTAATAATAATCCGGATTTGTACTTTGCAGAAATGAAATTGGATGAATCTTCAAACTCAGCAAATATCTCATCACTGTCAAAAGCAGTCTAAAAAAATTCACTTGAATTCCAAAATTAGCCAATGGATTTACTGCGCGGGAAAAAGGAGGGGGTTTGACAATTAGGGCCTATAACTCTAATAAACAATGATACAGAAGGCTCACACCCGAACTCGGCAAAAAATTAACTAGTTAATATCAAGCAGCATATCAAGTTGGTCAAATCCATTACTAATCATGGGAGTTACTGTGCAAAACAAAAGTTGATAGGACTGACAATAAGTGGCTATAACTCTGCCAAACAAAACTGTAGAGCAGAGCGAATGTAATTTAGTAAAGGTCACGTCAGTCTCATGCTGCATATAAAATGTGGTCAAAATTTAATCATAATTAGGAGAGTAACTGTGCGGAAGCGAAGTGGATGGTTCTAAAGAAACAAGGGGTTATAACTCTGCTAAATCGATGCGGTAGAAATCTGCAATCGAAGTAAACCGGTATCTCGTCTATATCTAGATGCACGCCAAATTTGATTTAAATTATTATCAATCAAGGTCGTTATTGTGCAGAAACAAACATGTGACACACGGGCAGACAGTTCCAAATGTATGAAACTAATAGTAGTAGATGATTTAAGTGTGATTTTGTGCGCGTGTGCGTAAGATATCGAGTGTGTGTGTGTCTGTGTGTGTGTGTGTGAGAGAGAGAGAGAGAGAGAGAGAGAGAGAGAGAGTTGTCGTTCCCGAATATATTACGAAAGTCTGTGACAGTTTGTATTTACGGAAAGCTCAGGAAGATAACATTGCTGGATGGCCTCTTGATACAGATTTGTTTTGGTAGCTTGTGGCTGAAGTCATCTTCGCTAGCCAAGGTTCCGATAACTATGAGGCGCCGTAGCGGACAAAAGCTGGTCCAATGAGAAAGTTACCATTGAAATTTCGATGTCGTATTCGAGAAATCCAATATCACGTTTTGGATTAAATTGCATGTCCTTAAAGTTCCATTTTCTAGATCGAGATTTTAGATTTTATACGTTGAATTATACAGTGGTGGTTTAAAGTTCTATTTCCTATGTCAACGTTTTACAGTGCATATTTTGAATTACACAGCGGTAGTTGAAATTTCAATATAATATGTCGAGAATCCCTAATTCCCACGTTGAATGTAACTGTTTGAAAGTTCCATTTCATATGGCAAGTATTTAGATTTCATCTGTTGAATTTCACAGCAACGAGAAGCGGCCTCGTTTAAAAATAGCGCGGTCCGTTCTAGTCTGGTTCTCTGCTCAGAATGCTCCCTCCGTTGCAGTATAGTGGAATGAAACGCAAGGAGCATACCAAGCAGGGAACCAGACTAGGTCCGTTCACGAGAGCGACCTCTAGCAAAGAAATTCATAATAATACTCGATCTGTGAATTGTAACTTTCAAACTGTAACTGCATGAAATGTAATGGCACTTCATCATTTAATACACAAATGATGTATCTTAATACTCGATATTATTTTGAATTGTTAAAGTGGACATTGTGTAATATTACTTTTAACACCAACAAATCATTTCACAATATAAAAATAACAATTCTGACAAGTACAATACAATGTCCAATCACCGCTGTGTAATTTAACAGATACAATCTAGAAACTCAACATACGAAATGGAATTTTTAGCACAATCAATGTGATTCAACATGTTAAAATGAAGCTCTCGACATATGACTTTAAAATTTCAACAACCGCCGTGTAATTCAGAAGATACAATCTAAAAACTCGACATTGGACATTGGACATAGAATTTTCAACCAGCGCTGTGTAATTCAACATATGAACTCTAAATACTCAACATATGAAATGAAACTTTCAACATAAACTCTTTGAACCAATATATAAATGAGGAATTCTCGACTATAATATTGAATTTTCAACCACCGCCGTGTAATTCAAACGACACAATCTAAAACATCGACATAGAAAATACAACTTTCTACCACTACTGTTAAATTCATCAGATACAATCTAAAATCTCTACCTACAAAATGGAACTTTAAGGACAAGCATTTTTTTTATACAACACGTGATATTGGAATTCTGGATACACGACAATAAAATTTCAACGGCAACGTTCTGATTGGACCAGCTTTTGTCCGCTACGGCTCCTCATAGATAACCCTATCGGTAGATAGGGTTATGGTAACCTTGGCTAGCGAAGATGGGTTGATATAGATTTGTATTCATTATGGCTTTATGCCATTCGTACTGTGAAATGCGATCCATGTTCTTCCCCACCTAGCTATATTTAAAATCTTAATGTATCCCTGATCTATTTTAAAATGTCTCAGACTCTTATGTTAAAGATGATAATACGCTGAGAACTATTGTGTAGAGGTAATACCATATTCGCTTTGTATCAACGTTTGCCGGAGCACGAAATACGAGTTTGACGTCAAACCAGCTGGAAAAGGCACGATCATGTAAGAATGTAAAACAATTATTTCATTCCGAAATTTCGTTTCATCAATGACTTCAAAGTCTTACGATATATATCTTACGATATTATATAGAATCTAAACGTGCACCTTGAGGACTCTGTAACAATGAATGATTTCTTTTCTTTTCGTTTCGGACGGCACATAAACACATAAAGATTATCGTGCCTAGGGAAGTGAAATGTGCTGCCCATGGATACATCAAGGCCGCTAAAAAGAAAAAAAAAAAACAAGAAAACAAAAACAATGCTTGTAGCAAGGCTAGAATCACAAATGAGTCTTTTTTTTTATTCTTATCTCTATATACGCTTTTAGTACAAGCCCCAAAAATTTGAATAGTTTTTGTCCATGGTAATATAACACCCACCCACCCCAGCTGAATGGCCCTCTGCTATCAAGATTAAGCCCATGACTGTGTGAGCCTGCGTGAACCTTAATGGCAATTAAATGCTGGTAACTTTTTATGACATGTGCAATTGCGAGTCATAGTTCAATTTTTGTGCTGACACAGGTCTGAGAGTACTGGGTCAGTTTCTTTACCTGTGGCAGCCGCGACTGCGCAGTTTCTTGAGTGTCGAACTCGTAATCCAATGGCTAATGGTTCGATTCCCATCCAGACCAGCTTGGGTCGACTTGCTTGGTGTGTCCTGGGAAAGGCACTTTGCTCCCATTTTCTCCGCACGATATAATCTTAATTGTTTTTAAAGCGTTGTTTAAACCAAAGAACCAATTCTCCTTTCCCAATGTGTGGCAAAACGACCTAGTTGTACATCAAAACGTGGCTCGTGTGTTGCCCCGCCCTTCCTCCCTCCGGTGATAAAAGGCGGGATATTCGCGATAAACAATTTAGACTTGTCTCTCCAAAGAAACTGTCTGCATATGATTGAAAAAGACATACAAAAAGCAAATCAAAACATAACAAAGAGAAATCCGCTGTTGCAAATCTATCTATCTATCTATCTATCTATATATATATATATATATATATATATATATATATATATATATATATATATATATATATATATATATATATATAATGATTGATGTTCGAAGCATCGAAGTTTCGCTGTAATTGACAAATCGCAGCCGTAAGTAACCCATTTAGATAGTCAACGTATACAGATGCTCCTCTACACGTCAAAATATACAGTTAACAAAATTACATAATTAGACATTTGTACCGTTAAAAAGAATATTAAGAATGAAACTATGATTTAAGAAGAAGAAAATCCTTTCTCACCTGCGTCACTACTTCTAAATTTGTGATAATTAATGACAACAAATACATAAAAGACCGAAAGACTTTTGTTTACCTTCAAAGTAGTTTTAACTTTCGTCTTAATGGGGATGTAGTTAGATTAGGGCAATGATTCAAATCTTCTGTATATTTGTGAATTGCCAGGCTTAAACAGCTTACAATCAACGCCAGTGACTCCTTGTTTATCGAAATTCCATAGCTAGGCAACTTAGTTCCATCTTTAAATATTTCTTCGCAACAGATCTCGGAATGGATTGTTGACGAATCTCAAGCCAGGTTATGTGTGAATCATGAATCTGGGGCATCGTTTTTCAATAATGTTCAGACACCTAGGTAGTTTCCACTAAATACCACGTGCAAATTCCCTATTTACCAACGTAAGATTGATTCATTCATCAACTTGTTACAAAATTTAAAAGCTCAACCAAAATTTTTATCTCATAAATGAGTAAAATTGGGTGTTCTGAGGAAACGCACTTGGCTCTCGTTTTCTCGACATGAATATATCCATAGTGTTGAATGTGCCGTTAAAAACCAACTGACGAAACCACCTGTTTGTTTAGGTATTACTTGTGTTCATACATGCACAAGAAATGCCTGGTAAACTTTAAAATATTAGCAAGAATTGTGTTGCCTTCTCGCAAAAGACTGTCAAAAACATGGTTGTTAAATAACAAAACTGGCTTCCGTTTTATTTATGATGAACAAGAAATGCACTCGATTCTTCAAATGTAAAAGTTCGCACTGAGTTCACGAGAGACAACATACTTTGATATGTTCGAATCCTTTACACCAGAAAGACTCATATTTTATAATCTGATATGTTATAACATCGACAAGTACCCGGTTAATTTGCCGATCTGTAATAACACTACTGATACCCCATTTAATTTGCCGCCTTACTTTTTACATTAGCACTCAATACGACACCACTTGATACGTTAACAATCTATCAAGACGTTTATTCGACTCAACAAATCTGTTTATTCGGCCATTTAAAAGATATATTCTTCGTTGCAGCTTTTATCTGGTATAAATGACCCGATTTCATTCAGCTGTTAACATGCGGCTTTTGTGAGCCACTTTAAGAATGTTAGGCAAGTCAGTCAAGTTAACCGATCCAGGGCGGTAGAAAATTTTGTTTAACAAAAGCAATTACCCCCAAAGTGTGTCTTGCAAAAATAGTTACGAACACAATGTCACTATAGGTGAATTAAGGCTTGCCAATATTTCAAAAGTTCAATCTGTTACAAAAACTATGTGGCACTTACATAAGGTGTAGTACATGTACCAGTTGTATCAACAACAACAAAATAATAATAATAATAATAATAATAATAATAATAATGTAATAATAATAATAATGTTGTTGTTGTGGGGTTTAATGCCATTTTTCAGCACATGATAGGCTATACATGGCGGCCAGTATTAGTGGTGGAGGAAGAACCCGGGAAAACTCCGGAAAGAATCACCGACCCACGAGAAGCTACCGGCAAGCTTTCTCACTTACCCACATTGGCTGAATCCGAGACTCGAACCCACGCAGACAGAGGTGAGATGGCAGTGACCGTAACGGAGAGCGCTTTAGACCACTCGGGGCCCCAATAATAATAATAATAATAAGTTTCATGATCCACAACACCATTATCAAAAAACGACAAAACATAACAAAATAAAAAAAGCAAATAAATATAACTAGAGACAATGATGCTAACTAAGCACATCTAATAAAATTTGAACTATCTCTTAACAGTTCTTTGGTATGATTACATCAAATTCTAACTTTTTGTTCGACAGATTACAAAGGTGTGTGTGATTTGGATTTTAACGTAGCTTTAACAAATTTTCAGTCATATCGTCACGATGTCTGCAGTGTGACAGTTGTCTAGCATTAGGGCATCATGCCGTAGACCTGTAGCATCATGTCCCACCAGTCACATTATCCTGATACAAGGCCGACCAGTCCTAACACTAACCTCTTAATGCTAGCGCCAAGCTTTGTAAGATTCGCCGGGGTTCGAACCTACGAAGAGCGACTAGAAAGATATATTGTATTATAACTTTTAATATCTTCTAATTTACAGTTTTTTTCTCACTATTTTTATTGGTCCAATGTGTTGTTTTCACAGACGTCACGAGTGTACGCAAATACCCACAATGCAACACACACGCACCTTGCCCCACCATCCCCCCCCCCAAAAAAAACCTTTGTCAACATCACGAATATTCGAGATATAAATCTAATTTAATCGTCGATAAGAATATTTACTTCATCGAAATGATGCATTAATTATACTTTGTATTAAGTTCCCCTATAGCACGAAAGACAAAATAAAGCTGGAATTTCTCTGACTTATGTAGAGAGACGGAATAGTGAAGATGAATCGCAGTCATACATGCTACTACTAGTACTATGAAACAGAAATGTTTTTAGGGGTTCTTTACATTCGTTTGGTGTTCCACAAGATGGTCATCTTGAAAGGGTATCTCCGGACAATGATATCCGGGATAAAATATCAGTTACGGATTTAAAATTTCATAGCATGTGTATTGTGCCAGACCTTTTATATACAAATATTTTTCGCAAAAACAACAGCTGTTCCAAAGACATCCTACAAAACAGTATAGGGGTGTACAAGCCGTAACGGATCTCGGAGAAAACAATACCTTGTAAGTTGTGTATAATGCTAACAAGTGCGTATATCGCACGATATTGTTTCTCCACCTTTAGAAACCTTGTCTCAGTAAAACTAGAGGCAATATGCAATTATTTGTCACAAGGCAAACAAACAAACATGGGATGTTGTAGCCCACGGAATGATTTCGCTATGTTCAATAGTAAAATGTCGCGCCAGGACATCACAACGGATAACGGTATCATATCGTGACGTCATACGAAGTAAAGCGGTACGATAAAATATTTGTCTTAAATCATTGTCACTTACCAAAGATTTAATCAAACAAAACCGTCTTGTTCTACGTCAGGAATATTATACATACATGTGTAAGGATGGTTTGACGGCCCTTTAGCACAATCCTGGCTACATAAAGAAAATTGAAACTTCTAAAAATGTACATGTAAAAATTGCAATAAATGAAAAATGATAAACCTTCTAAACACAAACGTGTCTGTCTGCCTGCCTGCATGGTGGACGCTAACTTTGTAAATGTCTTTAGTGCTGTCGATTGTACATGATGTTTAAAAATGTCCAAACGTTTCCCTAGGTTCTGCATCATTCATTCATATTTAATCGCATATCAGCATAATTTGTTTAATGATGTAAGGTCCCAATGCCCCTGTACGATCTGGATTAAAGTTGGTGAAATTCTTTTCAGCCGTGGTTTTGGAAATGGGTGGGTGGGGGTGTCTTTGTAAACAGATAACATGTGTAACTATTTGTTTTCTTCTAACGTTTACACTTTCTGTATCGGCAGCCATATTTCTTAGTGGGATATAAATTTTTTATAAATCTGGCAAGCAAGGTCACTTTTTATCGAATATGGTCAAATTCTGTAAAACGGTTATTAACAATAAGTTATGAAATATTTATATATATATATACACGTACGTACGTACGTAAATACATGCATACATACATGCATCCATCCATACATATATACATACTGGAAAATGCATCTTCATCTCGTGTAGGAAATCATAACTGATAGTACTTGTACGTCTGACGGAAGACGTATAACAAGCAAACAAGTCTGTGCATACATAGCGAGCAAGCCTTGAAGAAAGTTTGAATATTCATATATGTTTCACTGTCACCGTACATATCTGTCAGTTCATCTAAACATAAAATACCCCAATTTTTATTTTAGTTTTATAAGTACGCGCAAGATGATGAGCTGTTTGTCATTAGGTTATCTTTTTAGAGTGCATCACAACTCAGTAACATTCTCCATCAAAGCTCCTGGCAAATAAAGACTGGTTTTAAGTCATTGAAACGACCGCTCCGGCGGCATAGTGGTTAGAGCATCCACCTCGGATGTGGGAAGTCGTGGGTTCGATCCCCGGCCGAGTCACACCAAAGACTTACAAAAATGGTACTAACAGCTGCCTCGCTTGGAGCTCATCATTAAGAGGTTAGTGTTCGGACTGGTCGGCCTGGTTTCAGGATAATGTGACTGGGTGGGACATCATGCTACATGTCTGCGGCATGATGCCCCAGTGCTAGACATCACTTTAAATTGCCACACTGCAGACATCGTAGCGATATGACTGAAAAATTGATAAAGCTACGTTAAAAATCCAAATCACACACACACACACACACACACACGGGTAGATTGTCACAAATTGTATATAAAAAAATCATTTTGATTTATATCAGACGTGCGGTGCATGAATGAGTGCGTACGTATGTATGCATGTATTTGTGTGTGTGTGTGTGTGTGTGTGTGTGTGTATGACTGTATCTATGTATGTATCTAGGTATGTATGTGTTCTTTGCTATCATTGTTTCTATCAACTGAACTACAGTTGATACAGTCTATCAATAGCCACTTAACAGTGATCCTTGCAGAGCCTGACTGCTTAGCAACTAAGAGTCCCGTCGCAATCAGTTATGGTGCATCCGAATGTGCAATTTCTCCAATATAATATACACATATTCATAGTGCCATAGCTTTTCTAATTCTGACTTTAAAAAAGTCTGCATATGATCCGCAGTGCTATAGTAGTATATATACAAGCATGGGCGCCCGCAGGATTTTTGCAGAGGGGGAGGGGATCAGTGAGTCACGGCCTGGAGTTAGTTGCGTAGTTCCGTGTGTAAGCAGTCTGAAACTAAAGCTAATAATTACCAACCATTTTGAACATAATCTTGTGACATATTTTTAATCTGCATGACTAAACTTGTCGGAATATATATATATATATATATATATATATATATATATATATATATATATATATATATATATATATATATATATATATATATATATATATATATATTCATTTCCAGGGGTAGCGTGACCCCCTCCCCTTGAGCTATGCTGCGGGTGCCCATGTATACAAATTGTCAGACGAAAACCGTTAATTTTGAAAAGTTCATAGGTCACTGTGCTGGAGGAGTCGGTAAGTCAATTAAGTATAAATCAATAACACAATTTCCACAAGAAACCATCTAATCACCAACTGTTCAAAAAATATTGCTTGTTTGCATATCCTGAAAGTTTAGTGATTTAATAAACCCAATGTCAGAAACGAGAACAAACAACGTAATCTCGTACTTATCATGTATACTATATTAACATACGTAAGATACTGATGTAATTTGCCCTCGAGCAAATACTTCCTGATAGACTAAAACCACCACCAACCGGCATAGTCCGGATTGCATTGTAGTCAAGTGACTACACATCCGGAAGTGAATACTTTTGGCACACGCTTAAAACTTTTATTTCAGTAAGAAAAATATATGTAAACAATTGCAATTTTCCCCTTACATAACTTTCCTTTATCTCGAGAAAAACCGGAATTATGATATCTATCGATTCTGCTTTTCCCATTTCCCGAACTAAGCTTGAATTCAGATGTAAAGTGAAGGCAATTACGTCATAGTTACATTTAGTTACTGCGTGGGTTCGAGTCTCGGGCTCGGCAAATGTGGATATGTGAGAAAGCTTGCCGGTAGCTTCTCGTGGGTCGGTGGTTCTTTCCGGGGTTTTCCCGGTTCTTCCTCCACCATTAATACTGGCCGCCATGTATAGCCTATCTTGTGCTGAAAAATGGCGTTAAACCCTATAACAACAACAACAACAACAACATTTAGTTATAAACGAGAAGTTGACAACTAACCTCCCTATTATGCTCCGCCGCCAGTGCATAACATGGAAATGAATGAATGAAAAGAAGCAATATATGCTCATATACTATTAGTTTATGCCAAATCGCCAAAGGACAATAACTCTGTAAATGTGTTGAAACTGTGTTGGACATCTAAACGTCTATTATCAAACAATGAAGCATTGATGCAAATGTTTTTTTTTTTTTTTTTTAATGTGAATACTAATATTGACAAGCCACATACATGTATACAGTAGGCCGACCAAGAGAACAAATTTGAAAAATATGGCAAATTTCATAAATTTCATATGAGACCACTTTATAAAAAGTACCGATTCCATCTCATGAAAAGTGTTGACTGCACTAATGTGGTCACAAACGCTGGAATGCACAAGATTTTTTGACTGAATCAATGCTCGATCCTGATCATAAATTTACAAGTTGATGGCATATTTTGTGGCACACCAGACTTTGAAACTTACCAGGCTCATCAAGCGATCACGTGACTAAACAGTCTGATGCACAATTCGTCAGATAAACGGAAAACTTAACGTATTAGGCAGTATTTAAGCTGGGCCCTAGAAGGTTTAGCTTTGGGGTTTTGTGGGTTTTAGCGCCATTTTTTTTTTTTAAGCATACGACAGTATAACTGGTCGAGCAAGAACCCAGACAAATCCTCTGAAAGAACCACCGACCCACGGGAAGCTACTGGCAGGCTTTCTCACATACTGAACCAAGACTCGAACCCACGCGCACAGAGGTGAGATGTCAGTTATCTGTAAAAGGCGAGCGCCTTAAACTACTCCTCTACCCAGTCCACCCCCCTCCACTCCCACCCCGAATGGTGTATAAAACTTGAAATTCTGTCTTTAAGTAGATTAAGAAATAACATTTTCAGCACTTTCACTGACATAAACAGAGTTTAAAATGTTCTGTTTGAAGAGTGAACAGGTATATATTGAAACTTTAAATGTAGTATTCAGCCATATAACAATAAGTTTTTGATTTTCTCGACAAATCGGTGGCGCTGTGACTCCACTGAGAAATTGTAGAATTACGCATTATATATAGTTTTCAAGCGGAATATTTAAACGCACACTACTGATAACATAGCACACGGATAAAAAATATTTACAGTCTGCTCGGTGTACTCTAAATTAATTTCTACAGAATTTACATCGTGTGAAATTCTGAGTTTAACCACTGATAGAGCCATGCGCATTTTAAAATGTCTAAACTGTAACACGAGTCCCTGGAAGGAACTAATTATTTACTAGCCGAAAAGTTCTTCAGAAATCCAAGATAAGATTGTTATTATATATGACTGCTTAGTAGTTAAACCCTCTCTGATATTCTTGAGCAATAGCGCAATATTCAGGATGGCTGCATAGGCGGTTATGTTGGATTTAGGATCGTCACTGTTTTCATTTAGGACCAGCGAGACATAACATGTCTTTCTGGTGAAATCTCGTGTGAGTATAGCCATAGAGTAGTGATATCCAAGTATTGTTTTTGTTTGTTTATGTTTAATACTAAAGCAACAGAAATAAAGTGCCTCACCCTGAGACAATACCGCAGCATACCACGACTTAACCTCGTATGACTTAAACAAGAGACATTTGGTTTGCAAATTTATCATATTAACCACTAAGCAACCGCGGTAATGTACTCGCTTTGCACCGTTCTGCTAACCAGATTCCGATTTTGGTTACAACATGTGCAAGTTTAATTGGACGTCCATATATGTAGGATGAAGTCCACATATTCAGTGCTCCATTACAGGGACACTAGCAAACACAGCTGAGCCTTCAAGAGTCCATGATCTTCGAATTTTGAGTACAAGACCTTCGAACTATTTTTTTTTTCACATTAGTTTAAAGTTGTCTGAGAACTAGGTGTTGGGATATGATGTAGGATGTATCTTTGTTTAAGATAATAAGTACAGGCTTTAATTTGTCTGGAGTTAACTGCGCTGGCGGTCACTTGCTGACCAGCAGCCATCATGAAACTTGGCTAATGCCCATGCGTCCAATCGACAGCTTACATGTCAAGCTGACCAATGTATTAAGCCCACTTACACAGGCTGTCCATAAAATAAATCAATGTTACAAGAAGAGAAAAGGTCAACAGCTAAGGGCATGTTCCTGTAGCGAGCCAGTCCGTGACCTACATACTATGCAGATATCTACACTATTGAAATCGTCTTGACTTTATCGCACTGAACTACGTCTCAATTCAGCACTCTGGAACAAATGCGATTCTTGCGAAATTTCGGAAACACTATCCCACATCGTAGAAACATTTTTCAATGCAAACATTTAGTTACAAAGATGGATAATTTGCTAACAAAAATAAAGATTTTTACGATTTTTCTCCCATAAAATCGTTGTTTTATATTTGTTTTCCAATTTTCTAATATGATATGACAAATAATTTCGTTGTAATAACTGCAAAATATAAGAACAGGACCCCAGATCATTCTCATCATTATCAACTGGAGAGGTTTTCGTCACGTGACAACACCAGTGTCCAGCTTGCAAAGGTCCCCATGTATAAGTGGGGTCGCTCTTTGGGAATTCCCTGAGCGCGCTTGTTGGGATTATGCACGACAAATCAACCACAAAACCACGTTAATCAAATAGAAGAATTACAAGTGGGTCTGATATCACCCATCTACCTCAACTTCTAAGGACACACAAAGCAGATGTGTAAGATCACGAAACGAACTCCCCAAACTTTATAACATGTCCATCTCACTTTATATATTTTGATACAAATTGTTTTAAAAATTCTCCCTAAAGAGAAAGGTTTAATTAACATAAATAGTCTCTAGTTCGTATTGAAAGTCATCCAGCAATGATATAAACCGAATAACCAAATTTAACATAAAATGGATGAGAAATAGTCTCTAGAATTAGAAGGTAATAAGTTCACCCACTGTATCTCATAATTATGCTCAGATCTCACTTATTACAGAACCTGTCTACAACAGTGATAATACGGATGATTAATCAAGGTATTGCAAAAACCGAGACGAATGTGGTCTCCAATGTGTTAGCAGGCTAAACCAATCAGATTCCATAATACCTCTTTAATATGCATAAATCTTGCTTCTAATCAAACTCATCCAACATTTTGATAATATACAATAAGTTCGATCAGACTCTGGTCGAAAGTAAAGTTGCGGGAGTGTTAACTCGTTCTGACAAACAGATGAATGGTCACGTCCTTGATATACGGGAACTGAACTTATTATCATAGACAACCAAGATCTTCATAACGTTAAGTCAAATTAACCAAGTTTTAACAGTATTTTATGAAACTAGTCTCCAGAGTAGTTGAACAAACTCTGCCAATTTAAAGTGTTAGTAACAATTTTGCATTTTAATTCATTCCTGGTGAATATTCGTTCATTTGCTATCGTTTTCGGCGACCATGCGTTTTCTTCAGTCATATACAAACTTAAAGACCTAATAATGTTTCCTACCTGAAATATTCTCAGCATGCTTTTTTTAAATTTTTTAAAATGTTTTTCTAATTTCATGGTGTTTATTTTTGTAATAATATTATTATATGTTTTTTTATCTTATAGTTGTCTAATGTTGTAAAGCGCTTAGAGCTTCTAAAGATTAGGCGCTATACAAAGTCCTCATTATTTTTATATCCTTTCCGACCCCCACCCCCGTCAAATTATCTTTGAAACAAAATTGAAAGTAGACAAGTAAACGTTGAATACAGAGAATGGCTAAAGCGTAAAGTGTCAGATTTTGAATAGTATTGAACCCTAAAGTTGAATGCAGCGAGAATTAAAATTTTATCACATTTAAGCCAGAAAAAGGTCTCTGTGAAAGGTCACTTCGACCTTTCTTCTTTTCTCCCCCCCCCCATGTATGTGTTAAGCTTGAAAGACAAGCATCTACGACTGATTGAGATTTGACCAGGACATTGCAACGCTGTCCTGAGAAAGTAAACATTTGAGTTACCAACCATAACCGTTTGAACCCATGTCAAAGTATCATTTTCAAAGGGAACTTGATATGCAACGTAGTTCAGATATTCTAGGCTGTCCAAAATCTGACGGAAGAAATGATTATCTTGTGAAAAATTTAGGAACCACTGCGTAAGATTGGGCAGAGTAAGTTAAGGCCTACACTTTGGAAGTAATGTGTATTTAAAGTGACGACCTTGGTCGAAATTCTTTTGTACGAAACTCCTGTGAGAGGAGAAGTTTGGCTGCGAGGAAGCCTAAAAAGAATAGTGCTTTCCTCGTTAAACAAGAAAGGGGCACCAAGTGCTGTCTTGTAAGAAAAAGATAAGTTTTAGTGCTATGACGCACAATTTCTGAAAGAGAACAGCATTAAGGTACGAAATCTGAAGTGTTCACTTAATTTTCTATTTTTTATTGTTTGTTTTATGCAAATGTCTTTGATATGATTAGGATTCATATTATGTATCGTTTATTCAATTTCATGGAAAGCTGCTGATGGAAGAATTGTTATGCAATTTATCTCTTTAATTTTACATTTACTAGTTCAGTGATAGAATTTATAGTGTTCGGATAGCTAGTTGTGCTCTGAGTAACATAAGTGAGGAAATTTTATGTACGTATAAAAAGTGATACGTATAGAGATTTATGAGGTAGTTTTGTCCTTTAAGAAAACGGCTTTCTGGGAGAAACAGGACAGTCCGAAAACGGAAGTCCGGAAATAGATGACTTATTCAGAATAAAAGACGAAGAAGTCCAAAAGAGATGAAACGTTCAGAAGAGTGAGAATAGGAAGACATAATACACGGGTCACGAGAGGAAGGTTGCGCTCTTTTTACCACTCGTTATTATGATGAAATATATCCAAATTAGACGTGATGTGTGATGTGATTTTGATTTTTAACGTAGCTTTAACAATTTTTCAGTCATATCGCTACGATGTCTGCAATGTGCCAGTTTATAGTGATGTCTAGCACTGGGGCATCATGCCGCAGACATGTAGCATGATGTCCCACCCAGTCACATTATCCTGACACCAGGCCGACCAGTCCTAACACTGTCCTAACCTCTTAATGCTGAGCGCCAAGCGAGCCAGCTGTTAGTACCATTTTTTTTAAGTCACTGGTATGACTCGCCCGGGGACCGAACCCACGACCTCCCGCATCCGAGGCGGACGCTCTAACCACTAGGCCACCGGAGCGGTTCCAAATTAGGTACTGATATTAAATTATGTTGACATAACTTTGACTGAATTGGAGTTGCCGCCATTAATTGTTATTGATTAAATTTTGTTATTTTTCTTGTATACGGGAGCTCGTATTGCATTATTTCTTCCCAATAGTCTTGCTCAATTCTCTGTTGATATTCTATCTATCCACTCGCACCGGGCTATACAATCGAGGGAGGTCATGTGTGTGATTTGGATTTGTAACGTAGCTTTAACAATTTTTCAGTCATATAACTACGATGTCTGCAGTGTGGCAGTTTATAGTGTTGTCTAGCACTGTGCATCATGCCGCAGACATGTAGCATGATATCCCACCCAGTCACATTATCCTGACACCAGGCCAACCAGTCCTAACACTAAACTCTTAATGCTGAACGACAAGCGAGACAGCTGTTAGTACCAGTTTTTTGTAAGTCTTTAGTATGACTCGGCCGGGGATGGAACCCACGACCTCCAGCATCCGAGGCGGACGCTCTAAGCACTAGGCCACCGGAGCGGTGTTACATAAAGAAAGCTTTCGTTTTATCATCTGGTGTTTTCTTTTTACTCTAGTTATAACTCAGCATTTTACAAAATCGAATTTAATAATCGATTTACTTTCCTTTACGCATATTTCGGTTGCAATTCGTTCAAATTTGGTTCCATCATTTTCGAACTGAAATTAAAAAAAGTAAAAAAACTTGCATGTATGTGACCAACATTTTGCTACATATACTGTAACTGGTTTGCAAAATTTAAAGGTCTCCATAAAAATTATAAAAAAGCGTTTAAAGTGTTCCTGAAGTATCTATGCACGCAGTTTCACGGTAAATCATATACAGAAGAAAAAATGAACTTTGCTCGAAAAGCATGGGTCCAGGACCCCGTAATAAGTCTGCATTCAAAATTTGATACAAACTGAGTCAGAAATACAGCCATCAGAGTAGAAACAACCTCAGTCAAGGAGATTCAATATCACCTCATTCGTATGCACGGATTTCACTCATTATCGAACTGATCTAAGAATGTTATGATATAAGTCCATATTCCCGAGTTTCATCAAAATTGTATAAGAAATTCCGATTGGTAACCAGCAACTCTTCAACATCGGATGACGGGCGACGTATGAAGAACATCAGAGCCAGACAATAAGCTCACTTTGCCTAACGGCCAGGGAAGCTAAAACTCGAAAATGTTTCCATGAGCAAAAACAAAACTACAGTCTTTATATATTTTGTCAGTTATAACATTAAATGCAAGAGAAATTTATTAAAACAAGAAAACATAATATACCAGCAAATATCAAGATTACATGAAGAGATTCTCGTGCATATCTGTCAATTATCAGACAAAAATCTGATAGGAATGTTCTGACGAAATGCCGATAAAAAAAATTACAAAGAGAAACAGCTCCTTGAACGCACACACATACAAATATGTATACATCTTATTTGTCAGACGCTGAGTGTGAAGCAAAAGGAAAACATTTATGTGAAAATACATCTATTACTGTGTAATATTTATAATTATTAGTTTATTTACTCAATGTCATAAGTCAACAAAGAAACTCTACTACACTTTTATCGATTTTACAAATGAGTTTCATTACATTGCACAAAGCGATATATTAAAGAACAAACTGTTAAAACTTAGTATAACATGGGGAAACCGCAAAAATATACATTCTCTATAGATTAAAATGTTAAAAGCTGAGTTAGATATTTTCTTGGAGGAATTTATGCGATGAATTGGAGTAATCCAGAATGTTTAATCATTTTGATCCAAAACGAAAGCTAGATGCTCTTGGTAAGTTTTGTGACAAATGCCTCCCCCCCCCCCCCCAGTAAAACAAACAAGACGAAAATTATAGTGCTTCGAAGGAATGCAATAATACCAGATTGTGAAAAATCCTTTTATACGGGACTGGAGATAGAAATAGTCATTAAGTTTGTTTTTCTTGGCAGTGTTTTCCCTGGGATGGCGTGTTTAATGAAGCGCAGTATCGACTATCTGGACGGGCTTTGTAAAGTTTTTTTTTCCTTTGGACAAATACTTGTCGAAATTTTGTAACATGTCTCCAAAAATAGTACGCAGATTATTTTACATTTTATTTATTCAAATTTTTTAATAAAGGTGCCAAGGTCAAGATCGATCGAAATATTACACAAAATGTTTTTCTGAAGAAAAATTCGTACGAGTGAGGAAAAGTACCCCAAAATAATACTGTTTATGGTAAAATGGGGTACAATGTATCGATGGAAAATGTTTATTATGGTATTTGAAATACTGGCTTAAAGTCAATTCTGATAATCTTATAAAATACTTTTTACTGCCTACAGTGTGATGACTGATTTAGAAGATTATCGTGTGAAGAAAAGTTTGTCATTTTTCTTATGACAGTTACTAACTGATATAAAATTGGCGAAGCTTGGGCCATCCAGTTACGCTGTTGGCAATGCAACGGTATTTATATATCCCATGCCAGCAACGTTGGTTCAAAACTTGCATAAAGGATACACGAATAAAAAAACATCTAGATTATCAGCACATTTGTCTTTCAAGTTCGGATATATGGAATATTTAAATTTGGTTACAAGACACAAATTTCTAAAACTTGTTTTAACATTACGAACATCGCCTAATTAGCACACAGAAATCGGTCAACAGAAGAGATAACATTCTGCTAATTTTTTAACACAGAGCGTGAAAGGTACTCTAAGATGAACAGTAAGTTCTTCATCACTGATTCTGGAAGTTATTCTTCGTTGCGAAGTAAATACCTAGATGGCAGATTTAGAACAAGCATGCACAAATTCAATATTTATTAAACTGTCAGTACAGTATGTCAGTATATGTGTGGATTTTTAACGCAGCTTTAACAAGTTGTCATACGCTATGACATCTGTAGAGTGCCGGTTTATAGTGATGTCTAGCGATATTTATCATCGGGCGATCTGTTATCCCTAATTAAATGACCAGTTATCCTCAAGGTCTTTGATATGATAGCAACAATATCCTATAAATTCTAACCTATTATCACAATGTAACACTCTACATACTTGAACTAAAATTATGCCTACTTACAAAAGAGTAGGTGCGGCAAAATTCAAAGCCAACTAGTTTGTGGTATGTAATTGATTTCTTAGACAAGGATGAAGTTTGTCCATGAAAAAAATATGACAAATACAATAGTCAAATACATTATTTAAAAATATTAGTGATTTAGTCCAAATTATAGGCTAATATTTCGACTGATTATTTAATACAATACTCCAACTACGAAAAAAGCCAATTATACAAGACTGACCACAAAAAAGATTGGTTTTAACGGCACTTTTAACATTACTAGCTATATCGTGCAAAGAATTGGGATACACCCATGCAGACGATCCTGCCCGCCAATCTAACCCGAAATCTTTTTCATAACGTAATAGAATCTGTACTTTACATCGGAAGTGCCCAGTCAATTGAATGAAATCAATTACTCTATTTGATAATTTTAGTGACAATTAGAACCCCCACAAAAAAAAAAAAACAACACGAATAATGACGATGACGGGGCGTGGGTGGGTGATTTTGAGTTTTTATTATAAGTTGTGTTTTTTAATAATAAAAAAGTAAACCGTGACATGTTTCCATGAAGAAAATTTTGGTATCTAACATATAAGCTTAACTGGAGGAGTTTGTCTTCGCAAAGGAAGTTTTATGCAGTTCATTTTTACATTTCTATAACTTTGTCTTCGGTTGCTACCATATTGTCAAGTTGTGCTGAGGTGCCGAAAACGTAATTATAGACATAGACCGCTCTGATGGCCTATTGGATAGAGCTTCAGCCTATGATGCGGGAGGGAGCGGGTTCGAACCCCGGCCGAGTCATACCAATGACTTTTTAAAATGTTACAAAGCAGCTGTCTCGCTTGGCGCTCGGCATTAAGAGGTTAGTGTTAGGACTGGTTGGCCTGGTGTCAAGATAATGTGACTGGACTGGACATCTTATTACATATCTGCGGCATGATGCCTCAGTGCTAGATATCACTATAAACTGCCACATTGCAGAAATCGTAGCAATATGACTGAAAAATTGTTAAAGATACGTTAAACATTAAAAATCACACACACACACACACACACACACACACACACACACACATTAACTGAACATTTAATCAGTTTAATTGGGATCCGAACCTTGTACTATCACACGGACATCTAAATCTGAATGCACAAATTCCAAGCAAAAATATCATTTAAGTCGACCTCCTTACTCAGCTCTCAACAATTATGCAAATGAGCACACTCATGCTGAATATTTGTGTTCTTGGCGTCGTCACATAATACACTAATACAGTTCAAATCTGACCGTCCTAGTCGGCCAATGATTTTTGTGGTTTTGTTTAGGAAAAGAAACCATCCCAAAATACGTTATACTTCCTCGTAATAAATACAGTATTTACCACACAAAATCCCACTTATATCTAGTACTTGTTAAAGGGACAATAAAACCACTGCCCAACCTATTTCTTTGCCATATATAAATATAATATGTTCCTGCTCTTTAAACACATACTAACTATACAGGATCAGGAAGTGGACGATTAAAAAGAAAATCTATATAGTGACGTGAAATAAGAATGTCAGCTTTAATTTCCAAGTGTACAAAATGCACATGTCATTGAGTATTTCCTAGAGATACATTATGTATGTATTGTTATTCTGCTTGGTAGAAACTGAAAGTCCTCCGAAGATTTTTGCTTCTTTAGTAACTTATCAGATCAGTGGTTTTCAATGAGACAGAATTCCATTGAACTTACGAAATGACAATAGTTCAGTCAAAACATTTGAACAAAATCCCTGATAATTGCTATCACAAACTGAGATTATTTGCAACCGGTGAGGGCCGGTAGCTGAACAATGTCTTTGTAACTCAGATTAAACGCTTTGCTGCATTTTGTACGCCTGTGGCTCTTTACCGGCAAGAAGGTCCTAAACAAAGATTAAAAATTCCCGATCAACGGTTTAAGAAAGGTGCTTGAAGGAAAATTCTTAAGTCATATATAGCATTAATCGACAACCAGTGACTTGCTATATATAGTACTATTTATATAAGCGCAGTAGGCTCATTTCTCTATCGGGATGTAGAACACAATGGCGGACACAGAAAGTGTAAATCGAAACAAGTTACACTTATTTAAAAAAAATACAATTTTGTTAAAGTAAAACGATGCTAGTTTGCGCTCGGTTTTGTTTAACGCAGTGAAGGAAAAATAAAAGAACATGCTTTAACTCAACTGACACTGGTTAAAAAAAGGCAAATACAACAACAGCCACAGGTACTCCACGCGAGCTTGATGTTTTAAAAAAAAGCAATAATCAGAAGAGGAAAAAATCATACCTAGTGACATAATTACCTCAGATTACAGCCAAGACCCGTTCTGACATAGGTCCCTGTCTATCTTACTATGAAAGAGACTTTTATAGTATGACAGACAGTGTCTGTGTCAGAATGGCTCGTGGTGATCTAACGAAATTTTCTCACTCAGTATATTTTTTCTTCAGGTTATTGCTTTTTTTGTTAACATTAGATCGCGTCGAGCACAGTGGCAATAGCAAGGCATGAGCTTTATGATGAAAAACAACCAAACCATGTCAGGTTATTTTCCAGTTATGTGGTAGAAACTAGTGGTATCTGAAAATATGTTTAAATGTGTTTCTATTTTAAATAACTTCAAAGGACAATATGCTGTATTGGCAATATTTTGTATGAACGCAAAATGTGTTCACGTACGGGCTCTGCCGATCACATCTGGTCTGACACGGTAAGGCAGTTTTGGAGACAAAATCGTTATATAATACTTTTGCATATATGAGCTCCGGTGGCCTAGTAGTTAGAGCGTACGTCTCGGATGCGATAGGTCGTGGGTTCCAACCCCGGCCCAGTCATACCAAAGACTTACAAAAATTGTACTAACAGCTGCCTCGCTTGGCGCTCAGCATTAAGAGGCTAGTGTTAGGACTGGTCGGCCTGGTGTCAGGATAATGTGACTGGGTGGGACATCGTGCTACATGTCTGCGGCATGATGCCCCAGTGCTAGACATCACTATAAACTGTCACAATGCAGACATCGTAGCGATATGACTGAAAAATTGTTAAAGCTACGTTAAAAATCCAAATCACACACACACACACACACACGCTATAATTGATAGATTTTTAACCCGGTTGCCATGAAACGAAGCCGTTGCTAGGGAACCACATGCTCTCAGAAACATACACACCAAGCTTGATCGAAACTGGTTGCTAAGGAATCAACGGTACGTTGGGCAACCAACCCAAAAAACACTCCTACGAAGTTTGGTAAGAACGTGTCATTATGGAGTCAACGTTAACAATATATTTTTCATAAGACTGAAATAGAAGCAACGCAACTAGCTAAGTCGTTAAAGAAAAGAAGTTGAAAATAGTTTATCCAACTAATTGTTTTGGAAGCATCGCCGTTGCTCGGGAATGCACCCTATACAAAGTTTTCTTACAGCATGTCCTAACATTCCAATAAAGTTTTACTGAAATTAGCCCAGCCGTTCAAAAGTGGACATTAAGTTTTCTACTAGGTTGCTAAGGAAGCCACCCTAAAACAATGTTGCTAGAGCATGTCCTAACAATTTTGATCGAATTTCGTAGGCTGTTGCTACGAGAGTCACCCTAAATATAATTTTTTAAAGAGCATGCTCCAATAAGCATTTCTACTAACACTGATAAAGATTGATTAAACCTTTCTGGAAAATACGCCGAAAATAGGTTTTCCATTTCAGTTGATAGTAGAGGCAAATCTTTGTTATGAAAGCTACCCAGAACAAAATATTGGTAGGGCTTATCTAAAAATATTCGGAGGACTTACAGTTCCTACCAAGTTTAATTTAAAATTAACCTAGCTGTTTTGGGGAAGTTGAAAACAGTAATGTCCATGAACAAAACAGGGCTATGCCATATTACAGTTGTTCTTATCCAAGTTAGATAGATATTAAGGTCACGAAAGCATACGACAGAATTCTAATGTGAATAGTGTAAAACTAAGGAAATATAGATAAAAGATGAAAGAAACACTTTACTCTGAAGTTAGGATTGTGACTGACAATTCAATTTCGCGAACTCGCTTTAGTTATCAGATTAGAAAAGGATCCAATTTCAATGGGGAGTTATCATCGCGTTTTTGAAATAATGTTTTCTTCATGTATCGAACTTCTACTCTACAGAGAAAAAATGGAAAGTGACTTATTCCCCAAGACTTACTTTTCCAGTTATTATTGACTGATAATAGAAACTGGGGGAAATATACTCTTTTTCTGTAGGAAAATGTAACAGTCGCAGATGTATTAACAGAATACACGTAAACTGCTTGCACAAAGTGCAAAACTTGCGAAGATAACAATAAATATAAATGTGAAAAGACCTTGAAGATGGCTATAGCTACAAACTTACGCATCTTTTGTTGCGCAAATTCAAGGCAAGTCAGAATATGCGTAGCCGGAGTACAATGAACGGCAATTATATGCCAATCCTCGTGTTTAAAAATCCTCAATATACTCTCATCGTGGGCCTCCAGAACTTTGGATCGTTTCTATACACGGTAATATGACACTTCATTTTAACTGTATGCAGCTATCAGCATCCCATATGGTACTAGCAGCGCATGGTTCACTCTGGAGATAAATAGGTCTCTATGACCTGAAGCTTTGGTCAAGGTAAGAAGTCATAAATTAACCTTGCTTTACAGAAACCAGTATGTTGCTAAGACCGTGACCTCTGACCTTTTGCATCCAGAATCGACACTTTTAAAAAATAATAATAATCCCCGCCCTTCTGCAAAGAACGGGAATACTGATGTTGCACCCGTGGGTCTGGCTGTCAGTCTATCTGTATGTCCGACATAAAGTTTACCATAGCCTCTCTTCAAATTCCACCTGGAAGATTTTAATAAATGTTTGTAGTATCTATTTGATGCAAAAACGCAATAATCTTTGAGTTTTCATCCAAAACGTATTTTTTTGCAGTATTTTTCCGAAAAAGTGTCAGAGAAATAGGCATTTTTAAGAATTCAGACCACTTTCCTCCTATAATGGCTGGGGGATTTTATTGAAACGTTGCCATCTGCGTGTGACATGTATATGCGCAACAAGATCACAGTTTTTGTCATCTTGCCCACTATGGAGTATCTCTCTTTCGAAAACTGTTCATTAAAGGTTAATCTTCCACATCGGTCAAATGACTATTAAAACTTCGTATGCTTTTATATGTGGAAGATGCATAAATTGGTTACACCTTTTTCCAGCTTCATTTTGGGAAGCCATTTTGAGAAAATAACAAAAAAGCGGTATTTGTGAATGTGGTTCGTTATCGCTTCTTTTTATGCATTGGTTTGATGATTTTCTTTAAATATTGCAGGATAGACATGTAGCTTGTATAGATAATAATAATAATAATAATAATGAGGACTTTGTATAACGCCTTATCTTTAGAAGCTCTAAGCGCTTTACAACATTAGACGCGCCATAGTTGTTTTACTTTTTCCTCTGGCCCACTTATGGGGAAATTTGAACAAAACTAGTATCTTGTGAATTTAATTTCATCATCACATGTCATTAAAGAACTTGTATTAGAAATGTATCAAAACTTTGTAGGCTAGATAACTAGTCTGTGTAAATGTGCAATAAGGTTTCTCATTTTTACTGGTGTACATTTCATTAAAAATAAGCTGAGTGAGGGAATCTGAAAATGCTGCTTCTTTATTTAGCATGTATTTAACCCTCTATAGTGTTACTGCTGGACATCTACAAATGTAAAAGATTATCGAGAGAGTGGGAACACATGTTGTTCGCCATGCACGAACCAGAAGTCCAAACTGGCCTGATCTCTCTCACCTGGCGTACACAAGTTAACAATTTACCTTTTCACTTATCAGGTTTATATAGTATTGAAAGAAAACAACCAAGATAAACTGTTCCCAGAACTTTATATGGTTTTCATTTTACCTAGCTTATTATATTCTGATAAATAAGTGTTCTACATTTAATGACACAACTAATATGCACGGACTTGTGCTTATAATCGAAGCTGTCCAAGATCTTGATGATATAAACGTAGATATAGAAACTGGATAAGAAATCTAAAGTCTCTGGATCAAAATAAGTAGTAAGATTATTCAATCAGCGGCAATGTATCATTAAAAATGTGCTATCTAGCTTATTACAGAACCTGTCCATAACAAGGATTATACGGGCTTAAGGTGGCGCACACTCGGACTGGAAATCGGTCTCTAGAGTGATACTAATCTAGATGCAACATTACCTCTTAAATAATCTTGCTCTTAATCAAATTAATTCGTTATCTTGATTTTATAAAGCTATATGACAAGTTCCAGTTCTTGATAGTGACGGCAACGTTTGATCAAAGTTCTTTTCAAAATCCATTCTCTTCTGAGTTAATAGAAAATTATAAGTATGCTAGATGCAAGACCATTTGATAAATATATGCATCAGTTTCGGTGATAATAAAAATCATCCAACATTTCGATATTAGCCTATTTGCCAAGTTTGATTAAACGCGGGTTACAAATAATTTAAGTGGTAAGCAACTCAGCATAAACAAAAACAAACATCTTGATTACATAAGCCAAATCTGGATCACAGTTATGGCTTGCAGAGTGGTTATAAGCTCAGTGAATCCGATGTAAGATTACACCATTAATATGCGTGGATTTCACGCATTATCGAATCCTCTTTACAAGTTCTTCATGACTGAAACTCATATTTAATTTCTGATCCAAATGGGTCAGAAATATTGCATCCAGCTAGTTTACAAGCTCACCAAATCATGGGCAATATCACCCCATTACCATGCGTGGCTCTGGCTAATTATCGAACTCGTCCGAGTCTGATATTTAACGACATAAGCACGTATTCCAAGTCTGATCAGAAACGCGGCCTTCACATTGGTAACACGCTCAGCCAATTAGATGTTAGATCACCGTAGTTATATGCAACGATCTAAAATTATTTCAGTAATATCGCGTTCAGCAGGGTATACAAGCAGCCAATCAGATGTTAGATCACCGCAGTTATATGCGAAGATCTAAAATTCTTTCAGCAATATCGCGTTCAGCTGCGTATACAAGCAGCCAATCAGATGTTAAATCACCGCACTTATATGCGAAGATCTAAAAATTCTTTCAGTAATATCGCGTTCAGCTGGGTATACAAGCTCAGCAGATTATTGGCAAGATTAACCGAATACCATCCGTGGATCTTTCTAATTCTCCAAATTTGATAAAAACTGAATCAGAAATATGGCATCGGACATGTTCAATAAGATCAGGCAAAATCTTTTATGGCAAAATTTACAGTGAAGATATTGTTTTCTTGGTACAAATTTCATAATAGACACATTCCCAGTGACCGGGAAAAGATGTTAATTTCAGCACTAATAAAACCCTATGGAGTGAAAACATACACACACTAAGCTCTACATACATGCCCACTGAGCTCCACATATTTTTATATAATTTAGTTTTGCGTATTTTAGTATGAAGAACGAATTTCGGTTACCAGACAATACTAGGCATAGTCTATACCATCGGGTGTATTTTGTTTTTACACATGACCTCTACTTAATGATATCTGAACTTCAAAAAACAGCAAACATTTAAGATTTATTACATCAAAACAGGATTATTACACATTTTTGTGAGTAACATAATCTGAAATTATGGTCATTTTAGATTTCAAAATTTCTTGCAACGTTGGCAGGTTACATTTTGTACGGTAACTCTATTGAATATAAACGATTTTCAACTCGAAACTGGTTCACTGCCTGAGGTCAATATTTGTTCATCGTAATTTGTCCTACTCGATAAAGTCCGTGTAGTGCGCAGTACACAAAATATTACGACACTGAAAAATGTCTGCTACTGCCAAGACAGGGCGAATCTCAAAATCAAAGAAATATGAATAGCAGTTAACACGCCAGTGTTGATTCTAGGTTTTATATTCATTCTTTTAGCTGACAAATATCCCAAAGAAACGCCCTGGCTTTCTTAGGTCAACCGGATTATTTGATTACGAGCTTTATTCTCCAATAAAACTCGTATGAGGTAGCTTAAATTTACACATGAACGCATGATATTACTGCAAGTATCACAGTACTGTGTAACGTTTTATTTTCTCTCCTTTCTACCGAGACCAAGAAAATCTAATGGTAGGTTGGCTATGTGGCTTTAACGCCATTTTTTTCAGCACATAACAGGTTATGCATGGCGGAAAGTATATTTGGTACAAGAAGAAGCAGGTTCCTGAAGAACCACCGACCCTCGGGAAGCTCATGGCAAGCTTTCTCACATAATCGCGTTAGCCAAGCAGAGACTCAAACACACGCGGGCAGAGTCGAGATATATGTAATTTGTATAAGCGATCCTCAAGATACAGACACCACCATTGTGAGTAGTACTGACCGCTGAGACTGGTAATGCAGTAATTCATTAAAAAAACCCCTCAATTTATGACTTATCGTATAAATGATTTTCTAATCACATGATTGTATCCATACAATGATACTGGATCAACAACAAAGTGTGTCAATGTGACAGGTCGAAAACCTTTATGAGGTGAATGGTGAAAGATGAAACAAATGTATTCTATAACATCAGTTGTGGAACAACGCGGCGAAGCGTTTAATCACTAAGGTTTTCATCACGATCCCAAAATTCATTTTGTGCAAAAGATCGTTATCTCCTATTTACCATCATTGGCCATAGCAACGTATTAGGTTTAACTCACATTAAAATATGAAGGCAAAATGTTTGGTTTAATCTAACACTAAAATCTGAGCAAAGAAATTTCCAAAATTCATGATAAATTAGGCTACATCTGGCAAAAGTACAAATAACGTTTCTGTTGGTGTCGTCGCAGAAAGAAAGTTACTCAACCGTCTGAAAGGTAATTATTGCAGGAATTGGAGCATGTCAAATACTGCTTGTCACTCTCCAAAATGAAACACACTAGTATCCTTGCTATATCATAATCGGCAGGTTTTGTTGCCGAGCATTAACTGATAAAGATGCCTTATGTCTTTTCTGCGAGTTTTGAAGGCTGCGTGATTCCTGGGCTTCCGTTGTTTGTGGTTGAGACATCAATACTCGGTAAGAAAAAAAGCATAACGGAAAAACAAGTACGTTTTGTAATATCGTCTGCAGCTGGACAAGACTTAAAAGCGAATATTCGCGGGGAGGGTGGAACGAAGTTCATTAGGCAACAAAACACTATTGACAATATCATGGTTTGACTGAGCATCAAAGACTGCAAAGCGTTCATCATCAAGTTTCATTTCACTGCTGCATTTATTTTGCCATAAAGACTTTATCGTACATCCTTCTAATGGCATATGTGTTCATCTAGAGCTGTACTATGTGAATGCGTTTTGGAAAGCGCATGGGTAAAATGCGATTGGACGTTTCCCATTTTCTGCAAAAGAGCATCTGAAGTTTTCCTGACTCTATATTCATATATTGGTAAATGTTATCTCTTAAGTTTACGTTTGTACTGTTATATAGTTTCATCAGATGATTTTAGTCATTTTATATCGACTATTTTAATGTTTCTACGTCGGTGAAAAAAGGAAGCAATTAATAGAATTAATAATTAGTCAAACTGGTCTAAAATGGTCCCAATAGTGACCCGAAGAAACTGCCGTTATGTATAAGAAAATTTTTCTAAATATATTTTCTAAATATTATATAATTAGGAGTGAAACACTGAAAATGATTGTATAATTATTTTTCATGGCTATTATGTGTTACTATCGTTAAAAATATATAAATTAAATGTAATTAACATGCATACAAACAAGATTTACGACCGATTAATGACATGCAATGCTTGAATCTATGTTCCAACTGGAGTTACATTGTTAGCAAGAAAAAAGAGCATTTTGTTACTTTAATAAATGGAAACTGTATGAAATATTAGGCATGCAAATTATGAAGAAAAAAAATCTATTTTTTTTCTTTTGGTCCAACAGGTTCAACTTGTCAGAGATCACTTCTCTACGAAGTTATATTCCCTGAAGCATCTTCTGAACAATGTTAACGGCGAAATCGGGTTTTCAACTATTTTCGCGATATTTCGATGAGTCCCTATTTAATTTTATACTTTTGTGCCAATTTTCAAAATATTTGCAAATGAGATAATGATTATAAAGGCTGAAATCTGAATATCACAGGACAGCGCTAAATTGGCTCTACACAGATACCATATGATTGACTGAATTAAATCCCTCACTCTTTCAGTTACGTCACAACGGCACACCAGGAATATAACAATGAAAAGGATGAACCCTTCCTGAAAGGACGTAGTCAGCAATACTTTAAGGTGAAGGCTCTCCTGAGATACCAATAGCATCAGGAGTACCGCAAGGTTCTATGTTGGGTTCCATCCAATTTCTACCAAGCATCAACAACCTAATGTAAAACATTAATCCTGAGATACAAAACAAATTCCTAAAGATCGGTCAAAAACAAATGTCGCTAGTAATTCAGACTATATCAAACGTTAACAACATGCACATAGTCATACATGGTGAGAACTTGGCAGCTGCAGATCATGCTAAAATACCTTTGTGTAGACATCAGCTGGGGCTTGAACTGGAACCACCATATCTCAAGAATATGTTGCTCTGTTAATAAAATGCTCGGCTTTCTCTGAAGTTGTTGTTGTTGTTGTAGGGATTAACGCCATTTTTCAGCACACGATAGGTTATACATGGCGGCCAGTATTAATGGTGGAGGAAGAACCCGAGAATACCCCGGAAAGAACCACCGACCCTCGAGAAGCTACTGGCAAGCTTTCTCACATACCCACATTGGCCGAATCCGAGACTCGAACCTACGCAGACAGAGGTGAGATGGCAGTGTTCTCTGAAGTAACATGAAAACTAAAGAAGATGGAATACGCGCAAAGCCTTGATTAGACCGCAACTTAAATCTACCTCCTATGTCTGGAGTTTATTGACAACGTAAAGCAAGCAGTTCGATGAGGAGACATACTCACAAACTGCTAATGCAACTGATGTACAAAACCACATTATTTGAAGATGCCCTCAAGGCCGAAGCATAGTGGATTTGGTTTGATTTTTATCGGTGTAACGCCATTTTCAGCTTAAGATAGGCCGCACATGAAGCCACCTGGCTAGAATGCATGTTAAGATAGGCCACACATGAAGCCACCTGACTCGAATGCATGTTAAGATAGCAGGGAGTTCGTCTTAGTACTCTATCTTCATTAGGGATGAGTGGCGATCTCTGCTAATTGTACCAGTTTTTGCAGAAGGTGTCATCGAGGGCATTTTATTCGGTCATATTAAAGATTTTTGTAAATTTGTTATACATTTACTTTTTTATTTATTCATTCATACACAATTATTGTGGACAAAGGCCTAAACAGAGATTATAAAACTTGAAAATTGACTGGGATATATAAAATTGGAGAGTACGTATCAGCTGACACACTTGAGGCGATTTTTTATATTTTCGATCACAAATCTAAAAGCAAACAAGTTCAAAATGTTAAAACGCTAAATAAACAAATCTGGTTGAACCTTAGAAATTTGTTCAAATATATAGTCTTCTACATTTTGGAAATTCTGATTTTTTCAAACTGTTACACAGACTTAAAACGAACCATCCTTTTGAATCAAGATGCAGCAAAAGGACAAAGGATATAAGAAACCGAGAAACAGATAAATTAATGTAAACAGGGAAACTGTAAACACGCTATTTTATGTGTGAATTTGGTTTGTTTTTATTAGTTAGTGCGAGCAAGTCTACGACACACTCTTTGGGATAAATTTCAAAACACTCAATCAGCACACTGATGGAATACAGACTAATGTTTGACATAGATGAACTGCCTCCACACTTCTTTCACAACACGTGATAGACTTTATTTAATGATCGTAAGCATTATGAATTGTATTAAATGAAATCTGTGGATAATGCTTTTCATTCTTTAAAAATTTTTCTCTCTATCTCTCTTATAATCCGGTGGACCGGGGCCGAGCTGAATACAACTAAACTGACCGTATGAATAAGGTAACGGACGTAATGGATTTCTCACACGAAGATGCGGAGCAAAAGGTGCTCAAACATTATAAACAAAAATGTGGGCTATTGAATAAGTGCATATACTTATAATTTAGCCCAGATTTTCCCTTTAAAACGCGGTATGCTGCCTGGCTGGATCAAACATGACATTGTGGCTGGAACTAGTAAAATATTGTAACAATTCAAAAAAGAAAAAGAAAGGAAAAGCTGCTGGTTTCTTTTTTAACTTTACATGGTGTGCTATTGTCAATACACCGGACTCGAGTTCTCACCCTGCTTTCGCTGTAGCACTACACACGGATTACTGCAGTAAATCATTTGTCAGTGCATAATAAACCGGTTGAAGGAAATATTTGGGGTTTTTTCTTCTTAATGATATCTTTGCATTGTCCAGAGGAGACAGTTAATCTAATTGTAAAGGTTTGTATTCTTTGTTGCTTCATAGATACTACTGTTATTAAAGCATGCAACCGGGGACAAACATACTATGGTCAGTAATCACATTTTTGAATCACCTTGGCAGTAAATCCATCTTGTTCACCTTAGCACATATATTAATCCATTAGCTATCAAGTTATCGAGCTCAAAATAAATTATTAATTGTTATAATTACCTAACTTGACAATTATATATATATATATATATATATATATATATATATATATATATATATATATATATATATATATATATATATATATATATATATATATTAATTAGTCATTTATTGCAAGAGATTAGGTAAACGCTATTTTTTATAATAACCTTTGAAGGCTATATAGCGCCACAAACAAAGTGATATGATAAAAATGCATGTATCAGAAAAGGTTTATTATCAAAGAGTGATAGGAGTACAAAAATACAACGATGAGATGGCGAGGATAATATATGTAGGTGCCCGATCAACGGGTGATGTAAACAGCGTGTAGAAAGGGTAATTCGATAATAAAAGATAAATTAGGGTGATTAAGAGTAGACATGATGGTTACAATACTCTAAGGAAATAAGGCTGCACACAAGCAATATTTTAGAATAAATGTTACCTTCCTTCAAGAAAATTAATATGCGAGACACCTTTACCATATCAAAATGTTCCTCCGTGTGCTGAATGCTGTAGTAACGATCGCGTGCGTGTAGGCTGGAGATCAAAACAATCTAACATAAGCTGTTTCACGGTGAACGGCTCGTTGCTAAAAACATACTCAAGTGTGTCATCGCCCTTTAACACGGTCGAGTGGTTATGACCATTTCTAAATCTTGTAATGACTACCTGGTCCCTGCGGATGAATCTGAAGGAAGGAGGCCATACGCCTAAGGTTGATCATATGGAGCTTGTTATTGACAGCATCATACCACAATGATTGCCACTTAATAAATAGGTCTTGTTTTGCTAATACCGGGATTAAAAACAGTGTATCGTATTTTATTTGAAAAGCGCGGACTATATTTTCATTACCTTTAGTTCTGACATGAATGGGTGACCAACAGTATATTATATTGTGAGAGACACAAAGCTCGGTATGTTTCATGAGAATACTGGCTAATAATGGGTTTCCCAACTTCCCACAGTGTGGTGAGTGAAATACTTACAATGAATTGGAGAAGATGATAGAGTTTAAAGTATGTTTGGTTTCAATATACTTTAGGGCAAGCTCTGTCGCCTGGTATCGGCTAAAAATATCGATGCGCCAACTGGCAAGTTATTTTTGTAGTGTGATTTCCGCTAATGACGGTCCCAGCAGCCTTTTCGCTATCCTTTGAGCGGTCCATGTAACTGCATGAATAAGTAGGTATTAAACTTGGAGAGACGCTCTTTGTAAGAGTCATGAAAAATGGAAAGATCTCTCTCGGATTGTTGTCCTTATGTAGTGTAAAAAGTCCTTTGGGTTGTTTAAGAAGAAGTGTTACATAAACAAGGCTGGAAAGTACCAAAGATAGAAATGGCATTGTTTTTGTTGCTGTTGGTGGTGGTAGTGTTTTGCATTTGGATTGGAAAACAGACACAGCAGCACGGTTTAATGGGCTGGGTCCAACAATTTGGGCATAATATAAAGATAATTTCTCTGCGATGTGATAAGAGGTCACTGGCCCATTCACTTCAGCCAAAAGACTTCCATATCGGGATGTCCTGGACGCTACCAAAGCGAGGCGTATTGCTTGAGGGTGAATATTGTCAAGTTTCTTTAAATATGACTTTCTGGTTGAACCATAAAGTTTAGAACACAACAGTTGTCCAGTCTGGATCTAATACAGATTATATTTGTTTCAGAACAAATTTTCTATCAGAACCCAAGACAGTGTGCGTTGCTACTCTGAGTAGATCAAGAGCTTTTAAGCATTTAGCTCTCAATTTCTTAATGTGAGGAATAGAGATGAGCTTTCTGTTGAAGATAATACATAAAACCTTTGTTTCCTCGTCATCTGATAAATGTGTTACGTCCAGCGAGAGTTTATAATCATGTTTCTTTGTAGATGACAAAAATGCATGAGTCCTATGTTTGATTTTGAGAATTTTAAACCACTGGCTGTGGCCCAATTAGGACTATTTTTCATTCTGTTACAATTGTCTTATTTATTGTTTTTTTTTGTTTTGTATGTACGTGTTCCTATCGATACAATATTAGAAAATCATCAAGATATAGGGAGCAATCCATACATGCAGCCAAACCCTTGGTAATGTTATTAATTTGTATGTTAAAATGCGTGACAGATACAATATTCCCCTGTGGCACAACCATCCATGGCTCATACATATCAAGAGAAGGTGAAGCCCACTCGTACAATTTATTTGAAAGAAAGTTCGATATAAAAGTGGAAAGACGGCCTTGTAGATCCAGATCGTGCAGGCCATTCCGTACTTCCATACTGTACCATGGGGCTTTTAAAAATAGATGAAAACAGCTACTAAATGTACTTTCTTGGTAAAAGCGTCGCGAGTGAACGTTTCAAGTCTAACCAGATGGTCGAGACCGGGTCCATACCGACCAGTCGTCTAGTACAAAACATGGTTCTATGTAGTGTTCTGCATTGAGGAGCCAATCATGAGTCTCCTGTTTACTCAACTACCAGGATGCTTTCATCCCTCGACACTGGTCGTAGCCCACGGCCAACAGATTGCCCCCACTCAGTCGCCTCTTATGATACGCAGCGAGAACGCATCGAGCCTACTCTACAACGCTTGACAAGGAGGAATATGTTTAAAGAAGCAAGTTTAATGTTAAAAGCTTTGTTTCAGAAAGAAAGAAAAAACCCACTGGTATATATAATAAAAAGAAATCTTAAGTGTTAATACGGGATATATTTCATCTTGTGTGACAAAAAGACGACACTATTTTCACTCATGGATATACTGTCTCGGTTTTAACACCGGGTGAAAATAAGATCCTCTATATATGCCCCAATGATATACCCAACCTTAAGTATAATTAATTGGTTGCTATACAGAGGTGACGACTACAGTAGGTTTTACTGTAATAATAATAACAAGCTAACTGTACGAGGTCTTTGTCTTTTAAAATATGCTATAAAATGAGACCAACTGTAACAACTGCAACAACTTTTACTCCGTATTGAAAACGAGCATGGGAATTAATATGCAAAGGATGTTAAAGTTTCTGGTTATATTCATACATTGCAGCAAATTGTGCCTATTTATGAAATTGTAAATCATGTGCTTTCAATCAAGCAGGTGGTGTTTTGTTCCAATGCGAATTTTTCAATGTAAATGTTGATGACGTGGGTAAAGTGTTGCTGCGCGTCAAGGCCTGCGGAGTGTATTCATTTCGGAAGGTATTTCATTCGTTTTATGCAAGAGACTGGCTGTTTAATCTTATGAGGATTGAAGGGCAAAATAATTTTCGATCCAGGACTTTTTTCTTTATTTTACCTCGACGTAATTCCCTTTTTTTTTTTCTTTCTCAAAGATGTTTACAAAAATCTGAGTAAGAATATTTTTCAAGCTATCTTAGGGGCCGCAGTATCCTGTAAAAACTATTTTTTAAATCACAATCCTCCAATTTACTCGCAAAATAAATGATCGGTCCATACATTATGGTCAGTCCATACATGTACCAGAAATCTAAGAAAGCACAAGTCATTGACCCAAGTGACAAACTTAAATACCGGTGCAAGAGCCGCAGTTGGTCGAGTGGTCCAAAACACTGGCCTTCACCCAACACTGCCATCTCGGTCTGTGTTTAAGGCTCGTCAGCGCGGGTATGTGAACAAGTTTGCCAGTAACATCTTGTGGGTCGGTAGTTCTTACCTGCGATTTCCAGGGTTCGTCCCGTCACAGGCATACTGGTCGCCATGTATAACCAATTGTGTGCTGAAAGTGCCGTTAAACCCACAACAAAAATAAATAATGGTGCAATTCTAAATTATTGTTTCGTGTCTGTGTGGCGAGGCTTTCGGGAATTTTCTAAGAACAATTACACTTAGCTAAGAAGGTGAGAATCTAACACTTATGCAAAACTAATTTGTAACATGTGTATTTTTGTAAAGCAAAGATGCTTGCATTTGCAAGTCGGTATGATGTTAATCTGTGTTGCACTCACGGAGATTTTAAAAAGTCGCATGTATTAGTATGGTTCTAAGTGGGATTAATTCGTTTTATCTGCACAGAACGAATTTTATCACGCAGGTACGATTTACTTCAACCGGATGTAAAGTAGCAGCTTGCGGCAGTAATGATCTGTCCACCAGTGCATGTAGGTGAAATATGTACCGCGTTTACTAGAACATTAAAATTAGGTCAATGTATCTTCATCTCAGGATCTGCAAGTTCTAAAGCATAGGAATCGCATCAGCGTGATAACGCATTTGCTCAACAATAAAAAGAACACTACTCTCTACGCAGATTATCTGAATCCGATTTCCTTCTACTTCCCCACCCAACCGAGGTATTTATATTTTTTACCTTCTAAATCCAAACAATGAACAAAATATAGCGGAGCCTTCATGTGTTTTTGGAAGGTAATACTTTTTATTTTTGTTTTTGTTTTTGTTACTTCGTTTGACCTTCTTCAGCACGTGTTGTTTATGCTGGTGTAGCTTAGCGACAGTGTACTAAAATCATTTGACGTCAAAAATTGTGATCTTGCTCTGTTGAATAAGTGAAGGATCTCTTGTACCTATATCACTCACTAGTTATACCGTTTTTAATCGCGCTTTCTCCAATTCACACCCTTATTTGAATCAGTAATGCGTGATAATGAATCGTTCCAATTTGTAAAATCAGTATTTACTTTACTGTGGTGATAACAAGCGTGAAACACAAGCCTTGATCTTGTACATCTAATATTATTTAACTGGCTTAGTTTTACGGTTTTAAATGTAAAAGATTATTCCTGAAGCAATCATACGACACATCAGTTCATCAGCAAGCATTCGGTAAGAAAATATCAAAGTTTAATGGAATACATTCTTTTATATGTACGCAGAAAAGGTCACATAAAAAAGAACCACACACACACACAAAAACGCAGTCAGTCTCGTACCATTATACTAATTTCATTTACTAATTTCAAGCTGTGTAGAAACACCTTAAAATGTCATATGCACTTACCTTTTCAATAAAGGTACTTAACAATAAGCTTTAACAGTTTTGATTGACACAATTACCAGAAATTAAAAAAATAAAAATTCAACGATGAAAGCATTTTCATGTTTGTTAAAACGTTTTCATTCTGCAAGTTTGTCTCCAATTATTTTTTGTACTAGCAATACAACTAAGAATATCAATGAGATAAACACTAATGACTTATCATCCATTTATGAGCACACAAAACGGATGCCCCCTCCCCCACTTCCACTGTGGAATGTGGAATTGGAGCCTATAGGGTAAAGTGCCAAGTCAAACGAGGAGCGTAATTCTGTAATGTCATGCCGACAAAATTTGAAAATCTATCTGATCTAGCTCTATTCAAAGTAAGGCCTAATATCAAATTACAGCACCTCGGAAGTTACAGTGGGAAAACTAAAAAGTTCCAAGTCAAAATTTATCCAAGATGAGCGAGCTTTGGAAAGGGATGATGATTCCCCGACCCCCCACTCCCCAACCCCGCATGTGGACGTTGATGACAAATATACTACATTCATAGGTTATAATCATGTCCCAGTAACTGATACGTATTTTATTTTGAGCTTCATGCGCTTTCTTTCTGTCTCTAGTCCGTCATCATTTGCTTCTTACCGGTCTAGATGCCGTGTTCCGAATTTGATGAAACTTTTAAGTATGTGCCCATATCATCAAGCTACAGGATGATTTCGAAAATGAGAGATTCGCATTTCTTAGAGAGGTGATCCTGTATCTCAATGGATGAACTTGTTACCATTCTGAAAACACATTCTGGCCCGATTTTGATAAAACTCTGAATATGGGTCTATATCCCAAAGAGCTCAGGACGTCTTCGATAAAAAATAAGCGAGATCGACGCATATTACTAAGGTCATCTTGAATCTGATTGGCTGAGTTTCTTACCATACGAGAATATATATTTCTGATTTATTTGAATCGAAGTTGGAATATATCCTTATATCATCAAGATATCGCATGCGCTAGATCCACACATTTACGGGGTAATATTGCTTCTGATTGGCGGAATTCAATGAGTGACACGCGTGCATCTTATTGCAGTGACTGACTGTGCTTGTTGTCTTTCTGAAGGCCATACTTCTGATCCTGTTTTGATTAAACCTGAAATATAAGCTCACTCGACCAAGATCTAGTAAGAATTTCATAATGAACGTGATCTACAGATACTAATGCGATGATCATGCCTCTGGTTGACTTAGCTTGTTACCACTCCTAAGACTATTTCTGGCCCCGTTTTGGAATGAGCTGGGCAAATGGACTAAAATAATCAAGATCTTAAATTAGCAGATTGTGAGAGAAAAACATGCATATTAGTGACTCTACCTCCTGCATGATTTTCATCAAACTTGGCAAAATGGCTAACGTCGTCAATTTATTTATGGTATTTATTGTACGCAAGATCTGCGCATATTAATGACGTGATCTGCATCTAGTCTGCTTATCTTTTTACCACTCATAAGAAGTTATTTGTAGATTCCTCCCAGTCTTTCTTCGCATACATGGGTGGTTATAGCTTTAGAAGGTTTCCCCTCGTATTTTCAAGATACCCGAACGTTTATAATTATAAAGTTTAACAAAGTTTCGAGGTTCCTACACATGTCTTAAATGTACCAAGTTGTCATGGCCCAAGGGTTTCTGCTTACGTACTTACCTCCCTTTAGGTATTTTACCTGTTGGTCGGCTTTCCTTACCCTTCCTGCCCCAAACAATTGTGACCTTTCCCAGAGGTCAGGTTTGGTTTCGTATCTTACATTTATTTTTACAACATTACTTTTATGTGTTTTTTCTTTTCTTCAGAAGATGTTAGAACCGGATTTTAATCAAATTTAACTTGAAGAGGATATTACGTAAATGTTAACGAATCTTTTGATGAGTGTGACCAGATAAATAATTATACGTGTCTCTGGTGAAATGAATGCTTATTAATGAGGTGATTTTGCATCTGACTGGCTGATGATTTTTACAGCTCCAGAGACTGTACGTGTGAAAGGATTTAATCAAACTTTGTAAATGTGCTTATATCATCAAGATCGGTATTGAGTGTGATATTGAGCCAGATCCAAACATATTTAAAGACGAGATCTTCTATACGATTGGTTGATGACCGTGATGAGCGAGATCCAATCATATTTACTGACATGATCTTGTATACAATTGGCTGATGACAGTGGTGAGCGAGATCCAAGAATATTTATTGAAATACTGTACGATTAGCTGCGAAATCCAAACACATTTATTGACGTGATCTTATCCGATTGGTCGATGACCGTGATGAGCGAGATCCAAGCATTTTTATTGACGTGATCTTGTATACGATTGGCTGATGACAGTGGTGAGCGAGATCCAAGCATATTTATTGAAATACTGTACGATTAGCTGTGAAATCCAAGCATATTTATTGACGTGATCTTATCCGATTGGTAATGACCGTGATGAGTGAGACCCGAGCATATTAATGATGTATCTTGTATACGATTAGCTGAGCAATATAAAGCTCTAGCAACTACGTTTCTTATCAGATTCTGATCAAACCTAGAGGCTTATATTATCAATATACAACAGATAACTTTGATAGCGAGTAAACATTTATGCAAATATAAGATGTAATCTTGTATCTGATTGGCTGACTTTAATACCGCTCTAAATATCACTCTTAATGGTCTACTGAAAATGGCGCATTAAGTCATTTGAGTCAGTCAAATAGAGGGCAGTATTCATTGCGTTGTACTTGCATATTAAGTGCGTGCGGTCATGACCATGTCCAGCATTAACGTGTGAAAGCGGGTTGGTATTTCGTTAAGGTGGGACAGTTAGTCAAAATTGATATACGCATACTAAGTCGAATCTCGGAGCTAAACCTCAGTACTAAATTGATTACGAAAAGCGAAGTCAATGTTATAGTCCTGAAATTTGTTGGGCGTTCACATTCGAAATCGCTTCAGGCAGAATGTACTAGTCTGTACACCAGAAATGACACACATGTACTTTTCATGCTCCACTGAGAGAGAGAGAGAGAGAGAGAGAGAGAGAGAGAGAGAGAGAGAGAATGATGATGATGATGATGAATTTATATATTGCACATTTGCCATGACGTTATTGCATGCATTGTCTGGAAACCAGACTGACTATTTGGATTAACGTCGTTTTCGCCCGTCAGGGCATGCACGACGATAGGAAACCTGATGTGTGTTCTCACTATTTACAGTACCCATAACAAGTAAAATGTGGATGTAATGACCTACTTTTTTGCAAAACTGACCGTAAGTTCGAATTATCTGCCATCTAAGCAGGCAAAACGCTTCCTGCTGGTTCATGCTTTGCACGGACGTTAAATCTGTTTCAATTACAAGCGTGAAAAAAGGGAGAAAACCTTTAATTGAATTCATTTCATGGATGGGAAACAGTAAACACGGTTTCATTCAAGTTCAGTCTCGTCTTCTCTAGGTACTTTATTAAGTTGTGTTAATTGTCATGGTCCTAAGCAGATTTCTATAATATTGAGGTCTGCGCACATTAATGAGATGACCTTGCATTTAGTTAACTGGTCGAGTTTATTACACTATAAGGAGCTATCTATTTCTCATCCAGATCTTGGAATAGCTCGATTATGAGCAAAGACATATCAATTATACTTTTATCTTTGGAAATAGCTTTTACCACACTAGTAAGACAGTTTAGATCAACATGAATGTAGTTTGGGAGATAGTTTCGATATGGTTACGTTCATGCCATGCAGTATAAGCCTGGGTAGTAAATAGTAAATTATTAAGTTATGTAATCCAGGGAGCGATATCTTGCCCATTGGGTCTCCTGCCGTTGTTGCTTGTTTAGCCCGTGGCCAGTATTTAGCGGTAATAATGTATAACATCCGAAACAGTTGATAAGCTGGCAGATATACAACAAGGCGTTTTCGTGGACTGATCTACTACCTGTAGACTGGGCTAAGAAATGCACAAATTTATTCTATACTGCTCAATTTAATGAAGGTGTGTGTGTGTGTGTGTGATCTGGATTTTTAACGTAGCTTTTACAACTTTTTCAGTCATATCGCAACATGGTCTGCAGTGTGACAGTTTAGATTGATGTCTAGCACTGGGGCATCATGCCGCAGACACCTAGTCACATTATCCTAACACAATGCTGACCAGTCAGAGAGGCCGGGGTTCGAAGCCGCGACCTCCCGCATCCGAGGCGGACGCTATAACCATTAGGAGCGGTCGTTAAATGAAGTATATATATATATATATATATATATATATATATATATATATATATATATATATATATATATATATATATATACTGGTGATGCTTAGAGTAGATTGTGAAATGAATTCTGGGGATATCTGTCTTCTGCTACATGCATGCACCTTTTATGACGTACTGTTTGGACATATTTCTTTTTTAAACAGTAAATGCTTGTCAATTGTTGGCCCATTCTATACCCTGCGGTTCAAACGACTCTTGGTACGGAGAGGTAGAGGTGTTTACAGATAATGTATTACAGCCTCATTTTTCATGTTCTAACATCGCTAATTCGCAATATACTCTTTACCAGGAATAATCTAGACTCATCCACTACCCATTATTTTATATCAAATAAAATCGAATGCTTATTCAGGAAACGTAAGCAGCAACAAGTGCATTAGTCCTAACTACTGACAAAAGATCCAAACACAATTAGTCATACCATAAAGCCACAACTGTACCGAGGTGATTCAGTCAAAACGACACTTGCTGAGTACAACAACAGAACGCAAAAGATCCAGAAAGTAAACTCTTAGTCATATTTATATTACTGTCGGTACCTTATTATACTACAACTTTGTATATTCCAGATATTTTCACTATTTGTGCAGGGATGCAATATTTTTAAGTTCATTCTAGACAAGCATTATTTTCCACATATGGGTGCACCGCTCCGGTTGCCTAGTGGTTAGAGCGTCCGCCTCGGATGCGGGAAATCGTGGGTTCGATCCCCGACCGAGTCATACCAAAGACTTACAAAAATGGTACTAACAGCTTCCTCGCTTGGCGCTCAGCATTACGAGATTAGCGTTAGGACTGGTCGGCCTGTTATCAGGATAATGTGACTGGGTGGGACATCACGCTACATGTCTGCGACATGATGCCCCAGTGCTAAACATCACTATAAACTGGACTTAAAATTGTTAAAGCTACGTTAAAAATCCAAATCACACACACGCACACATTTGGGTGCCCTGTTTTTGACAAGAAACAATCATATCAATCTGTGTGCATTCTCAATTCCTTGAAACAGTTATTAAATTATGCTATCAATTATTTTAAATGAACCTTACAAACAGGTTACTAACTTGGAAGCGAGGAAAAAATTGTCATTCGAGTCCAAAAGCAAAGGGGCAAAGAATTTTGATTACTAAACTCCAGTTTTGTTCTCTCTCTCTCTCTCTCTCTCTCTCTCTCTCTCTCAATATTTCCCAACTGTTGTTGGCATAGATTTACGTTTAACGTTTTTATCCTTTCTCAGTTATTTTTGTTTCTTTAGTTTATGAAGAACATAAGCAACCTAAATTATATTACTGCGACATAGTTCTTCAACCTAAATTATATCATTGTGCCACAGGTCTTCTATCGTATAAAGAGTGCATCCTAATTTAGCACAGTATAAAAAATGCCTATCGCTGCCAAGAAATCAGTAAACTATGTAGACGAGCAACTGAGTGCTATATAGAGGTTTTTATTTGTCTTATTTACATAAAACTTAGACATCACTGGTGCTTGCCTGAACATGTTGTTAGAAATGATATTCGAGAATTTGGCCCAAACTAGTTTTCAAGTATTTTAGATATGTTACCGGGCCTATGATACAAGCTGCAGGAGAAATGTTACCTTTAATCAACACAAAGAACCGCTTCGCCCCCTTGACATATCCACGAGCGTTGTTTGACTAGGATGTAGGTATCTGCCAAAAGCTGTAACGTTTGACATATAGTGTAAACAAATTGAGTACTTAATTACGCCGAGAAATTTAATTCGATCAAACGTTGCAGTCGACGAACCAGAAGCTTTAATAGCTTGTACCGTTAGATGCATGCTCCTAATACGATAAAATGTTTCAATTACTATTTAAAATGTAACAAGCATTCATATCACCTTGTTATTGCTTATAAATCACTAGTATCTAAATGGCTAGACACTGGTCACGCACATCTCTGCTTTACCTCAGCCTCTGTCCGACAAAAATACCTCACTTATTTAGCACGAGTAAACAACCGCAGAGTGAAACTCGGATAAGCTTAACAACTTTTGAACATAGGAATATTTGCTCTTGACGAGGGTGGCCACTGGAGAAAGGAAATAATGACATGCTACTTTTGACTATTCTATGAGTTGAAGAAAACAAAATGCGATCCAGATAAGTACGAAACGAGTTACATTCTACTTCTGTTTACGAATATTGGTCAATCTTTACCACATTTGTTTTTCACTCTTGCAAAATGTTTGTCTTGTACATGGATCTAACACCTGTACTCAAAAATTTGTTTTGATTTACAAAAATGCGACAAGACAAAAATCTGGCAAGCACCGGAGGGGGGGGGGGGCGGGGCAAAGAACAAACAGACATAGAATGTCACTTGAACAAACAGTAGTTCTCAGTGCGGGAGTATATTACATGATATAAACAATTCTCCATTCACTCGGTCGAATCTTGAACCACGACTGTTCCTAAATTCAGACATCTATAAATGCTCGCATACATAATAGCTTGAACCTCAGCAACCTGATTAAAATTGGAGCACCAGAGTCCTACATGGAAATCTGACTGACACTGTTACTGTTAATGTTTTGGTGACCTTTGGAATTCCCTGTCAGCACATATGCATTAGCCTATCAGATAAAGCGTTGCATTTCGCCTTCGGGAGAGTTATCGTTAGTAACAAATTATGACTCGGGATATCTGACTTTAATCATATTAAATCTGTAGTAACGTCAACAGAACGACCTTTTAAATAATTGAAACGCTACAAAAAGGATAACGAGAGGTAGCTGCGGAGGAATAAACCACGGTTCTCCTGGACCTGCGTGACTGCAAATTGAATTCTCTGTAATGTGACAAGTGGGATTTATAAGCTTTTAGTTGTGGATGTTTTACGGCACATCAACACTTTGAATATTTTATTGTGCTGAAGCAATTGCAGTAAAAGCGCATGCCCAAGGACATACCATGGTTGTAGGTTCGGTGGTGGGAATCTAACCATCGACATTCTGGTTACGAGTACAACTCGAACACTGAACCACCGCTGCTCTCGGAAAACACAATCTACACGTGCTCCATTCTACGAGTTTTCATTGAACTGCCATAAAATCACAGATTTAAGAACGCCTCATCTCTTTCATGGCAGATACATTTTAGTCTCTATAGTCCTTTAAAAAAAAAACAACTAATGGCTAGCCGGCATTAGGAGCCGACCAGTCGTCCGAGTATATGCATGCATCATTTACGGTTGCAGCACTCAAAACATTGGTGTATTTAAACATACCGTAATTTTGATACCTGAATTTATGTCATAAAATAAAACAAACACATCATAAAATAAAATAAACAATGCGTTAAATAAATTTAAGACATACTTGTTTAGCATAATAAGTCTGTAACCAGCACTTAGAAAAAGAAAGAAAAGAAAAGAAAACGCGTTAAATTGATAATTATGCAGAGGATAAGTAATACTTCTGATGCATGATGACACGACACATCACGTATTTTATATAATAACTATACACATACAAAATTATAAGGTATTGCATAAACCTCATAAATTACTATCTTTAATCAAATACAGGTGTGTTTTCATAGTACACTGAATCAGAAATAGTAAAATTCAGTTTTAATAGCACTATCGACCATTAACTCACTCGGAATCGTCGTAATAAAGTTTAATGCGATTTCTAATACGTTTAAAGGTATAAAGTCAATGAATAAATAAACAATCTCTTATTGTCAATCCCGTCTTTTATTTGGCTGCAAATTAGCAACTTTAACGGTGAACATAACTTTTTAAAAGCTATAGCATTGACCTTAATCTAGAGTAAAGAAGGACTGATGGAGGACACGTACACTTACGTCAAAGCTGCTTTAGGGGTTAACGCCATTTTTCAGCACACGTTAGACCATACATGGCGGCCAGTATTAATGGTGGAGGAAGAACCCGGGAAAACCCCGGTAAGAACCACCGACCCACGAGAAGCTACTGTCAAGCTTTCTCACATACCCACATTGGCTGAACCTGAGACTCGAACCCACTCACAGAGGTGAGATGGCAGTGAACCGTAACGGAGAGCGCTTTAGACCACTCGGCCACTCGGGGGCCCCTACGCCAAAGCTATCGATGTGCCCAGCTTTCGCCAAGGCGGGTTCGACAAGAACGAACATTTATTTTGTATGAAGGAAATTAAATTTCTGTATATGAACATCTTCATCCACCTATTTCACATTATGAATAAAGATTATTAAATCAATTATAACTGACAGCGCGTTTACTAATGCTACAGCTGTAGGGCACTCGCATCCACTCTGATCAAGGTTGTACACGAGAGGTGACTGGCCTTGCATACCGTTTGCCTAAACAACATTTGGTAGTTGTTGTCGATGTTGCTGGCCGTTTTTTTTTCTTCTTCTAACATTTCTAACGAAAATTAGCTAAACCCTTGTACTGAATATATATATATATATATATATATATATATATATATATATATATATATATATATATATATATATATATGCATTGTTGCCTGTACTTTTAGAAGTAAATAGTATTTACATAACAAACTTTTTCAAGTTAAAGTCTTACCTATTCCCCCACCCCCCGAGAAATATTGCTTTTTCTCAGCACATGTATGAATTGGAAGGTCATTCTTTAATCATAAATTGTTATCATAAGACTCGTCATGTTAATAAAGGGCAGCCGCATATATTAAAACTAGGAACGTATTTGAGCATTTGTCGTTTTTTCTGACAAGTATTATCAGTTCAGTGTAAACTTGATGGCATACTCAATGCAATTCTCTCGGTTTCTTTTTTTATTGACATTATTCTGAAAAATTAACGATGAAACTTAAATTACTTCAGCTTCAATCAACTACCATTAGTAACACCCCTTATGAAATAAATTTGATGAAAGGATCATATGCTCGCGCAATGGAAAGGATACAGATGTTTATGTGACACTGAATTTGAAGCATTTTTTTCTTTTGTAATAAATACTATACCATTTTATAAAGCTTAGTTCTTGTAATAGTGTACACTCCTTGTACATACAGACAGTAAAAGAATAATTTAAGTTCACATTACGACCATAACCATTTCAAAATGAGATAGGACTAAATATAATCTATACAGGTGTTTTGCTCCTTCAATACATTCATACACACATACATATTGACACAGAGACGGACGTACATATATTACGAAGTTTGAGCCAGCCATCTAACATTTACTGATGCTTTGGCACATACTAGAACAATTCTGAGCAAGGGTATAATGGACTACTGTACTAATACAGAGTGTTATGATTCCATCTCATCCCAACCCGTCAATAAAAGCAACATTCGAACAGGAAGAAACGAGATTTAAGTCATAAAGTTGCGCAAGCCGATGTCGAATAAATCTTCCACAAATAACGTTCAAAAATTAAAAATGGTTTTTTTTTTTTTTTTTTTGTACATGTACACAACCGTAATGAATATTTGTCATATTCATGGGGGATGGTCTATTGTGTGGGATATCTGTTTTTGAAAACCATTAATAATACATCAAATCTTCTTGTCAGAAATATAGGAGTCTACATGTATAAATTCATTATCGACGGTTAAAAAGCCACCCTCTCCCTCCGCCTACTCTTGCTATCGAATTGCGAGTATTGATCATGGGTCATAATTCAAACACATACATAGTCCCACTCGCAGATAAATTGGGGGTGGGGATAGAGACAGATCATGTTAGCTTACTACTAAGAGTCGTAATATTACAAAGTAGTGTCATCTTCACCTTTAGCCATATACGCACACATTACGAATGCAAATGGTGAAGTTACGTGTTTAATACATCAGGTTTAATCTTGTCGCTTTTGGTGTTTATTCTCCAATTCGCAATTTCGAAAATAAATAATTTCCTTGATTTGGGCATAGACTGGAAAGGTCACGAGATAAACACTTTAAACTCGTAAAAACGCTCATAGTCCTACATGTAAGAGTTCGACGCAGGTATTTAAGTTTTTGGCGTCAGAGTCTTACAGCTTACCTAACGGCGCTGTGTAGCGTGTTTTAATCTCGACTAACATCGTAACGAAAGTCCAATTTTCAGGAATATCTCATACAACTGGCAACTAAAATAACGACGCTTTTCTACAAAGGAAAGTCATAATGTTTTAGTGAGACTCTACTTACTCTGATATATTTTCTCTAATAAATTCAATTTCTCGCAAAAGAAATGGACCAGTTTTCAAGTTTTGTTGGCCTTCATTTCAGTTGGCTGGAAAGCGATAAAAGCCGAAAATGCCGTAACTGGGTTAAGTTGACATAGTTTTCTTTAACGAAAAGACAAAAAATATATTATGCTTCTTTGAACTGTAGGCAACGTTTCGTTTCGTTTAAGAAAGTCATCTTCATCACCTAATACACTGCAATGTTAAATCATATGGTGTTGCCCTTTATAAATTTGACGAATCAATATATGGTTCCAAGAATGACTCTCGAGTTCATAAAACGTGCTTTTTCTGACAGGAAATACATTCAACTTCAACAAATCTTCTGTGCAAAAAGCAAAGTAAAACTAGAGATATAATAATGTGCTCACGTAAATGAACCGACGCCACTCTCGCATCCCATCCTACCCCCAATCAGAGACTTAAGCCTATAGTAAAGGAAAGGATATAACTCGTCTTCTGATGACGACCACATTGTGTAGCAAGTATAACAACAATCGAATCCAAAATGGCAATAGCTCGGAAAACATTTGGGGATGATAAATATTTATCAATACTGGCATTAAAGAAAACAATAATACGTACAAAGTTTCATAACCATCAATAAAAACTGTAAGACAAGTTGTTTTCACGAGATTCTTTCTTACGCTGCATTCGGATGGATGACAGAGGCAAAAGACAATAATTCTAACAAACATTGCAGTACATTGATTAGTCCATATGCTCATTTTTAGATGTTGATCATAATTATAAAAAACCATTGAGATTCACTGTAATATGTAAGACTAGCTGCGATCACAAGGTTATGTTATGTATAGACTGCATTTAGTTGCAGGTCATAAGGCCAATAACTCTTACAAAAACTTAAAAGACACTGTGACATGACGATATACGCAAGTAGTGTAGTGGGGCATCTTAATGTGACTATCTTAATATTTACTAAGTTTATCCATTTAAAAGTGCAGGACCAGTTACGCTAACAAGATTGTTTATACAGAGCATTCAAATGTAATACAAAAAGATCAATACCTCTAACAAAATTTGCGGGAGCAAGGTCATTTGTCAAAATGCTTCAGATGATGACCGTAATATTTACTAAGTTTCACGACAATCCACTGGAAAAGTTGATGATATTTGAGTTCATAAGATTTTGTCATACATGTGAACCAACTGTGCGTCAAAAAGCGCAATAACGTTTATAAAAGTAACAAGTGAATGTAACTTGTGGCTATGCGCATCTTCGGATGATGGCTATATTTACCATGTGTCATGGCAATCCACCAAAAAGTATAGTGGTTGCGCAAACGAAATTATGTCATACATTGCATTCAGCTACAAAAAAGGACAATAGCTATTATGGATATGCGCATCCTCATGTGATCACAATAATATTTAGTTAATTTTATTGCACCCCCACCCCCACACACCCCCACAAAAATCTGGTAATGAACTGTGTGCCATACTGACTGACACGAGAACTCCTAAATACCCACCTCAGAGGCAGAGATATAAATAAATAAAAATATCATTGTTACTTTTAATGCTTATAAAAAAATTGTTCAAACAACAACCGGCTAACTTTTGGGCCTGAAAACTTTTACAATGCGTATATGTAGCTGTTTTTCTCTCCGGAAAGGTGGTTAGAGCGTCCGCCTTGAATGCGGGAGGTCGTGGGTTCGATCCCCGGCCGAGTCATAGCAAAGACTTACAAAAATGGTACATGCAGCTGCCTCAGCATTAAGAGGTTAATATTAGGACTGGTCGGCCTGGTGTCAGGATAATGTGATTGGGTGGGACATCATGCTACATGTTTGCGGCATGATGCTCCAGTGCTAGACATCACTATAAACTGTCAAACTGCAAACATCGTAGCGATATGACTGAAAAATTGTTAAAGCTACGTTAAAAATCCAAATCACACACACACTCTCCGGAAAGGTAATGCTAAGTTCCCGATTGTTATACTCCATAAACCGAAGTTAGGTTGAGACGAGCACCTGTATTGTTTAGCATTATATACAACAGATCCGACTCCTGGTTGTGGATGGCAGATTTCAATTTAATCAGATCAATAATTAACTAAATAAGCAAGATAGTCTGAACAGTACACTGCACGCTTCATTCCGTGACATAGTGCACGCAGTTGAGTGTATAGTAACCAATTGCCTGATAAAGTACACACACCAAATGTATAACGAAGAGTGATGTCGTTGTCCTAATTCTGAAGTGAAATTGAAAGAAAGCGCTTGAAGACTCCGCTATATTTTAGTGTTTGGTTTGGGAAAAAAGAGAAATAAAATAAATAAAATAGCTAAGGGAAAAGAGAAACAACACGTGCATTTTCTTTAGAGCAGAAAGATTCCCGTAATTGTTGAACAGGCGTGAAATTCTGCTTTCTGACGTTGTTAGCAAGAGGAGAAGACACTTTACGTAATTCTTATGTTCTAGTCAACACGGTACATTTTTCACCTACATGCACAGGCCACTATGCTATACCACAAATTACCTCTCTTACGATGTAGGTGGATGGAGGGTCTTCCCAACCAGGAAATTCATTTTATATTTTCAAGGAGAATAGGATTTTACCCAAAAAGATTACCACCCCACCCATCCAATAACGGTTAGTCAAAAGTACTGTTATAGTCTGACTATAAATCCCAATCTGTTTGTACCCTCTACCGATTTCAATAATGAAAACCTTTAATGTGATAAAAAGTGCAAGTAACTTAGTCAATTCGTTCATTGATTTAAAATTTCTAATCTAACACCGTTATCTTCTGCGCGTTTCACGCTAAACGAAAGTTTTCAATATAATAATAGACAGACATGCTCGAGCTCCATTTCCAGTTCCTGGACAAGTTCATTTCTAGCATTAGGGTGTGTGCACGACTACAGATGTACATACATATGTCGCCTGCTTCCGATATTTATAATGTCGATTCAAGCAAAGGAAAAGAATGACAACAACATATTTGTTTTTCACGTGGATTTAACAAGCGGTTTTATTTCTATGTCCATGTTTGCAAAGGCATATAATTCCAAACTCTCAACGTAATGGTAATTTACGGAATTATCCGGCAGTTACCGAACAGGCTGAACTACGTCATTATGTTGTCTGATGGAGAAAAAAACTTGTCCATAGTGTACGCAATATGGCGCCGTGTTAGTATGGAAAGTCCGTTAAGCATGAAAGGTGCAGGGATACCAGTATTAAAGCCATTCTGGTTAAATTCAGTCAGAAATTATAAATCAGTGATTCCTTTGACTTAGTTATGTGCACTTTTTATCACATTAAACGTTTTCAATACTGAAATCGATAGGGGGGTACAAACAAAAACGGGGATGTATAGTCAGCCTTTTTTTTATAGTTAATATCCCATTAGCCGTTATGACTTGAATAAAAGGAGAAATATTAAAACGTGTTCTCACGTGTATGATGATTATAACGAAATTAAAATAATAATAATAATAATAATAATAATAATAATAATAATAAATTGTGTATTTTTTATTTGGGGGAAATTATAGGCTTTCTTAATTTAAAAAATGGTAACAATCTTTTATTGTGCGAAAAAGATTGCAACTTTAGTAATTTCGTAAAGGCACTGTCTACCTTGAACAAAACACTTTCCTATCTTTAGAACTGCAACTTATGCCTATCCCTCTTAGGGCGCTAAGTTCCCATTTCCTCGGCATGATATAGCCAACAATGTGCACTAACTGGCGTTCAATACCTACAAACCTCTTGGAGCCCCAGAGCCACGACGCTGCGGTTCTTTATTCCTCGGCACGTGCTCTTTATTCTCCTCGTATCATTGCTACAAACGTAATAGCCCCGTTTCCTCTATTTGACAGACTTTTAACATTCAATTGAACCAACAAACCGTGTTTCTGTGGTGTATCTTAACACCATGAGGCCCGATTTAGGGAATATCAAGATAAGCTGAAAGAGAATATTCCATCAGGTTTATACAAAACTCACCATGTCGAAACCTCTTTTCTGGCTTGACATTGTTTAATGTAATCTGATCAACACTAGAAATCAACTTTCACTCGATTTCCCAGAGGAGGTTGTACATATCATTAAGTGCTGAGAAGACAACTGAAAGTTTACCTCCCTTTGGATCGTCTGCAACAAAAACTTGGGAGTTGTCTCCCTTGTGCCACGCGCGCTGAGCTATTGATTGACAGGTGCCCGTCCAAAACGATATATGACCTTCATGCGCAATTAAAGTACCTCGCACTGATAGGTTGATTGACAGTCTCTTAGTTGTAAAAAAAGCTATTCGAATTTGCTCCTGTATGCCCCTTCTGCAACTCTTTACTTTTGGTATTTACACCATGACAAGCTATACAGCGTAAACATTAATGCTCTTGAAATCTTACAAGAATGCAAACCTGCTAACTTCTCAACTCACATATCAATCAACTCGTCCCTTTCATGTGAAGCAAACAATCTGCTCATAGCAGGAACAATCAGTATACAACGCAAGAGTAATTCTGCACGACACTATCAACAAATCGTCTATACCTATCAAGTTTTTCTGGGTGATTGCTGATCCATCACGTAAAGGTACAGTGGCTGGGTTTATACTGTGTTTGTTAGGACGGGGTGATGTTGTATTAGTCATATCTGCAGTGCTATCAACATAATGATTTAAACCAGATAAAGGAAATCAGAGAGCGGGCTATCGGCCCAATGAAGACATATTTCAAATAATTAACACGAGGCAGCTCTACTCGCTGGGGCTCTAGAAGGGATATCTCAGTAAAATGTAAAATAAAGCAGTGTCATTGAACAATACCATATTGAGTAAGGCTGAAGGAAAACTCATCATTCAAAATAGTCGCATGATGGCATGTGTGCACGTGCAGGGTTTAACAGCACAACAGTAATTTCTGGCATATTAAAATTTATTTATAAAATTGAGATAATAAATACTTCCAAACATATGTACAAATAAAACATAAAAAGGTAAAGATCTTTAATTTTTTCACATGTATGTGACCTTTCTTTTACTCATACTTGATACTTATGTTTCATATTCAACTATCCCTTCATGGCATAATAAACAGCGTTATGACGTCGCAGGAGACAAACATGTGATGCTCAAGGTATCCAATTAAACTAAAAGCAATATTAACTGCGCTTCTGTGGGAAGAATAATCTTACATCTGTACTCACATGGAAGGAAATTTGCTCAATACTTTTAATGGTATATTCGCAAAATACTCGCAAAGATGGCATATTTTCAGGTCTTTTTAATAAATACTAATGAAGAATATTCTTTTATTTATACCGGGTCATACTAATGTTGTTTTTTTTTTTTGTAAATTAATTTTAAAAAAATATATATATATTGTGAAGTTATTTAGAATGATAGCAGAATTCAACATTACTCACTACGACTTCATAAGTGAATGTCAATGACACTGCCTTAAAAACAAACGCCTTTAAAAGCACGTGGATTGTGGCAGGGCACATTATAAATACTGTCAGAAGTGGGATGGTGGACTTGGCCAAGTAGGTAAAGTCTTGCCTATCAGCAAACATGGGCTTATAAGATGTGTGTTAATATTTATGTACAGAACAGCCCAAAGTACCAAACGAGGTACGATTTCATAAAAACCGCCAATACAGAATACCATATTTGTTGAGGACCAAGGCCAAGTTGGAAGAACAAGACTAACCCGCTTTGTCTTGTAGAATTATGACGATAAAACCATTATTAAAACAAGGGTACTGTAAACGGCACAACATACCCAATGTTTAACAGTCCTCTGTGCAGATAAATGAAATTGTTTTTTGCAGTAACTATTTGTATTTGTTTCTAGCTACTAGGGTGGCCACTGAAGGAATTCAAGGATAACGGACACTCGTTTGCACACACGCAAAACTGATCGCCTTAAGAGGGGGACAGACCATATACATTTTAAAAAATCTATTAATTTACTATGACTAAAGCTATTTTTACAGAAATAAGATACTTAACTAAGTAAATATGATAGTTTTCAAATATTATTATAAATGCATCCTTCATGATATCTGGACTTTAAAAAATTAATACTTGTATTGTGGTAGACACGTCACTGAGTAAAGCAGTGTTGGCTCAGCAATACTGTGTAAACGGCAATATACAAAGTACGTAGCTTTTGCTGCATTCAAAATAAGCTTCTTTGGATCCAATTCAAGGCACTGTCGACAGCTTGCGCATCGGATAAGAATAATGTCTTCCTAATGACCCAGATAAATTTGAGACAAGTGTGAAGCAGTATCAGTCCCTTGCTGGAGTCAAAATCTAACAGGTTAAAATTCTACAGAGGTACATGTACAGATAGTGCGCGTCATACCGGATGAAACCGAAACTTTTTCCGAAGTTAAAACTTTCAACTTCCGCATGAACCCAGCGTTCTTATTTGATATGTGAACCGCGTTAGAGACACAGGGCGACACGAGACCGCATGTTAAACGGATCTAACTATATCAGCGGTCTCAAACTCAAATCACCACGAGGGCCACAGGAGGACTAGTATATTGACTAGTGGGCCGAATCATTGAAGAAAACATATTTGCATTATTAATTCTTTTACAAATTCCGGGTGTCGTTGTGGACCGGAGGAAATAATTCCACGCGCCGCATGTTTGCGAGCCCCCAGAACTATACACTGTTTGATTGCGCTTGAATTTTTTTTTAGGGTAATACGGTAATGCATCATTGTGCATTAAGAGCCCAAAGCATGACCCAGATTGTTAGTTAAGTCAAAAGTGGACGTGTTCTGTTGATATTCTGCCGCTGCTTGCCATGTACAATAATCACAACAATAACACTTCATACAGCTACATACAATCGATCGATGTGCATGGAAGCTCATTAAAACGACCACTTCGCTCAATTTGTTTATTTTTCCTCATTTGGAGATGAAACAATGTCGAAGACACATCGGGGAAATGCTAGGACGGTAATGGAAATCGGGGGAAATGATGCAATTAAAACAAAGTTACTTTTCGTATCATAAACACAAAATGAAAGAAACTATATATACTGACTATCACCCGAAAAAAAAAACCTAACCAAAAACACAATAAAATCTATATTCAAAATGCATATGCACTACAGTAATTTGGGATGTACGTCAAAACACGTGGAGACAATTTGGGATCGTCTTCGTGCTATATAAAGTGATGAACGTTTCTGAGGAAGCTTGCTATATTTCTGTTCGAGTCATCGGTTCATTGTCATAGATTTTAATAAGTCACAATGCCGACTGCAACATAATGAATTCATTCGGATCAGTCAGTACACTGGGTAAATCGGAGAAAACACCAATGCAAACAATGACACACTTAGACATGTCTACCGTATTAAAGAATCGATATTGAATTAATATTTTTACAAAGTGAAAATGAAAAGCGAAGACTGTGCGCTGTTTTGAGATGAAAGAGTTGTTTAGTAAATTACTATTTATATTTTTCTGGATTTTTGCAAGATATCATAAGATATTATTTATTTATAGGCGGTACGATTTAAAACAACAGGCCAACACAAACTTTAATGCGCCTTTTTCAGAGAAAAAAAATAATATTAAGTCCACCACCCTCCATTTTTATATAATTACCAATTCGTGAGAAAGGATAAAGCGTCTCGCGTTCAGGTCCTCATAAAATATGCGCAATTTTTCTGTCAAAGGTTTTCAGCAGACAAAGAATTTGCTCGTTAAAAACGTTGAGGGTGAGGTCAAAGGTCAATGCAAGCTGACGACTGAGCGGTCAGGTACCATCTGCTAATGAATCGGGCAGCCAATCTGTCAACACCTTGATAAAGATAAACCACAAGTCTCACTGGCGCTCTTTAAAGGTTTAAGAACGCTACATTTACAGACAGTACAAAAATATATAACCATGTAATTGTCTACATGCATGTTCTCCCCAACATGAATTACATTTTCTACCCGTATCATTTTCTTTCAGTACAACGGCAAGATTTACAGCACCAAATGATTAACTGGACCAGCTAAATTCAGCGCGGTCAACACTACTATTGCATTAAATTCTGTGAATTGTTTGCAAAGTCGTACGGAATGAGCAATAAAGAAAGAATAGCCGATGAATCAATTTTCCATTCTTAACAAAATGCGTTAATCAAATGACCTCCTGTTGTGTTTCATCTTCAGCTGAGAAAAACATGGACTCCTCTCAGCTTAAGATATAAATAACTATCCTGTAAGCAAAACACCTTTTGGAAATTAAAGTAAAAAATCACTTAACACAGAAGATCTTCATCACACGACTTTCCATTTACATTTCAACACATACAATTTTCATAAAAGCTGTCAAGAGGTTTTCGAAACTCGTACAGCTAGCTGTATTAATAGTTTTATATTCATGCAGGCATATGTGTTTTACTTGTTCAGATTTTGTAGTTTCTATGACAAGTTCAAAGTCGCAAATTCAGTGATCTCATCTTCTTAAAAATAGTCTCAAACTTAATACAGGTATAATTTAACACACTTCTCAGAAACTACAGGTATAAAGCGAATGCCACCTCTCCCATCTCGTCCACTTGGCTGTAATATCCCTTTCACTGCCACCTTTAAGCATCCCGCAAGCTTCTACAGACATCAGATTAGATTAGATGTGTGTGTTTTGTGGCTATTTTTATTTCTTGATGGGATGAGAGCTTCCTCATTGGTCCGTCTTTCTCATATTCGTATATAATAGATTGGATATAACTGCTTGGTTGGTTGTTATGGGTTTAACTCTCAGGCACTTGACTCAGGGAGAAATAAATGGTAGCACCCTTCCCAATAACACAACGTAACGAACTCTCTCAGGTCACAATTTGACCTCCCCATGACTCCTAATTTTTCGATACTATCTGCGCATTTAGTCACTGGTAACTTATACCACCGTAAAGATGATATTCCACACCTTTACCCCATGTACCATTTATGTATTTTACTGATTTTGAAAGGCCACTTTTAATCAGAGTTTATCCATTGCTTCGCGTCTTGTACACTTAAGCACAAGTCTATCACTACACTTCCTGTATGCTCACTTTCGCGACTATTGTGCATTATGTATATAAAAAAGGAATACCTCTTTCAGGATCATTCGGAAAATACAATTTCGTATATTTTTTTTCTCCAACTAATCTGTTTATTTACCATAATATTGTACGTGTATCGTATAGAAACGACTTTACGGAAAGGGCAAAGGTCGTTCCGATTGCATATTTGTTGGGTTACACAGAGGCGTAGCGATTGATACCGATGTTGGAAAAAAAAAAACTGGCTCAGTGAAATAACAAATATCACTAAAGTAACACGATCTAATTGCATTCACGCTGAAGTTGACCGAAAGTGAAGTGATGGACATTCACGTATATTTCAGAATACATATTACTTGAAGTATATGACCATGACTTCTTTAGTAAACAGACTCACGGTCAAGGGGCGTAACAAAATCATCCAAGTTTCTTTGAAGCCCCTCTATCAGATATCTGATTTTCTACCCTGCCTATGTAGGACATTGGATATCTGATATTCTACCCTGCCTATGTAGAACATTGGGTATCTGATTTTCTACCCTGCCTATGTAGGACATTGGATATCTGATATTCTACCCTGCCTATGTAGGGCATTGGATATCTGATTTTCTACCCTGCCTATGTAGGGCATTGGATATCTGATTTTCTACCCTGCCTATGTAGGGCATTGGATATCTGATTTTCTACCCTGCCTATGTGGGGCATTGGATATCTGATTTTCAACCCTGCCCATGTAGGACATTGGATATCTGATTTTCTACCCTGCCTATGTAGGGCATTGGATATCTGATTTTCTACCCTGCCTATGTAGGACATTGGATATCTGATATTCTACCCTGCATATGAAGGACATTGGATATCTGATATTCTACCCTGCCTATGTAGGACACTGGATATCTGATATTCTACCCTGCCTATGTAGCACATTGGATATCTGATATTCTACTCTGCCTATGTAGGGCATTGGATATCTAATATTCTACCCTGCCTATGTAGGACATTGGATATCTGATATTCTACCCTGCCTATTTCGGACAGTGGATATCTGATATTCTACCCTGCCTATGTAGGAGAGTGGAGATGTGACTTTAATCAGATTGTAAACATACTTAATTACATATATTAAGACTAAGTATTAGAGAACATATGAGATAGGTTAACGGATTTTGTTAGTCCTCAATTCTCTCCTTTGCGTATCGAACTGCGCATTTCATTGCATTTTCTTGGGTACTTTGTGTCAAGCATATGGGTCGCTGCCAAACAAATTTAATCTATTGTATTCTAGATTTTTTTAGTTGTTGAGGAAAGTACAAAAACAACCCACATACATTCTTAGTTTCGCTTCAAAGGATCAAACAATTTGGCACAATACGAATTCATCCAGTTCTTTTAGCACAGTTTTATGTCCCTGTGAACAACCGCTCCGGTGGCCTAGTGGTTAGAGCGTCCACCTCGGATGCGGGAGGTCGTGGGTTCGATCCCCGGCCGAGTCATACCAAAGACTTACAAAAATGGTACTGTAATAGCTGCCTCGCTTGGCGCTCAGCATTAAGAGGTTAGTTTTAGGACTGGTCGGCCTGGTGTCAGGACAATGTGACTGGGTGGGACATCGTGCTATATGTCTGCGGCATGATGCCCCCGTGCTGGACATCACTATAAACTGCCACACTGAAGACATCGTAGCAATATGACTGAAAAATTGTTAAAGCTACGTTAAAAATCCAAATCACAATCACAATCACTGTCCCTGTGAACACACATATTGCCTACAAATAGTTTGAGGACACTGCATGCAAGTGGAATCTAAGTAACTTGTCAATTTTAAAGGTGCCTCCCAACAGAATGGACGGTCTTGTAGGTACCACGTTTCCTAGAGTTGTCAGCACATGCGTTAAGATCCTAGTTATACATATTTAGCTCAATTTTTCACACATTGTTGAATGTACACTAATGAAACCTAATATTTCTATTATTCCTGGAAGATGCGTAGCATATCCACCACAGTGACCAAACTACATTTCACACTGCAGAGAATCCGTAATGTTCTTGCATTTAGCTCACTTTTTATGACTCGGTCGTACGTCACTTCCACCTATCTGTACGTTCCGGGTAGGAGATTTGAAATATAAACATACTGATAACTTGGACCACATTTTTCGATGGTTTGTAGTAGATGAAGTTTTTAAGTACCCTTTAGATAAATACATTATTGTTTCATATCTGTACCTACTGAGTCATAATCAGATATATTTGCAAAACCATGACCACTTAAGCGTGAATAGTAGGTAACCGAGACCTGAACTGCATTTGTAATGGGCAGCCTCTTCTAAGATGAATACATCAATCAGGTTTCGAGTATACTCACATTTCATATTCCACTGAATACAGTGGCGTCGCTAGGGGGGTGCGGACCGCACCGGGTGACACCAAAATGAAAAATTGCAAATTTTACAGAGCATACACTGATCGGTCTAGTCGGATTTCAAAGCGGATAACCGATCATAGTTAAATACATGACTAGCAGGCACAGCAGTGGCGTCGCTAGGGGGATGCGGGGGGTGCGGACTGCACCGGTTGACACCATCAGAGGGGGTGACACCAAAATGACATTACTAAGGATTCTGTATGGTCTGTTACGAAAGGAGGACCATGGGGGTGACACCATGAGCTACCGCACTGGGTGACACCAACCCGAGTGACGCCACTGAATGAATATTTTCATTTTGAATTTAAATGTCGACATTTTTTGCGTGTGTGATCTAGAAAATATGTTCATTCACTATTATCACTTACGTTTGAACCCATACATAGAAAGTTGTGGTTAGTAATGGGCCACTTCTTTGGGCTGAAGTGGGTAAGGCAAGTTTCTGGATGTTGTACATGAAGCAGATGAGACAGCATTCTATAGAATATCTCCTGCTAGTTCATTCTTAGCACAGACCTTGAATACCGGCGTAGCGGTACTGGGACAGAACCCATGAAACCAAGCGAGTGGCTTCGTACATGATTATTTTGAGTGTATATATTTAAGCAATACCATCTGCTTCAAGCAACGTCTAGTCTCTTGTAAATTAGAGTTTAGCTAGTTACATAACTCAGATAAATTCCTTATTTTTGTAAAAGATTTTGGCTGCAACAACCACTAACAATCGATCCATTTAAGCTAAAAGAAGAAACAGGAACAACGAACCAAAACACGCCCCAAAACAAATTAGTTTCTTGGCCTGGGTAAAATCAAAAAATAAATCTTTGGCAAGATCAAAAACAGAAATGTGTGTGTGTGTGTGTGTGTGTGTGCAACTGTATTCCTGGTTAACATTAATTTTCACAAATTTATTTATTTGTTGTAACAACAAATCCCTAGTGCCTTATGAACTGAAAGAATGTAAGCAAAGGTGTACTCTGTGATTTCAGTCGCGGCAGCAATCGAAATGACATCACGCAGACACTTATCCACCAGTTCCACAAGGTGCTAAATGCACAGGTAGCTAATCAAACTACTTAAGCTGTCTCTTTGCATCCGACTTGGCAGACTCGAGCAGGCTAATTTTATCAGCTGGCACGAAAAATGTAAAATTACATCTATAAAATATTGCGTATTACATCAACGTACAAGAGGCACAGGATAAACGTCAATAAATAGATGCATTCTTTCAAAAGCATATTATGTCTCGAATTATCTGGACCTACTGGAGCTGATAAATAAACTTTGCTGTCTTACTCGATTATTAAAACATTTTTCGTGCATTATTACATGACGCCATAATATGGTATTTGATAAACCCATCCGGTATTTTTTGACACTACACATGTGCAATATCACCTTATGACGTAACAGATGACGTTCTACCGCTATATAAAGCCGAGGCGTGAGGACACATGCATCAAAATGCACTTATGTCTGCACGGTTTTGTGGTTTATTAAATTCTGCCAAATTAAACCATTTAAACCTTAGAGCACAATATACTGTGATCCTCGTTCTAATACACGACAAAATGTTAAATATAATTTCTCAGCTGTTTTTTTTTCTTCTTCTTCCAAACATTTGTTCTATCATTAAGATTGTAAAGAAAGAAGCTAACCATAGCCTTTCCTAAAGTTCATAAAACCTAACTCAAAACCCATAATCCGATATCTGAGGCAAATGGATTAAAAAGAATTACACAAATAATTCAATTCCTACTTTTAAAAGTTACATATGATTATTTTATTCCTTTGAGATTGGTGACTGAATACTGTAGGTCCATGGTTATTTTTTTTTTTCACCGTTTACATGTCTGCCAACAACTCCATGAAAATTGTACGACGAGATAACTGGTTAATCAGAACAATGGAACACTTTTATTCCTTTGCATGGCATCAATGAAACTAAATTCACGTCTTTAAAATTAGAAATATATAAAACAAATTGAGTTTAGCTCGTGTTAATAAAATCTCACCTCGTTCCGTTGAAAGAACAAACATATGTCCAAATAATGATGCGACACTATGTTTGGGACATCAATGATACATGTAATGTATAACGGATTGAACTATATTTATTCTATTTTTGACAAGTAAATTCTATAATAAGACAGCATTTTATTGAAAATGGGGCATTCAAAAATATTAAGTACTTTCTTCATCTTATGTTGCGACCTACTGTAATTTTCATCTAAATAACTGTTTAGCAGATCAATGAAAATGAAACATACCGAGCCATTAATAATGACGTCATGATAAAATTCCTGCGAAAAAAAGAACTACATGTTTGGAAAGCAATTTCTCTATAGTTAGCCAAATGTTTCCTACACCCAGATCGTGTATTCCGTGGAGAAATAAACATGCTGACAGTGGGCTTTAAAAAACAAACCACGACTTGCTTCGTTCTAAATATCAGAGGAAGCGCAAATAATCTCAGAATCCCAAACACGAGTCCCAATTTGTCCTGAGCTAGCTCACTTGACTGACATCTGCCATAGCAACTGACCAAGAACTCTGGACCAGTATTGCTTTTATTTAAATTTAAAGTGTTGTTGATTACATGTGTTATAAAAACAAAAAAGTCTTAATGTTTCTCGTTTTTGTATATTCATCCGATATTTGACCGCATCTCAGCATCATTTGTCCGACACTAAAAGGCCCAATGCCAGGATGCTATGTGTCAAAGCTGGTCAAATTGTGTTCAGCAGATTAAAAACTTTTTGTCGGATGAATACATTTTTTTTTCAATTATTAGTAAGGCGCTGAAATCTAAGATACTTTCTGTCCGACTTTAATTGGTCAAATTCTGTTACTGAAAACTTTTGTAATTTTATGAACAGCAGCCATATCTGACGGTTGATAACAATCAATTGTATAGAATGTCATCATTTGCATCAACTTTACCGGACTTCGTGCCAAAATGCTTTGTTAACTTTGGTCAAATTCTATTTAGTGCCTTTGTACATGTCGATGACGGGATTTTGCATTCTTGGTTACGGAGTTCGTTTTTTTTTTCTTTCTCATATCATATGGTCATCATTTAAAAAATCGTTAAAGGTGTTTAAGCCATAATGTTTTCTGACACATTTGATCAAATTTTGTTGAGCAGTTTTTCAGAAGTTATTTATTTAAAGGTTTAGCCATTTATAGTAACACAGACCATGTTTAACAGCGGATTGGGAATTGCACTCTATTAAGTTTTATTCAGTGGTTTTTGAGAAGAAAGATTTCATTTCAAGAGTTTTCTATTTTTAACATCGGCGGCCATACTGGAAAGCGGATCAGCATTCTTTTTATTATCGAAAGGTTTATATGTCTGAATGCTTTCTGTAAAATTTTTATAAAATCCTGTTGATTAGTTTTGGAGAAAGACTGGATACGATCATGATTGCGCCCATTTAATATGCAAGTGCAATGCACTGAATGGAATACTGCCCTCTCATTGGTCGACCGACAATAACGTACTGCTCCCAATGAAAACCAGAAAACTAATTTTCAAAAACGAAAGCACACCTGAAAATTCAGATGGGGATAGGTATAGTGTTTAACACACATTAATATATATATATATATATATATATATATATATATATATATATATATATATATATATATATATATATATATATATATTCAATTACATAACCATATCGGGCCCGAGTGGTCGAAAGCGCTCTCCGTTACGGATCACTGCCACCTCACCTCTGTCTGCGAGGGTTCGAGTCTAGGATTCGGCCAATGTGGGTATGTGAGAAAGCTTGCCAGTAGCTTCTCGTGGGTCGGTGATTCTTCCCAGGTTCTTCCTCCACCATTAATACTGGCCGCCATGCATAGCCTATCGTGTTTTGAAAAATGGCGTTAAACCCCACAACAACAACAACATAACCATATATATACGCAGAGTTAAAATGTTGGTATGTCGATAGTCCACTGAAGAATTCAGTATACAAGATTAAATGATGTAATCAAAATATAAATGAGGGGATCAAAGAAATCAAGTTTCTCATATAATATAAATGCAATACTACCCCACCCAAAATGTCAGTCCGAGTTAGTAGTGTGAAAACGATATCTATAATGAAGCGAAAAGTGTGTTAAAAACCAAAAATAACTCTTACACAAAAACCTTAGTTATTTTGCACATTCCTGAAAGGATTACTAATAGGCGATGTTTTGGTAACACAGATTTTTTAGTCTATACTCCATAATAACGAGTTAGGCACGTTACCAGGTGCAGGTGAACATGTTCTATTCTAAGAGAAACGAAGTGATCTGAGCGGTGAACCATCCATCGCATTTACATTTACCATTTCTTGTAAAGTACCATGTCGGCAACATTTATACAAATTTCCAAATTATGGCGGGGGGGGGGGAGGGGTAGAGGTGGGGGTAGGAGACAAGGGGAAAAGGACACAAATTTCCATGCTGGAGAGAACTTTGAGCACAGTGTGTGCATTCTATTACATAACCACTAGAGTACAACAAGTGGCCAAGTGGTCTAAAGCGCTGTCCGTTACGGATCACTGCCATCACACCTCTGTCTGCGTGGGTTCGAGTCTCGGATTCAGCCAATGTGGGTATGTGAGAAAGCTTGCCAGTAGCTTCTCGTGGGTCGGTGGTTATTTCTGGGGTTTTCCCGGGTTCTTCCTCCACCATTAATACTGACCGCCATGTATAGCCTATCGTGTGCTGAAAAATGGCGTTAAATCCTACAAAAACAAACAAACAAACAAACAAAGAGTACAACAAAATAAAATAAATATATTTTTTAAAATAACGTCTGGTCGCACTGTGATAATCATCTAAACAGACAGCTATATTTCCAAGCGTTTGTGGCTAACTGCTTTTTTTTTTTTTTTTAAATGTTTGTTTAAATTTTTGTGTACATAGCTAAAGACATATCCGTGGATAAACGAAGTTATTATTGCTGGTTTTTGTCTGGTTACAGGAGCTGAAGGGAAATTTTGATATACTTGTGAATAACACCACTATGCGGAAAAGGGAAAACACATGGATGACTTAAGTAAAATACTTTATTTTGCAGTCCTAGTTCATATCGTACAGTTCTTAAAATTTTCCTGGTGAATGGTCCGAGCGTGTCTTGTAATTGGCATAATGTAATCTCATTTCGGTTTTCCCCGTGTTGCCAATTAAAAGATCAATGTTTAAAAAAAAAGTAACCGATAAGTTTTGTATGGTTTAATCCACTTTTCTTTCTGGTTCTGACATACTATCATTTTCAAGACTGTATTGATTATCCAGAAAAAGCTATTTTTTAAATCTGGACCCTGCATCCACATAACGCCAAATATTGTTCCTGTTACTACTGCCACGCCCAAATCTTTCTGCAGATGTCAACTCGCACACAAAATAATGCACACGCAGTTAAGTTTGAAATAATCGGAGAGTCTTAATTTCTTTATCCAGAATGCAATCAGTCTTTACATAACTTGCATCTACCATGTTTTATCGGTCTCCAGTGACCGTTCAAAATATGATTTATCAGTCTTTGCATAACTCGCATCTACCATGTTTTATCAGTCTCCAGTATCCACTGAAAATATGATTTATCATGCAGAAAACATAGTCACGCTAAACATAGCAAGACAGTCTTTCAGTGAAAATCCAATGTTGAAACGAACATCCATTTATGAGTAGTGATAACAAGATTTTGATGGACGACGGATAAATACACCTGCCCCTGAGTTCTTTCAGTCTACGTCCAATAGAGCTAAAAACTAAACTAAAAAGAAAAAACTTATTAAAAAAATAATGCACAACTAATGTATATTTATTATAAACGTAGCCTCCTTAGCCAGGGCCCCAGGGGTTGATATCAAACCCACACCAAACTGTTGTCCAGAGCCCAGGAAGAAATGTGCATTTATATTAGTGCTGACGCCGACTCGGAACAATGCAATAGCTCTGCCTGTACGGAAGAAACTAAAATCAGTAGCGACAGAAGCGATTTCGAATCGATTCTTTCACATCTACCCCCAAATCTTGCCGAAAACGCCTGGCTTCCAAAATATATGGCCTATGTGTCAAAATGAGTAAATAAATATCTTTGCATATATATAAGTACAGATGTCTCTTTTATCTGTTCTTCAAAGGCACTCTTCAATTCTGCCGGAGACTTGATTAGAATAGCTTGAATAGCTGGCATGATTAAGTCATCACTGTGGTTAGGTCACAGTGTACACATGAATAAATCAGTAATGAAAGGGCAAGGGTAAATTTAGTTGTCAAACCATGAAGTCACAGTCAAAACATGAGCTCAATATACGTCAATGTGACCGTAAAAATTGATCATGAGGAACTAAATATGTATCAAGAACAGAAATACACATTATTTTTCTTGTCTATAATGCGCACCGGTCAGATCTGATCCAGATCTAATTTTGTATATTCCGCCGGCACAGCATGGTCTGCACTGTTAAATCTCCTTGTAAATTCAAATGAGTAGTGAACACCCCAAACAGCAAGCGCACGATGACATATATATATGTCTATGATTTTGGAATAAGGGTGGACGTTATTCACGGGTATATGCGGTTCGAAAGGTGAATCATTAGCACGAATTTAGTGACATGTATAATATCGAACACGCTCGATGCTCGTGCTTGGTTGACAACGTTCACATTTTATTCTGTCCAGCAGACAATGACTCAGATTAAAACTAGATAAAACTGTACCTTTTTATTTCTATAAGTTAGCTTCGAGTAGGTCACGTTCTACGCAACAAACTAAATAGTGGAAAATTTATGAATAACAGCTTCTGTAAAACTTGATAAAATACTTAAGTGCTTGACAATCACTCCAATAATATATGGCACATTAATGCTTCCATTTTCAAATTATTGGAAAAACAAAATTCCATGCAATACAAGCTGAAATGAGTTGCAGAGCTATCTTCCCGATGTTCTGGTTTCTCCGGTTTTATTAGCCAGCATTTACGACATAACAACGTGCAAGCTGAAAAACCTTGCTGTGCAACCAAGAACACAAAATGGAGCAACAACGTTCTCCTTTAACTGATTTTATAAAATATAAGACACTGATTTGCATTACTTTGATAACTATTATACTGTATTTACAACGAACATGGTCGATCTTGGCTAGACGGCGCATTATGTGAGAATGGATCTGAGTTTATAATTGTTCGTAGTTTAGTGAGTTCTATGTACAAGAGACCATGATAGTGTTATAAATATTTTTTTCAAATCGAAATGTGATATTCGGAACATACTTTACACAACTGTAACATACTGTTAAAAACTCTTTTGCCCAAAAATTTACCTGGCCAAATTGCATTTTACCTGTCAACCTACTTTCTTCGCACATTTTCTACTGCCTGTCGCAAAGGTAATAAAATAGCACTTGTGCGTAAATTAATATCTACAGTGATTGACAGCTATTAAATATATAAAAAATCATCTCAACGAAAGTGTATGGTTGCTAGGTATAAGTGACCTTTCGTAAAAATGTCAAATAATCAACATTCTTCTCATCGGACAACCCGTTCAAATCCCAAATCATACAGAAACATGATTTGCCCACTAAATCTGAAGAAGACAAAAAAAGTTAGTGTGTATTGTTGGCTCTCTTGTCATTTCGGTATTAAGGGTGAGGAAAGGGTCCCAACACCTTCAGGCTGAATGGATCAAAATGGCGATTCAGCATGTTCTATGCACTTGGTAACATATGTAGAACAATTACTACACAAACTAGAATCTTAACACCAACCCATCATTGGAGAGTGACACTGATCCCCTCCTTCTGTAGTCCTACATGTAAGACCTCGACGCTGATATTTATGTTTTGGGCGTCAGAGTCTTACAGCTTAACTAACAGCGCTGTGTAGTGTGTTTTCATGTCGACTAGCATCGTAACGAAAGTCAGATTTTCAGGAATATCTCACACAACTGGCAACTAAAATAACGGCGCTTTTCTACAAAGTAGAGTCATAATGTTTTAGTTAGACTCTACTTACTCTGATGTCTTTTCTTAAATAAATTCAAATTTTCACAAAAGAAATGGAACTGTTTTCAAGTTTCGTTGGCCTACGTTTCAGTTGACTAGAAAGCGATGAAAGCCAGGAATGCCGAAATCGGATTAATTTGAAATATTATTCTTTAACGAAAAGAATAAAAAATATATTATGCCTATTGGAACTGTAAAGCAACGTTTCGTATCGTTCAAGAAACATATCCGCCACATGAACCTACTTAAACCTACTTCGGCATACATCGACTACCATCGCACTGCAACAAATTCAAATGTATGTCAACGGAACATGAAAATGCGTGTCATATTTTCATTCCGCCAGGATAAAGACAGCACAGTAAGTATATTAATTACACATAAATTAGTGGAAGAGTCTCGATATATGCTGCCAAATGTGTGAGATATTCCTGAAACTTTGACTACTCGTTCCGATGTCGTTGACATCGGAACACGCTATACAAGGCCGTTATTTGGATAGTAAGACTAAAACAAACCCAACATGTGCTATGTCTTATATTGTAGGACTGCTCCTTCAGAAGCTCAGCAGAGTAGATACGGTATGGTGCCGTTTGCGCATACCTCCTGAAAGGTGAACCCTGATCGCAATGCATACAGTGCCAGTGTCCGCTGAGAGTGGAATACATTCTTGTCGAGTGTATTAACTTCCACCCAATAAGACAAAAAATTTCTTTTCATAATTCATCGCTACAGAAAATCTTCGACTTTTGAAACAAATATTGATCCTATCTTTTAAGGATTTTATATTTGTTATCAGTATATTTTCCGTGAAATATATATAACCATTTTAATATCTTTACATTTAATTTTTTTCTCTCGCAGGGCTATATGCTTTATGCTTTTTTGAAAGGGTTTATCTTCCTAAAGTGTTCTTTTTAAAATTTTGGTTGCGAGTTTCACATTTACATGTTGGTAACTTAACTTTTAATTGGTGTTATAGCCAGGGGAAAGTGCTGTTCAGTCTATTAATACATACATACATACATACATACATACATACATACATACATACATATCTGTAATGTACCTCACACTATAGATATCATTAATAATAAATACAAATATCATTAATCGGGGCCCCGAGTGGCCGAGTGGTCTAAAGCGCTCTTCGTTACGGATCACTGCCATCTCACCTCTGTCTGCGGCGGTTCGAGTCTAAGATTCAGCCAATGTGGGTATGTGAGAAAGCTTGCCAGTAGCTTCTCGTGGGTCGGTGGTTCTTTCCGGGGTTTTCCTGGGTTCTTCCTCCACCATTAATACTGGCCGCCATGTATAGCCTATCGTGTGCTGAAAAATGGCGTTAAACCCCACAACAACAACAACAACAAATATCATTAATAATCTTTTTGTTATTATCTCTTTAAAGTTGACAATATGCTATGATAAATTATGCAACAAATAAATTCGTCTTTTCAGAATTGTTTGATTGTAAACAAAATACGGTAGTGACAAAGAATAATCACCATATCTAACACTCAGAACGATTCATATGGATGATTTTTTTTAAATGGTGATTACAACTAGAATGAATAATGTCGTCATTTCACACAAAAGTACCTCTCTTATTACAACATCGCACCACTTAACCACCAAATACTATTTGTATAATTTAGATTTGTTAAGCAATTTTCTTTCCTTTATTGTGGTTTCTCTTTCCGCGTTCAAATGGACAATTAAAAAAAACAAAAAAAAAAAACAAAACAACAGAAAGCAAATGCTTTATTGTGTCCTACAATACCCCTTGGTTTGCCATTGGTGATTATTACATAGAGAAAGGCTGATCTCATAATGTATATGAACGATCCATCTTTTAAAAGTATTATTGGTTGATTTTTCCCAGGGAAAAATTAGTACGATTAAATGGGTTTCAAAAGTCATAAAATTTATATCAGTGAAGTCATACATACATACATACATACATACAAACATACATACATACATACATACATACATACATACATACATACGTACATACATACATACATACATACATACATTATGCTGACTACAAAATAAACAAAATCACTGAAAACTGGTTAAAGTTGCTGTTTAAATTATTTGCTAACATAAAAAATGTGGTCAACACTATCGGACAGTACTAAAAACTGGTTAACACTATCGGACAGTACTAACTAAAGGCGAAGAGGGTTATAAAGCAAGTTGCTGATAAGTACATGAAACGCAAAGAAAGATTATATTTAACTACAAAAAAGATATTATAGAAGGCAGCTTAATCAGTTATGAGGATTGTTATATATCGTTGAGAGCTTCAATTTTTGTTAAAATGTTTCAAAAATCCAACATTTCTTGTCACCACTAGGAATCAATTGTATATCCCCACTGCTTTTTGCAAAGAGCAGTCCCTCCCCCTCCCCCCGATCTGAAAGAATAGCTCTGTTGATAGGTAAAAAAAATCAATGGGCGGTGCATTCTCCTCATATAGGAGATTTGCGGGGGGGGGGGGTGTTTTTTTTTTTGCACAGCTGAACTTCGGGTGTGCTGGAATAGACCACAAGAACAAGTATTGTGGGGCATGGTCCAATTAAACAGATCTCGCTGAAAATCAAATACAGAATTTAAATGTACGTATAGTTAAACAGTTTTAATCTCTCATCTGCAGTTGGCAGTCTTCTGTAAAATACTATCTTTATTCAAGTCTAATGCCATCCTGAACCAAACATGACTTTTATCAGAATATTTACAACAAGCTCTAGAAATTTCCTCAAATTACAAGTACTAGTGGTTAAATTAGAAAGCACCATCTGTTTATTTAAAGAAATATTCTCCCGCCACACCTTACAACTTGTTTTTTAAACGTTAGATATCCAACCACGTTTTTCTCAATGCCACAAATAACTTTACACAGGTTGCCAAAGAAGAAGATGAAGAAAAAGAAAATCCACTGAGATCATGCTATTTTCTCCACTTCTATTACATTTCATGTAATTATATATGTTTAAGGACACTCAATGCATGTGGACTTATCATAGGTAAGTATATATCGTTATAATACACTTACAACGTGGTAACAGGGATGATACAAATTTAAATTTGCATCAATTTCAGGAATCGTGAATGGCAACATGAGAAGCGTTCTAATGATAATTGCGGCGCGGGCTTGTCCTAATTTGCTCCCGTCTGTCTCGTTATATCTAACTGATGGGCAATTGGAAAACAACTTTGTTCCTTTGTTAATAAAAAGCACAGGTAGCAAAAAGTGCTGAACAATATGTCAACGGAAACTCTACATAAAAACTGATGAATGCATAATGACATACAATCACCACGTAATGGAGTGTCGGTAGCAAATGTGTCTATTATCTTCGTCTTAAAAAACACATCGTTCCCACGTGGCGATCCATCTTCAAGATACTTTCTTTATACCTGTATTTATCATTACAAGTTTTATGGCCTTGTAATACTCCCACTTTGATCGCTGTTTGTTTTAAGTGAAATAAGTCGTTTTTCTAATGCACGGAAATGTCAAGACTTTGCATTAAATACACACAGATTATATTACTGACAAAATTAATTATCTGATGTTTTTTTTTGTCCAATGCAACTGTTTTGTGGGAAAGTAAAAGTGAATTTGATTCCATTTACAAGATTTTTCTTGTAAATTGTGTTCTGAGAAAAAAATTCTTTATAGAATAGTATAATTTGCGCAGACTCTGCATTACCCATCGCCACGTAAATTACATAAATTTGCTTTCCTGGATGAAAGTTATCAAAGATGGCAGAGTAAATGAGACAGTTGGGGGAGAGATATCATCTCCGAGGCCATTGGTCGTGGGCATAGCCCAAACACCAGAGATGACTCCTGCTCCCTCCCCACGTCTTATTATTTAAACAAAAAAACAAACAAAAAAAGAATTACATGAATCACCTCCGTCCCTTCCTGGTAAAGATTACATTTTTCGTTTTTATTATAGTGCGCACACACACACACACACACACACACACACACATATATATATATATATATATATATATATATATATATATATATATATATATATATATATATATATATACACACACATATATACACACGCATATGAAAGGCATAATTTCTTTATTCTACAGTCCAAATATTACATCTATGCCTCCCAAGTGTTGGTACATGTGAACATACATGATCATTTACGTTGAACACTTTGCAAAGATTTTCTAAGGAACTTTACTTTGCCTGAGGGTCAATGGGAGGTGCATAATTATGAGGGTCAGATCTTCTTGATATTCAGTCCAACAAAATATTTCCCCCTGGGATTTAGAGACTTCTATCCATTCGTAATCATTTTAGCCAAACAAATCAACCGCTGCTGTGAACCGCTCCGGTGGCCTAGTGGTTAGAGCGTCCGCCTCGGATGCGGTAGGATGTGGGTTCGATCACCGGCCGAGTCATACCAAAGACTTACAAAAATGGTACTAACAGCTGCCTCGCTTGGCGTTCAACATTAAGAGGTTAGTGTTAGGGCTGGTCGGCCTGGTGTCAGGATAATGTGACTGGGTGGGACATTATGCTACATGTCTGCAGCATGATGCCCCAGTGCAAGACATCACTATAAACTGCCACACTGCAGACATCGTAGCGATATGACTAATTTTTTTAAAAGCTACGTTAAAAATCAAAGTCACACACACACACACTCAACCGCTGCTGTTGCAAATAGAAACAGTCATACATGTGTCTCGGCTGTTGCCTACACTAAAACAGGCGAGACAAAAATCTAGCTAAAAAATTCACACGAAAAATGAGTAGAATAAAGACAACAGCCAGCATTACACTATGTTCTCATAGACGTGCCTGGCTGCAGGTAAAAGTACACAGCCACGTTCTTAGCAAATAACTGAACTAGAAACATGATCACTCTCTACCCTCGTCTTCTCTGAAGATGAGCTGTTACTATGGACGTTATTGCATGGTATCCAAACTTCCGTGGCTTAAGTTAGCATTTGAAACCATATTCAATAAACCCTAAAAGTAAGTCACAGCAATCCAGTTTTCGTCCATTATAAATATAGTAAAATACGTGCACTATAATAATCCACATACATGTTGCCACATGTATGCTTCCCGGGAACTACCTTAAACTTTTAAGTAAATGCAATACTTGTATCCTCTCTAACAGGGGTGGTGCTTTGTCTACTTTACAAAATGCGGCTGTTTAATTTGAGTATGGCCTTGTGTAATAACAACATGGATTATAAAAATATAAACATATTACTATATCTGACTTTAGCTGGGTGTAAGGTGGAAGAGAAACCAGTACAGTATGGCAACCAGACAAACAATTGCATATTTTTTTTTCTGAGAGAGATCCAGATCACAGTCAACCTACTAATTAATATTATACTTTATTACAGCTAATTTGCTTTCAGCCATGAAATGGTATGCTCCAAAAAAAGACAGCTTTCTTTTAGGTTCCATATGGTTTTCTTAAGCTGTAAAGATTGAGAACATTTCTCAAAACGATTAAAGAAATTCAAGTTCCCTGAATAGAATTTCCTGTATTTCGCATGCGACAGGTGCATGACTCTGTTTTGAAACAAATTAAAAGGTTGCAAAAGACTGTCTGTCAAAACAGTTACAGGAACTACTGTGCACCGGCATATGTAATAGGTTCTTAGATAAATTACAGATGAATTAATGCATTTGGCACACAAAACAATTCTAACTTGGCTACCATCTTGAATTCGTCTGGTTATATTCTGTTAGCAGAGGCAGATGCAGAAGAATTAGTCTGGCTCAGCATTTAAAGTAAATGATGTGCATGGGTCTAAATTGATAGAATAATTACATATGTACATGGGTCTAACTGACATAATAATTACACATGTACACAGGTCAAACTGACATAATAATTACACATGTACATGGGTCTAACTGACATAATAATTACACATGTACACAGGTCAAACTGACATAATAATTACACATGTAAACAGGTCAAACTGGCATAATAATTACACATGTACATGGGTCTAACTGTCATAATAATTAGATATGAACATGGGCAAACTGATGTAATTAGATATGTACATGAGGCAAACTGATGTAATAATTAGATATGTACATGGGCAAACTGATGTAATAATTAGATATGTAAATGGGCAAACTGATCTAATAATTAAATACGTACATGGGCAAACTGATGTAATAATTAGATATGTACACAAGTCAGACTGATATAAAAATTAGGTATGTACATGGGTCAAATTAATAGAAAAATTAGATATGTACATTGGTCAAATTGATAGATTCATTGGACATGTACATGGGTCTAATTGATAGAATAACTAGATATGTACATGGGTCAAAATGATAGAAAATTAGATATATACATGTGTCAAATTGAGAGAATTATTAGATATGTATGTGGGTCTAATTGATAGAATAGTTAGATATATACAGGGGTCTAATTGATATAATAATTAGATATGTACATGAGTCTAGCTGAGAGAATAATTAGATATATACATGGGTCTAACTGATAGAATAATCATATGTGTACATGGGTCTAATTGATAGAATAATTAGATATATACATGGGTCTAATTGATAGAATATTTAAACATGTAAATGGTCTAACTGATGGAATAATGAGATGTGTACATGGGTCTAATTGATAGAATAATTAGATATATACATGGGTCTAACTGATAGAATTATCATGTGTACATGGGTCTAACTGATGGAATAATTAGACGTGTACATGGGTCTAACTGAAAGAATAATTAGATATATACAGGGGTCTAACTGATAAAATAATCATATGTGTGCATGGATCTAACTGATAGAATATTTAAATATGTAAATGGTCTAACTGATGGGATAATTAGATATGTACATGTGTCTAGTTGATAGAATACTTAGATATATACATGGGTCTAACTGATAAAATAATCATGTGTACATGAGTCTGATTGATAGAATATTTAAATATGTAAATGGGTCTAACTGATGCAATAATTAGATGTGTACATAGTCTCACTGATAGAATTATTAGATATATACATGTGTCTAACTGATAGAATAATCATATGTGTATATGGGTCTAATTTGATGGAATAATTAGATGTGTACATGGGTCTAATTGAAAGAATAATTATATGTGCACATGGGTCTAATTGATAGAATATTTAAATATGTAAATGGGTCTCTGACTGACAGAATAGATTATGTAAATGGGTCTCTGACTGACAGAATAGATTATGTACATAGTTCTAATTGATATAATAATAGATATATAACTCATCTTAATTGATATAATATTTAGATATGTACGAAGGTCTAATTTATAAAATAACAGTAGACAACAATCACTTAATGCAGCAAACAGATAAATATTCTTTAGCTTAGGTGAATGGTTAAGAGAGATGGCATATCTTGGAGAAAAAAAATTCTTAAAAAAGCAGGAAGGGGACTAACAACTGTGGTTATCAGAGGTTATTGTCTAACTGAGGTGACATAATGGAGGGTTGCATTCTGTATATATTTTTAAACTTCAGTTTTTTTTTACGAATTGTTTGTAAGAGAGATAGTTTTACTGGCTTGGCTTTTCTCAGCAAGGATTGAAAACTTGATCATAATGAGGATGGAATATGATCTGGAGGAATCTACAATCCCAATGCTAGGCAGCCTCCCCAGTTCAAACCTTGTTTAACTTTTCCATTTGGTCCTAAATATTTATTCTCTCTGTGCATGGAGTATGATACAGCTAGCAATGATGCAGTCTTTTCTCATACTTTTTTTTCTCAAAGAATGAAAAGCAAAATGATGTGTGCATCTGAAATAATGCATCTTAATTTCAAAACAGGAAATGAGGCCATTTTAATGATTTTACTGGTGTGTTTCAATGGCTAAATGATAGTTATACTGAAACTATTAAGTGCAACCAAAAAGTTAGTCATTTTCTGTTAAGGCTTTACAGTATTAAAATATATATATATAATTTGTAAATGGCTAATTCAGTTTTGTTATTTCCTAATTAATATTACACATTTTTTTCAGTCCTTCATGTGCCTTCCAGATATGAATCGGTGACCCACCAATTATTTTAGAATGGTACTATACACTTATGTTATTTTAGCACAGGTAAAACTTGTTATGTATAAGACTATGCAAAGTTTATCACATAATACAGCAGGCTAATTTCTACATTAACGTAAATGAGGCTACCTTGGCTTAATTAGTATTTGAGGATTCACGGTTATTGACTTTTCAAGTCTTTAAAAACTCATTTACCAATCAGTTATTTTCTGATGCTTTGGTGTAGAGAAAGTGATGTATACATTTTACTGAAAGTAAGCAAATATTTTAACTAACTATGTATCTCTTAAGGCTTTACATTATCTTCAGGCCTTACAGCTATCTTTAGGCCTTACACCTATCTTCAGACCTTACACTTTTCTTCAGACATTACACCTATCTCCAGACCTTACACCTAACTTCAGACCTTAGATTTATCTCCAGATCTTACACCTATCTTCAGACCTTACAAATATATTCAGGCCTTACACCTATCTTCAGACCTTACACTTATCTTCAGGCCTTACATATATCTTCAGACCTTACAACTATATTCAGACCTTACAAATATTTCAGGTATTACAACTATCTTCAGGCTTTATAATAAACTTTGAAACCTTAGAACTATCTTCAGGACTTTCAATATTTTCAGGCCTTTATGACTATCTGCAGGCCTTACAATTATCGCCAGGCAGTAAAACTGTACCCAGCTTTTTTCTATATCTAAACATTCTTAAGATGCAGAACAAATGATAGGTTGCATCTGTTTCTGAGCTCTTTGTTTAAAACTGGTATTAACAATGTACCAAGCATTAAGCCCTGTCACTGACCGTTCAGATGTTAACAGAGGAAGCATATAAGTACATATCATATAATAATTTTTGATGCAGAAAACAGTCTTCATGGTTTTAGGGTCTCTCATTTCACATAACCAGAAAAAGTAATAGCTAAAATCCATCTTCATCAGAAAAATCTGAATCACTATTTATTAAAACCTCTCTTGATTAATATATGTAGGAAACCTACAGGTATTACAAATTAAAATCATCCTTTAATTTTGTAAAAAGTGAAGCTGTAGGAGGTGGACAGACAATGATGATTTTGTCTCTAACTGCTTTAAAAAAAGACTGATCATTGTAAATAAATATAAAAGTTTTAACTTTCCTTTTACCAGGTCTTTATTTCCTAATAAGAATACCAAATTAAGTCAGTTGGCAAGTTTTAGTGGCATGGCATACATGAAATGCCGGTCCTTGTCAGGAGACTTCTTCATAAAAGGGACCATTTATAATAAAGAATTTTCCTGTCCCTTGAGTGTCCCATACAGGCAAGTTTAACTTTATCTTTTTAATCAAAGCACAGAAGACAGCCAACTTACCTGATGACTTGGGTGTGAGTTTTTCCCTGTGAGCTGCACATACGGCTAGTAACCTGTACCCAAGGTCAAGGTCAAATCCAGGCTGAGCAGACACCTGACTAACAACCTGTGAAAACAATAAAGATATAACTGGTAAAATAGTGTAAATATTTTTGCTGTACATTTCACTTCTACATAGTCGTTGAACAGTCAAGGTTATATGTAATGATTGTTTGTGCTCACATATTAACATATGACATAAATTAATGTTATGGCAAAGGAAGCTACATTCCTTAGCAGTTTACCCAATCTTCTCTAGGTAGACTTTTTAAGCTGCAACATGACTACGACTCAAGCACACTGACTGCTGAGCAACTATGGCTTTCTACAAAAGTTAGAATTCTCTGAAGCAATCACACTTTGTCCAAATAATATATGCTCCAAGTTTTACATATATTTGCAAGGGCAGAGTGAAATACATATTACATTAAGCAGGTAACTTGTAATTACATTTTCATATGCTTGACATACATTTGATTTCAACAAATAACTCCAGCTATTTGAATAAAAACATATCAGGATCACAATAAAAATCAATCTAGGTCAGGAACTCCATGCATGTGTATAAATCTATTCAGGTTCTGTATTGATAAAAATATAGTGAAACTTCCATAAACTGACAATATTGAAACCAGAAAAATTTCTTACTTTATAGAGGTAACCAGTTTAAAGAGGTTTTCTAAGTATTAAAACTGCTGAGTGAGACGAAAATATGTGCTAACCACCTTCTAGTGTTTAACAATACACATATTATCAAATAGTACAAACCACCTTTTATGAAGTGAAGTTTGGAAATGATAATCATTTCATGATAGAGTGCCCCCCCCCCCCCCTCCGCTGGTGTTCATTCCTTCAAGTCAAAGCTCTCTCATCTGTTTAGCTAGTAGGGCCATCACATGTTTGTACTGGATGAAATGGCACATTGGGCAAGCATTGCCATGGGTGTCCCCCCCCATTTGGAAAAAAACAGCAGCAAACTTTATTTTTAAAGTGTATTAACATTCAAGAAAGCATAGGTATTTTAATGAAGAAATTGTATGTTTATTAAAGTAAAATACAGAATAAATTAATATGATAAGCAAACTCCCAGAACCCCAAATCCCAGAAATGTTGGTTGCCCATAATGATTACCCATTGTGATAGTCCTGGGTTTTGTCTCAGAATTGCCATTTAATGAACCTCTGTGGACATTATTATTCTCTCAACTGTAGTAAATTCCCTTCAATATTAAAATCTACAGATTACCTCTTTTGATGTAAGGATGGGCTACAATTTCTATTCATTTTGCAACAGAGTGACCTCCCCTGCTGATGTTCTTTACTAAAAGTGACAGCATTGTATCAGTCAACAGAGTTGCCATTTCCCTGAAACCTTCAGAACATTGTTAATCACTGCATCAACAGCTAATTCACTCTTGGCCTAAGTAACATCATTGCTCAGCAATTCAGAAGTGTCAGGTTTTTTCCCCAACATATCAATCAGGCCTGCTTTTAACAGCACTGTACTGCAAACAAGCTTTGGTTACAGTGCTAGATATTGATTTGCAGCAGCAGATTGTCTTTTCCACTGTCACTTTCAATTAAGTTCATTTCTCTTTTATAATCTGGTGGTGGTGGTCAGACTGAACTACTAGTATCTTGCTGATAAAGAATGGTTGGAATTCCTCTGGCCTACACAAGCTTTGTCCATTACTTGCCGCAATAAATCAACTGCCTAGAGACATATGCACTTTCTTGTTCTTGTAGGACTAATTTTACTAATTCAGTTCCCATAGTAAACCTAAGCAAACACCATGATAATAATGATTCAATAATAAATTTCTGAGTGCTCACGTTCAAACCAACATTTATAAGTAGAGATGCATCCTGGATGACAGCTTTTGTGCAGACAAAGTCACATGAGCCATAGCATTTTCTGACTCTATGTCTGTTTGAAACACGTGTTTTCAATTTTGCAACAAGGAGTCAGGTGCTAATTTCAGTAATGAGTGTTTCAAAGTCAAAGTCTGTTTAAGAAATGGAATTCCATCAATAAAACAATGTCTTTGTTTTATTTTCAGTTATAACTAGGATAAGCCCTCAAAAAGAGTATTTTTACTAGAATCTAACTTTCATTATCAACCAATCCTGGCAAGCCAAACCCATATATACTCTAATTTATGTTCACCCATTTCCAGACTGGTTTCCATTTTTCCATACCATTACTACCGTGAGTCCTGTAAGGAACATCTTATTTCCAATTACATTCCTTGGATTGTAATCTAGGTAATCTCCCTTGCATTAGAACTGATTTTACAGGGAAGCATTCATATGTGATAAATGCGTCATACTGAGAATCATGTTTTAAGTAATTCCTGTAAAGTTGATAATCAGGCAAATAATCATTTCCAAATTTTTAGCATCATTGAAAGCAGTTGGGGGTTAGAAACTTCAAGGTTAGAGGTCTTCTTATATGCAATTAATATCCAGTCCAAACAGGTTTGAGCTAATGGATGTTGATTTCAAGACATATCTGTAGATATGCTGCTCATGTTAAGACAATGTCTGACACATTCTTTGCATTTATCATGAGTTTCATCAGATGTTCCACTCAAGAATAATGTACTTAACATGAAATTAACTCTGAGCCAACCATACTTTATTTGAAATAAAATAAATACACATCTTCATCGGTGACAATTGGGAAAGACTTAAATACTAAAAAGCATACTGGGGATCAAAGGGTCCACCTATGCCCCCACGTGGATCCTGGGCAAAGACTTGGTTGGGGTGGGGGTGGGGGCAAATGTTTAGACTATATTTTGCCTTATAAGTTATTTTTAGTTTTGAATTGAAGCACACTATTCAAATGTCTAATTTCTGGGCTGGGTAATTTGCAATATAGTTTTAATGAATTATTCTATGAACTGGACCACTTATTCAATATGATCTTTGTTTTGAATCGAGTCAAACATTAACAGTTGCACACTCCATCAAATTTTCTTCATGCCTCCTAATTTGTGTGGAATGACAGGAAAAAAAAATTTCTTCAATTTTGTATTGTTTCATATAGACAAGTGGGTCAATGGCTCTTGAAGTGGACCAAATTTCAGTTCCGGGAAATCCCTGCAACAGTAACAAGACCGGTGTTATGGTACTAATAAAGTTTATAAACTGCAGATCACCGATTTCTAACCTGCATTTCAATTCGTTTGTAATATTCCCATTGGAACGTTTTTCTGGAAGAGTTGGCTGAATGCATTTTCTTGCATGTCACAATAGGTGTCTAATGGAGGCAGGCATTACAATGGCTCGGCAGTAAGCAGGGATGTACACATCACCAAAAGGGTGTGGGTTTGAATCCTACCATTCAGCAATCATGGTATGATCTAGTGCAAGGTACTTTAATCCAAATGCCTCAGTAATAAATAACCTGCCTGTGTTGATGTGCCATAAAACAAAAACATCAAGAACACTCATTTGAACCTGAAGACTTGCTGGAAATGCATCAATAAATTGTAGAATCATTTACTAATAACTTATTTGATACTAAAGCTATATTCTTACCATTATTTCATACAAATTATATTAAGAAAACAAGGTTTCTTTCATATAAATTATGTTAAGTAAATAGGGTTACCAATGAATGTCATATTTTGCCTACATTCTATACTGTATATGGTACACACCCTACATACCAAACTCTTAAGATGTCAGTGACTGAGGGTAAACCAAATGAGAGAGGGAACCCCAAAAATCATGAAGTGTAAAAATGACAGTGAGAGAGGAAAAAGGCACAGCTAATGACGGAAGCTCTTTCCTTTGATATAAGTTGTATTCCATAACCTCAGTATGGGTGGGGGGCAGCACCTCAATGGTTACCAGTTAATATAGCTGGGAGCTAGTGAGGGACCCACATATAAAGCTATAAACTTGGTCATAATTTTTCCAATATACCATACAGTGGTCATCTCTGGCAATAGTTAAATCTACATAAAGTTAAGGATGACCACTTGGAAATTTCAAAACTATAAATAGGTGCTTATTTCTGTAGCAATATTTTGATATCCAAACAATGCAAGCCTTCATGAAAAAAATATTTAAGTGATTGTACTGGTTGCTACACAAAACAAGATGCACCTCACTTATATTTTTTAGCTTCGTGCTTTGTTTTGTGTGTGTGTGTGTGATTTGGATTTTAATGCAGCTTTACAAAATTTTCAGTCATACTGCTTTTATGTCTGCAGAGTGTCAGTTTATTGTGATGTCTAGCAGACAAGTAGCATTATGTCCCACCTAGTCACATTATCCTCACATTAAGTCAACCAGTTCTAACACTAACCTCTTAATGCTGAGCACCTAGTGAGGCAGCTGCAAGTACCATTTTTATAAGTCTCTGGTATGACTCTACCAGGGTTTCAACCGCAAACTCCTGCATCCAAGGTGGATGCTCTAACCACTTAGGCCACCGGAGCGGTCACTTTGTTTGAAGTTGCATAAGAAGAAGCTTGTTGCATCTAGAGTTTGAACATTAAATAAAATGCATGCTTGAGAATTGTCATTACTTTTTATGCATGTAAGCAAAATTCCACTGTCTCTTACTTTTGTGCCCAATTAATTCATTATTTGTGAAGCAATTACTAACTACCTATTAATAATGTCAGCTTTCTAAATTGTACACACTTAAAGACCAAAGGCAAAATGAAGATTATTAGACCATTTAAGCTGACACTTACCTCAGTACATACCTCACTATAAAGGACAACTGTCCATAAAGAAAAATTATGAACTCATTATTTCCAACATATTTTACTAAAGTTAACAGTTTTATTTTATTTAAACCCTGATGACTTCTCAGAAAAAAATCAGTTATAATTATTGTTATGAAAACCCTTAGCAATGCAATAACTAACGGTCTATATCACCAAGCATGGAATCTCAAGTACAGCTGTATATTAAAAATAGTACAAAACAAATTGATTCCTACAAAAAAGGGACTCAGATGACACTTATTGGTTATATAGCGTTTACAATAACTGTATCCACCCATATATGCATACCCATCAATGAACAGCACAGACCCAGATCTGCTTTTGTATTAATACTCCAGCTGATCAGGGTCCACCTTTTCAATCAACATATGACTTAAAGTGTGAGTGTAGATCCTGCTCCATCAACAAAAATTACTTGCAGCTGTTTATGCCCTTATGCGGGTAACTACAGTAGAAATCGGTGCTGTTGTGAGTAGCGTTGGACTCCTTAGTTACCGTGTACACAATTCACATTGACTGATGGTTCATAACAGCAATTACAGTAAATATCTGGTCCCCATTCTCCACTTTATTGATCAAAATCATCTGCTGTTTTACAAAACTCTATTCTACAAGTCAGAGCAAGTTTCTGTCAGATTTGTCACTGCACACAATGCAACATTGTTAGTCTCAAGTGATTAATGGTCGCTGATGTATTGAGGAAAATATTAAAATAGCAAACTCACTTGACTTTGTGAAATCCAAACCATAGTATGTGTAACAAAACACAAAGAAGACGAATTAGAGATTCTGTGTAAACATTTATAGGTCACTGTCCTTTGCTAAAGTGTAACAATTCTTTACACAATATTCATTTGTCTCCTCTAGGCCTTTAGAAACAGATTTATACCAAATACAATCCTTTGAATATCTCAGAGGGATTCTTTCAAGATCAGCAGAGAAAATTTTTGAGTGCAAAAGCTGCTGCCAATGATTTCTGTTCAATACAGTAAAATGAAATATTACAGCCACTCTCTCTGTCTGTCTGTCTATATATACATACACACACACACACACACACACACACACACACATATATATATATATTGTAAATTAAAAGAAATCTCAAATAGTCCATATAAACCAGTGACAGTAACAATAAATAATTTGAGCTGCACAAACAAATCACTTGAAAACAACAGATATTGGACGCAATGAATTAACATGAGTCCCTAATTAAGAAATGACACTCTACTGGCAGAAAAGAATTTCTAGGAGTTCAATTAAGATCACTTCTTCCTTTTAACTACTGAGTAAATAAACCATCATTGATATTCTTTAGCAATAACCAAATGTTCAATTTAGCTATTCTGGTGAACATACTGGATGTCAGATTTGCACCATATTTATTTAGGACCAACAAGACATCGTAAGAAGTTTTCTGGTGGAAATCCCATGTTGATAGGACTCGTTTGGGACAAGTAATAATACAAATATTTTTAAAGATTACTATCATGGTGGCCATATTGGATATCATATTGACAACATTTCCAATTAGGACCAACTAAATATAATAAGTCTTTTGGTTAAAGTCGTTGTTGCTGTTGTTGTTGTTGGGTTTAACACCATTTTTCAGTACAAGACAGGCTATACATTATGGCCAGTATAGCTGTTGGAAGAAGAACCCAGTAAAATCCCAGTAAAAACCCTCGACCCATAGAAAGCTACTGGCAAACTTTCTCGAATATTCACATTTGTCCAGCCAGAGACTTGAACCCACATGAACATAGGTGTGATGACACTGATCAGTAAAGGTAAGTGCTTTGCAGGGCCCTGTTTTGGTGAAAGTATAATACATCAATATGACTACTCATCTAAGAGAAGTGGCGATAACAAGATTGTCAAAATGACCATTGTGGCAGTAATTTAGGAAATCTGATTGGCATAGCTAGACATTATTGGAAGTCTTTCAGTGAAAAACCTATGATCATATGATGATTCAGTCCGAAGTAGTAGTGTTAACAAATTCTTCAAGACAACCGCTGTGGTTAACATACTGGATTGCTGAGTAGCACTATCTTCATTTAGGATCCAGATGGCTGCTGTGGCGGATAATACTGGATGTTAAGTGGCCCCATTTTCGGACTAACTAGACATCATAAGAAGTCTTCTGGAGAAAACCTAATGGCAATAGTACTTTTCATTCATTAATAGTAGTGACAAGATTTTCCAGATGATTGGTGTGGCAACCATACTGGATTTATGAGTGGAACCATTTTCACTGAGGACCAACTAAACATAGAAAAAAGTCTTTTAGTGGAAACATCCTGTTGATATGACCATCCATTCAGCAGCAATACTAATACAGTGGAACCCCGCTACAACGCGATGATCGGGGTCCATAAAATCGGATCGCGTTAAAAGCGGGGTCGCGTTAATGCGGGGTTTTACAATATTTAACTTTTTTTCCGAGAACATATACGTGTATACATGTGCAATGATCAAAAGTCGGCTTATCATCAGATGAATATTAACTGGAATGCATTAATTAAGATATATTCAAAATAATCGATGGTTAATATATTTATAGGTTATTACTGTGCATTAAAAACATTTACTAATTTTTATTTGTTTGAACGATAATACAGATTGACCGATAATACCAGACTATCGCTATATCATGAAAAGTGTATCAACACCGTATGCTACCGTGCCGTCGTGGCATGCAGTTCATCCATAATGGATGTAATTTCATTGAAAATCGTACAGATTTAAAATATTCAATAATTTTGTAATAGTCTGAATTCGTCGTGTAAAATATAGGATGAACAAAATATTGAAACCATTTACTTGCCGTCTGATATCGTACGGTCATTGCATGCAGCTATTCCCGGGTCTACATACGGTGTCTGTATTGGATATTATTTACTTTCAACTGTTTGTTGTTTGATCACACCGCCAAGCACAGCACACATGTTGGCGGCTTTCGTCCTTTGATGTTTATTAAATTGTGCGACTCTTGTATCAACCACAGCTTTGTCTGCTGCTTGGCTGTGATTGCAGTTAAATAAGAAGCCCATGTCGGCTATTGTTTGAGCAACGACTGTATACAGATTTCATGGAAGACAATCACAAAGACGATTTACTGGCTTTACTCATGGATCCGTAATAAGTAACACTTCCGATAATGTTTACTTCGGCTTAACAATTCAAAAACCTAATGAAACCAGTTTTCTCTTCTAGAGTAGAATATGGAGCTTCACCACAACCTGTTCAAATTGATAAATTTCAGAAGCCAAGCGTTGTACACACTATTTCTCGTACGTTATATATATCGTATTATTTTAGAATTCATACACGATCACTTCTCCAAAATCACTTAAAGAACCTGGATAAATTGTTAAGTTCCGATCGTTTATTATTAAAAGTCATACGCGAATTCTTCCACCAAATTATAATAAACGTTTTACACACTATTTCTCGTACGTTAAACAAATATTTTCACAGTCCGATAAAAATACACGTAAATGAATTTAAATTTCAGGAACCATGCCACGATCATATTATTTTAAAAGTCACAACTAATCTCATGCCCAAAATGAAGTTAATTTCTTGTTTTGTTTTTTTTACTTTTCTCCAAATTTTTTTTTTCATGTGTGAATGAATATACGAAATTTCGGGAGCCATGCTACGACCGCGTTATATCCGAATTCGCGTTATGGCGGGGCGCGTTATAGCGGGGTTCCACTGTAACTAGATTTTCAAGATAGATGGTGTGGCAGCCATGTTGGATGTCAAATTGGCACCATTTTTGTTTAGGATGCCTAGTGAAACCCCATTTTGATATGGTCATTCATTGATTATTGATGACAAGAATTTCAAGATGGCTGTGTTGGAAGCCATGCCTGATGTACAAGCAGTACCTTTTGTGTTTGTAAAGTTTTGTGGCAATCATTTAAGGAGCTTAGAAGGAGTAGCAATAACACACATGTGCTAATGAATAGACAGATGTCAGATAGCAGACCATTCCCATAAGCTCTCCTGGACCATGACCAGTAGAGCTAAGTCAACAGAATGTTTGGCAACCTGTCTACTATAACAGTGTTATTTATTTCATAATCAAGGCAAAATAACACACAATGAATCCTGTTAACAGAAAACAACTGCATAGCAATCTATCTGTAACAGTCAAACTCCAACTAATATTTTGCTAACTGCATCAAAATGTAATATATAATTCAGAAATGACAGGAAAAAATGCATATTCTATAAATCTTATGATTACTGTTTTTTGTGTTTTTAAGAATTAAAGCTCAAAAAGGTGTAAAGACCTTAGATACATGACAAAATTTAAATCCTTGTTTTTCAAATACAAAGTCCTTACCACTGACTCATTTCTGAAAAAGTGCACATTCTAGGTCACAATTCCAGCAAAGTAAATGAACTGATTCTACAACAGAACAATCCTCCTTTCTCCTGCTGCTTTTAAATTAAATAATAAGTCTGAAGAAGAATTGGTATTTACATGAGAAATGCCAACTGTACTGACAAACTTAGATTCCAAGAGGGAGGCAAAGGGAAATAACTAACAAGTAAACACAGTCACTTTGGAAGGATGAATATTTCTACATATTGTTAAGCAGGATATTTGGCACAAAATGATGCTGCATGCTAAAGGATTCACAATATTTAGATTGGACAAACCTTTACTTTATCATGTGACCCAATCTCTCCTTGGAAGCTATTAGCTGTCTGACTTATTTCTGAGCACTGTAGTTTGTGTCTGCTGCTGTTCCAGGAAGCTTAAGAATGCCAACACTCAAATTAAACAGGAATAAATAGCAGCCCAAATCAGGATAAGCTTCCCTGTTGCATTGTATCTTTGCCTTCTCCCAGACAGAAGCTCTTAATTAGATCATCATGAAGAAAGAGAAGACAAAATTAGATATATGATGCAAATATAAGTGCTTGTTACACAGACAGGAACCATCAAATGCAATAATACAAGGTAGTATAAATATGAACAAGTCAAATTCAGGACCAAGGCAACATGCATGTCTTGCACCTCTGTGGAAAAAGGTTCAATCATTGAGTCATTGGATTAAATCCCAGTGATGGCGCATGCAAAGGTTAGTGACCACCCAGCAGAAGTTGGTGGTTCATCTGGTACTTGGAAGTCATGGTAGCTGAATTGGCAGAATGTCAAATTCATAATCGAACAGTCACAGGTTTGATACCAGCCATAGACAGCCTAGGTTGGCTGCCCTTTTGTTTCCTTTTGGAAGGCAAATAACTCCCATTTTCTTGGCATGACATAACCAATAAAGCTGTTCAAACTAATAAAAACAAACAAAACATTGTTCTGGTACTCTAGTATCCCCCACCTACATGGCCACCTTTAGCTGATGTGCTTTTGAGAGTATGGTTCCATCTCTTTGTAATGCTGGGTCAATAGGGCGATCTGCCTTATAAAAGATGGAACCTTGTACTGAGGGATGTCTGATCAACACTGTCATAATGGCTCATAAAGACACAAATACCCTCAATGGCACATTATGCCCATCCCATGCTTAACAGTCCTCTATGTAGAAGATTGAAATCTATGTGCAAAAACCAATTTTCTTCAGTCAAAGTGACCTTGATCTTTGACCTTTTGACCCCAAGTGAGACTCATTTCTTCCTTATCCTAAGTGCAAGCCATCTACTAAGTTTGGTCCAGATCTGTGACGTAGAACAAATGTTATGGCTTAAAACCATTTTTATGCTTTCTACCAGTGACCTTTGACCTTTTCACCCCAAAATATTATTATTCGCCAAGTGCAAGCTATACACAAAGTCTGGTCCATGCACAAGATGCAAAACTGTTGTTATTGTGCAGAAACCATATTTATTCATTCAGTCAGTAACCTTGACCTTTGGTCCCCAATCAGTAGATTTCTTCCTAATCCGAACTGCAAGTATTCCACAAAGTTTGGTCCAGGCATTTGAGGCATATGATGTAGAACTAGTTATTTGTACAATCCATTTTTATTCTTTCAGTCACAATGACCATAACCTTTTGCCTTCTAGCTCCCAAATCATTAGGCTTCTTCTTTACCACATGCAGATTGTAGAAAAATTGACCCATTGTGTGGAGACCGTTTTTCTTTCTTTAGTAATAATGACCTTGACCTGTAAGCTTTTGACCTCAAAGATAAAGGATTCTTCCTCACATCAAGTGCAGGCCATCCACAATGTTTGGTAACAGTAAAACTGGTGGACAACTTTAGTTAAATGCAGATATTGAATTGGTAACAGACAGATGGATTCCTTCATGCAGGCATATGCATATTCAATTAGATGAAATCGCAATATAATTGGTTCTCATTAACTGCGAACTATAATTAAGTTGAAAGATTCAGTACCAATGATACAGTATTTAAAAAAAGCTTAACTGGACTGATAACCGTATATACATTATAAAAAATACAGTAGTTTTTACTTTACTGAGGTACAGACCACTCATTAATTAGTACAATAAGCAAAAGGTATTAAAGGTTGCTGAACAATTTTTATGGGGAAATCAATAAAATAACTTATATTTTAAAATTTAGCCATTTATTGATGATAATAACAATGATGGAGACCTCTGACAATCATTAATATGATGGACGTGTCAAAACTTGAATTACAAGGTGCACACCTTCTTAAAGCAAAGAGCAATAGCTAAATGTATTGATTCCAGTGCAGAGTTTATCCCTAGAGATTCTCCTGTATCAACATATGCTATGGCCATGTTGCCACTTCAGCTAGTGATACCAGTAGTTTTGCAGTTACCTTATTTACCACAGTATACATATATGACTTTACAAACATGGCTGATTCAAATCTGTTATCATATAATGTTACTCCCTTAACACAGATTTGTCACTGTGTTTTGTGTCAGCACATCTGGATTCTCCCTACACAAATTTGTCATTGCATAATGTGTCAGCAGATATGAATTTCTCCTACACAAATCTGTCACTGTGTTTTGTGTCAGCAGATATGGATTCCCCTAAATAAAGCTGTCTTTGTGTTGTGTGTCAGCAGATCTGGACACCCCCCACAAAGCTGTCATTGTGTTTTGTGTCAGTAGATCTGGATTTCCCAATACAAATCTGTCAATGTGTTTTGTGTCAGCTGATCTGGATTCCCCCCTACACAAAGCTGTCATTGTGTTTTGTGTCAGCAGATCTGGCTCTGCCACACTATACACAGATGTGTATTGAACATGGACCAACATGGTCTTCTATCAAAAAAAGCAAAATAACAGTTTTCTGGATTGATTACTAAATGCTTTCGATATGTTGGTGTTCAGTAATCTGCCAATGTAACATGCTTTCTGAACATTTTGGATATGCTTGTTGGTGTTCAATAATCTGCCCAAATAACATGCTTTCTGAATGTTTTGGATATGCTTGTTTGTGTTCAATAGTCTACCCATATAACATGCTTTCTGAATATTTTGGATATGCTTGTTGGTGTTTAATAATCTGCCCAAATAACATGCTTTCTGAATGTTTTGGATATGCTTATTGGTGTTCAATAATCTGTCCATAAAACATGCTTTCTGAATGTTTTGGATATGCTTGTTCGTGTTCAATAACCTACCTATATAACATGCTTTCTGAATGTTTTGGATATGCTTGTTGGTGTTCAATAACCTGCCTGACAGTTTGCTGATAAATGCTTTGAACATGCTGGTGCTCAACAACCTGCCCAGATAACTAGCTACCTAAATGTACTGTAAATACTCTTGTTTAACAAACTCCCCTGACAATCAGCTATCTATGGTGCAACTGGTGGTAAATACTCTAATGTCGTCAGCGTTTTGTTATAATTATGTATATGAGCAATTCTTCGAAGGAGAAAGCACAATATACATGAATAACAGCAGCTATTCAGTCTGTTAGCAAATCAACAACTTGAAACAGCTAAACTTGGTGGTACTACATAACATTTCTTAAAGTGTACAAGTAAACTAATGACTGCATCCATGCTGAACCACAAGGGGTATTCCAGTTGCACTGCATAAGCTATGACTGATGTTATTGATCTCACTACCTACTGGGTCAACCCCTGCAATTAGATATTACTCTCTGAAATAGACACATTTTTTGTGCTCTTTCAGCTAATGTATGCAATGTCAGCTAGTGTATGCTTTGTCAGCTAGTGTATGTTCTGTCAGCTAGTAGTGTATTCTTTGTTAGCTAGTGTATGCTCTGTCAGCTAGAGTATGTTCTGTCAGCTAGTGTATGTTCTGTCAGCAAGAGTATGTTCTGTCAGCTAGTGTATTCTTTGTAAGCTAGTGTATTCTTTGTAAGCTAGTGTATGTTCTATCAGAATTTTTTACTTGCTTAAAGTACAACCTAAATTCGAGAGCGTGAAAGGCTGCTTTTCAGGACATATTCAGTTAGCATGTGTGTGTGTGATTAGGATTTTTAACGTAGCTTTTAATAATTTTTCAGTCCTATCGCTACAATGTCCAGTGTGGCAGATTATAGTGATGTCTAGCACTGGGGCATCATGCCACAGACATGTAGCATGTAGAATGTCCCACCCAGTCACATTATCCTGACACCAGGCCAACCAGTCCTAACACCAACCTCTTGATGCTGAATGCCAAGCGAGGCAGCTGTTAGTACCATTTTTGTAAGTCTTTGGTATGACTCATCCAGGTTCAAACCCACGAACTCCCGCATCTGAGGTGGACACTCTAACCACTAGGCCATTGGAGTGGTCCTATTCAGTTAGCACCAGTTGCAAGTAATTATAAACTGTGATCAGTCTGTGTTCTCAATCTGATTCAAATCAGATTAACTAACCTATGTGAAGATCTTACAGCGACCACTTAGGGGTCATGTTCTGGCGACCTTTGAATTAGCCAGTGTAAAGTATAGCTTTCTGAAATTGGAAAGGTAATTAAATCATTCAGCAATAAATTGATGCTCTTCAGCCATACTGCTCAGTCTCCCAAACATGAAGATGCAAGACTTCTTCTGATTGGCTGATAAAATTAGCGATTATGGTAATAACATAGGTCACCAGAATATGACCCTTAAACAGATGATTTCAGATCTTCATGTTATACAGTGCAGATCTGATTTTAATCAGATTGTCTGTGCTCTCCCACTGGTATTTGTTAGTAATTAACAGTGAAAGTGAAACTCCTGTATGAGCTTGATCAAAACAAATCATAAAGAAACTTAAGGCACATGGCAAGGAATTTCAGTGGACAAAGTCATGAATAATCTGAACACTGAATTCTTTTCATTAAAGAAACACTTGTCAGCTCTGAATCAGCACTTGCCCATCAGGCAACTGACGGGGAAAATTCATTGCCATTTTAAGTAGGGTATGTCAATTTAGATATTTTCCAGTACTTTTGTCGGACCTTGTTATATCTCCTTTAAATAATCTTTATATTAAATTTCACAAATATATGGCCGCCATAATAATTTCTGGAAACAAAATGTGCTGGACTTTGGTTGAAGAACACATTTTTTTTTATGATGGAAGAAATGTGATAGAAATGCTTCAAGATTATATAACCAAGTGCATGCAAAAACTCTGATGTGATTCAGATTTCTAGCATTTGATTGACCAACATCAAATAAATGTCTAATGAAACAAAGTGATAGGGTAAGATTTTTGTTATTGTAATCTCAAGGCATCCTTTCTGCTATGGCTGCTTTGATAAAGGAATACATATGGTACTTTCTTTACCATCTAGTGTGCAAGGGCAAACACAGTGGAGCAGGCAGGCAATAACAATGGTTTAAAGTGAAGGGGGAAGGCTGAGGCTAAAATGGCAGAGAAACCAAATCTTGTTAATGAAACACTGATAGGAGAGACTAACAGATTAGAGAGCAATAGCAGACAAACAATGTCTTTGTAAGAGGGGATGTATAACTCACACTACCAGCAGCTCATAAATCAATACAAAGGTGAGGCTCCAAAGGAGTGGATAGATATCCTGCAGGCAAATACATTGTAAAAAGAAGATTTTCAGGCTACAAAGACAGGAGGTTTATAATGCTTGAAGAATCTGCATTAGTCTGGATTAAATTGCTTTCCTTCACAGTTTAATTACAACATTGCACTTTTTTTCCCCCATATCCTAGCTTCATTATATCAGTCTCAAACAGCACCAGTTTTTTTTTTTTTTAAGGGGCCCTCACCGTTACATATCACTACTATCTCACCTCTGTCTGCATAGGTTCGAGTCTCAGGCTCGGCCAATGTGGGCACATGAGAAAGCTTACCAGTAGCTTCCCGTGGGTCAGCGGTTCTTCCAAGGGTTTTCCCGGATTCTTTTTCCATCATCTATACTGGCTACCATGTATGGCATATCTTGTGCTGAAAAATGGCATTAAACCCTACAACAACAACTACTAGGTTATTTTAGAAGTAATTAACTGCTTCCATTTTTAAAAAAAAAATATAAATAAGGATCTTCATTTTGCAAATCTACTATCTGCTCTAGTTTCTGCGGGGAGCAAACTTGAAATATTTTTTGACAATTTTCTCATACGGTTTTTCTCAGACTGATCAATATTGCATTTAAAGAACTTTTTGCCTCTCTGCCTTTTCTTGAATCACCAGCCACAATAAACACTGATGCAAATGAATTGATCAAAATCCTAATTTCTTCCTGTGCTTATACAATAATTCTAAAAACCTGTGGAACATAATGCAACAGCTTAGAAACTGAGCAGCCAAAAAATATTAAAAGATATTGGGTTCTTGGACAACTGATGACAACTATAGAACTCAAAAGACAAACAGAAGTTTTGGGGAACAGTCTGGATAACTGATGATAATAAAATTGAAAAGGATTAAAAATGTTATGAGTTTAACTTTAAGTTGTTGCGTCAAGAAAGTGGACATACAACATCTGCATCTTGGAAATCCTAGAAATTTCCAAACTTAACTAGATAGACTAAGACTATCATTTTTCAATACCATTAGACTGTAATTCAAGATGAGATAGTGAGAGAGAGAGGAGACAGTAGAATAAGAAAAGAATGTACATCCTTTGAACAAGAAAGTTCATCATGACTTACATTAAGCCTCTAATATAATGTCACAAGACACTTTTGTGTTAGAGTTAAGGAAGCACAAAGCATTTTGCCTGGACCAATCGTTCTGGAACAAAAATGAGACCAACATGGAAGAATATTTTCAGTAAATCGCTAAAATTGGGAATTCTTAAGAAGTCTGAGACATTTTTCATTGGAATAGGGGACATATTATAGTATCCTTGAGGAACCTACAAAAATTCCATTCATCTCAGGTATGATCATTTCTACTGTAAGAAATGTTAATTTTCATTCACTTTTCGACATTGCTTTTCTTAATTTTTACCTTTCAAGATGCTTTTCTGTTATTGTTTGTACTGAAAATGCTATACCAGCAACTTAATTGGTTTTACTGATTATAGATGCGTTATCCAGTATTCAATGATTGGAATGTTGAGGCTTGTCCAAGATGAAAACAGAATCTTGAAAGGTGGGTTGAGGCTGTATACACAACTGTCTGGAATACAGCCATTTTAATGTACCCAACTGTCTTGTATATAGCCATTTTGAGATACCCAGCTGTCTTGTATTTAACCATTCTGATGCCCCCAACTATCTTGTATATTGTCATTCTGAGGTTCCTGACCCAGGTAAATATTGCTCCAAAATGACTATATACAAGACAGAAGTTATAGTCTACAGAAGTGCTACCCTGAATTTCTAAGGATGTTTAACAAAGATGTATACAACAAATGCATTATAAATATTAGATTGGCATAACACAAACAGCAAATATGTAATATAATTGTGAACAATACGATTTGGGCAATACCTATTAGGTGATGTGTGATTATTGCACATCTGCACATATAAAAAAACATGCATTTTGTTTTTGTGGAACAGAATTGATTATGGGTTAAATATTATATTAACCAATCTTTCGCTAAAGCAGTAAGTTCAGCAATCAACATCATATGTGGAGTTACCTGGATATTAAATACTACCAAACATGAATGCAGTTAATTCTAAGAAGCAAACAATATTGCCTTTTTTTAAAAAATTATTTTGCATTTTGTCCCCATGTTTGCCGACTTTAATAGTGTTTCCAGACAATGAGTTTTGAGATGCAAAATGTTATTGAATTAAAATTTCATAACATGTGTATTATGCTATAACTTAAATATTTTTGGTGATAGAAAATGCTTTTGTCAAAGACAGTAGACAAACCAATTTTAGTTAGTACATTCAAATATTGTATTTGTGGTGGAGATGATAATGGATGGAGGAGGATGTTGCATGAAAGTGAGAAACTGTTCAAGGTTGTTGTTTGATCTTCAGTGTATTAAAATGAAATGTGTGCCTAACAGAACATGACTTGACGAATATCAAAACCGAGTATTCTTGAAATGGTTTAAAACTATTAAATTTTATATTAACAATTGGCTTTTTCAATAGAACAATAACCAAAACAGATTGATTTAAGCCCATGAAAAATGAATATCATTCCATGTTTATACTTGTTTGTGTTTCCATTTGTTTATGCATCTGTTTATTGATGGATATATTTGTTCATGAAATAATAACAAAGATGGTTGAAATTTCAATGTTGTTTTATTTAAAGAAAAAAGGGAAAAGTCACAACTTCATTCTCATGTTTATTTGATGCAATGGTTTGCATGCCCAGCAGGACGTAATGTATTGGTCCTTACAAAACCAGACCTGTTGTCATACTTTTCTGGGAAGAACACTGCTAGGGGCAATCTTCATGGCAAGGGAATCAAGTGGTGGACATGAAAGTGCACAAGCTTGATGATGTCACATGAAAACAAAGGATATCATTATTATTTTCATTGTCATTGTTATCACTGACATTATGATTACTATCACTGCTGTTCTTATTGCTATTAGTAGTAGCATAATAAGCTTGTAAAATGCTCAGACCACTCCAATAGAGCCCCAGCAAATCAGTTATACAGCCTCTATATAAATGAACTGCTACAAAACATTGTAGGACACTTGGCTATATTAGCATAGATAACACCACTTATTTGCCTTCTATCAATAACCCCCTGATAGTCTATCTGACTACAGCTTGTTAAACACCGAGTATACAGATTATCTCCCTTTAACCACTCATGGGCCTTTATGTAACTAATGCACAGCTCAGCAGCAACCCAAATTCTCTAAATTAATTACCAGCACAAGTGACATGACAAGTGTGCATGTACTGTATATACCAGCATTTGTGACACCTTATGCTAACAATATTCTATTCAGCAGGAAAGATATTAAAAGCCTGTCATTGTCTCCCCCATGTGATCTACAGGAAGAAAAAGAAATGTTGTGGTCAATGTGCCTGAATATGAAACAATCTATCACGTTTAACCAATCTTTATTTAAACATAAATGGTAAGATTTGGTAGGTTAGTGGTAGTTTCACTCCTTATAAATGGATACTTTTTAAAAATTACACTGCAAATCAATTCATTAACTTCCAGCTGTAACATTGACAATGAAAGACAACACAATGTTGTCCATGTGTTGTGTGATCTGTCCTATGTTTCCTGTTAAATAAAAGGGGAAGTAATGGATGAGGGTATAGAACTGTTCTACTGGAATAGTGTGGCCTAGTGGTTAGAGCATCCGCCTTGGAAGCGAAGGTTGTGGGTTCGAACCACGTCCGAGTCATACCAAAGACTTACAAAAATGGTACTAACAGCTGCCTCGCTTGGTGCTCAGCATTAGGATGTTAGTGTTAGGACTGGTTGGCCTGGTGTCAGGATAATGTGACTGGTTGGGATATCATGCTACATGTCTGTGGCATGATGCCCCAGTGCTGGACATCACTATAAACTGTCACTTTGCAGACACTGTAGCACTATAACTGAAAACTTGTTAAAGCTACAATAAAAATCCAAATCACACACACACACACTACTGGAAAAGTCTGGGCCAGTAATACTGACATATTAGGAGTACATACAAGTAGATACATACAGTAGTTCTGGTTTCTAGTGAGACATATCAACTTGTAAACAGGAGGGGTTGAGTTAAGGGCAATTCTTCCCACCCTAATTACCTTATTGATATAAAATAGCATATACTTGGATAAGAGAAACAGAGCTGTTTGTTTTGCCAGTGCTAGCCTCAATAAATTAACTTTATGTATGTTTAGGTCAACCACTTGTTTGGTTGGAGTGAAGCTATTTTGTTAAAAGGCATCTTAAAATAACATATCAATATTGTGATATGCCTTTTATTACAATAACAGTTTACCAAGGATCAGATACAAGGGAAAAGTCAAATGTGTTTCTATTCCTATTTCATAATAACCGCCTTCATTATTTTTGTCCATTCCAATTCTCTTTAGTAAAAGATCATTCAAATTTCATGGAGGAGGGAGCCGAGATTTTACTGCCTATAAGGATACCTTTTTTATCTCGTTATATTGTTATCTATGGTTCTAAATTAAGTACAGCCTGGAAGAAACAACCACTTCTGCAATTTAATTTGCAGGCCAGCCTCAGGAAATAAAATTAATTTGAGACTCTTAATTCTTTTCTGGCTAATACAATTGAAAGGTGAGAAAGGAAAAGTTGATAAAATAGAGGAGTTTGGTTTTCAAATGCAAGTTAAAAATCATCACGAAGACGCAGATCAAAGCTGAACTGACTTAATTTTTTTATCCAGTTCTAATCTCCCTATACAGCTCAATAATTAATCTGTTTTTTAATTAATTGACGAGCAATGTTGGAGCTTCATATGTTTTCCCAATACAATCAAGGCTAATATGTTCATCTGTCAATTAGCTTCACTTATGAAAAGAACATAAAATTCAAGATGCTGATGGATCTGGAATGTCAATTAAGGGACTGATAACTGAACATAATTGAGTAGCTTTAGCATGCATGTATGCTAATTAAAAATAATGTATATTAAGGATACAGTTTCACTTAAATACATGTCTCAATATTACTCATCTGTTATGCTTAACATGGAGGGGGATTTATAATTAAAAACACTTGCACATTTTGTTTGTATTACTGTACTTGATTCAGATTTATCCCTTCAAATAGTTCAGACAATCTACCATTGTTCTTGTAAATGGAGTCCCATGTATGAAAAAGATTTGGGGCAACAAGTCCTTTCAAGACACATATTTAATTTGATTAAAATCAACATCTACGTAGATTATGAAGGCACCAGTAACGGTTCAAGCTCGGTCATCCTTTTAGGAATTCCCAGTCAACTTATTTTTAATAATTTATTGGATAAATCATTGTAGTTCATAATAGGTGGAGTTATTGTTAGAAGCTACATTTTAAATGAAGTTCTCACTTTCATAAATTTGAAAGCTGATTAGTGAATTGAAAGGCAAGAAAAAAGAAACCCTTGGTGTCCAGTCAATTCTCCATTTTGTTAGAGATCTTGATTTTAATCAGGTTGTATGGATATTAAAACATGCAATGAAATCTTTGGAATGTACACTCACTGCACCTTCAAAATATATTTGTATATTTTGATACACATGAAAATAAAATAAAATTATTGAAAAATCTTTTCATCAGACAGAATGTGTCAAGGTCATCTGGATGCATCTGGTACTGATAAGCTTCACTAAATTTACTTTTGGAATAAAGATCACTTCATTAAAATCAAGGTCCCATATTCTCAAAAATTTTGTCAGAGCAAATTCAGCTTAAACTAAAATCCACACAAATTCGCAAATGAAATTCGGTGAGCAAGTAGACATAAGCTGATCCTGACTTTATTCTAATCAAAGTAACAGAACATGACAATTTTCACACACAGAAATTGCAATCTAACAAAATATAGGTCTATTTATAACAAGTAGATCTGACTGTCACCCGTAACCAAATAATTTAACAAAGGTATCAGAATAATTGTTGCATTTTGTCTTAAGAGTTATCATTAGAGACAATACGTTCTGAATTAAAGTGTTCACTATTTTAAATGTGAAAGCTGTATTTTTTTAGTGAATCAATAGGTCACCAGAACATGACCTCTTATTGTTGTTTGTCAGGTCTCCATCATGTTGGAGATCTCGATTTTAAACTGAAGGCAGAACTTATGGTGCAGTTTGATGCTTAAAAGTTTCATGAACATGTGACCTCTTGTTTTACAAGCTTTATATGTGGTAAGTTTTAGTAAAAAAAGAAAGAGTGTCTCTCATTAGCAATGTGTACCATGTTATGGTGTACAAAATTTAGCACAAAATAACACTGACATTGCTGATGCTGTTGCTAAAGTGATATACATGAGCACCAAGTTACAGTGTACAAGATTTGGCATAGAATAATACTGTTGCTGCTGGTGCCATTGTCAAGAGAGTAAGATACAAGTGCACCATGTTACAGTGTACAGTCTTTGCACAGAATAACACTGATACCATGTTACAGTGCATAAGTCTTGGCACAGAATAACACTGATACCATGTTACAGTGTATAAGTCTTGGCACAGAATAACACTGATACCATGTTACAGTGTACAAGTCTTGGCACAGAATAACACTGATGCTGGTGGTGCCATTCTCACAATAGTGAGATACATGTGCACCATATTATGGTGTACAAGACTTGGCATAGAATAACATGGTTCTCACATGGATTATTGCTATGATCTGAATACAGTGTATTATATATAATTGCCATTGATACTTACATGGATTACTCCTATGATCTGACTATTATATATAATTGCCATAGTTCTCACATGGATCATTGCTGTGATCTGAATATTATGTCTTAACTGCAATGGTTCTCACATGGATTATTGCTATGATCTGAACATTATATGTAACTGCAAATTGGTTCTCATATGGATCAATCATTGCTATGATGTATAATAATGACTTTATTTAAAGAGGAAAACACAATTAGCCGAGAACTAATCTACCTTGAGGCCCTCATACAAAGGAATTTATTTATTTTAGCTGCATCTCTGAAGCCACTAGATATATTGGGTTTGGAAGAAGGAAATAGTGGGCATTTCTAATCTCAACTGGAATACTATTCCAGAGCAAACTTCCAGAGTATTGGAAACTTTTTTTAAAAATAATTCCTTATTTGGTTTGAGATCATGGATCACAGGAGTGGAGTATTGCTAGGTAGCCTATACTGGAATAATGATTATAAATATTCAGGAGCACTATTATTGGATATCCTATACATTAATTTGGCTTTTCTCAAATGGATTCAGTATTTAATAGGTAATATATTTAACTTGCCAGCTAAATTTTCCTTGCTTTCTTTCTGGATTGATATGAGCCCAAATGCTCTTTTTTGAAGATGTACCAGCTTTGCTATGTTTTTATCATTTGAATTACCCCATACAGTAGTCTAAATGGGGTTGTATGTAACTGTTTTAAAATAGTTTTCTTTTCCTTTCAGGGAGAAAATTTCTTATCCTACTGAGAAGCCATCAACTTGAATTGACTTTTTGACTGATATGTTTGATATGTTCAGTCCATGATAGATTATTATCTACCTGAATATTATATATGATTGCCACGGTTCTCTATGGTCAGTTTTGTTGTCACTGTCACATTTTACATTTGTCACATATGCAAATTTTGTACGATACAAAAAGCAAAGCTGCATTAAAACCAAAACCATTCCTTTGCAATGCTGAATTCTATAAATTATTAATGGTTGTCAGATAATGATTGTTTAATGTTATAGATTGGGATGGTCACAGTATGCCTTTAGTATCATTAATGAGGAACAAAATCAATTTGCATCATTGTATTCAATAAAGAAGTCTCTATTTATGACTAAAGCTTCATATTAACAACATATCAAACAGACTATGAAAAAAATCTACTATAAGACTTTTCTAGTAACCAAATGGTCAAATCATGAGAAAATGTATTTGCAAAAACAATATATTATCCTTACAGGTGATGGTTCTATTAGTTTCCAAATGGTTCTTCTGATGATTTATTCCAATTGCTCCACCAATGAAGTCACAAGTGGGACATGTTACATAATTTTTTCTGTTTAGAGTCAAAAGTTATGCTTGAGTATATATTAAATGTCACTTATAAGTAACAGAAGGTTTTTTCATTTGTCTATCCACATATCCCTCTTTCCAGCCACCTGTCCATTTGCATACCCTTCCTTTTGCCTACACTTACCTTCTTGCAAATTAATGTAATAGAACTGAAAGGTATCATGGAAAAAAACTTAACATCTACTGTTTTATCTTAGTTTTAATTTAACTTATTATTGTACAACTATCATTCCAACCATTTTAAATTAATTATAACATCTTTTATAAAATCATTTAAAGTTCCCTATCTACTTCAGCTTTGTTATGCAATTTTATTAGCTATACACTAAACTTTATCTAGTGTTTCCTGAAAGCTATTAACATGGGGAAAATGTTGAAAACTAAAAGTGATATGATAATACAATGAAGGACTTTAGATTTGAGCTGATACAAGTATTTATTTACCACTAAAAAACAGCTTATGATCTCTGTAAGTATCACTTTTCTAGGGTTGATAAATCACTGTATCAACCTATTAAAAAGTCACTAAGTTTATAAAGCCATATGTGACAGGTTGAAAAGACAAAATGATAGACAGCCAATAAGTCAGAAAAAGACAGGTATCCAAAATATAAACAATCTAATGTAATTCAGTCTAATAAATCACAGAGATCTGAATACTTGTATGGAATCTAATGGCTGTGTTACCTGGATAAATCAATTTAGTGTATCATTGATTATTTAAATACACATTACCTGCCACAGTATTACAATTCAAGATAATGAAAAATATGCAGATTTGTCTCCCTTAGTCCTTGTTTGGAAATAAACACAATCTCATATTTACTTTACCAAACCTACGTCCTAAATGAGAAAATTGTTATTTTGCAGTTGCTTCATCTAGGTTATACATTCTTGAAACCTTCTGAACAAATAAAGCAAACTCAAAGTTCCAAAAGATTGACAGTCTGTAACTTTAATTAGAAGATAGCCAGATCACCGAATGTTTTGATTTGTCATAAATAGGGTCCATGTAGTAACTCATCAAAGCCAGGAACTTATTTTCATTTTCACTTCCAATGGGGTTAAAGGAGAAAGTTTTCTTGTTTATTCCAAATGAATCCAAGCATGTCAGACCTTCATATCCACAGTTGCTTAGATATCTAAGAGTTGTTTTTTTTATTGGCTGTTAAAATTTCATGAGCAAATGGGTGAAATTTGGATTGGGGGAGCTTATTGGACCGTAACTTTTTCCTACTTACCCCTTTTTATTCCAGATGTCAAATTTACCTAATCTTTGCTGACAGTTTGTCTTGAGTATACTCAGGTCCGCAGATCAAACAAGAGGAAGACTAAATTCTGGACAAAAGCTCTGGTCGTTGCACTGATTTTTGGCTAAAGAAAATCTGGTCTGAAAACTATATTTTTTCAATTGTATTTATTAATGTGTTTAGATATCTACATTATTTGAAGCTGCATTTTTGTTCTTTTATCTAATACCACCAGCCTGTGTCTATCATGAACTGTGATGACACAACTGGCCATGGAAGAAGGCGACTACCTTAAAGACACAAAATTGCATCTATCGACCTAAAAGAGTTTGGAGTGATAACATTTTGAAGCTGTAGGTCTACTCTAAATAAAATATTTGATAGGAGGGAGGGTTCTGGATCAAGTTTTTATTTTTTGCTGAAAAAGTTTAAAGTCAAAGGTGACTTTATTAAGAAAAAAACTCCACAACTTGATTGTACACTCAAACTAAGTTCTGAATGCATAATAATGAGAGAAATAATTTACATGCTTGAGCTTTGAAGGTCAGCTTCTATTGGTAATATTGTTAAAACATATGCAGTTTGTTTTGTGAAAGTTTCACAAATTATACCAAAGGAGCAATATTTGAGTTTGAATGGGATTCAAGATGAGTTGTGTGAATATGGGGCCAGGCCCTGCATATTCATGAAAGTACTGAACTTTAGTGTACACTCAAATTCAATTTTACAGTTTACAAAAAAATAAATAAGTAAATTAAAATACAAGACCTTTCAAGGAGGCAAATTATCATGTTCTTTGTATCCTAAAAAGTCGACAATCTTCAGTCATAAGGCAGTGATACATAACTAAAATATGCATTCTAAAGTGCCTGAAGAAAAAAATCATCTTTATCTGTGTGAATTGATGGAAAAGATCATGGTAATAAAATACAAGGATTTTAAAAATGGAATTTCATAGATAAGATGCATTAAAACTAATTTAAACAAATCTGTTGAATGACAAGATTTGTTTCAACAAAATGTGTTTTGTTGTATTAAAAGTTTTCATGAAAACAGAACTGCCTGGTATAGTACCAATTGAGATGTTTATAAAGTTGTTTCCTGTAATTCAAATTCTCATGAACCATGCACATATTATCCCACATTCAGATTCCAGCTGTGAGAAACTACATCTTCCCAAAGCTGATTAAGAATTTCCTTATTTGTTACACATAATTTATGAAAATATAGAAATAAAGAAATATCCATAATACTGTTATATTCTCCAGGGAGGTACAGTCGTGTAGTGGTAAATGTGCCATACTCACATTCAGTGGGTTGCAGGTCCAAGCACCAATCAGCCCAATCTGGGCCAGATGCATGGTGCATACATCTCTAGACCTATGTACACTGGGTCAGATGCATGGTGTATGCATCTCTAGACCTAGGTACACTGGGTCAGATGCATGGTGTATGCATCTCTAGACCTAGGTACACTGGGCCAGATGCATGGTGTATGCACCTCTAGGCCTAGGCACACTGGGTCAGATGCATGGTGTATGCACCTCTAGGCCTAGGCATTCTGGATCAGATGCATGGTGTATGCATCTCTAGGCCGAGGCATTCTGGGTCAGATGCATGGTGTATGCATCTCTAGGCCTAGGCACACTGGGTCAGATGCATGGTATATGCATCTCTAGGCCTAGGCTCACTGGGTCAGATGCATGGTGTATGCACCTCTTAGAAAGGCTTAGGTACTCGGGGTCAGATGCATTGTGGATGCACTTCTAGGCTTAGGCTTTCCTTGTCAGATGCATGGTGTATGCACCTCTTAGAAAGGCACACTGAAACAGATGCATGGTGTATGCATCTCTAGACCTAGGCATTCTGGGTCAGATGCATGGTGTATGCATCTCTAGGCCTAGGCACACTGGGTCAGATGCATGGTGTATGCACCTCTTAGAAAGGCTTTGGCACTCTGGGTCAGACACATGGTGTATGCATCTCTAGGCCTAGGCACTCTGAGTCAGACACATGGTGTATGCATCTCTAGGCCTAGGCACACTGGGTCAGATGCATCGTGTATGCACCTCTTAGAAAGGCCTAGGCACACTGGGTCGGATGCATGGTGTAAGCATCTCTAGGCCAAGGCACTGAAGTCTTTCATGTGCAAATGTTGCTCAATACCAATCAAGAAATTGATCAATCAACTGAAAACTCTTCCAGGACTATGACATGTATGCAAGCATAAAGTCTTTATGAATTGAATGCCATTCAAAATTAGATTTTTTAATTAAAAAAAGAATCATAATTATACAGATATTGTCACATATTTGGTGTTACTGCCTTGATATATAGAATTTCACCTGGCATACATGATACTTATAAATTACAGTTTATTGCTTCATCTTATATTGTTCATCTTATCTTTTTGAGGATAATTTAAATATAACTGGCCACGTTTATACAATATTTTAAAATAAATAAATATTAAGATGAGGTGAGACCAGGTGAGATGAGATGAGACAAGACAGGACAATAAAAGATAAGATGACAAGTCAATTTCTGTATTATTCATTTTTACAAAAAGAAAACATAAAAAGGTTTGTGAATGTAATATAATAATATAAGAGTATGGTAGATAATTTTGCTTTTGAATTATCTGCTCTCCGCATGTTTGGTTTGGTTTTGTGGGTTTTATTCCATTTTTCAGCACATCATTGGCTCTACATGGCAGCCAGTATATCCGGTGGAGGAAGAACTTAGGGACAACACCAAGGAGAACAACTGGCAAGCTTGCTCACATACCCTTATTGATGCAACTAAGACTGAAAATGAAAAAAGTTAAATATGGGTCACAGTGACCTAATTTTGTGACAAGACTGTAGTATTTGTCAAGTTTCACAATTCTATGTATGCCAGGAAGTACACAGGGTACAAAAACCTATTTGATGATCATGGGCACAAGGCAAAATACTTTTGTGATGTGGGGGTAGTACTTATAATGATGCATCCCCTCACAAAGTTATATGAATCTAGGAATAGCAGTATACAGCCTGAACCTATGCCATTAAATTGTGTACTTTAGGTCACAGTGACCTTATTTTGTTCTAAACATGTGGTACTAATAGAGATGCATACAAAAATCTAGTTGGATGATTTAAGCATGAACAGGGCCTGAAATATAGTTGTTCAACAAAATATAACCAAAGTCACTGAATCATGAAATATGGGTCACTGTGATTACTGACATTATATCAAGATGCAAACTCTCAAGATCCATGATCCAAGTATATAACAGTATGAACAACATCCAAAAACTCTACCAATAAATTCTACAACTACTATGGGTACACTGTTCATCCCCTTAATCCCATCCCCAGGGGAGAGCTGCTACAAAACACACATTAAACTGTGACCTAAGACAAAGAAATGAGGAAGAATAGTTGCAATATGGTCAGGGTGTCTGTATACATATACTTTTTCTGTGCCGATGCCAATGCTGGGGTGGGGTTGTACAGTAAAATAATGAAACGTCTGAAATTTTCAGTTGGTGGGATTCAATTAAGCAGACATGGGCCTGAATGCTTCTGCTGTTATTGCTGAAGTAATCAGAGTACACGTGTAATTGGATTATAGTCTGGAAGACTGGTCTTAGTCAACCAACAGATTATGCGTATGGCCTTAACCCTCCACTCCCCATCAACCATAACCATTCACCATCCACATCCTGTGAGTTTCTGGACCAGTTAATAATTATAGTTTAGTTTCCTTAATCAAACATAAATTTTATAATTAAAACTAAAATGTTTAATCACATTTTATAAATAATTCACGTTCATAATGTCATATTAGAGCAAATGAAATTGGATTAACAAGATAGACTATACGAAGGCATTACAAAAAAATTCAAAGTAATTACATGAGAACAAAATATTTTCAAGCAGAAGCAAACAAAATTAATTTGGGTGGAAGGATGATGCATATCTACAACTTTGCAAGCCAAACACTGAGAATCTGGTTTTCAGATGCTGACAATTGGACTAATATGCAGGAAAACTGTTTCCAAATTAATTTCACTCATAATTGTCTCAAATAATATTATCATATATCATAAACGTTGGAAACTGCAAATTGGTTTGTTCTAATAAATTCATCTCCTTTTCTTTTTGATTTTTAAATAACTCAGTCTCTGGTTAGTTTGATTCTGAAAAAAACTTTTTTCTCCAAAGTTAATTTTTTTAATACACAAATTTAATATTAACCAAACAGATACCCTAATAAGTCTACTGGCGCCTATCCCATGTTGATATAGCTATTCCTTTGGGAGGAGAAGAAATAATGTTTTCAAGATGGTGACAATTGTGTACATACTGAGTGTCAATTTGCATCATTTTCATTTCAGACAAACCAGATATCATAAGAGATGAGACAAAAAGCCCGTTTCAAAATAACATTCCATTTAAGAGTAGCAATAACAAGATTTTCAAGATGGCTACAATGGTGGTTATATTAAACATAAGACCATACCATTTTAATTTTGGACCAACATGTCATAACAAGAAGTGTTCCAGTGAAAACCCCATGTAATATATCATTCTGTTTTGAAGGAGTAATAATAACAATTTTTCCAAGATTTCTGCCATGGTGGCAATATTGAATATCAGGTTCATGCAATTTCCATTTAGGATCAACTAGACATTGTAAGAAGTCTTTTGTTGAATTTAGCACACCATGTTGATATGACTAATCAATATAGGACAAGTAACCATAACAGATTTTCAGGATGGCCACTGTGGTGACCTTATTTGAGGTCTGACTGGCACCATTTTCATTTATTACCAGCTTAAAATAAAAGAAGTTTTTCAGTGAAAAACCCATGCTGACATGACCATTCATTCAGAAGAAATAGTGACAAGAAGATTCTACAGATCCCTGAGGTAAGCATACTGGATGCGTGAGCAGTACCATTTTCATTTAGGACCAACTAGACAAGACAAGAAGTCTCATGGTTGAAACCCCATGTCAATATGACTGTAACTTTACATTATAAAAAGTCTTTCAGTGAAAACCCCATGTTACTATGACTTTCCATTCCAGAAGAGTACTAGTTGAAGTGGTATGTCAAATCATGTTGATGTTTTAGTGTCTGCTTGAAACTTTATGAAAAATGGCTGCAAAATGTTGGAGTTAAGATGATCTTCATTAATTTTTGGCAGCTAGCAAGGTAATGGAAATCAAGCATAAAGTTATGGTGACTTTAATTTTTGACAGTGAGCAAGGTAATGAACATAAAACATAAATATCTGACAAGCTTTCCAGTGCAACTGTATGTCACATGATGCCTCAACGTTTGCAAGCCATAGGTATTTGCCTGACATATAGACATACATTAATTGATCTATTGAAACTGTCAATCTATTACTACTTATAAACAATCACAGTGGGCAGCTGACCAATTACAGTGCATGCCAGATGACACTTTTATTCACTTACCTTTGTACTACCCCTTATTTGGACTTTATAAGTGCTTGACTTAAAAGAGACTTGTAGGTTAGATATAAGTTACTTGCATGTATTTTACATACGTAATGAATATTTGTATAATTACAGTATAAGTGAGAAAAAAATTCCTTCACGCTTGACTTATATTTCATGCATAAGTGACAATACAAGTCAGGTCATATAAGACTTCATCAATAGAGTATGAGTGAACTGTAAATTCATGGTTACTGTCATTTTCTAACCAAAAGTACATTGCAAAAACAATTTTAAGTCCAAGGTTTGCTGCAAAAAACTAATTTCAGTAAAGGTCCTACTATGACTTTTTACTCCACAATTCACAACTTCCTATCAGATTTATCAATTTGACTAAGTCACATTAAAAACAATTTTTAAAAGAAAACATTTCAACAAACATTTTAAGATAAAAAAACTCAAATAACGTTGAAATAAAACTTTGTTGGATGTGTATCAAAGCTAGAGTCGTTGTTGTTGTGGGGTTTAACACCATTTTTCAGCACAAGATAGGCTATACATGGCAGGCAGTTTAACTGGTGAAGGAAGAACCCTGGAAAAAAACCGGAAGAACCACTGACCCATGAAAACTACTGGCATGCTTTCTCATGTACCTACATTGGCCGAGCCTGAGACTCGAACCCATGCAGACATAAAGTGAGATGGCAGTGATCCGGAATTTCCGGGGTTTTCCCCGAGTTCTTCCTCCACCATTAATACTGGCCACCATGTATAGCCTATCTTGTGATGAAAAATGGTGTTAAACCCTACAACAACAACAACAACAAGTCATGAAGTATACATAAATATCCTAGGATTTGCATTCTGAACTACCAAATTTTAAACAGTCTTCATTTACCAGCTCAAGTAGAATTGCCATCAGATTCTGAAAGAGAACTACACTGCCACTAGCGAGTAGAAAATCTGCTTTCAATTTCAGTTGAACGGACTACTTGATGATGTTGGACTCTGCTCAAAATGAATGTACAAATGAAAATTTTATTTTTTACTCGGGGAAACAATTATGTTTATGGTTGTCACTTTGTTTTATTTCTGCTAAAAGTTTGACATTGATCAAACTGTTTCAAATGTGGTGACCCCAAGCAGCAGGCTAATGTGTTGGAATCATTTAAAAATAACCTTGTGATTTAAATACAAGTGCATGACATTTTTCATAAGGTCAGAACTTCCTGTCAACCATTTACATGAATATGTTCTATAAAACTACAACTTGTATTTATGCAAGGACACTATTTTCCTGTCAAGCTGGGAGAAAGAAAGAGAGAGGGATGTGTGTGTAGCAGTAATTTCAAAGCCCATATTCATTGAATTTGATGGGAATTTGTTTTTATCTCACATACAAGTGTAGTAAGTGAGTAATCTACATTTCGCTTATAAGTGAAAAAATATTTCATTTATAATTGAAATGCCTAATTACATATGTACATGTACACATAAAATCCTAATCATTCACCTATTTGTCACGTATTAAGTGATCTATAAGTGAATAGTCACTTACAAAGCCCTTTATAAGCAATGAATACAGGTGACCTCTTAGCCACTATAGCATTTTATCTGTAATGGGGTTGTTTGTCCAAGTCCCCACTAACTGAACTCTGACACCTGGAGCCGATATAACATGTACAACAATACATCTTGCTACAACTTTTCTATTATTTTCCTGCTTTTGTTAAACTTTTCAGCAGTGACTAAGCAGTGATGTTACCATGAATTCTATTAAACTCTGGAAAACAACTGGGTTTGATCTGTCTACACATATTACAAAGGATAACAGTGAAGAGATACAATTTATAAAATGTCTTTTGATGGGTCAACTGGCTGAAAAAATTTATAAAATATCTTTTGATGGGTCAACTGGCTGACCATTTTAACCTTGTGATCTGCAGATCAATATCCCTAATAGTGTACATGACATGTTAAATACACTAAAGGTTAATAAATACAGAGCTGTGAAATGTTTGGTGCCAGTCACAAACTAGTCACTTAATCTGTGCAAGTCACTGTGCATATTACTGTATATGGAATCAGGTCACAATTAATAGTTCCGGTTCAGTACCCACGAATGTAGTCACAGTCTATTTTTAGAGCATTTTTTCCTGTCTCCTTTTGTTGGTGATACAAGAGTTAGATTTAAGCACTCTTGGTATGGATTTAAAGGCAATTGTTTATTCTTTAGAATATGAGCTTATGGTGTGTGTTTTTCGGTGACAGTGTATAGTGAGTATTAAGGTCTTGGTGATGATCCAGAATTGAAATCTTGTTCCACTGCATGTTAGTTTGTTTACAGTCCTGCCTTTCAAAAAAATGCAGGTGAACCTTTGATAAGAACTTTGTGAAGTCATCTTTGAAGGTTTTAGATTAACATATTTTTTGCATTGTCACACAGTGAAAAGTTCAGTACTGAGAAACAAATGTAGAGAACATATAGTAAAATCAATTGCGTTCTATATCCTGTCAGTGAAGTATAAGAGTAAATTTTAAATTAGTATAACATCTTTATTATTAATGATTGACACATGAAATTTTAATGTTATGTATATTGACTTTGAATATATAAGAATGCAATTACAAATTAAAAATTAATTTTTATTTTAAATAAAATTTAAATTTCCCCCCAAAATGCATATATATAATATTTACTGGGAATGATATTAAAAGATATCAGCATGTATATATTCCTACACTATATACAAGCTCCAGTGATGGATATTTGTCAAATTTTGTCAGAGAAAATATCTTTGTACGTCAAAATGAGATCTTCATTTAAAATAGAAGAAGACAAAATTCTATTTTATTATTGTGCCTTTAGGTCATTCATTTATTAGGGGTCCAAACAGTTAATTTATGTGTTTATGATGGGGTGACTTCCTGATTAACACATATCTGCTTGTATATCTTTCAGTAATTGTTTATAAACATAGTTATAAGGTATTTAGTGAGAGGACAGAGATGACAACTTTATACTAGAACCTACTCAAGTTCTCTACTAAATCATTTTAAACTGTCAGAGAATGAAATACAAGTCAAAGGGATAAAATATGCTTTACCTAGGTATATTTACCCTTGGATGTAAGAAAACAGCAAAATGACGTAAGTTGAACACAAAATGCATCCCATTTTATTGTTCAGTTTGGTTAAGATATTGATTGGTGCAGTGCAGCATTGTGGCCTATATGATGTTATAGGAATTCTAATGATCCATTTGGCTTTATGCATTATTAATTACTAATATGTTTTAACTGGCACTTTAACGATTACATAAGAAATATTCAAACATTATTTGAATTTATCTTTGTACAACTGACCTTAATATGGTTACATATCACACTTGAACAAATATCCATATATTTTAGAATGTTTGGGATCAAAAGTTGACACTCAGTACATCATATAGGCAGACATTGTACCTATAGTGAATCTGTAAGACAAAGTTCTGGCTGTGTGCACTTCAAATATCCCAAAATGTTATTTTCATCATGAATATGCTTATGTATGGTAACATATTTCAATTTAGTACTTTGACAGAGTGCAGTATTGTAGAATCAGCTGATATCTGATTCCACTGAATCATTGAGCTAATAATAACTGGTAACCAACACTCTTAAAAATACACTAAAAATGTTCACAAAGATCATTTGAATTATGTTTGCACATGTGATTTTTAATAAGTACATTGTCTCACATATGCAAATGCCTTGTTTACAAGTTGTGGGGATCAGAATTTCACATTCAGTTGATGATATTAGGTATCTATTGGTACCTATAGTTGATCCATGGCCACATTTGGCTGTGTTCACTTGCAATATCCAAAATTATTATTTTCCTCATGAATAAGATTGCTAATAGTAATATATTTTAATTTAGTACATTGTCACTTGACTTTCCTGTATAGTGGTATGTACTAATGTTTGCACTAATGATCAAACCTCACCGTTCCAACATTGCCTTAAACTTTATGATACATACTCGACCTGATTAGTTATTTAACCTGTAAATGACTAAATATGCTTTTAGAAACCTCATATATATTTAGGGTGCATTTATCACTTTAATACATGCCCATTGCTTCACACTGTTGAGTGTCACTCTGTCAAGTTTACTTTTTTTTCCCATGTTTTCAACCTGAATGTTATTTTGAAATCACCATATCTAACACATTTAAACTTCATTTACCTACATCTTGCTGTTTTCTAGAACTAAGTGAAACATGTTATATCGTTTCAGGTCTAGCCTGGTATCTGGAACAAACTGTTAGAGTTGGATCAGTATGGAGCTCTCCAGTAGTCCAGTGATGATAGCAAGGTTTTATATGGGCATGTGCAGTGTACTCCCATAAGTGACCAAGATTAGTTCCTATCAGCACACTGATATACAGCATCTCAAAGACATGGCTTAAATTTTCACCAGAAAGATTCGCACCATTGTTCAATAAGGTAAAGCATCCCTGAAATTGTATTTTCCTATCACGTTGTTGCCTTTTGTAGTCATCAACATTGAAATGGAATGCATTTTTGCTATTAAGCATGATAGTGGTCCCGTCAAAACTTTAAATTTGAGTGCGCTATTAGTTATAAAAATAACTGCCAAAGTACCTGACATAATAAATGTGGAACATAATACCTGTCATTGTTTCTTTAGTGTGTACATCTATATGCATCTGGACAGGCATATTACAAGTTGCTGCCAAAATCTAGGCATATTGCAATTTGCTGCCAAAATCACTGGTGAGCTATGGTGCTTCACTATCCCCGGGAAAAATGTTTTCAGCTGTACAGACTCAAACTACCATTTGTTTTCAATACCATTCATTAGTCAACTTTGCTGTCTAAAATATGTCAAATTGAATTTTATAAATTGTATGAAAATTAAATATTTCAATAAAATGTAGTTTTTAAAATTTAACTGTTTATTTAAATTTCCATTAAAATTTAATGGATCAACATGTTTAAATTTCAATTTTAGTTTCAGGCAGGCTTTATCATGTACTATAATTAGGTTTTTTGCTGTGTTGAAAAATTCCTATAATTAAGGAAGACACAGCAAATTTAGTTTTGGTTTCTCAAGAACACTTTCACCTCTGTCTGCGTGGGTTCGAGTCTCGGATTCGGCTAATGTGGGTATGTGAGAAAGCTTGCCAGTAGCTTCTCGTGGGTCATTGGTTCTTTCCGGGGTTTTCCTGGATTCTTCCTCCACCATTAATACTGGCCGCCATGTATAGCCTATTGTGTGCTGAAAAATGGCGTTAAACCCTACAACAATAACTCAAGAACACTTGGACCATAACTTGCACACTGTGGAATACCAGCACTACACACTTTCTGTCAGCTGTCACATGTCTGCAAGGAAATTCCAAAAGACTTCATGTATAAAGTTGAGATAGATGTGGCATGCAAATATAAAAGTTTGACTAAAATTGACCATACAAAATTGGGCCTGTCAGGAATCAGGTCACAATTAATAGTTCAAGTTCAATACCCACGAATGTAGTCGCAGTCTATTTTTAGAGCATTTTTTCCTGTCTCCTTTTGGTGTTGATACGAGAGTTAGATTTAGGCATTCTTTGTATGGATTTAAAGGCAATTGTTTATTCTTTAGAATATAAGCTTATGGTATTGTTGTCTGTGTATGTTTCAGCAACAGTGTATAGTAAGTAATAAGGTTGTAGTGATGATCCAGAATTGAAATCTGTGTTCCACTGCATGTTGGTTTGTTTACAGTCCAGCCTTTCAAAAAAATGCAGGTGAAACTTTGACAAGAACTTCACCGTGATTTGTATTGATTGTCACACAGTGGAAAGTTCAGTACTGAGAAACAAATATAGAGAATATTTGGTAAAATTAATTGTGTTCTATGTTCACATACAACCGTTAGTCCCTTTACAAACCATCAACTGTTCTTACATAATTAATCAAGTTTAATTCTAGGAACGGAAGTTAAAGTTGTGACAGTAAGTAACCCTTCTTATGTTACGGAGGAAAAATACAATCACATAATTGTTAGGTATTTTTATTCTGCTGTTGAAAATCAATCCCAGACTTTATTGGGATCTTTACTTTGCTGTTGAAAATCAATCCCAGACTTTATTAGGAATTTTTATTTGGCTGTTGAAAATCAATCAGAGACAATATTAGGCACTTTTATTTGGCTGTAAAGCTCCCTGAAAATATTGGCCAAATTTTCCAAATTTCCAAAACACTGTCACCATCAGTTTTACATCTTATCAGGCCTAGTGGCAAAAGTATCCACCTCGCTTGGCGCTCAGCATTTAGAGGTTGGTGTTAGGACTGGTCGGCCTGGTATCAGGATAATTTGACTGGGTGGGACATCATGCCCCAGTGCTAGACATCACTTTAAACTGCCACACTGCAGACATCGTAGCGATATGACTGGAAAATTGTCAAAGCTACATTAAAAATCTAAATCACACACAGACACACACATCTTATCAGCTAAAGTCAAATCACTGACCACTAAGATGTCAAAATGTTGAGTTTGAGTGAGAATTCTTTGTAATCTTGATGCCTGATGAAAAAAGGTTTCGAACCAGCCATTTTGTTCTGTTTCCTACATCCTGCTGTATACAGTGAATGGCTGGATACTAGCACTTCACCAATTCACCAATTCTTAGATAACGTATAATGTGAGCAGCCTGTTAGCGTAAAATTCTTATTCAGATTTTGATAGCACATAAAATGTTATAGTCATAGACCGTTCTTATGGCAAAATTAAAAGTAAAAATAATATATTCACTTTAAAGTCAGGTCCAACTGCAAACAAAACAAATAGACCCTGATCTGCTGTTGCATAATGTGCCAGCAGATGAAGGTCTATGCTGCTTTTTTCTTTTTATTACTCCTATCAAACTGCATAGACCCAGCTTTTCTGGTGCATTATATGACAGTAGATCTTGGTCTACGATGTCTGCAGTTGGATATGAATTGTACATGGATATATATGGTATTGTATATATTACATGCAATTCATTCAACTGAAATGCTTTAGTAAAATCAAGCTCTCTGACATAAAAGACATCTGATGGACACAAATACAAGGTCGTGACCTGTTGACATTTCAATTTACCAAAGAAATACAAGTTATACATTTATGGAAGTTAAAAACATCTTGAAAGGTAACATTTCTAATGATAACTCTATCTAGCAATGCTTTATCTGACATGTTGACGAAAACAAGTGCACTAGGAATTCTAGAGGTCTCAAGGACAATAACCTATAAAAGTGCCTGTCAGATCAACTTGTACATGTAAGTAGATCTCATTTTTAAGTATTTGTCTGCAATTTTTGCCCATTTTTTTAAAACCAATCTTCAGCACTCCTGTGTAAGTAACAATAGCTATGGCATTTTTTAAAATAAATAATTCATATTCATTATTACATTTTGTTCATTAATTTATTATTAAGACTTAATTTCAGATGAAACCATGGTCATTTTTTTTTTCTTTTCTAATGATGAGGATAAGATAATTACTAAGGGGATAAGATTATCATGAGGATAAGATTATTAATTATAGATAATTAATGTGGACCTCAGATTAGTAATCCATGAAATGGTATTCTGACAATTATTTTCAGTTTCTGAATAAGTGTATAGAGCAAAAACTGTCTGTAAAAAACCCTTATTATTCTCCAAGGACAGGTATCCTTAATATGCAGGTCAATATATAATAAAACTTAAGAAAAGGCGGTTTGTTTGTGCTGCCATTCATGTCATATCTATATGACACACAAACTCACCTATAAGTTGGGTCCAACTGCAAAACACCATAAACCCATATCTGATATCATATAATGCACTAGCAGATCAGGGTTTATGTTGTTTTACTGATCAGTCATGACACATTGCACACGCCCATATCTGCCAGCACTTTATGTGATATCAGATCTGGGTCTGTGCAGTTTGCAGTTGGATCCAACGTAAAGTGAGTATATACAGTACTTTTATTGAAGGTATACGCTAGTGCAGGTTTCACTATAATTTATATTATGTCAGACGTAAAAGAATGGCTAGTGTTTTATTTCTTTTTGTTTTTTATAAGTATTCAGCTGTTTCAAAACTGATGCATCTTATATTCTAATGTTAACAGAATCTTTATGACAACTCATATCATATCATACTGGCATAAAGTGTATGACAGAAATTTACATTTCTGTTTCTAACTGGAGCACTTTTGTATCAACAAAATCAGATATAGTAAGCACTATTAACAACAGCATGTATAAGAGGCATGATATTTGTAAATACAATACTGAGAATGTTATCTTGCAATTTAAAATTCTTCTGTACAAATGTGGAACGATGTCTTTTGGCAACTAATTCATTTGAACATGATGCTACTCGCACTTCATTACTAACATGAGATGATTCTCCAAATGACTTGAAACAATTTTAGAATAAAAACAATACAATGGTAACCCCTCCTGTGAGGCCATCACTATTACCAACCAGAAGAAACCTTGCTCAGCCCCATAACAGTCCATTAATTAACTATCACGCTTCATTATCACATCCTACCTCTTTAATAATGCTGCCGTTGCATGACAAAAGGGTGGCCACATTAAAGAGGGATCACTACATTTTCTTCATTACTGATACCTTTCTTAATGAATATTTTATCAAATATAAGTAATATCCTTAATGAACATGAGCCCTTTAAGATGCAATATATTAGTACAAGACAAGGATTCAAAGTTGTGGACATGGACTACCATGTATATTCACTTACAAAGTGAATTGAACTGCATTGTTACCAAGCATTTTTTTTGGGTTTGGTTTTGTGAGGTTTAACATAATCTTTCAGCACATTACAGACTATACATTGGTGACCATTTTATTTGGTAAAGGAAGAATCTGCGAAGACCCCAAAAAAAAGCGACAATCCACAGGAAGCTACTGGCAACTTAACTCATGTACACACACTGGTTGATCCAAGTCTTGAACTTGCACAGACAGAAGTGAAATGTGCGAGTGATTGCAAGGGCAAACGCCTTAGACCGATTGGCCACACATGCCCCATTAGGCAAGCAAAAAAATGTTTGTTTCCTATTTTACTGCTTTTAAAATTAGGGTAGGAAGGTCTGTTTTTATTTTTAAACATTATATATATATTTTTAATGTGATTTTTTTTATCACGGGGGAAAAATGCTAGTGTTGTGAGTGAGAAACTGGGACAGTTGGCTGACCAGAAATGCAGATTTTTTGGGGGCCATACCAAATTGTAAGGTCAATAAGATTCCATTATGACAATATACCAGTTATACAACTTCAAATTTTCAAAACCACATATATTCATGAATATAATTATGTATAAAGCTGAATAATGAGCAGACAAGACTGAATTATCTAAAAATGTGTATTTACTTTTTAATAGTAATGTTTGTTAGCTAATTTATGATAAAATACCATATGTACTTGCTTATAGGTCATGTGCAAACTACAAACTATAAAGATCCATAATGTGCCAGCAGATCTGAGTCTCTGCATTTTGTAAGGAGTAATAAGTAGAACAAGCCACATAAACCATGATCTGCTGGTGCAGTATGCAATGGCTAATCAGGATCTATGTTGTTGCAGTTGGACCCAACTTATGAAGAAGTTTGTATGGTATATATGGTAATTTCCTGTCCTGCCATTGCTCTACAAATTTCAAAAACATGATGTTTATCAAGGGTGTGTCTTTTATTTTGTTTTGCAATCACAGATATGAAGTGTTTCTGTTAAGAATGGTTCCCTCTTCCATCAGGAAATGCAGTGCTAATGCATTCCTTAATAACAGTGGTATTTAATTTCTCCTAGTCTCCTGATCACTGGCATCATGCTAATCTTTCCATTGTGTGATTGGCTTTGGAACTGATTTGATTTTCCTGCACAATTATCTTACCATATATATAGCTTTCTATGTGGATGTGAACTGCAAAGTGCTTACCACGTATACATGCCTATAAGACAAGTCCATCTATAAAAAAACCAGACCCAGTCCTGCTGTTTCACAATGCACTGGCAGGTCAGGATCTACAGTGTTGGTTTTACTGATTACACCTGACAAATATACATAACCCAAGATCTGCTGGTGCATTATGCTATAGCAAATCTGGATTTGTGCAGTCTGGTCATGATTTTTCTGTGGCAACACAGAAAAGTTGCTTACAAAAAAGCAGCAGACTACATTACGTAATTTTATTAAACACTGCAGAATTTTCTTAACTTTTTGAGGGTTTGCATCAAAAGAAGCATTCTGAGAAATATCCAAAAGAAATAACAAATAACTTACTTAAAATAATGTTTTGCTATCTTAAGCACATAATAAACCCAGCACATAATTCCACAGCTTTTGACACACACACACACACACACACATCTGTTTGTGTTAGGTAATAAATAAAATCCAAGTAAATGAAAATGACCTGAACTTGAGAAGACCACCAAAACCTCTTATCTGACCTTAGTAGGATAGGTACCATCCTCTAAAACTGTTATGGTAGAAATTTTCCTGTTTCTGTTGTGCTCATCCTAAATCAATGCAACTCCTTCCTCCAGTATCACAGATCTCTCAATATCAAACCCCGATCTGCCAGAACATTAAGTGACAGTAAATCTGGATCTTAACTGTCTGCAATATTGTGTATGTTATATAATGGAAAACATGGCTGCATATTTTCAAAAGCACTTATGCAAGTTGCCAAAACTTGTTTACAGGCAAATCAAACAGGATTCCTGTTGTGATTTGACAGAAATAGCTTGGTTACTACAATACACTACAGGTGGCCCCGAGTGGTCTAAAGCACTCACTGCTATGGATCACTGCCATCTCACCTCTGTCTGCGTGGGCTCGAGTCTCAAGTCGGCCAATAAGGGTACTTGAGAAATCTTGCCAGCAGCTTCTTGTGGGTCAGTGGTTCTTCCTCCACTGTTTATTCTGGTCGCCATGTATAGCCTATCATGTGCCGAAAAATGATGTTAAAGCCTACAACAACAACAATACACTATCATAACTACTCAAATGAAGGACACGTCAAACTGCAAACTGTGCAGACCCAAATCTGCCATCACATAATGCACTGGCAGAGCAGGGTTTATGTTGTTTTCAGTTGGACTCAACTTGTTTGCAAATTTATATGGCAAATAGATATTTTATGGGCTGTTCCTGCACCATATGTGAGTAAAAACTGTTACAACAAAAAACCATTTCCTGTATCTTGCACACATGAAAGTGTTTGGTTAGGTTTTGTGGGTTTAACACTATTTTATTTGTCAGTACATGATAGGCTGTACATGGCTGCCAGTATATTTGGCAGAAGAAGAACCTGGGAAAAACTCTTGGAAGAACCACTGGGAAACTACTGGCACGTTTTCGTATATACCCATGATGACAAAGACGAGACTCGAACCATTGTGATAGATGTGATATGTTAATGGTCCAAAAAGATAACTGCCTTTGGTCCTACTGTCCCTCAGTAAATACGTCTCCCATATTCATCAAAATATAGACTTTTAAAGTTGTTAACATACTGTAAATAGATGATCAATTAAATTGCATTGAAGACTTTTCAATATACATTGTAGTTTCATATACCACACCACAAATTTCTTGCTTTCTCATTGGTCAAAGTGAGTAGCGTGAAGACCTGGTGTGAGAACGTATCATGGTCAGCAGGAAAAATACCTAGTCATTGTGATGTCACATCACAAATGACATTTCGTCATGAATTTGTTCGACATTTACTAGCCATACTTCCACTTGAAAATGATAGGAAATAATCTGTAAAATGATTGTTAAGATCATTGGTAGGGTAAATTCTTTGCATTCTGGTAAATTGGTATGCACAAGATTCCTTCTTGGTAAGTTTCTTACTGACTTGGAATCACTGCATATTGGGTCACTAACAAATCATGCAACTAATAATAAAGCTGCATTACTTTTCCAAAGTGCCTGAAAACCTGACATATTTACATTAATTCACAGTTTAATCTGGAAAGAAAGAAAGAATGAAAGAATATTGTTTTGAAAAGTTTAAGTGGCGGGGGGGCACAAGTAAGTGTGTTGTGTGTGATTTGGATTTTTAACATAGCTGTAAAAAAAATTCAGTCATATCACTATGATGTCAGCAGTGTGGCAGTTTATACTGGTCGCCATGTATAGCCTATCATAGCCGCAGACATGTAGCATATGTCCCACACAGTAATATTATCCTGACACTAGGCCGACCAGTCCTAACTCTAACCTCTTAATGCTGAGTGCCTAGAAAGGCAGATGTTAGTAATATTTTTTTATAAATCTTTGGTATGACTCAGCTGGGGTTCAACCTCGCAACCTCCTGTATCTGAGGCAGATCCTCTAACTACTAGGCCATCTGAGGCAGAAGTATCTAATGTGATCTACTTAAAGAATTAATTGAATTGCTGAGGAGGTACAAGAATTTGCTTTCTAAAGACAACTTACTTTTGCAAAGAGGCAGTGACCTACTTTTCCACATATGCATCTGCATGACCAGGCTTAAACAAGTTAGTACTATTGCAAGTTTCTTCCTTTACACACCAACCGACTATTAATCTGACTTGAGTAAACTGTAAGTGACAATTGTCTCACATATAAAGTTATTCCCAAAATTCCCTAGATACAGATCCCATTAAGAATCCTACTACACTACTTAAGACATCATTATGGCTCATAAATATGCATGCCAGCTTTTAAGCTCTTTAGGCATAGATAAAATATGCATACAACAATATAATTCTGTACCAGTCTGCAATTAACACCTTCTTACCAAACTGTAAGTGCTTGACAAAAAGCCCACCTACACCGACAAGTATAGTATAGCAGCAGTATGTCACATACTTCAACAAATAAAATGTACATTCTCATATATGATGTTGCATACATTTACAACAAAATGGCTAAAATTCCTTCCAAATTAATACATCCCATGCCAAGATGTGGAACAATACTAGATTATATTATTTTTAATCAATGTGTGCTTACCTTATCTACTCGCTTATAACTTGAGTCAAATTGCAAACAATAAAGATCCTGATCTGCCATTATCATAATGCACCTGCAGATTAGGGTCTTTGTTGCCAGTTCTTCTATTGCTTACTCCTAACAAACTACACAGAACCAGATCTGCAAGAGCATTATGCAACAGCAGATCTTGTCCATACAGTTTGCAGTTGGACTCGTCTTATAATATATATATATATATATATATATATATATATATATATATATATATATATATATATATATATATATATATATATATATATATATATATATATATATGGTAATAAAACATTTCTGCAAAAGCACTTAACACTGAATATTTATCCTACTGAAGTATTTGTGTGTCTCAATGTCTCCCAATTTAAGCTATTCTCAACATATTTTGAAAGAAGACATATTTACTTATATTTCATTTCTGTCTACAATATTCCCAGTACAGCCTTGATGCAAATGATGTAACATTCATTAAGTAAGTAAGTTGGCCACTTTGATATATTCCTACTTCCTGCAACCTACTTAAGTGAACTCATGTTTTTGTTATATAATGTGTTTGTAAAATGTATATATGCCATTGTTCTAACCATTTCATGCAAACCATTATAGACCCTGATTATCTGCTGGAATATAATTTGCAAAAAGTTCAGGGTATATGCCATTTTTTCTATTTACTATTTCATATAAATCAGTGCAAATACTGATTATAAACTGGCACATCATGTGCAAACAGATCAGGGTCCTGTTGTTTGTTCTACTTATGACCTCATGCAAATAGTGTAAACCCTGGTTACTTTGCTGGTACATTACATATGTGCAAACAGATCATACGATCATGGTCTATGCAGTTTGTTCAAATTGTTACTTATGATGGTACATTATTTGCAAATAGATCAGGATCTATGTAGTTTGCAGTTAGGTTCATGTTACATATAGATAGATATATAGATAGATATGGTAGCTGGCAAAATTCAAGATTAGAAAACTGTTGTCCTGACAATTCCATTTTAAATATGAGATTCGTATTGATCTTCCTGTATAACTGGCCATTAGACAGTCCCTTGAGGACCCGTCACATCAGCCACAGTAAAACAGCAATCACTCAAATCTCTCATCTAATCATTGACACTTGAATAGCTTGTTCAATCCTTGTGAAAAGACTTTTTCTAGCCTGCATCCTCAAAAACCTGCACAAATAAGTTATGGGCCAGCATCTTTTTAGACTATTCAAAGTTGTACTGTATTTACTTGAATGATAAGCAATGAATGACTTTACTAGAACTGTCAAGTTGGTCTTCAGCTTGTAAATTTCCATTGCAGATATGCTAAAACCTGCACCCAGTAATGTTTATAGGAATTAGTTTCAGGGGCAGATAATAATACAGTTTTGAAAAGAAAAAAAGTGTAGTACAAAAGATTCGGTGTTTTAACACATTATTGGCTGTATTTTGTAAAGGAAATGGTAACTATGTGCCTTTCTCAAGGACACATTGAAGCAGCTGGTCTGGGCAGGGCAGGTATCAAACGCATGACATTTGGATTACTAGTCTAGTGCTCTACCAGCTAAGCTCCCAATCTGTAACACAATGAAATAAACTGCTGATTTAAATACCTGGACAATTACGATCAAGATTCATCCTCTCATATCTATATTCATTCTGTTTTTATTTAACGAAAAACTATGCATCCAAATGGAGCATATTTTGATTGATGGCACATAAGGGTATGAGATTAAAATGGTGGATTCTTTTGCTACACATGTGAAGTTGTGGTTTTAAAGATGCTTGCATATTCTTGTGGACTGAAATATATAAGATGAAACAAGGCAAGCAATGTTGGTTTTCAATGATTACAAGTGAAGCAATGTTTCTTTGCTGTGTGACTTTACAGGATAGCTTTGTATTGGGTTTTTTATTGCTTGGGGTGGTATTATTCATTCATTTGTTTTCAGATACTGAATTAAATATTTTTGTATGTTTTGAGACAAGTGATTATTATTTGCTATTTCAAAACATGCAGAAAATACAGTATTACATGATCAAGGTATACATCCCAGGCAGAAAGGTCGCTTTATTGGTAGATTCTTATGACATTAAGGAGTGCACTGGACCTGTTCATCTAACCTGAGCCCATGGGGACAGGATACAAAATACAGGAATCATAATTCTGAATGCCTTAATCAAGCAGAAATTTAGCATTTATTATCAATATAAATATCTAATGTTTTATGACTTAGATGTTTATGAGATGTGCACAGCAGTGAAAAAAATTAGTGCAACAATGAGATTAAATATCAAGTTGTTTCTTTGAAATGACTGCAGACTGGTTTCACTAGACAAACTCACTTTTCACACTGATAGCATCATCTACTCAAAAGGCAGGATATGGAATCAGCTATCTCATCAGACCCTGCAGGACCAAAGGTTGACTTCCAGATAGTGGTTGTTCTATACCAGTACATACCAGATGGATGTACAGATTTTTATTTTGCTGGCATCAGGGTGACCACTTATATCTGAAGACTGTAATCTAAGCGCCTTAAGATACAATGCATCATTTTATATGGGGTGGCAATAAGGGTGCAAGTGTCAATTAAGGGATGTGACACTGTATTGGTTAAAAAGACTTTGCAGGAATTTCCAGTAAGTTTTTTTCTCCCACCTTTTATCTATTTTAATTCCTATGATTACTGGTATTATCTGAGATATTCCTGGGAAACACCAATGTACCTAAATTGGTAAAAACATTATTTTCTTATGAAACTGAGTTAACATCTTCACAAGACAAGTGCAGAACAAAAATCTTTGTCATGGTTTTGTATGATATGGTTTTGTGGGACTTAATACAATTTTTTAGCACACAATAGGCTATATGCAGTAACTAGTATATTTGGTGCAGAGAGACCCCAGAACAAACAACACACATATGGAAAGAAGCTGACAAGCTTTCTTACATAACTGTGGTGGTTGAGCCAAGGCTTAAACCACACGTGGATGGAGTTGAGATCTAAGTAGTTTGTAAAGGTGAGTGCCTTAGATCACTCAGTCACATAAGGCCCCCTCTTTGTCATGGCCTCTGACACTGAATTGGATATCACTGAACTTGGACTCAGATACAATTAAGAAGTACCCACTTTGCCAAGTTTGGTTTTAACCGTAAATAATATTTTTCATGAAACTATAAGTTATTTAATTTGCATAATTGAAAATATTCTTCCTAATATATCCAAATACTGTGTTTCATAAATAATTCATTTATACTAGTTTGTTTTATCATGTTCACAAGCCATCATAAAGAAACTAGAGTCAAGATATCCTACCCTGAAATCATTATCACTGTAGAGAATATCAACTTGTGTATAAAAAAAGTACAAACTCTGGTCAAAATGTATTATGTATGTACAAGTCACTATGTCCACAAGCTAAATGAAGCAAGAGTGGTCAAGTTCAGTGCCACTATTCTTTCAAGAGGAGTACTGGGTAGTGATAACAAGATTTCTAAGATGGATACTGTTTGCCATGTTGGATGTCAGACCAGCATTATTTTCATTTACTGCTAACTCAATTTAGCATGTCCTGATTACTTGCGAACCTCATTACACTGTGGAGATGGTGTGACTCCTATTAACTTTACTTCTAAAAGTCGCACTAAAACTTTGTAAATGAATCTAGATCAACTGCTCATTTTATTGTTCACATGTCATTAATCTGAGACTGACAGCATGAAATTCTTCTACGAATTTTAATAAGAAATCATATATTTTGGTCAGATTATCTTTCACGAAAAATATTTCGACAGTAAGTAACATTATATAAGACAAAATAGTGATCAAGAGAAATATGTTGGGGAATGCATGGTTCCAACACTGCAATGAATAGATATAAGCTTACAAAGTGTCTTAAGAAATTAATTAACTTTTTTGGGGTTTCATGTTAAACATTGCAGATGACACTCAGACTTGAAAAGAGTCAACTGACTGTCATTCATGATAATGTCCATTACCTTTTCAATAAGAACCTATATACTTACTTACTTACTTAGCAGCTAAGCAATATTTTTGTGACAGTGGTTAAAATTTAATGGTCATTTGACATGAAAACACATGCCATTTAACATAGTAATTTATCACCAGCTGATTAAAATACACAGAAGGTGCCAATATCATTGTGACACCTGTAAAGTAATGCTCAGTAAACAACAGAATGAACAGGACCCTACATTTTTGGCAAAACTGCACACCATAAACAACTTATTGCTTTTGCATTATCTGCAGATTGTTCCACAGAATGTGCAGTGATACATTTGAAAATAAACTTGAAAGTTTCAATATAACAAAAGTATTTTTGTCTTTAGTCTTTCTAAATTTTTCGGTTAGTTTTTGTATTTGTGACCTGGATGTAGTGTTTTGGGACCATAATGCAACTGTCCTTTACTGCTTAATGAAGTAACATATAACATAATTACCTTGGGACAATAACCAATGGAAACTAACTGACAAGTTTACTCCTGCAGTTTATGAGTGTAATTCCAGCGATGAAGCTACAGTTTGTTGGAGCATGCTTGTTCTAATCTTATAAGGGAAGCAGCTCCAACTTTACTACTGCAAGAATCTGTGAGCACTGCATATCAATTTGATTTCTGTTAATAGTCTGTGATCAATTATTGACTTCAACTGACTTCAGATCTATTATCTTTCAATATTAAAGTCCATTAGAGAGAGTCGGTGGTTCTTCCCGGGTTCTTCCTCCACCATTAATACTGGCTGCCATGCATAGCCTATCATGTGATGAAAAATGGCGTTAAACCCCACAACAACATTTTCACTTAGGACTAACTACTGGTACATCTTGTAAAATGTTTTCTGGTGAGATCCCCATTTGTTCAAGATAGTGATAGCAAAGATTTTCAAGATGACTGCCATGGTGACTATATTAGATGTCATGGGGGGGGGGGCACCATTATTACTTAGTACCCATTATATCTTGCTTTGGTATAAGAACCACATTTAAATTTTACCATCTTTTTTTTAAGATGTTGTAATAACAAAGATTTGCAAGATGGCTGCCATGGTGACCATAATGGTTGCCAAGGGGGGCAACTTTTTCCCTTAGGATCAACAAATCCTCAACATGTGTATGTGAAGTTTCCATGACATCCTCTCAATGGTTTAAGAGCTGTGATAAAACAAAATTGCCTACCAGCTGAGTGCCAGACCCTGCACAATTAAATGCCTGATGATGTGCGATGACAGAGCTGCAAAATGGGCAAAATTCCACAGATTCATACAAGTTTAAAAAATATGAGATTGCTGAAAGGTTTACCTTGATATAACAAGTTAACTATTTTCTTATTTGGTTTTAAGTTTGCAATATGCTAGAGCTTGTAATGATGTCTCAAAGTTACATACGAGATTGTTTGCATCATCTGATGAATTCAATAAATACATCTTGTAACAAGTTCATGATGTTGCATGGCAAAGGCCATATATATATATATATATATATATATATATATATATATATATATATATGTATACACACACACACACACACACACATGGAAAGCATGACAAATTTATTTATAACTCATTACTTAATCAACATTTTTTCTTTCTTTCCAATCCTAGCAACCTGTGTTAGCCAACTGGCAAATGACCTTACTTTTCCTCTGTGCAGAAACTCAATGGCACCATTATCAAAGAACAACATTATCATCAACATTTAATGGCTAAATCTGCAACACTTGGCACTTGCACAGGATACAATTTCTGGCTGGAGTCATGGGACTCATGAAAAATTCCAAACTGATATACATTCATGCTGTGATTTTTTTATAAACATTAAAATATATAAAATAAAACTGCACGCAAATGGTACATAAATAAGCAAAATACTTCAATATTTATAGAGAATCAGTCCTTTGTGGTGAATCCTGTCCCTTAGAACAAATTAAAAATTTGGCTTCAAAGGGCTTACTGCAATAAGGCTAACAGTTTTGAAGTTTACTATTTTACCTATAAATTAGTTGTGATCAGGCATCTTCTCATACAAGAGTAAATGCTCATATGTTGGAATAAAAACATCAATAACCAATCAGTCTTCTAAACAAAGATGTGATAATTAGGATTTCATTGAATTGATAGAAGTTTATTTTGGGTTTTACTGACAGACTGGCTCACAACATGCTCCGATCAAGTTTTGGTTTTACATTGCTCATTTCGGTGTAAAATTGACATCTGGGAGAAAAATACACTTTGGTCGCAGACTAAAAGGATTTCAGTTCACAAAGTTACAGTTTACTGAAATTAATTAAGAAAAAGAATTAAATTTTGGAATTAAAACACGATTTGAATTCAGGGTTTCCGTTTTTAGATATTTCAGTGTATCTGATATTAATCGTTCATAATCAAAACAAAACTATGCACTTAAATAATGATAACGACGCATGTATCAAATAGTAAGAAAAAAAGACAATATGTTTGTTGGTGGAGAAAATTCTATTTTTTCCTAATAACAATTACATGAAACTTTCAGTATGAGACATAAATAGAATTTTTTGATTTCAAAGTCATATGGTATAAGAAAATTATCTCCACAGGGCACTTTAATATTCTCTCTTTATTACTATGGGAGAATCAGAAGTAAGATAATGGATTCTTTCAATTATACAATGTCACTTAATTTGCTGACATGAATGAAAGCCTTTCTAACCCTATGTTAATTTCCTTTAACTGACTTTGATCTTGGCATGTAAATGAAGAATTAATTCAGAAAACTTGCAAACCTTTTATAATTGTATTATTGATCATGCTGAGAAGAATGTCACTTAACTTAAGTTACATGGGGGAATTATTACTTGATGAATGGAAGAAGAAAAAAAAGAGGACAAATGGGTACAATACACAGATAAATGCATGGATGAATGGATGGATGACCTGGACAGATTGACTTTAAAGAAACATACACCAAAATGTTATCTGTGTTGAGTTGGACAATGCACAGATCAATACTAATGTGGACCAGTCATGACTGGATTCTTTCAACAGATATGTGACCCAGTCCAAGGTTTAAAACAGATTTTTTGTTGTTGCATGAAACCATAGCTTCAATTGTATAGTTCATATGCAGTCACAATATCTATAACCAATTCACAATTAATACTGATGCCAAGATGTTTTCACTAATGACATACTTATTTCTGAACATAAAAAATTCTCCATTGTTCAAACTAAAAAACCCAACTATTTTTAGCTTCCCATAACAAAGCAAATTTGTCTGCAGCTATGAAACTTATGACTGTTCTTACAGAAAGTCATTAAAAAGACCTTTTTATACAACAAAAGATTTTTATATTATTCCTATTCATTAATTCGAGTATAGCAATATCACTTACAATACCAGATAACTGAGATGGTATGGTACATTGTATTTCTAATGTAATAATGATATGCAGTTCAGAGATATCTAGATGTCTGTCAGAAGTACAAGAAAAATAAAGATAAAGAAACAAGTGGACCAAAGTCCACATGTAAAGCCATACTATAGCATGACTGCTAAATGTGACATTAATCCCAAGGTTATAATAATTTATCCAAAAAATATAAAATGCAATCATGGGTTACACAAATTTTTCACAACTGTGACCCTGATCCAAAAGTCAAAGGGGGGCAAGCACATGTGACACAGAAATGAATTATCCAAATTTCAGAATGATTCAACCCAAGGTTTGGTTTTGTGAGGTTAATGCCATTTTCCAGTACATGATAGGCTACACATGGCAGCCAGTATATGTGGTGGAGAAGAACCTACAAAGACTCTGGCAAGAACCAGTTACCCACGAGAAGATAATGGCAAACTTTCTTACATACTCAGGTTAGGTAAGCCAAGACTTAATTCACAAGGAACAGTGGCGAGAAGTGTGAGTGGTCTGAAAAGATGAGTGTCTTAGACCAATCAGCCACCTGGGACCCATATTCAGTCCAAGAATGAGGAAGATCCATCATGGGGTTTAGGAAGTAGAAGCATTTGATACAACATTACCGAAACTTTAATACACATTTTTTATGGCTGTGACCTTGAATTCAAGGTAAGTGGGGTGAATGAGTGTGTCATATATAAGAATCCATCAAAGGGTTGAGAAAGCATAAGCAAATGAAAACTTAAATCGAAACCTCAATGCAGAGCTTTTATGACTGGATGTGACCTCAAGGTAAATGGGGTGGGTGAACATCTCACAGAATATTATCTTAGCTTCACAATGATTCATGCCAAGCATGATGAGATACAACATCATTAGGTTTAGAAAATATAAGCAAAATAAATATAAATTTTTAACCAAAACCTTAACAGAATTTCTTTTTACTCCAAGGTTAAAGAGGCAAAAATATACCATATGTATTTACTTATAAGACAAGTCCAACTGGAAACTGCACAGACCCAGGTCTGTCATTGCACAGTGCAACAGCAGATCAGGATCTATGCACTTTGTAAGGAGTAATAAGTAGAACAAACAACACAGACCCTCATCTGCAGGTGCATTACGCTGTGGAAGATAATGATCAATGTTGTTTGCAATTGGGTTCGCCTTATAAGCAAGTACAGATGGTATGTACAATTGGCTTAAAAAAGATGTAAATTATTTTATAGGTTTAGGAATTACAAACAAATGAAAAATCTTAACATAAATTTTCTCTGTGACCTTTAATATAAGGTCACAGGTGTAAGCAAGTGTGTTGTTGCTGTTGTTATAGGGTTTAATGCCATTTTTCGGCACAAGATAAGCTATACATGGTGGCCAGTATAAACAGTGGAGGAAGAACTTTGGAAAAAGAACCACTGACCCACGAGAAGCTACTGGCAAGCTTTCTCAAGTACCTACATTGGCCGAGCCAGAGACTCGAAACCCACGCAGACAGAGGTAAGATGGCAGTGATCCACAATGATGAGAGCTTTAGACCACTCAGGGCCCCTTAGCAAGTGTGTCATGAATGAACAAAAATTCACAATTCATCCCAAGTATGATAAGAATCAATCAAGGGGTTCTTAGAAAACATGATCAAATGAAAAAACTTTAACCAAAACCTTAACAAACTAGTGCTGCCATAGTGAGCAGGTTGTACAATGAACTGCTAAAGCTTGGTAATGATTCATGCCATGCATGATGAGAATCCATCATTACATTTAGAAAATATGAGCAAATGTAAAATCTACAACCAAAATGTGAACACAGTTTTTCTATGATTGTGACCTTGACCTAAATGTAGATGGGGCGAGTGATTATGTGAATACGTAGAATTAATCAATCTTAACTTCAAAATTAGTCATGTAAAGCATGACGAGAAATATGCAAATGAACAAACTTTAACCAAAACCTTAAATGGCTAAAGATGATTAAAATAATGTTGGTAATGGAATCCACTATCTTGTGTGCCACAAAAATCAAAAGACAAAAGATTCAGTCACTCAGGACCAGAGACCAAAACATCTATCCTTCAATGGAAAAGTTTGATTTGAACAGTTATCTTGGCTTGCAAGGTATTCGACTTTTCAGCGCCTCCAACTATAACTAAATCTTGTGCAGGAAAGAGTATTTAAGTTAAATGATTATGGTTTGGAAAATTATTGTCAATAAGTCTATCAATGTTTTGAGTAAATTTACACAATGACAAGGCCAATATGAAATTATATCATTACTGAAAATATATTTGTGAAGATCTCTACAGCTCAGTACTCTGGAAACTATGTGGCATCATATGTCAATGAAATTCATGTATTGGAAGAAAAACAAAATACCTTTAAGAACTCTACACTCCTATATTAGAAACTTTGTTCCAAAAACTAATTTCATAAAGGGATCAAATACATATATTGGTTCGATGTTTATTATCTTTACAGATGTAACTTGAAACAAGTTCAACTTGGCATTCTACCTGATTAAATGACACTTATCAGAGAACAGCATAATTGCTTTAATAACTGGTATAATTTGATTAAAACTTATTGATCATCAAGTCTCAAATATATTGATAACATCTGTTAACCTAAATAGACTAGGGACCATATCATTTTCTATTTATCAAGACCTGTCAAAACTAAAAAGATTGCTTCTTGTGAAAACTATCGAAATACAAACTTGTCATGTTTTATTGAGTAAATCAAGACAAATCAAAACTTAAACAACTACAACAATGACGTTGGCATGAGAAAAATTGATAGATTGCATCTTATTCAGGTCAGTAATTGCCCTCAAAATTTCACAATTGTGCAATACATGTGATAACTGTGCATTATCAGTTATAAAGATATCAATTTACAAGATTACTTTTTCTTTCTTGAAAGAAAATTTTAGAATTCTTTCAATTCTTAATGATATGATTTTGTAGATTTTTTGTTCTGTTATTATAGCTATACCTTCAAGTAATTGATACATGTGTGGGAGAGGATTATAAGTTTTGTGATAGTTGTTCTTTTTTTGTGGGGTTTAACAACATTTGTTTGTGCTCATGATAGGGCTATACATGGCAGCAAGTATATATGGTGGAGGAAGAACCCAGAATAACCATGAGAAGAACCACCAATTCAAAGAAAGCTACTGGCAAGCTTTCAAAGACCCATATTGGACAAGCCCCATATTTGAACCCATGTTGATGAGGTGAGATGGCACTGATCAGTAAAGGCCGGAGCTTTAGAACACTCAGCCAACCAGGCCCCCTTTTGTGAAAGTACTGTTTCTTTATGACAGTATTATCTTTTTTTCAAGATGATCCCAAATACAGCTCTGACTCATTATAATGCAGTAGTTGGGTCCATCACCACCGACTGTGTTATTCAATAAACCACACAATACAAAGTAATGCAATAATTACAGAGCAGGAATATAATTAAAAATAACATAATATACATAACTGTTGTATAGTGTGCACGATCATAATTTTTAAATAATGGTGTTTTGAGAAAGGAAATGAAGATATAAGACTAAGTTTCACCCTGGTATTATTCATCCCTTAATTGTTATACACTGGTATGATATTTGTCATGGGTCCATAGCAGTATGGCATAATATCTGGACTTGCATTACAATGAGTGCTTTATAATGGTGGAATACTGTACCATACAGGAATGGACATTAAAAAAAACATTTTTATGGAAAGATTATAAATCAGGTAACTGTATACATAAAAGTGCCTGCCCTCTTCCAAGGACCCCCCACTCAGTGGCCTAAGTGGTAAGAGCATCTGCCTCGAATGCAGGGGTTTGCGGGTTTGAGCCCCAATGGAGTTATACCGAAGACTGAGATAAATGGTATTTCCAGCTGCCTTGCTTGGTGCTCAGCATTAGGAGGTTAGTGTTAGGAATGGTCAGCGTCGTGTCTGGATAATGTGTCTGGGTGGGACATCATGCTACACGTCTGTGCCATAATGCCCCAGTGCTAGACATCACTATAAACTGTCACAATGCAGACATCGTAGCAATATGACTTAAAATATTTTAAAGCTACATTCAAAATTCAGGTCTCACAGACACACACATGACCTGCTCCAATAAAATGGCAAGACTGTACATAAGGAAACTGTATACATAAATGTGTCTGACCAGCTCCGCAAAATAATAAAACATACCTAAAATCTATATAAAAATCTGAAAGATGCAGCATATAGTGCAAATAATTTGACTTGTGGGATTAGCACAATATTTCTAAATCAGCTGTTGCAAAATAGACATGTCAATGGCCCTCGCACTTATCTAATCACTTGGCTAGATAGGAATGTTTACAAAACTATATTTGATCTCTCAGTGTGAGTGTATGTGTGTACAGTTTGATCAAGTGGTTGGACAGGTGCTCAGCCAGCTACCTTTGAAGCTTTTACTATATAACATATTGAGTGGTTGGATATGTGTCCAGTTGGTCACCTAAAAGGCCTTTGCAAGGTAATTTCTTCTATGTAATTGGTTGGATGGGTGTCTAGTTGGTCATCTTCGAGGCTTTAACTACATAACATATCGAGTGGTTGATATGTTTCCAGTTGGTCACCTAAAAGAATTTTGCAAGGTAATTTAGTATATGTAATTGGTTGGATGGGTGTCTAGTTGGTGATGTTCAAGGCTATTACTATATAACATACTGAGTGGCTGGATATGTGTCCAGTTGGTCACCAAAAAGGCTTTTACTATGTAACTTATTAATTGGTTGGATGGGTGTCTAGTTGGTAATCTTCAAGGCTATTAGTATATAACATACTGAGTGGTTGGATATGTGTCCACTTGGTCACCAAAAAGGCTTTTACTATGTAACTTATTAATTGGTTGGATGGGTGTCTAGTTGGTAATCTTCAAGGCTATTAGTATATAACATACTGAGTGGTTGGATATGTGTCCACTTGGTCACCAAAAAGGCTTTTACTATGTAACTTATTAATTGGTTGGATGGGTGTCTAGTTGGTAATCTTCAAGGCTATTAGTATATAACATACTGAGTGGTTGGATATGTGTCCACTTGGTCACCAAAAAGGCTTTTACTATGTAACTTATTAATTGGTTGGATGGGTGTCTAGTTGGTAATCTTCAAGGCTATTAGTATATAACATACTGAGTGGTTGGATATGTGTCCACTTGGTCACCAAAAAGGCTTTTACTATGTAACTTATTAATTGGTTGGATGGGTGTCTAGTTGGTAATCTTCAAGGCTATTAGTATATAACATACTGAGTGGTTGGATATGTGTCCACTTGGTCACCTAAAATGCTTTTACTATGTAACTTATTAATTGGTTGGATGGGTGTCTAGTTGGTCATCTTCGAGGCTTTTACTACATATCGAGAGGCTGGACAAGTCATTGTGTCCAGTTGGTCACCAAAATGGCTTTTACTGTGTAACTTATTAATTGGTTTGCAGGTGCCATAGCTGTCACCTATGAGACTTTTAATACTGTTTATAACTTATTAATTAGTTGGACATGTACCTGGTTGGTCACCTATAATTTCAACAACTCCTATCCAATTTTCATGAAATGTTCACCCCTTTACTAACAAGTGCTCTTTCAGTTTAGATTTTTGATTGAAAAAAGATCTCAAAGAAACAGAGATGCTAGTGGGCAAAGCGTTCCCCATTTTTCTGAAATCAATTTTAACTAACAGAGTTAGCTAAAAATTGTACACAAGCTCTTTCTTGATGAGAAAACATCATCTTTTCTGGGTTTTTTGTTCATGATGCACAGAGTTTCTGTAATCCTGCAAAATACTGTCTTTAGTTTTGCTTCTAGGCGGAATGCATGGTTTGTTTGTTATGTGGGATTAATGCAATTTTCAGCACATGAAAAGATCTGTATGGTGCCCAGGATATCTGGTAGAGGAAGACCTTGGGAAGATCCAATCAAAATTGCCAACTCACAGAAAGCTTTCTCATATACTCACCCTGGTTGAGCCCAGACTCAGACTCAAACAGACAGAGGTTAGATATGTGAGTGTTCTGTAAAGATGAGCATCTTAGACCACTCAACTGCCCAGTGCCCCTTAAATGCATGGCAACCCATTCATAATACTGGCATTAAAAAATGGTCACTAAAACATCTAACCTTCTGACAAACTATCCAACTTTAAGTTAAAATATTGTTCAATTTTAACTGTTTAATTCCAATTTCATGCTCATAACAAGAAATTAGTGACTGATACAAGAAAAGACACATAGACAAAAAAAATTTAGGTATATTAATTCAGTGTATGGTCTGGAGGCATTATGCTGTAAGAATTTGCTTTACATCCATTTTCAGTGTATAGGGAGATGATTTACAACAATAAGATAAGTTCAACAAGCTAATCAATTTTAAATGCTGCAATAATGTCCCATACTTTTATCATCAGTGTAATCCCTAGTATTTAGCCAGCCAGAAGCCATTATTTGATCATTTTGAAGAGTGAGCATTTGAGTATTTTCCCTTAAAGTTTATTCAACAATACCATATATGCTAGCTTATAAGGCTAGAACAAATGCAAACTGCACAAACCAAAATCTGCCAGCACATGATATGCTGGCAGATCTGGATCTATGCAGTTTGTGTGGAGTATTCTGGAGAACAAAATACAAAAACTGTTATCTGCTGGCACATTATGTAATATCAATATTGTTTGCAGTTTGACTCAACTTATAAGCGAGTAAAGAGAGTAATCATGGGACAGTCCTGTTTCGATACGCAAGTGGTCATGAAGCATTACTGCATTTGTTACCCCCTCCTTCTTTTTACAAACAAAGCTTCATATCATTTTTGAATCACTGAGGTTCAAAATTTTACAAGGAACCATGGATATAGATTGATTGGTGGCTAATGGCCATGAAAGGTCATATAGTGTTGAATCAACTGGAGTAGAGCGACTTGCCCAAACAGACATCATGATGATTGACTGACTCAGCCTGGTCTGTGGTCTGGGCAGAGTTTGAACCTTGTGGTTGCCTGTCTAATTTGCTACCTATCAAGTTGGTATGGTTCGAAACCATGGAAAAGGATGGAGTAAACCAATGTAAGTTTGGAGTAAACCAATGTAAGGATGGAGTAAACCAATGTAAGAATGGAGTAAACCATGGAAAAGGCTGGAGTCAACCAATATACGGCTGGAGTAAACCAACGGAATGTTGGAGAAAATTCATGTATGGATGGAATAAACCATCGTAAGGATGGAGTAAACCAGTGTAAGGTTGGAGTACACCAATGTAAGGATGGAGTAAACCAATGTAAGGATGCAGTAAACCAATGTAAGTTTGGAGTAAACCAATGAAAGGTTGGAGTAAACCAATGCAAGGATGGAGTAAACCAAGGTAAGGATGGTATAAACCAATGTAAAGATGGAGTAAACCAATGAAAGGTTGGAGTAAACCAATGTAAAGGTGGAGTAAACCAATGAAAGGTTGGAGTAATACAAGGTAAGGTTGGAGTAAACCAAGGTAAGGATGGAGTACATTGATGTAAGTTTGGAGTAAACCAATGTAAGGATGGAGTAAACCAACTAAGTTTGGAGTAAACCAATGTAAGAATGGAGTAAACCATGGAAAAGGCTGGAGTAAACCAATATAAGGCTGGAGTAAACCAACGGAATGTTGGAGAAAATTCATGTATGGATGGAATAAACCATTGTAAGGATGCAGTAAACCAATGTGTTTGGAGTAAACCAATGAAAGGTTGGAGTAAACCAATACAAGGATGGAGTAAACCAAGGTAAGGATGGTATAAACCAATGTAAAGATGGAGTAAACCAATGAAAGGTTGGAGTAAACCAATGTAAAGGTGGAGTAAACCAATGAAAGGTTGGAGTACTACAAGGTAAGGTTGGAGTAAACCAAGGTAAGGATGGAGTACATTGATGTCAGCTTGGAGGAAACCAATGTAAGCCTGGAGTAAACCAATGTATGAATGGAGTAAACCAATGTAAGGAAGGAATAGATAAATGCAAAGTTGGAATATACAGCTATAAGGTTGGAGGCACAAAAGTTACAGGAATTTATCTCAGCTGTTTTTATTGTCTGGGTAGCACTGATTGTTTCAAACACCTCAATCAACAATTTCAATTGGTTGTGATTTAAAGACAATGCAGAAAAGCCTGAAGTCATCCAGATGTGACACAGGATGGTGAGATTTCCCAGTAATTTACTTGGACTATGCTGAAACTGCCTCATTTCCCAGTATATTACCCAGACTATACTAACAGGATGCTACCCAGACATATTTACAGGATGTTACTGAGACTACTGAAACTGACTCTTTTTCCAGTATGTTACCAGACTATACTGAAAGTGACTCTTTTTCAAGTATATTACCAGACTATACTAGAACTGTCTCATTTTCCAGGATGTTACCAGACTATACTAAAACTGTCTCATTTTCCAGGATGTTACCCAGACTATACTAAACCTGCTTTGTTTGACAGTGTATTACCCAGACTATACTAAACCCGCTTTGTCTGACAGTATATTAATCAGACTATAAAGAACCTGCCTAATTTAAATAATATAGTCATTAGAAATAACTCATTTGGTAATATGATTATATACAATTTGTCAGTGTCTCTGCAACATTGTATGATGACTGGAGTAACAAGTCTGTTGACCGCTCCAGTGGCCTAGTGGTTAGAGCATCCGCCTCGGAAGTGGGAGGTTGTAGGTATGAACACCGGCTGAGACATACCAAAGACTTACAAAAATGGTACTAACAGCTGCCTTGTTAGGCACTCAGTATTAAGAAGTTAGTGTTAGGACTGGTCGGCCTGGTGTCAGGATAATGTGACTGGGTGGGACATCATTTCACATGTCTGTGGTATGATGCCCCAGTGCTAGACATCACTATGAACTGCCACACTGCAGACATCATAGCGATATGACTGAAATTGTTTTAAAGCTATGTTAAAAATTGTAATTACACACACACACACACACAAGTTTGTTAAAGTGTATGAAATTTTGTCAGTTTGAAATAATCTGCTGCAAATAAGTAGCAAGAAAGAACTTTTTGTACTGAATTATGAAGTAAATATAATAAAAATCCAGACATTTTAATCTAATGTATTAAATCTGCCCATAATAGCTCTGTGTTAGTGCAGTCCTCTTTCAGTGAGAGGGGACTTAAGATTATCAGGCAGTTAATCAAGACAACTTAAGCCTTGTATAAATACTGTGTTAACTACTTTCTGCCATTCTCAAATTTGATACTTCTGCATGCACTTCCCAGTTCTTATCATGCACATATTTTCAGTGAACAGCTGAAATGAACATTTCTGATCCACCCCTCCATGGGACTTTGGACTGGATTCTGACTCTTTTATCTCGCCAGAAAACAGTTTTTTTCTTTGTGCAAAATGTCAGGGCAAATTAAAAGGCACACAGATTTATGAGGGATCTGGGATAAAACTTGCCCTTATTCATGAGAAAGTGCATCAAATTTAGATGAATAACTCTGTGAGAGAAATTTAAGAATGTTGAGAAATTAGGTCTAAATGAATCTCTTAAGCCAAGATTTTGGTAGTAAAGAGGTACACAATGACACATGTGACCTTTCCAACAAGCAGAAATATTCTGGTGAAAATGAATGGCATTTGTCAAAAACCAAAAAGTCATTTATCTTTATTATTGGCAAGAATAAATTTAAAACAAATCTTTTCTTTACAAAAATTATATGTACCTGCTATTGATGGAGAAATAATACCTAAATTCCTAGCACAATAAATATATACTGCAAATGAATTTGGACAGAAGTAATTAGATAACAAGAAAAACTTCCATACACATTTATAAAGACTGAATAGGTGTGTGCAAATTTGAACTCCAGTGAGTCATGGTAGTTTAGTTTGTAGATCAGTGGACTTGTTAATCCAAGGGTCTGCAGAGCTGGTTGTCTCTGTGTCTGCCTGGTCAAGGCACTTATATCCCATTTCCCTGACACTTAATACCCATTTCCCTGACACTTAATACCCATTTCCCTGACACTTAACACCCATTTCCCTGACACTTAATAACCATTTCCCTGACACCTAAAGCCCATCTCCTTGACATGATATAGGGAATAATGCATTGAAAGTGCTGTTAACAACCAACCAGTGGTATAGCACTTTACTTTACTACATCATGCTTCAGCAACCACATGCATTAATAACACTAGTAAAAATACACATATACTGAACTAAAGCAACTTTACATGTAACTAGGAAGTATGAATGATTGCAATAAAATAAAAACTAATATTATGTAACATCAATTAGGTAACAGTTTCACAAATAAATTCATCCAGAACAATGGGATTTATGATTGCTATTAATGTTTATATGAATAATGGAATGAGATAGCTTGTATACTGATATTCCACTGTATAACTTATTACATTGATGTTTATAAGAGTACTGGAATAAGATAGCTTGTATACTGATATTCCACTTATAACTTATTACATTGATGTTTATTAGAAAACTGGAACAATATAGCTTGTATACTGATATTCCACTGTATAACTTGTTATATCGATGTGTATAAGAATACTGGAATGAGATAGTGTGTACACTGATATTCCACTGTATAACTTGTTATATTGATGTTCATGAGAGTACTGGAATGAGATAGCTTGTATAGTGATATTCCATTGTATAACTCATTATATTGACGTTTAAAGAATACTGGAATAAGACAGCAAGTATACTGATATTCCACTTTATAACTCATTATATGGATATTTATAAGAGTACTGGAATGAGATAGATTGTATAGTGATATTTCACTGTATAATTCTTTATCTTTAACTCCTAAATCTCTACTGGCTCTAGCATTAATGAGTAGAAAGAAACTGAACATTTTAAAGAATGACCACCAACATGACAAACTGCTCTAAATTATGCAGAAGAGAAATCAAAGAGTGATGAAAAAATTAGATACTGACCTGTAACCTTGACCTTGAAGATAGGTCCCCCAATGTTGTGTAACACACATCTGAGGGATGATATATCAGTATATCAGGTTTCATTCTTAAATCTCATACAGCTCCAAAGTTATTGATCAAAAAGGAAAGTGGCAGAAAAATAAAATAATGAGTTGACCTTGACCTTGAAGACAGAACCCTAAATGTGGTACATGACACCTTAAAGTGATAATTTATAATTATACCAAGTTTGATCCCTTAATCTCAAAAGACTCTCAAGTTATTTGAGCAGAAAGGAAAGTGTGACAGACAACGCATATTATTTTTGATCCATGATCCTGAGTTTGAAGAGAAGACACCAGTGTGATGTGTGACACACCTTCTAATAATGATATACAAGTAAACAAGTTTCATCCCTCAATCTTCAGTGTTTTTAAGGTTGTAAAGCAGAAACCAAAGTGTGACAGACAACTTCAAATATTAGACTGTGACCTTTACCCTGTAGATTATGGTAAACAACACACCTACTAACAATGATGAACTTGTAACCAAGTTTCATCCTTTAACCTAAAAGAACAGCATGAAAGTTATTAAGTGGAAGTATAAAGGAAAACATAAAACAAGGAGCCATGCCTTTCAACTTCAAGACAGAGCCCCAAGTGAGGCATATGACTCACTTTATAATGGTGACCAATAAAAACTATAACAAGTTTCAGCTCTTAATCTCAGACAGATAGTCACAAAATGAAGCAAAACTGTTAATGACATAAATTATTGATAGGATGGATAGTTCACTGATTTCTGTCACACATTGCATCCAATTGCAAGTCCAAATTATAAATATCGCAGTTGCACAAATATTTGCAAAATAATACACATCAACATGACTCTTTATACACAGCCTTTGAATCAATACACATGAATTTACTGGTCTTTTCATCTTTAGAAGGTCTATCAGTGGTGCTGTTTTATAGGCAATGTTATATTTCCAGTATGCAGATTACAGAGATTATTCATCTTTCTCATCCTTTACAAAATTAAAAAACATACTTGCAAAACAGACTACCTGTTAGGTGTCACTGACTTTTATTCCACCTTTTATGACATTTTATGCTGTTTCATTTGATCAGGTGCAGGACTCATCTCAGCTTTTGCACGGTATAAATGCTTTTAAAACAGTTTATTGCTAATTTCATATATTCAATGAAATTTAGAAGGTATTTTGGTGTTCTCTTCAAAAACAAAGAAAAAGTGTGATTTCCTCGTGCAAAGGAGATCTTATCCAAAAGAAGTCTGAGGGTGAGAGTGTAGATGACTAACAACTACATCCTTCACACTACTTCCTGCAAAACAACTGCTGTGGCCACAGACATTCACTTCCATCAGCGAAAAAGGAAATTATTGACAACACATAAATCCCTTTTACAAATTAACAAGGTGACTATAACTCAAACAATTCTTGAATCTTCCCCCTTTGCAGATTCTAAAATAAATCTTTTAGAAATCCTGTTGGCATGTTCAGTCAGTGATTACATATATCAGTGTAAAATGAGACATTCCAAACCTATTCCCCATGTACAATTCAAGCACTTTACAGGTCATTTAATAGTCACTTTTGCACTAAGTTTCTCTGTTACTCTGTATCTATGTTGACAGAGTTTGGATTTCAATATTTCTGGAGTGTCATGCAGTGAATCAGCTACAGTTAGTTCTGATTATTGGCCAGTGTTTTACTTTGGACTTGAACAAACAATGACCACCAATCAGAACTGAATGTGATATATTTCACTGTGTGACATATCTGAATTATAACCCTCAAAGTCTATCCAAGTAGAAAAGATGGGAAGCAATAGAGAAACTTAATGTAAATATAGTTCTTAAATGATCAGTCAAATACATGCATCGTATAAAATGTATTAAATGTAAAGGAAACATTCCAGGTTCTATATTTATGAATCAAATACTTTACTGAAAAGTTGTAACCACTTTTACGCAAAGCTTCTCTGTTGCTTTGTTTTTGTGTGTGTGATTTGGATTTTTAACGTAGCTTTAAAAAAATATTCAGTCATATCACTACAATGTCTGCAGTCTGGGAGATTATAGTGATGCCTAGCACTGGGGCATCAAGCCGCACACATGTAGCATCATGTCCCATCCAATGACATTATCTGGACACTAGGCAAACCAGTCCTAAAACTAACTTCTTAATGTTGAGTACTAAGCAAGGCAGCTGCTAGTACCATTTTTGTAAGTCTTTGTTATGACTTGGCCAGGATTTGAACCTGCAACCTCCTGCATCCAAGGTGTTTGCTCTAACCACTTATGCCGCCAGAGTGGTCTGTTGCTTTGTATATTATTTACTTGGACAGAATGTGAATTTTGAGACTGGTTGCATTGACAAGATTTGTCATGCAATACATTCACCTGCAAATCAGACAAGAATGGAAAAATAAATGCAGTAATAGCTATATTCACAAAATTACATGACAGATGTAACAACAGAAGGATGGACACAAGGATTATGATTCGTTGTGGGGGGGCACTGATGAATGGTAATCTGTGGCAGAGAAACCAGGTTTATGTACTTTGAAGCTGATGTTCTTTATAATCTGACAATAGGTAGTGGTATTCTTAAGTCAGCTCCTAGAATATTAAATGGTCTATATAGACCTAATGAAATAGTTTAGACTGCAGTTTTTTGGGGGGATGGTGGTTTCAAACAAAGACCCAGGGCCAAAGGTTTTAAAAAGAAATCACTTATCCTGACTTAAAATCCAATTACTCTACATGGTCATATATTTTACTACATTTTGACTCCATGTTAAAAAACCTGCAATACTTTCAATAAGAAATATAAACATGCTTTAAATTCAGTAATTTTCTGTTTGTATTTACCTCTAAAAATAGTTCATTCAAAATTGCATGCAATCTTGTCTATTAAAATTTGATTTCATTTCATAAAAGCAATGTCTTCTCCAGGTCTGGGTGTAAACTAGTACTCAGCAGTTTCATTTTCTGAACACTTAAAAAAAAATCCCCAAATGTTTTCTCAACAAAGGCTGAAAACAGTGATGAAGATGGAGAAGCACTGGTCTTTATTTAATATCAGTCAGTGAAAAAATTAGATTTTGTTACAGTACTATGGGTGTGTCAAAGTTATAGAAAAGAGTTACTCTGTATATCAACAGAACTTACGGCTCCCAACTCTTTGAACTACATGAATTAAAATATGGTGCAATTATCTCAGTTCTTTTCAGGTGACAAACCTTGTATTATAGGCTGTAAGAAGTCACTAATAGCTTAGCTTAATTACCAAATGGATGCTTTAGTAACACTTGATATAGTTAACCAGTGATGAATTACTAAGTCAGTGTTAGCAACAGACACCTCACTCATTATTCATGCAGAAAATGAAAGTGCTCATTATGGGCAACCAATGAAATATGAAGAACAGAAGTAGTACTGTTCCCAATTCATTGGTCATGTGCTTCACTTTATATGCAAAGCTTGTGATAGGATTAAGCAATTTTCATAAGATGGAGGGAGCTACAAATGGATAATATAAAAAAAATTACCAGTCTTTCAGGAACATCAAATGATAATGTTGCTTTTCATTAGTGTGCTCACGTTTTTTTAATTTTTTTTTATTTCAGGCAATTTAGATGAGACTTTCATTGAAAAGTCAGATCAGTAACTCAAATAGAATACAGGAGGGGCCAGGTCTAGATTTAGAGAGGATCAGAGTGTTAGGCTTACTGATATTTTTAAGCTGTGCTCTGTGTGATTTTGCTAACCAGAAATAATGCTGACTACAGATGTCACAAGCATGGCCAATAGCCATTTTATAGTTTGATCACACTGTGTAGATCATGGATGCTGAAGAGATCCTTCAATTAATGGCTATGGCATGTAAAGTCTCAACTAGAACTAAAAAGTTAAACTAGATTCATTCTTTGTCACAACCATAAAATATTCATGCTACTTTTAACGTTGACAAAAAGTATCATAAAAAATTAAATGGTTGGGAAACTGGAAACAGCTATTTTCCTTTTTGACCTTGATCAAAATATTCCAAACTTATCCATACAGGCATGTCAGTTTTATTCAAATAAGAATGAATTTGACTTACTGTTAGGCAGGCAATGAGGGAGTTTTCAAATGACTTCTGGAAGGCACGTGGATCTGAACACCATTCCAACAGTTCTCTTGCAGCACTCTGGAATGCAGCAGGGTTAGACAGGTGCTGAAATAATAATAATAAAAAAACCCAAATTAACCAATACTGTAATTTAAATCCATTTCAATTTACAAAACATTATTGAAAATTGGGCAACGTCACTAAATTTGTTACAGTTTTATACAACTTGATTATGGTAGTGCTAATTTAAAGTTCATTAAACAATTATGTCAAAGTACCATGAAACCCCTTGAAACTGACAATCCTTGGGATCCAATTGTTCTGGTTTTGAAAGGTTTGGTTTACTGAGATTTTTGCAGATGTTAAAAAAATCTGTCTTTCTCTAATGTGTGAGAGAGAGATTATGTATTATAGGGCCTAGGATTGGAATCTGAGTTTCATTGTATATTATTTAAAGAATTTCCAAATTGTTTTCAGATATGACAAAGAAGTCATCAGTGATGCATAGATGACTGTTAAACCAAACTAAGTTGATAGGTCTAGACAAGTAGAAGCAATATTTTGGTGACCAGAAGATTTGAAAGCAAGCATATAGAATTTTATGATAAATATTTCTGAACTAAGCACTTAATTTACATTTATTCATTGGGTGCCAATAAGTAATCCTACCAACTTTATTTGCCATGACCAAAAACTTAATCTATGAAGACAATACAATCTTTTTTACTATCTGTGGTGTATTCATAAATCTGAGTATCAACTAGATATGTGTCTGAAGGACACGTATGCCCCTCTCCTGTCAGTTTCAATGATGTGTGGTCTACCTTGAAAAGAGCAATAACCTTTTATCATCATGCAAACAGAACATCCACAATATAAACAAAGTGGAACAGCTCTTAAAAACAAAACAAAAATTAGTGTGGCAATGCAAAGGATGTCAAGCTAATTTTAATACAAACAAATGTAGGGAAATGGAACACATCCCAAAATTATAGGAAGAATATAGGAATTCTAATAATATTACAGTAACATACAGGAAGAATTATATCATTTCATGGATTCTTCCATCAGTTATCCAAGCTGAATGCCAAAATAAGCATTGTCAATAGAACATTTGGCAACAATAAACATTTCCTTCCACAATGCTTGATGAACAAACTTTTGTATGGCTTTTCAATGCCCATTTGTCAGTTAATATCAATAATGTTTTGTTTTTCTTTCATATTAATGGATCTTACTAATTATACTGTCAAAGCACATCAATTGAAATCTGAATGGCACAGAAGTATTTGAAATTATCATTACTGCATGATTATATTGACAGAAATCATATGGAATTAAAAATGTTTTGGCAATAGCACATTTATACATTTTACACCTTTTAAAACACCAAAGGTTGGTTAAAAACCAAAGTCTGTGATGGCCTGGAAACAAATTAAGCCTTGCTAATAAAGTGTTACTAAGGTGAAAGTCAATAAAAAAAACAAACAACAAAGAAATCTAATGCAATTTGTATGCTTTGTATATCCACTGCACCACTGACGGAATCAGGGTTTTCAAAATATTTTTTTTTAAGGGAAATTTGTTTCAAACTTTTTTTAAAAAACAATCAGGAGCTCTGTTAAATACTTCTGAGTGATGACACAGTTGGTCAGACAATGAAATCTATATCCCATCAATAAAAATGTTTACACAATATTTGCTTAAAATCCAAAACTTCTCAGTAAAGTTATCTTGTACGAACCAAATGCTACTAAATAAGTGGATGGGCAAATGGAAAAATAGGAAGATGAATGGACAGATGCAATGGCGAGAAGGCTATTGAGAAGGGTTCAAGAAATAGAGTATAACAGTAATGGTGGTAACTCATTCTATACATAATAAACAAGTGTCTGCTGATTCAAAGCTTACTCTGTATAATGAAATGAACCATGAAATGAAAGTATCTGTTTGTGGCCACAGTCTATAAAAGTAAGATTGAAGTGTCTCTTAGTGGCCACAATCTATAAAAGTAAAATGGATCTGTCTGTTAGTGGCCACAGCATATCAAAGTAAGATGGAAGTGTCTCTTAGTAGTCACAGGTTATCAAAGATGGAAGTGTCTATTAGTGGTCAGTCTATAAAAGTAAGATGGAAGTGTCTGTTAGGGGCCACAGTCTATCAAAGCAAGTTAGAAATGTCTATTAGGGGCCAAAATCAATCAAAGTCAGATGGAAGTGTCTATTAGCGATCACAGCCTATCAAAGTCAGATGGAAGTGTCTATTAGCAGTCACAGCCAATCAAAGTAAGATGGAAGTGTCTATTAGTGGTCACAGCCAATCATAGTAAGATAGAAGTGACTATTAGTGATCACAGCCAATCAAAGTAAGATGCAAGTGTCTATTAGCGGTCACAGGCAATCAAAGTAAGATGCAAGTGTCTATTAGCTGTCACAGCCAATCAAAGGCAGATGGAAGTGTCTATTAGTGGTCACAGCCAATCATAGTAAGATAGAAGTGACTATTAGCAATCACAGCCAATCAAAGTAAGATGGAAGTGTCTATTAACAGTCACAGCCAATCATAGTAAGATAGAAGTGACTATTAGCGATCACAGCCAATCATAGTAAGATAGAAGTGACTATTAGCGATCACAGCCAATCGAAGTAAGATGCAAGTGTCTATTAGCGGTCACAGGCAATCAAAGTAAGATGCAAGTGTCTATTAGCTGTCACAGCCAATCAAAGGCAGATGGAAGTGTCTATTAGTGGTCACAGCCAATCATAGTAAGATAGAAGTGACTATTAGCGATCACAGCCAATCAAAGTAAGATGGAAGTGTCTATTAACAGTCACAGCCAATCATAGTAAGATTGAAGTGACTATTAGCGATCACAGCCAATCATAGTAAGATAGAAGTGACTATTAGCAATCACAGCCAATCAAAGTAAGATGCAAGTGTCTACTAGCGGTCACAGCCAATCAAAGTAAGATGCAAGTGTCTATTAGCTGTCACAGCCAATCAAAGTAAGATTGAAGTGACTATTAGTGATCACAGCCAATCAAAGTAAGATGCAAGTGTCTATTAGCTGTCACAGCCAATCAAAGTAAGATGTACATTAGTAAAGTAGCAAGAACCATGATAAGAATTTCAGACTCATTTCTTCAATTCCTGTATTGAATGTAAAAACTTGTTCAACACTTGACTTACAACTTTCCAAGTGATTCTTATGGTGTCCAAGGCAACATTTAAATATTTTAAATTAACTTTTTTCTGATCATCTCATGTATCATTTTACAAAACCTTCAGTAAAAATTGAATAACAACCCTTCCACCACTGAAATCAATTCAAAAACTGTGATGTAGAAAAATCTTAACTTTTTATATCAGTGTAAAATCATTTTTCAACATAAAAACAGAAGCACATTTTCAGGGACAAACCCTTTACCTGTTTTCACATTTATTTTTATTCTGACAATGCTAAAACATATCTGGTGAGTAGTTTGGAGTGCATACATGTGTCAAAATGATCAACTCTCCTTCAATCCGACTTACGTTGTTAATGTTCAATTGGTGCATTAACTTCAAAGGAGTAGTATACTTTATTTTGAAGAAGTTCTTCAAGGGGTAGAAAAATAATTTGTAATTGCTTTTAAAATCAGCTGCCTGCACAAACATTTAGTAATATGCTCATTCTCAAACAAGCAGGCATAAATATGTGTCACCCTGGTAGATTAAAGTGAAGGTCATCTGCACTTAATTGACCCCCCCAAAAAGAACCTGAGCAAGTCAGGGACTAAGAGTGATAAATGAATATCAACAGAAATAAATGTTTAGTCATTTAAGACAGAAAATTATAATGACATGACTGTTGCTTACCATATTTGCAATCCCCCCCAAAAAAACTTTTTTCACACAACACAAATCCATTATTCACAAGAAATAGATTGGATATTTATGAGAACTTCAATGTCAACTGAGCTAGTTTTTGGAATGGTTTGTAGCCCAGAATCAAATTACAAATATTAATTTTGATACAAGCAAATATTGCAGAAAGGCATACATTTGGTTCACTAAGTAGATAGTAAATAGTAATTTTTATATCCTAAATTTAGAAGTACATGCAAACTTTATGTTCTGCAAATAGCTGAACACAATATGAATTGTATTTCTTTTACATAGGTCATCTGGAGTTCATTTCTTCCCAAGGTGCTACTTTCTAAAAATATTTATATGATCAACCATTATTTCCTCATACAATATTTATTTTATTCCTTATTTTTGGTGCTATATCTCTGAGATAATAAAGCTGTAAAGAAATTCTTGAATTCTACAGTAAATGTTTTGAAAAGTAGCTTAAAATAATACATTTTCATATTACCAACCAATGAAAACAGAACACACTGTGAGCTACGTCACTGTAGTTATTTCTTTTTATCTCCATCACTCTTAATTTAACACTCTCTTAAATTAATTTACCAGCAATAGTTATGAAAATGTGAAATTCCTGAGAAGCTTTTTTGTGGGTTTCCAGTGAGTTATTTAATATACATAATATTTTTGGAAATGAAATTTTTGGAGTAATGAATTCACAGATCTGTCTGAAAACGTGATACAAAATTTTATTTATACATCTACATGCATCTGCTCAAGATATTTACTTTTTGTAAAGTAAATATCGGCCATTAATCTTATTTGACATGAGTGATGATGGTATAAAAAAACAAAACACAAATGGTCTATATCTTTTGGACTAGTAATCAACTAGAGCGTAATCCTTCATTACATAACTCACCTCTACTTAAAGTACTTTCCAGCAGCCATTGCAAACATCAAAGATCATGCCAAAAATAAGTTCAAACTAAAGTGAACCTGACAACATAAAGTTAGCCCCTTTTTAAGCATAAAATATCAGATTTTTTTTCTCTGATTATTTTAAACTTCTAATCTTTGTAATATGTTCAATGTTAACGTATAATTGGCTACCTGCCTACCTACTTAACTCCCACTACCTAAAGGGCATAAAAAATGGTTGGGCATGTAAGAGGTATCATGCTTATCAAAATGGTTGTGCCCAAGTCCACTGTGTATTACCAGTAGATACATACATGTCATCAGTACTGGGATACATGCTAAAAAGCTCACAGTAAAAGAATCAATATCAAAGCAAGCATGAGCTGTTGAATGTGATAGAGGGACTTTATGATTAAAGTATACAGGAAGAAATGAATGTAGATCTTGATGCTTATGAAGTTATAAGGGGTTATGAATGCCAGGATAACCAATGTTTCATTGTAAAAATTGCCTTTAGAAACACAGCAAATTATGTATAAACTTGTGCTAAAAGATGGTCAAGGGATATTGTGGCTGAAATAAAGAACCTAATGAAAAAGTGCAACAGCAAGGAGAAAGCAAAAGAATATTCAAAAGCCAGGTTAGTGATAAAGTCTCCTCAAAAGCAAGAAAACTATACAGGAAAACAAAGGAACAAACATAAGAATTTAACACCATCCGGTGCTATGAAAGTAACACAAAGCTACATCTTGGAAACACTACAAATAATGAAATCACAAAGGTGAGCATACAGACATTAAAAAAAAAACAGCAATTCTTTATCAATCCATGGGTATTTTAGCTCATTCAAGTCAAAGATATTGGTTACCTTTGAAAAGTTTAGACTCTGATATTCATATTATATTCTTTGTATTCACTTTACCTGAAAAGAACAGGCATCAATACACTCTGCAATAGCTTAAATGTTTGCAATCGAGACGCCTAAACAAACAGTTGTACTCTACTTAGTAGCAGACAGTCACGATATCATATTTTGTAAAATAGGACAAACATTGGCCCAAATACAACACTATCCAGCAACACAGTTTTTACATTTGCAAATCTTTATGTTTGTTTGATCAAGTTGGGTATTATATTATTATTTTACTTTTTGGGCAAAAAAGAGAAGATGAGTGGTGTTCTGTAATTTGGACATGGTGAGTTACTTATGCTTTTAAAGAGTACACACATACCTGATATTAATATCAATTTGGCCTCATGTGACTTTAAAGAACATGTGCATATCCCAGGCATTTAGGTCTCTTTCACAAATTCATCAAATATTGCTAGAAAACACAACAACTGTATTACAAAGTGCCTAAGTCATGTTATTTTGAGATGTAGCCTTAGAAAAGAAGTGCATTTTTTGTTTTAGATGAAAAATTATTTTTGCAAAAAGAACTTGTCTCAAAAAAGTGGCATGTTTGTCTTTAATTGTAATCATATACAATTCGTTTTAAAAAAAAAAACAAAATCGACTTTCACTTTTAATCATGGGTAGATAACTATTTCTATTATATTTTTTAATTTCCTTGCCAAGGGAAATTTGCTATTTTGGCTCTCTTCTCTCAGAATGGGTGAACTGCATACATAAATTTATTGAGAACTTTTTACTGTGCAATTATTTTCAAAAATTAAAATGTTTCCATGAGGCAAAAAGAGTACCTTGAATGGCACATTATACACCTATGCAATGTTTAATAGTTCTTCATGCAGGCACTTAACACAGTAAATTTAATAAGCAAAAAACATCCTTTTCTCATCAGTCTTAATATGATTTTGACCTCTGACCTTCAGACCACACACTCTGTAGGTTTCTTCATTATCCAAGAACAAGTCATCCAGTTTGGTCAATGAACTAACTTGAGAACCAAGGTTATTCTGCAAAACCCACTTTTCATTGATATCCTTGACATTTTGATCCCAAAATCAACAGACCTGTTCCAAAACTTATTTGCATGCCCTCCACAACTCTAAAAGAATAAAGTTATCATGCAAAAACCACTTTTCCTCTGTCACCCACTGACCTAAATATAAATAGATTTTTTCCTTGTCCTAGGTTCAAGTCATCTACAAAGCTTGGTCCAAGTCTGTGATGTAGAACTAATGTTATTGTGTGAAAACTAGTTTCTTCTTTTGGTGACCTTGACCTGAATTTTTTTAACCCCTCAGTGAAAGACATGATTCTTATCCCAAGGACAAGCCACAGACATAGTCTGGTCCATGTGTCAGGTAGCAATAAACAGTTTTGGCCAATATCCATGTGCCTGCACCATATTGGATAAAAATCCACCCCTGTAAGCCATAATGCAATCGTCAATACATATATTTTTTCATATCCATCCACTCTCCAACAGTGAGTAAAAACTAAAATCAAACAGCTCTATGTGAATACCAAATGAAATTATGAAATGCCATAGTAATGGTTTATCCAGCAAGAGCAAGATATGAAAAATTAATAAAAATTACCTGCAAAAATTCACAAGCAGGTGCTCACTGGAGAGCCATCTGTAACAACTGTGACCTTAAACTTAATCTCAAAACCAAATGGCACAAAGTTTTTCTGCACACAGCTGATGTTCCGCTTGGGGTAACAGAGGTGGACATACATTCATGCCTTCTTTTGCAAAAAATGATGGATATACTTTGGGACAACTTATCCATAACTTAGTACTAAATAAATTACATGGCTAATTGTTTGACAATCTTTATTGCTACCTGATGAAGAAGTAATATCATTGTACAAAAACCATTTTTCTTCTTGCAGTCTCTGTGACCTTCTTATAATCCCAAAATCAATAGGGATCTTCCTTACCTAAATAAAAGCCACACACAAAGTTTGGTAAGTTTAGATGGTGGACAACTTGAGTTATGGAACAGAAACCATTTGGGGGGGGGGGCAGTCTAATACCATGAGCTTTGAGTTTTTGACTTCTAAATCAACAAGGTTCTTAACCCAATGGGGCAACATCCACAAAGCCTGACAACTGCTAGATTGTGCAAACTCAAGTTAATGTGCAGAAAGAAAACATGTAACAGAGAGATGGACAGATGGATGCACATCACAGCATAATACTTTGAAGTTTAGGAGGAAGAAAATAATTTTCAACGAAACTGTTCAAAAGCTTGGCTTGGGGTTGCGGTGGGGAAAACTGACCTCCATTTTTGTTTCTGGAGTTGGTGTTTTAACTGCTGTGTTTGCAATGCAGATATAACAAAATCAGAATTTGTGTAGTCAATATATTAATTACTGGTACATTTGATAGGTTTAATATACTCTTCAGGGGTTTCAATAAGAAATAAAGTAGCTGGCGAAGTTTTTGGTAAAGTGGAGAGGAGTCAAAAAGTTTGCTGGTGGAGATTATGGATGGCTTTGTACAAACTACCCAACCCCCAGCCCATAAGTTGTATATAAGTTAAGCTGTCTTTCTGGGATTGGGAAATATGAAATCTGTTTGAAAATAGTTAAATTGTATTATACAATATTGTATAAACTTTGTATTGACAATTCATAGGGGTACTTATGGGTTCCATCCTAATAATAGGGAAAAATATTAATTGTGCAGAAACATCCGATACTGATAATAAACCACTGCAGTATGTTCATAGTTACTTGACTTAAGTAAATATCTCCTTTTCTTATCTGATAAAAAGATGGCAGAATTTATACCTGCAAATTGCTAAAGTATGTTAAACGAATACGGGCAGCTGTACTATATCACACCTGAGGTATATTTATGGATTTCATTCATCAAGCAATTGTTAAGGTTAGTGGTTTCTATCTGGATTTCTTTCAATTGCTATTTTGTTTTTTTGTTTTTTTTGTAGTATGTTTCCTCCATTGTTCATTTATGGTATGGCATGATAAATACAACAAATTTTCAAAGGAATTTCCAGTGTCCATTATTACATGTCATTCGCTGAATCAATTAAAAAAAAGTCTATCCTCTCTTTCTAATTGTAATCTTGATTTTCAAGTGCTTTTTAAAATTTTATTCTTGCACAATTTTACGTTTTATTTCATCGTTCATTAAGTTTTAGTTCACTGTTCATAAACTGGGTGTAACAAAACATACAAGCAATTTTCAATGTCTACCTTTTCATTTTTTTGCTATTCCATATACTAAAAACTGAACTCTCTCTCTCACAGTTTTTCTAGATCTAATGAACTGGAGACCTGAGACAGCCTATGATGTCATTACTGACTATCATACATGGTAACACCCATCCATGGAATACCCATTAATAATACTTTGAGCATGCACTAGCCAGTTACCAGAATTTAGAAAATACAAAAGACCGGAAGCAAAATCCACTGTCATGCACCCCAACCCCTCCACAAAAGCCAGTCATGCACCCCACCCCCATCCACAAAAGCATATAAAAATCCAAATTAAAATGTCCTTCTTGCATCAGTTCATTTCAAGGTTCAACCTGCCTTTACATTAAAGTAGCTCTTGAATATTGAACCATACTGTAGATACCTGTGTCTACCTGACACCCAAGTATGAACAATGCCTATCAAACTCTGCTATGAAATACTATGTGCCTGAAGATCAGTGTATAGCTGTTCACTTTAAATGAAAAAGAGACAAACAGCACGAACTGTGATCTGCTGGAAAAGCAGCAGATTGAAGTCTACAATGATTGCAAATGAATATGCATTGTACATAAATATGGTTCATCTCTTTGCTGTTATCATCTTTCTTTATGATGATTCTCTTCTTACTCTACCACATATAGAACCATATTTATCAATAAAATAAATAATCCAACTCTCATAATATTAATACAGTGGTTTTCGTGTTGTGAGCCTCTCTAGAGAGAGGCCATCACACAATCAATGTGTTCACCTTGTCACAGGCCAGAACTGTATTTCTACCATTATATCCCAACCTTGAGAGTTCACCCCTTATCTAGGGCCAACTTTTAAGTACAGAAAGCATGGACTTATAAGTGGGCAACTACGGTATAAAATTCCGTTAAACTTGTATGCATGGATCAGAAGGAACATTGTTTTTCTTAAATACAGCAACATTTAATGATCTGTGTTTTACATCACCAATCACTGATTTTTATCTATCTCAAATCTCGTTCTACTTAATGGCAAAAATTTGGCAAGGAACAACTGCATACCAGCACACTTCTGAGAAAAAAACACTTATCTTTCATATAATTATATGATGAAATGTAGTTAAGAATAACAGTAAATTAGCTCTAGCTAGATAATAACAGAATAAACACCCCTTTTTATAGGAAGCACAGATTTACCATACATATCAATGTTGATAACCCTATTGTATATTTCCTCTAATGGTATTTTCATTATTGATATAGAAATAATTTGTTTTAATAGTTAATTTCAAACCTGTGTGCAGTATTTCACAATGTTTTAATTAAGGAACACAAATCTTCCTGAATTGACATATTCTGACTTCTATTATCCACTGTAAAAATTGGTGTTTGTGTTTTTAATCTAGCTCAGTTATCCAAGTCATTCAGCAAGACAATTTCCTCCTCATTTCAAAAGTAGTTATAACCTTTCTAAATTGTAACTTTTAACAATTTTCATAAATTTCAAAATCAACAATGTAGAGACAATAAAAAACAAAGTTGAATAAAACCATATCTAAGTGATTAAGTTAAAATACAGGATTTATTCAGGTATTTACGACAAAAACCCCATTTTTAGCAAGCAATTGGCAAGGAAAATCATCATTCCGAACCTCTGTGTATAACATGTGCTTTTCATCTTCAATTACAAAAATAAATCAGCAGCCTCTAAGCTCAGCATAAAACAAATTCATGCAACAAATAGTTGAAGATTTCCACTTAGTGACCCTCCTACATCCTGCCATACTTGTTATTTATATGAAAACTCTCAAGCAGTAGACATTTGCCAGGTCAGGTGAGGTTTACACAAAGAGATTTGTAATATTACATAAATCTAACTGAACTATAAATACATGTTTACAGCTTCCTCTGCATTCTTTTCCATGAATTTCTTTAAGCTGCATTTATAGACAGGCAATAAAAGAATGCATGATGAGCTCACAGTTTTTCTTTTTGACAAAAAACTAAAAAAGGCTGTTACTGGAGAAAAAAAGTACTTGTAGGTCACTGTAATCAGTTTATTAACACTGGGAAACATTAATACAGTATTTCATGATTTGCATAGGAAATATTCAGCCCACATCAAATTAGCTGCCAGTATTCTGGAAAAAAAGTGCAAAATTTAGTAAAGTCTAATGTTAATATCAAACTTAATAGAAATTAATCTAGATAAATGATTTTCCAGATAAATGCAAGTACACTATATTATTAAACCAGGCTATCAAGTGACTCCATGAAAAAGATAAGTTTTTTTTCTTCTGGCAATAAAAGAATGAGGCTTTCCCAAATTTTGGATAAGTGATTTCTTTGGTTAATGCAATGAGATGATTCCTTACATCAGTGTTTCCCAGGCAATTTGGTTAATGAGATGAGGTGATTCCTTACATCAGTGTTTCCCAGGCAATTTGGTTAATGAGATGAGGTGATTCCTTACATCAGTGTTTCCCAGGCAATTTGGTTAATGAGATGAGGTGATTCCTTACATCAGTGTTTCCCAGGCAATTTGGTTAATGAGATGAGGTGATTCCTTACATCAGTGTTTCCCAGGCAATTTGGTTAATGAGATGAGGTGATTCCTTACTTCAGTGTTTCCCAGGCAATTTGGTTAATGAGATGAGGTGGTTCCTTACTTTAGTGTTTCCCAGGCAATTTGGTTAATGAGATGAGGTGATTCCTTACTTCAGTGTTTCCCAGGCAATTTGGTAAATGAGATGAGGTGATTCCTTACTTCAGTGTTTCCCAGGCAATTTGGTTAATGAGATGAGGTGATTCCTTACTTTAGTGTTTCCCAGGCAATTTGGTTAATGAGATGAGGTGATTCCTTACTTTAGTGTTTCCCAAGCAATTTGGCCACATAATACTTTCAGGCTTGAAATATACTGATGTATCCCATAAACAATAAATGTTAGTCTGTTGGGGTGATTTTTAAACAGTTTTACATCAACAAAGAATTATCGAAATACATTCTTTTAGAAACAGAATTCAATTAAGCACTGTACCATACCCTGAATGGTCAAGATTTTTCTGGTGTCTGGTTGAAAAAGACTGGATAAGTTCTAACTATTATTAATAATAATAATGATGAAATTCTAATGGCTCTTGCCAGACAATTTTTCCCCCTGAAAATCAAGGTGACCACCATAGATTTGTGAAATTTACTATAAAAACACTCAAATGAGATATAACAATTGGTAACAAAAAAGAAAACTTTGTTACACCTATTCAATGTACCAGAAATTTAAGTCCCTGATTCATTGATTGTGTAGTGTTAGTATTATCCTTTCTTGATTAACTGATTTTCAAACTAATTATTTATTTTTTTTAAATTCTTTCAGAAAACTATACTAAAGAATTTCACCCAACAACAGTATTTTGTTCCACTCTACTAATTTAACAAAAATAATGAATAATTAACAACAAGATGACATACTCCTTCAGAAATGCTTAGCACCTAATTAATGGACATTTCTGGTAAAGTAGGATGGTGAATTTTGATTTGATCATGTCCCCAGATAAGTCTTTATAGAGATGATAATAATAATGAACTGTTCTTGCTTGTATCATTTTCTCTTTGACTACTGTAATTTAATTTAGGGGAACACAACTGCTTCAAATGCGACAAAAATTTCCAGACTCCAGCAAAGAGAATGTAAAATAACTTTTGATCAGCAAACAGAAAATGTTCAAACATTACTATTATATGAAAGAATATTTCTGAGAAAGGTCAAACTAATGTATAAGATGTTTATTACAAAATCATCCACCACTTGCGTAAACACAATTTTCCAGGAAAGAGAATCTACTGGTACCCCAAATATAAGATCATTAAATGGGCAGAATTTAAAAGTACACAAGGCAAAAAAGGAGCTATTCAAAAATAGGTTTAATTTTCAGGTGCACTTGATTGGAATAAAATTCCATACGATATTAAATCAGCTCCAATACACTTATTGTAGAAGGAAGAGAAGATGAAATCATAAGATTAAAAAAAAATTAAAAAAATGGTGGACATATTAAAGTGCATGTCACACTACCAACCTTCATTGCTTCATTTTAATTTCTGTAGCAATGTAGCATTTATGTGAATAGTTCTTTATATACTGTGTATTTGCTTGTGTGTGTTGATGTGTGTGTGTATGTGTGAACATACTTTTATTGGCCTGTATTTTATTGTTATATAATAGAGGGTCTCTATTTTAACTACTTGAGTGACACTAAGACAATAAAGGTTTTATTATTATTATTATTATTATTATTAACTGGGGCCAAAGATTTACATATTCTGTTCAAACACAGTGACAGAAACCAATGGAACATCTGGGGTATAAACCCTAGGGCAACCGTTCATTTAGAGTTTTAGATATCTTGGATATCACCTTTCACACATGATCTTGTCTTTTGTGGCTATAATGTGTTTAAACCTTTAATTTTACGTCATGAAGGTGTTTAATTGGTAAATTAATGGAGAAATAAATCCAGGACAAGTTGATATAATGATATTTGAGAACTCCTGTAACCAATGTCCATTATATATGTTGTTGTTGTGGGGTTTAACGCCATTTTTAAGCACACATTAGGCTATACATGGTGGCCAATATTAATGGTGGAGAAAGAACCCGGGAAAACCCTGGAAAGAACCACTTACCCACGAGAAGCTACCGGCAAGCTTTCTCACATACCCACATTGGCTGAATCGAGACTCAAACCGGTGCAGATGGAGGTGAGATGGCAGTGATCCATAACGGAGAGTGTTTTAGACCACTCGGGGACCCAACCATTTTATATATATATATATATATATATATATATATATATATATATATATATATATATATATATATATATATATATATATATATATATATATATATATATTAATAGAGAGAGAGAGAGAGAAGAGAGAGAGATGCAAAACCACACAATCAGCACTACTTAACTGCAGCATGCAGGTACAAGAAAACACGCTGATGCCACTTAATTATGGTTTGTCTGGGTCACTGTCTGATCAATCTTCTGCAATCTTATGATAATGGTAGCATTTCTGCAGCAACAGTGTAAGTCTAAATTTATGATGCACCTCTTTCAAAAGATGACTGACGAACCTGCTCATTAAGGGTATACCAGATATATCCATACATCAGACAACCAGACATATACCATCTTTGATGTTTAATTTCAGAAATAGTACCAGGCAAATACTATACCCACTGGGTACAATCTTGATGATGGCATTAATTTTCACTAATCTTAATCACTGATTTTTATACATATTGAAGGATATTCAAATTCTTACTATATGCTTTACTGGATTTTTAAAAATCCCCCCCTCCATTATACATGGTCTTGTGTAATTTTTGCTCATTCTTGTCATATTGCAGTTTGTTGCTTTGATACAGTCTACACATCACAACTACCATATTATAGCAGGTTTCTCATGTAACTGAAAATTAGCTTCTGAAAATGAGCTGATCATTAATGATTAATTGGTCATTTCAATCCTTTACTCTGTCCATAAACAAGAACACTGCATATGGCATGATACACCTATCTTGAATGTAGAGAGCAAACAACTGTCTTGAAGGGCATGCCGCTACTAACATATTGAAATTCTTTTAGGTTTCATTAAAATGTTTCATGAATGACACTGACTAAATATTACACAGTTAAATTTTCCCATCATGATTATACAAGATTCATTAGAAACCTAACAAAGACCAGCCATAAAGTTTATTTTCTTTTGATGTGACCTTGATCTGTACCTTGAGAAATGGGCATGGCTGTTACATGTGACATTACATCTAGTCATGCAATATAAATCAAGGATGCAAGTCACAGATTTACAATTTCCCTTGCTTTGACCTTAGGACAAAGGACATGGCTGTGATTTGCAAGTCTCCATCTAGTAACAGCATATATGTTGCCAAAGTTACTGAAATATCCACAGAGGTTAAAAAGATATGCTATGAATAGGGATGCAAGTGACTTATTTACATTTTCTCTAACCATGATTTTGACCTTGAGGCAGTGAGTAAGGCTGTGGTGATTACAACCACCTAGTCATAATGTGTATTTAGGTAACTTTTACTTGAAATATCCTTAGTACTTCAAAAGTTATAGCTTGGACAAGGAATCATTCCATTAACTTGCTTTTTCTTTATTTTACTTGATATGTCACTGACCTTTGACCTGGAGACTTGACTATACGGCATGCAAGACACCATATAGTCATCATGAGCTTATAACTTTGTTTGATTTTCAAACTAGCTAAAAAAAGGCCTCAAGGTGGAATAGTTCTAGTAACTAACTGAATTCCTTCTCTAATAAATGTAATTGTTGATATTATTGTTGTTATTATTGTTGTTCTGGTAAGTTTCATACATTTTTGCCATGAATTGCAAAGTTGTGATCTGGACATAAAAATAAACGTTAAGTGACATATCAATTCATTGAAGGATGGGCAAAAGACCATGGTAAAATATGTCTGACTTAAGATGGGCATATAATAAAATGAAGTACATAAAACATTTTTTTCCTCGTGGTTAGCTTATTTTATCAAAATACCTAAGAATGGAAGCTACATGTACTAAGTTACCAATCAAACAGTAAATATTCACCTGCATTTAAAAAATTGTTGGTTCTTTTAATACAAAATAAAGTGTTATTTTCAATCCATAAATAATTTACAAACAAAATGATGTTGGTGTAATTGATGAATGAAATCATAGTGTTTTGTTCTGATGGTTAAAACAACCAATAATTGACCAAAATCCAAAATCAATTTACTGGCATGCCCTTAATTTGACATTTGTCATAAGGGAAACAAAAAATGACCACAGAGAATTTAGAAAAAATTACAAATTTCTTCTAGGTCTTGAACACTTCTGCAAAGAACATGGATGAAATAAAAATTTTAATACATTTTCAGTTTTGCAGTTTTCCAGCTCATTTAAAAAAACGTTCAATTCATTAATCAGTATGACCAATAAATCACATGAAAAGTTTTCAGAAAATGATAATAATAATAATAATAATAATAATAATAATAATAATAATAACAGACCTCTGACCAACAGCAAATTACATTTTTAACTCCTACATGCATTAAAATCCTTAAAAAAATATTTTTCATTCAAAGACTGAAGGGATAGTGAAATATAGAAATCTGAAGAAATTTCTGTGCTTGCCTGCATAAATCATAGAGCATGTTTTCCTAGTACATATATTGTTGTAATGGTTTTAACAACTGTTTCTGTCCAGCTTCATATTTTTCTCTGTACAATGCAACCTATCTGTAAACAGCACAGACTGGGATCTTGATGTAGTATGATAAGCAGTATTTCTACCACTATAAGAACTATATGCCAGTCTAATCTATTTTGTCAAAAAGAAGGAGATGGTCTTATTATCAAGAAAAGATACCTTCAGTACACATTTGTACTTTAAAAAATCAATATGGCCTTATCATCAGACATGGGCTTATCATCGGATAAATATGGTAATGTACTGGCACATCACTGTCTAACTGATGACTTGAAACCATGGGTGGAATGAACAGTATCAAGCCTTGTCTATTACTGCATCAACAGACTGGAGTTTAACCCATTTGCAGTTAAATAGGTGTTACTGATATACACCAAAAAATACTGGGGCCCAAGTGGCCTAGTGGTTTAAGGTGCTCTCATTTACAAATTACGTGCATCTAACTTCTGCCATGTGAGTTTGAGTCTCGGTTCAACCAAAATGAGTATGTGAGAAGGCTTACCAGTATCTTCCAGTGAGTCGGTTGTTCTTCCCAGGGTTTTCTCTGGGTTCTTCCTCCATCAAATGTACTGGCCACCATCCAAAGCCTCTCTTGTGATGAAGCTTGATTATGTCACCAAATTTGAATATTCCTTGCATATTTAATCATTTGTGCATCAACCTTGCACATAAATTACAAAATTAGCCATTCCTTGACAATTTATAAGAAATTTCCAAAACCTTTGTTAAACCCCACAAAACCAAACCAATTAGAATGCAGAAAATACTATCTACTATTTATACTTGTTCCTAAGTCAAGTCCAATTGCAAACAACATAGACTCTAATTTGTAGTGTGCCAGTAGATCAGGGTCAATGTTGTTTGTCCTAAAAAACCACACATATCCAGATCTGCCAGCACATTATTCCATTTCAGATCTTTATCTATGTTTGCAGTTGGACTCAACTTGTAAGCAAGTATTATTTCATTCTTATCATTATCTTCCTGAGCATGTTTAATTTTCTATCTATCAACGATCAAGTTGTTTTTGGTCTTTCTTTGAGGCTTTGCCACAATACAAATTGACAAATGCAACCAGAACACTGTACCACCCTAAAGTGCCAATAAAACATAGTAATTTACTGTCCATGATCACTATTCCATGCATGCATGGTACATATGATGTATGCAAAATTGAGATGCATTAAAAATGCCTGAAATATCCATAGAAATAGGATACCAGCATCTGAAAAAGCAGATACACTCCAGCTTATTAGTTACACACTATTACCATGGAAACAGAATCTGAATAATGCAATACAGGAACAGGAGAAGTGTGAAATTGTTGACTAAAATACACCAAGAATACAATGTTATGTGACTAAATCTGACTTTACTGAAGATCAAATTCATCTGAAATATCAGAATAATCTTTGTTAAATCATTTTCATAATTTATGCTAGTAATTTCAACAAATGTTTTATAGACATGTGAAAAATGTGAAAAATGTTAATTGGAAAACAAGAATCATGTATGTACCTCACTTGTTTTGTTCTAAATCTTAAAAATTCAACAAGTAAGTTTTTACTTTCTTTAAATGTCTTTTAAAATCTCAATTGGCATTACACTTTATAAAGAATCAAGAGTATTTAACTAATGATATTCCAAGCCAAGACAATGAATCAAAAGTAATTACCAAATGATACTCAAAGCCAAGACAATGAATCAAAAGTAATTACCAAGTCATACTCCAAGCCAAGACAGTGAATCAAGAATAATTATAAAGTGATAATCAAAGCTAACAATGAAACAAGAGTAGGTAACAAGCTTATCAAAGCCAAGATAATGACTCAAGAGTAATTATCGAGCAATACTCAAAGCCAAGGTAATAAATCATGAGTAATTACCAAGTGACAATCAAAGCCAAGACAATGAATCAAATGTAATTACCAAGTGATACTCCAAGCCAAGACAATGAATCAAGACTAATCATAATGTGATAATCAAAGCTAAGAAAATGAATCAAGACTAATTATAAAGTGACAATCAAAGCCAAGACAATAAATCAAGAGTCATTAGCAAGTGACAATCAAAGCCAAGACAATGAATCAAGACTACTTATTAAGTGATAATCAAAGCTAAGACAATGAATCAAGAGTAGGTATCAAGCAATACTCAAAGCCAAGACAATGAATCAAGAGTAATTACCAAGTGACAATCAAAGCCAAGACAATGAATCAAGAGTAATTACCAAGTGACAATCAAAGTCAAGACAATGAATAAATAATAGGTGTCAAGCAATAATCAAAGCCAAGACAATGAATCAAGAGTAATTACCAAGTGACAATCAAAGCGAATACAATGAATCAAGAGTAATTACCAAGTGACAATCAAAGCCAAAACAATGAATCAAGAGTAATTACCAAATGACAATCAAACCCAAGACAATGAATCAAGAGTAATTACCAAGTGATATTCAAACCCAAAACAATGATTAAAACAATGTTCACTTTATACTGCTAGCCAGTAAATTAAGTTTAAGGACTGCTATTTTTTTTATATTTTGTAGGGCCTTCATAAAATTCCAAAAATTTGAAAATCAAAAGTACATCAGATTTCTATTACAATTTTTCAAGTGACATCAGGCCTGGTCCCTGATTATCATGGAGCACTTTGTGGTTAAAAACAGAGAGATTATGTCCTACAGAAGTTTTATGAAAGCTGTCCAATTGGCGTAATACCAAAAATGTTAATAATAGAAGCGTTACCTTTTCTCCTACCTATGTAGTTTATTTTAATTTGATAAGAACCAAATAAAAGTTCATAAAACTATTGCCGGAGACTGTTAGTAAACTTGAAAGTGCAGGAATCACAAGGTGATTAAGAGGTCATCTACAAGAAATTGTCTGTATCATGCCTTGTATACTTCATGCTATCTGATTGTGTAGTTTTCATATTTATTTTCTATGCAATGCTCATCCAGCATATAATGTGCTTGTTTAATTTACATAGAATAAGTTGTTTTGTTTTCCATTAGAAAAACACATACTGTGATTCATAAGTCAAAATATACTATCACCCAAAATACAGTTGCTTTACAAGTATTGCTAAGTGCTGATAAGTTAAAATGTAAGTTGATTTGTGCTTTTTTAGTTTTAACAACTCTTTCATTCATGCCAAGAATTGGATGTCAAGTGCCTTTCTCAAAGACACTCATAGGGCTGGCTGTACATTTGCTCCAATGTTGTTAATGTATGTCAGCCATGGGACAGAAGTCAGGAAAAAGTTACAGTTTTTAAAAACAAATCAACATTGTTGTGATACTATTGTTGGTGTGGTTGAAAGTGGTAGTAGTATTTGCAATGGTGAATATAGTTATGGTAGTGGTGGAAATATAGGCCCTGGAATGTGTCAGTGTGGTATTTTCTGGTTCAACATTTTGATACATAATTTCATTTACATTGACCTGAATTGCTTAATAAATCAAAACCTAAAACAACCCAGTAAAACCACAGAGCAGGGCAGAAAAACTGTTACGAAATTGACAGAGAAAAATATTTTGTCTGCAATTTTAGAAAAACCTGAATGAAGATTAGCCAATTCCAAGGTAAGTGTGGTTTCTGATCTTGACATCATGCAAGGAAAATCAACAGATTTCTTGCACAAATTGTGCTTGGTGAATCCAGGCCCATTTCAAAGATCTAGATTTTTTAAATACAAGTGGTAGTTCCTGAAACATATCCACTCTAACTGAAAGCAAATTCAAGGATGGAAAATACATCTACAGAAAAAGCACAAGTACTAAGTATAGCACAATTTTCACCAGGGCTGTGTTTAGTAAGCTTCCTTGTAGGCACTAGCAGGACATTGTTCACTCTGGAAATTACTAGCCAATGTATTTCAATGACCTAGACCTATGGTGAAGATTTGCAATCTTGGGCTTAATGTACTGTGCAGAAATTATTATTTTCTCAATAGATTTACCATGCCCATAACCTTTAACTTTTAGATCCACACAATACTGTTCAACGTCTGTGACACAGAGCTCATTTTATGATGCAGTAAGCAGTTTTCTTCTATCATCAACAGTGACCTTGACCTTTTGATATATCCCAATTAATAGGTTTCTTTTAAACAAGCACAGGACACCCAGAAAGTTTGGTAACCAATGGTGGAAAACTCAAGTTATTTTGCAGAAACTATTTTTATTCCTTCAGTAAGTGATCTTAACCTTCGACATTTTAACTCTGAAATGAATAGGATTCTTCCTTAACTCAAGTGTAAGCTGTCCATAAAGTCATGAAACTATAAATGATCGACAACTCGAATTATTGCAAACAATGACACAGACCTATTTTTACCCAATTTCAACAAATTCCTAATTAATAAAAAAAAAAGATCTCTAGAGTGGTAAAATAAAACCTTCATAAGAGATATGATATCAATCTCTCAAATGATAATAACCTCTGCCAATCATAATGCAAGATTGCTTCATTAATATCCAAAGATCTTGTTCATAACAAAATACATTATATTTCCTAATTATGCAAGCATATTTACCAAATTGGATAAAAGTATGAATATAAAAAAAGTTTTGCCAAAGTTGTTAAAAGTTTTACTGCAATGTGACCTCATTAATATACATGGATGTGACCTCATTAATATGAATGGATGTGACCTCATTAATGCATGGATCTTGCTCATAATTGTACTCATCCAAGATCTGCAAGACCATATATTCATCGATCCCACACATTACAGAACTCATGCAAGACCTAGATCCTATAACCTTGCATTTTAAGTTTGATCAAAATAAAATTTTATGGCTTTGTTGTGGCTGGTGTAGGGTAGGTAACAGTTACATTGGGGAATTTGCTGGTAGAGCCAACAAACAAACATCTAGGTTACATATTTAATTCAAATTTAAAAGCTCTCTCTAACCATTTCTGTATCTATATATATATCAGCCTAGAGGACTTCACAGGAGACATCCTGATATCATATTTCTATAACTGGCTTGATTGTTTCTGATACACAGATCTGTGTTTCCTACATTAAACTAAACATCTGATATCTCACTAATGAGTTGTCTAGAAGTTGATTTGAAAACCTATAAATGATTATAATAGATCTGATCAGACTCACACTCACTTTCAAGCTCTTCCTCAAAATATAAATGTTAAATAAATGTAGTTTAAGTGTAAGGGTTGGCAAGATTGTCAGAGTTCAAGTATAAAATATCTATTTCTTTAAAATCTATATATAAGATACTCTTGCTAATTAGAGAAGCTTAATCCACTATCTTTTCTCTAATACCATCAGCATTTTCAAAATCTAAAACTAACTGTAAGTCCTGTAAATAATCATTTAATTAATTTGCATAAACACAAATGCCTGTTCTCACTAACATAGACCACAGAGCTAGACCTGTTAAACCAAATGATTACTGTCCATAAGGTCATGGGGTGAGTGTGCTGTAAAGATTCTGCTTGTATTGTTTTGGAAGATGTGGATTCTATTCAACATGACTATGTACAAGACTAGAAAATTGGAAAACAGTTAAATCATATAAAAGTCCCTACTACAGCTTCCAGAGTGACAACAAACTCAGCCAATCACATGTAAAACCACCTCATTAACAGAAATAGAACTCATTCACTGTAGAACATGTCCAAGATTGTGATATCAAATCATGTTTCAAGGTGAAGCATGACTGAAATCAAATCAGAAATATCAATGTTTGAGTGCTATCAAGTGATTATTGATGAACAGCCAATGTAAAACTCACAATCAATTCAGGGCCAGACCACAATACCACATAGCAAATGTCATCATCATAATATCTTCATTATTATTATTATTATTATTATACATTACAGCAATTATTATTATCATTATTGTTGTTGTTGCTATCATCATCAACATTATTATTATTATTATACATTACAACAATTATTATTATCATTATTATTGTTGTTGTTGTTATTATTATTATTATTGTTATTATTATTATTATTATTATTATTATTATTATTATTATTATTATTATTATTATTATACATTACAGCAGTTATTATTATTATTATTATTATTATTATTACTACTATCATTATTATTTGATCAAGATTATGTGCACTATTCAACAAAATCATAAAATATGCATACATGTTACTCACTTACAAATTTATGTTTCACACAAGGTTACTGTATCTTGCTCACTTTAATTCATCCTATAATAAAATCATCACTAACTTAAAATATCACTGATCTTTGTTTTATGCAGCAAAACATAACAACAGTTTCAATAATGATCAACAGCTTTGCTTACACATTGTCTATAAAACCGAGGACAGTCTTACTTTGTCAGACAACTTGTACGAGTTAATCTTGAAAACTGCATTTCACACTTTAAAAATAGCATCAGGCTTTGCCAGTTGCTCAAGTCCCAGAGATCAAAAGCCAGCATTTGTGAGAAGCCTGTGATAAATATGAAATCCAAAGAATCCATATATGGCTATTCTCTGAGACCCATGAACTAAATCTTTGCCCTTACAGACAAGTTTGAAATACTGAATGACGCTGACCCTACACCTGACCATGATGAAAAGTGATGGAATTCCTGTCTCTTCTCCAACATTAACTTTTCGCTTCACAGGCAAATAGATGAAGATATGGAACTATACATGTCACATGGGCATAAAAGGTGACTTTCATTTCTGCTGTTATAACACAACTTTTCCACCATCCAACAAATGAACTACTTCGATGCTCTACCCTAATGATAAAAGCTGCCTCACTTTTGAATTAGACATTTTGACACCTCTGAGTTACTTTGTCAACATGACTGATGCACAAGCCAGATAAGAAACACCTGCATACTGATTGACATGATATTATGTGATCTAAACAATCCCTTCTTTATGAAGTACAACTTTAGTTTGTATAGACTGAGTGGTCACTGTAGATACAAGCCAGTGACTCCTTAAGACAGGTGGCCATTAAATACATGACATTTTTGTAAGAAATTTGCTCAGGGGAAGGTAGAATGGCCATTGGGAACAGGTGACCACTGAGTAAAGGTGACTGCTTGGACAAGTTTGATTGTATGTGCTTCTCTGGTTAACTGATAACTCTGAATGTTTCTTTTCAACTGCAATACCTGTACTAAAATGAACAAAGAAAAAAAAAGAATATCTGTTGGAAGGGCTTAAAGCAGAGGATATTAAAAACAAAAATACCCTCATGATTTTGTAACAACAGTACCTCAAAGGAACCGGTGGGGAAAAAGATTTTCCTGTAATTCTAAATAAAACCATTTCTTCCTTTTCAAATGTCAAGTGTCAAATCCAACTCTGTTATTCAGCAATAACATTTTAAATCATTAGCTGCTGTGGTACACAAATTGGAGGTCAGCTTGGCACCATTTCCATTTACATCATAAGAAGTCTTTTGGTGAAAAAATCCATTTCAGTATGATTTTTCTATTCAAGCAGACGTGTGATAACAAGATCTTCAAGATGGCTACCATGATGGCCACACTGGCTGTCAGATCAGTGCCAATTTCATTTAGGTCCAAACAGACACCATGGGAAGTCTTTTACTGAAAACCCAATACTGTTATGGCCATCCCTTCAGGAGGAGTAGGGTAGCAACAACAAGATTTTCAAGATGCCTCCTGTGGTGGCCACATAAGATGTCCAATTGACACCATTTTATTTATCACTAACCAGTCATCTTAATATGTCATTCAGTGAAAACCCCTTTTTGATGGGACCATCCATCCAAGAGAAGTAGCCTTCACAAGATTTTCAATATGTCTGCCATGGCAGCCATATTGGATGCATCATTTTCATTAGGCCAAATTAGACATTATAAGAAGTCTTTTACTGAAGACCCAGTGTTTATATGACCATCAATTTAGGAGAATCAATAATAAGATTAACAAGAGGGCTGGTGTGGTGGCCATACTGGACATTAAATTAGCTTACTGTTATTTGAAACTAACTAGACATCATGAGAAGTCTTTTAGCGAAAAGCCCATATTGATTTGGCCATTCATTCAAGAAGGGTAGGATTAACAAGATATTCAATATGGTTGCCATGTGGGCATTTTGGATATCAGACTGGCACCATTTAATTTATGACCATTTCGACACCATAAGAAGTCTTTTGGTGAAAACCCCATATTGACATGACCATCCATCTAGACATCATAAGATGTCTTTTGGTGAAAACCCCATACTGACATGACCATCCATCTATACATCATAAGATGTCTTTTGGTGAAAACCCCATATTGACATGACCATCCATCTAGACATCATAAGATGTCTTTTGGTGAAAACCCCCATATTGACATGACCATCCATCTAGATATCATAAGAAGTCTTTTGGTGAAAACCCCATATTGACATGACCATCCATCTAGACATCATAAGATGTCTTTTGGTGAAAACCCCCATATTGACATGACCATCCATCTAGACATCATAAGAAGTCTTTTGGTGAAAATCCCATATTGACATGACCATCCATCTAGACATCATAAGATGTCTTTTGGTGAAAACCCCCATATTGATATGAACATCCATTCAGGAGGAGTAGCAATAACAAGAGTTTTAAGATGGCCACTGTGGTGGCTATATTTGACACCTGAGTTGCACCATTTTGATTTAGGACAAATTAGACCATGGGATGAATGTGTGTGTCAAGTTTCAAGGCAATCCTCTAAGTAGTTTAGGAGGAATGGCAATAAAAGACTTGTGCTAACAGATGGACAGATACTGGATAACAGATTACAGACAACATACCTTCCCACAATCTCTTCCAGTCTATAACCAGGCCAGCTAAACTCATACATGCATTTGCCTTTCATTTTTTGCACAAGTACTATATTTTATATTACGAGTTTAAAATATCTATACTTAAGAATTATACTAAAATTATAATTCATTAGATTAAAATTATAAAAAATTTTTTTACCCAGAATTATTTTTCTCTCAAAAGGAACTGAAGAAAATTATGAAAAATGATGGCTAATATAGAACAATACTGTTGACTAAAGGCCAGGGAGCAAGTTCTCTCATGGAAATAGCATCCAAGGTGATCCTGTCTCTTGAGACACATATAGTGGGAGTTAACAGCTTGATAACATAACAATGCAGTTAGTCTCAGTCTGACATTTCACTTGGAAAGGAGTATGAATGAATTGCATCTATGCTTATGAAAATTAAGTTAGATGACTATCACTGAAAATAATACTTCTACATAAATAATTCCATTATCATAGATCCCAAATGGTATAGCAACAAAGGTACATGAGATTCTGTTAACAAACCCATGATATTCATACTTCTTCAGCAGCATAAACCAAATAAAGTTGTATTTTTTATTTTCACTCAAGAATGAACAGAAGTTTAAGTTAAAAAGTGAGAAAAAAATGGACAGAAGTGAATTTATTACAATTTCAATTATTTTTAATTTAGAAAATTACCTGCATGCCTAACCAAGCTGCCCAAAGGGTTGACAAAATTAGAACTCCTTATGTGATTACATTATGATTCACCCTTGTGATAGTAAATAGTTCAGAGTTGAAAATAACCGACTGACAGCAGGTAACTGACTCACTGAACTTGGTGATCCATCAATTAACCAATCACCATATGTCAATCAAACTCTAACATTCCCTGAAACCTATGTACCTACAACCAAAATTAACACTAAAAAATGTGTAAAATCATTAGCTTATAACAAGCACACAAAAATCTCAATATATTTCATGTCTGATGCCTATCACCTTTCTGACTGGCACTATGTATAAACATAATAATCAGAATGGTTTAAACTTCAATTTTTCAAATAATTGTCATATCTTCCGTATATATACTCAAACAATAATACAGATTCATTTATTTTGATGTTCTGTCCTTTGCTAATAAATAGGTGTAACTATCTCTGCTCTGGTAATAGGTAAAATTGTAGGTATGTAAAGAGAGATTTACATACATATTAGTAAAACCATATATGGTATCAGTATTACTGGTAGTCAGAGTTACAGCTCAAGTCTTTGCCATTATACCAATCCTTGCTGAATTTCATTAAAAGATGAAATACACTCTAAGACAAAACACATCAAGCACATGTTGAATACAGCTGCAGAATAATAGATTAATGATGTCATCAAGACAGTTTCCAATTCCAGCTTTATTCTTGTTCTTTATCAAATGTCAAATGCTGTGTTGGTTAAAATTGGTGGTTCAAGTGCTATAAAATGTCAAACAGTTTAGGGAATGATTGATGCATTAATATAAATGGGTTTGAGAGTTAACAAATACTGATCAATTTATGATTTCATCAATACTCTGGTAGTTAAATTTTTCCAATGAAAAAAAGTCATTCATGATTGATACACGTGAAATTTCAGTAAAACTAACATTCTGAGCAATAAATGCTTTTTTATTTTGAGAGTCAACAGAATTTGCTTGTTTGCTTTCAGTTTTGTGGGCTTTAAAGTCATTTTCAGCACACAACAGGCTATATATGGCTGTCATTATATTTTGTGGATGAAGACCATCAATCCATAGAAAGCTTCTGGCAAGCTTTCTCACATGACCATATTAGTCCATTCAGGAGGAGCAGCAACAAAAAGCCATGGTGAACCATCTGCATTTAGGACCAACTAGACCATCATAAGAAGTCTTCTGGGGAAAAAACATCTCATATTGATATGATTGTTCCATGCAATAGGTGTAGTATTAACAAGATTTTTTTTTAGATGGCTGCCATGACAGGCATATTGAATGCTAGATCAGCACCATTTTCATTTAGGAAAATCCAATGTTTACATGTAATTTATTAGGACGGAGTAACAAGATTCTTCCAGTATTCTATAATATGCATCATACATGTAACTTGATGCTGATTTTTCCGAAGAACATTTCTCACATTTCTGACAGTAGTATTGTCCAACTCTCTTGTTTTATCAGTGTAGAACTAAAACTGACTGAAAAACCATGAATGCAAAAATAAAATTCTTTGAAAACAAATGAACAAAAAATTAGGTGTGAAAAAATTATTTTGTCCATAAACAAATTTGTGAATTTTGGTGTCTGTAAATGTGTCCAAAGCTATACAGAAAATGTGGTAGTGATTCCACTCTGTGCTATTAAGTCCCACCCATATTCATCTGCACACAAAAATCTTTCTCAACCGAACAAAATTTCCAGAAGTGGCTTTAATTTCAAGCAAGCATATGTCAGAATTTGAGCTAAAACCAAGAAATAGACCTTGCATTATCAAAACTGTTCATTTTCTATATCTTAGTCAAGCTTGTCAGACCTTGTCCATTTGTGTTCCCTCAAGATGAGCTGTGTTACATTATGGAATTACTTGGTTTGGTCACCGCTGACAAGGTAAGGAGAAGCTACGGAGTGCTTAGTGATATGATAATCATACTTTATTCTCGAAGGTTTCAATTCATTTACCGGTAGGCAAATACTGACAAATCTTCCACCAGGTCCTCAGGAGCATACAATCTATACATGCATATTATAGTTAGAAAAGAAAAAATGTAAATAATTGGTGTGTTAATGCGACACAAGTATTTCATTTAATACTTGTACTATCTACATACATGTACATGATTTTATCATGTTTGTAACTGATGAATACTGACACATAACAATGAAGGAGAAACTGATGAAATATTTCATGAAAAATATTATTTACCTAGGTTGATCCCACTGACTTTAACTTCTTTCCTTGTTCTGTTGCTTTGTTGTTCTGGACTTGCCAGGTGTAATTAAGCTTTTTGCCAACTTATATCAACATCTTTATTCATTTTTTGAGGAGTTAATGGGAAATCAATATATACAGTAAAGCAAATACTGTAGGTAACTCCTAAAATTGCACCTCATACAATTGGTACTTGAAATCTTACTTATGTTCAAAGAGTTATTTCTTGCACAATAACTCCATAATCTTAAACATTAACCCCATATGAGGATGTTACTATAGTGCATATGGTTCCTACTCAGACCTATACAAATTCAACTTTTAGCTAGTTAGAGATGTTTTCCACTGTGTTCAGTATGTTAATATGAAATTTGAAGAAAGACTTTTTTTAAATTTTTGGTCTTTGAACAAATATTTTGCCAATAAGGCCTATTGTTAAAAGTCATCAAATTCCTTCTCTATTTTCAGTAAGGGAAATATCCTTGACTTCTAACAGTTAATGTGTATTCAGCATGTACAGCAGGTACTGTAGACAGGTAAGTCAGAAGTATTACTTATTAAACTGAGAAAGGGCAAAACATCCAGACAATTTCTTTTTTTACAAAATCAGATATATAAATCTCTTATTCCTGCTCCAAATACACAGACAATGGTTCTTTGCTAAATATCAAATATAAGGCTTTAAGATCTCGATATCATTCAATAGTGGAGGGACACTATAAATGAACATGTTTTGACAGGCATTACAAGCCTAATTCAGTCCATTATTTGTTATCATATCCAACTCTAGTCCCCAAAATACTGATATTTGCTGACCTGTGAAGACTGTTACTTCAACTGAACAAAAAAAACAGCGCCAAACCCCAAACAAAATTTAAAATGCTTATCAAGTCCAGTATTTTGGCGGTGGCATAAGATGACTAAGCAAAGAGGTGTAATTCTGCCAGTTCCAGAAAAGTTACCTGCACTAAAAATTTACATCATTTTATTCACATGCAACTATTTTCAGAAAATGCTACATATTCTATGCTGATTTTTTAAGTGACTGAAGTTAATCATGGTGTACCTAAACTTATAACCAATGCACTGGATTCCATACAAAATGAAGAAAAATGACGGGAATATATAATGAATAATGATACTAATTCCTGGATAAAACTTTACTTTAAAAAAGATTTTTGTACATTTCCGACAAGTATGTAACCTAGCATAAATGATACAAGGTAATATTTTTCAAAACTTCTGACAACTGGACAAAATATTTTCCTCTAGTAATCTACCATCCATTGGCAGATGAAAGTCACCTACAGTGTCCAACTGTATTCATGCCTGTAAAACACCTGATGTACACCTTAAGGAAGCCCAGGTACCTGTGCAATACATACATCCAGCATTCTCCTTCAGTGTTTTGTAAGTATGTCCTGGCACTGACCTATTGTTAATCAGCTAGTCACAATAAAAGCTGTTAAAGGTCAATGGTTATTACTTCCACCAAAACGGGGGTAGAAATACACTGAATTTTACCATTAGTCCAAATGAGCAAAAAGTCCATCAAAACAACATGTTTTTTCAAACAAGGCTTGTATGTACAAGATGACAATAAGGTACAGCTGGTTGGTTGGCTAGTTTTAATGGCACTTTTAACACAGTATGCAATGTCTATACATGGTGATGAAATGGGAGTAAAGTGCCTTTCCTATGAGACACCAACCCAGCAAAACCACAGCTGGCTGGGGCAGGTATTATACCTGTCACCTTTGGATTATAAGTCCAACACTCTACCAACTGAGCTACCCTGGCTTCCAACTAACATACAGGGTATGTATTAGCATTTGCAACACATCAGCACAATAATGGCAACAAGGTGCTGTTTTAAAGTTCAAAGGAAGTGAAAAGAAATTTGCATATAAACTTTAGAATGATAAATCCTTCCCAAAAAATTACAAGCATGAAGTACTACAAGATGAAACATAAAAGGTAAAGATGTTAAAATTATGTGAAATTTAAACAAAGTAAATAATAATTAGTAAATTTAAAAAAAATTATTTCAGATATTGGCAACCTTTTTAAAATACATAAACCAACATACAGGGTGGGGGTGGGGATTAGAAATTCCATATCTAGCCCACAAAAAATATTACTCACACCCTACTGTCATGCAAATGAGATCCACAGTACCCTGTAAGACAACAAGGTGGACTTATTGAAAAAGCCAGAAAAGCTCATTCATATTTTGCAATTAGCATAGAAAATATAGGTATTCCTTTATGATAAAAGATGTTAGAGACTGAAGTAATTTAATTGGAAAATGAAGCAAAATGTTTGAAAAAAATTAGATGCAAAAATATGAGTTTACAATTTTATACACCTAGTACACTGAAAAATGCACTGGTACTGATTTGAACTTAATATATTTTTTCATTTACTTATCTGAAAATTGGTCAAATTCTGGCATGCATTTCTTTTTAGATTTAAACCTCTTTATTTTTTTTTACATTAACCATACTTGACGGCAGATTTTAATCATTTGTATTATGTTAAAAGCCCTTTTTATCTGGATGAGGTCTGTCAAATTTAGTCAAATTCTGTTGAGTAGCTTTTGACAAGTCATTTAAATGACTTTCTACTTTTATTAATGGAAGCCAAATTTGATAGTAAATCAGTATCATCTTTATAAATTTGAAGCCTTTAAAACCAGAATGCTTTTTATCAAATATGGTCAAATTCTGCTCAGCAGTTTCTAGCCATACCTGATGCTTGATTAGCATCAGTTGTATAAATCAGTTGTATAAATCTGAACGTCTTTTAAACCAGAAAGATTTGTGTCAAAATCTGCTCAGCACCTTCTGGTCATACCTGATGCTAGATCGGCATCAGCTGTATAAATCTGAAAGTCTATTAATTCAACATGCTTTCTGTCAAATTCTGTCGAGCAGCTTATCAGAAAAAGTGTTGAAAGCAGTTATATTTTTTAGTAAAAGTGGCCATATATGATGATGAATTGACATGATTTAAACAAATATTAAAGACCTGGATGCTTTTATTAATTTTGGTTGAATTCTGCTGTGTGTTTTTTGTGATTAAGTTGTTTGAAAGTTCTATTTTTAATAATGGTGGTCATACTGTATGAGGGATCAGCATCCAGTGAATCATTGATAAAAGCCTTGTTGCCAAATTCTCATTATAAAATCCTAGATCATTGGTCTAGCAGCTTGTACAGAAGAAGCTGTAAATGACAATTGTGAACAGGCAATGGACAATGCATGACAGACAAAGAACCAAATCACCATAAGCTCACCTGGACTAACAGCCATTCTGGTGTTCTAGCTAGGTCCATAACAAAGGGTAAATTTCACCCCTGCTTTGCCTTTGGTCTTCCTGCTCAACTGACCACTGGGAATCTCATTTGCATATCAAAAGGGGATATCTAGCAGCATAAAGGACTCACGGTACTAATTCAGTTCCCAAAGTAAACCTATGCAAACACCATGATATTAAAAATTCAATAACTTAAATTTTTTTTAAATGTTTATGATCAAACCTATATTTATCAGTATAGATGAAACCTGGATGTCAGCTTCTGTGTAGAGGAAAGGATATCAGCCACGGCATATTCTGGACCTGCAAGTGTTTGAAACATGTGCTTTCAAATCCGCACCAAACAGTTCGGTGCTAATTTTAGTAATGAGTGTTCCAAACTCAAGACTGTTAAAGGACTGAAATTCCATCAATAAAACAATATCTCAATCTTTTTTCACTTTCTCAAAAGATTCTTTTTCCTACAACATAACTTACATTATTAACCAATCCTGGTCAGCCTAACCCATATATACTCTATTTTATATGCACCCATTTCCAGGCTGGTTCCCATTTTTCCATACCATTAGTACCATGTGTCCTAAATGAGTTTCCAATCCCTGTGCTGTATATTCAGTCCCTGGTATAAGTGTATTGCAGATATGGGCACAAACAAATTTCAAAACCTTTATCTCTCTGGCCAAAAATTATATATTTTTAAACCCCATTTGGTACCAAAATCACCATATATCTACATAACAAAGTTTAAATGCATCTGTGTTACCTGTTTAATACAATGTAGCCTGTCATTGGTCTGCTGAACATGCCTCTCCATGTCAGTCAAGGTGACAGGGGCTTGGGGGTTGGGTCCCAACTCGGGACCCATGGCATCACAGTGGCCCAGGATCACGTTCGCATGCTCCACTTGGGGCTCCAATGATGGGTAAAACTCACTAAATAAAAGATACGAGAGTCTTATGTAACTTTTCAATGATAAGAGAGAAGCACTTTAACAGTGTGCTTCAAACCCATAGACAGATACAATTTAACTTGGGTCAGTTCCTGTCTTCTTAACAACTTTTAGGGTACAATTTGAGTTCCAACACAAAATCTCAATCTCTGGTATGTATTTGGAGTAAATACGTGTAGTGCAAAATACAGCACACAGAGAGATATGAAAGTAGTAATAATTTTGAAAATTAATCATTCTAACAACAGTAAAACTTTTGATACATACTATATCAATTGCTTAACTACTCTGCATCACTACTGGCACAGTCGTGGCATATAGTCTCTTGTCTGGGACACTCAGAAACTCATGACGGATTGTCAAACATTTTAAGAAAAGTCCACAGCCTTCTGGTTTTCAAAGTTCTATGATATATGCTGAGTAAAACTATGGTAAGATAACTTTGTCACTTTGAGCTGTAGTTCAAGTTCATAAAATGCTTGAGAATTTAGAGTCACTGCCCTGAGTAAAATTATGGGAAGATAACTTGCTAACTTTGAGTTTTAGTTCAAGTTCATAAAATGCTTAAGAATTTAGAGTCACTGTCCTTGCAAAGTATACTACTTGGTGTAAAAAATTCTACAACTTCAGTAATCTAAAGTTCAAGCACAATTTTACCATTAATGGACTTTCAAGCAACTCAAAATAGCTTTAAAAAAATGAACATCTTGATTGGACATCAAGTTAAACACAATGGACTTTCAAATAACTCACAATAAACAAAAATTGAACATATTGATAGGACTTGATTGTAAACTTGATGCACATTCAAGCAGCTTCTTGATATGATGCTATGGTAAACTTTATGGATTTTCAAGCAACTCCAAATGGCCAAAAATTTAATATTTTGCTAGGACTTTATGGTAAACTACAGTCTTGAAAGGTAAGTTCACATCAGCACAGATTCTGTGAGAGATCAAGCAGTCAGAGGGCACATTTAACTGAAATAGAGTCAAACTTCCTTAAACCAAACATTCTGTTTGGACCGTGAATTCTGCCTATTTTAAAGATGCCTGCGTAAAGTAATTTTATCAGTTAAAAAAAATGGTTTACCGGGGACCAAACCATTAGGCCAATCTGTAGAGGATGCTGGGTAAGGGAAAGTTTCACTATAGAATTCAAGAAACCACATTTTGTTGTTGTTCATGCAAGCACCCCTGCCATGCAGCAAATAGATTACAAACAACCCTGCCATGCAGCAAACAGATTGCAAGTACCCCCTGCCATACAGCAAACAGATTGCAAGTACCCCTGCCATGCTGCAAACAGATTGCAAACACTCCTGCAATGCAGCAAACAGATTACAAACACCCCTGCCATTCAGCAAACAGATTACAAATACCCATGCCATGCAGCAAACAGTTTGCAAACACCCCTGTCATGCAGCAAACAGATTACAAACACCCCTGCCATGCAGGAAATAGATTACAAACACCCCTGCCATGCAGCAAACAGATTACAAACAATCCTGCAATGCAGCAAACAGATTGCAAAGACCCCTGCCATGCATCAAACCGATTGCAAACACCCCTGCCATGCAGCAAACAGATTACAAACACCCCTGCAATGCAGCAAACAGATTACAAACACTCCTGCCATGCAGCAAACAGATTACAAATACCCATGCCATGCAGCAAACAGTTTGCAAACACCCCTGTCATGCAGCAAACAGATTACAAACACCCCTGCAATGCAGCAAACAGATTGCAAACACCCTAGCCATGCATCAAACTGATTGCAAATACCCCTGCTATGCAGTAAACAGACTACAAATACCCATGCCATGCAGAAAACAGTTTGCGAACTCCCCTGCCATGCAGCAGATTGCAAATTGGTAGTTAGTAAAGCAAAGTTTTTGCAAAGCCATCTTCAGCTCAAGAAAATAATTTCATTGGTCAATAAGATTTAGCTTAATTGAGTTCCGTATTAAAGGGAGTAGAAAATGTGCAAGCTCTGAACTTATTTTTAAGAATAGAGTACTTAAAACAGATTTTAAAGTACCAGATACTTAAAATTCTCATTATCTCTGCCAAGAATGTGAGTTTCAGGATTGGAAATAATTTACAGAGAGATGAGGATATATCTATATATTGGATAATTACAAATAAATTTTGAAATTTTTAAAGCTAGTTTATAATGAACATACCTCTTGTAAATAGAATTTCAGCCACATTTTTCACAGAGTAACAACCTGACCCATGTACATTAATAGCAATGACACTGATTTTTATTAAGAACTAAATATCCCCATAATGAATAGTTCTCTGAACACAACAGGTATTTGATCTGTACACATGTTACCTGTGTGATAATCTATAAGCTGAATTTGTAAGCCAGATTTCACTTTTATTGATCATGTGCTTTAAGTGTCCTACTGTTACTTTACCCTGAAGTAAATTGGTCTGTCAATAATATATTTTAGAATACGTTCTGCTGAGACAAGAATTACTAAGCAAAAAGGCAAGTAGTGAAGAAAAGACAAGACAGATTATCTTCCTTTTCAATGATTTTCCTTTTTCAATTGTGTATAAATTTCAGAGATTGTTTTTATTTTATTTTTAATAAATAAATTGAAAATTTTCAAGAAATAAAATACTCTTTAACATAATTAACACAATTAGAAATAGAAAATGATATGTGCATGACATGCTTGCCAATGAGCCGAATTTCTCCTGGACATTTGGGATTTTAACACCCATATCTAGGGTCATCATAATGGCATCAGCAATATCCAGAAAAATGGTTTATTGACAGGATTGTAATTTTTTTTCTCAGATTTCAAAATGCATCTCATCAGGCTTTCCACTACACAAAAAGATTTGATATCATCATTGACTAGTGACTCCCATGACCATTAGTTGTTGTGATGTATATGACTGGTCACAGTTCACCAACCCAACCAAATGATGGAAATGTAAGAGTTTACAATATGACTTTCAGTACAAATTTTCAATGATTACACTGTCATGTCAACAACAGGTGACAATCTTAAAATGTAAGAGAAAACAAAACTGACATCACCCTGGACCAATAAATATGTTTTCGTTCAATTTCTTTCTATAGCACCAAATCAAGCAATGATTGACACCCACCCACCCCCACTCATCTCTGATTACATGATTTCTCTGTCAAAATACTCATTATCAAAAGTGTGGGGTTCAAATCCTGCCAACAGATCAAACCAGGTCACCTTTCATAGAGTGACCCTGGGCATGGCACTTCATTCCCACTGCCCTGCACTAAAAAGCCCACTTGTGATGCTGACACTAAATTAAACCAAACCATTCAAAAGTGTTGGCAAATATACTATGCATCAAAAGTGTTGGCAAATATACTATATATCAAAAGTGTTGGCAAATATACTATGTATCAAAAGTGTTGGCAAATATACTATGCATCAAAAGTGTTAGCCAATATACTATGTATCAAAAGTGTTGGCAAATATACTATGTATCGAAAGTGTTGGCAAATATACTATGCATCAAAAGTGCTAGCCAATATACTATGTATCAAAAGTGTTGGCAAATATACTATGACTCAAAGTGAACTAGTTCTATCTGACACTCGTGTTTGCGCAACAGAACCTCATTTATCCAAACTTCATTCCCTAATATCCAGATTATCACTTTCTTATCAAGTGAACATTTACATACATCCCACCCATATCTAATTTTATACAGGTGTCCTGTAGAACCCAGGGTTTCAACTACATTCATGTCTTGGTACATCTTTCCCGTGTATCTAACTCACAAAGACTTTAACATTATTTATGTTGTTGCTGCCAAAGCTGCTGCTAAAATGAGACCTGTCTCACAAATTTTATATGTACAGCAAAAAAAAACAAAAAACATTGCAATACAGGCAAAAATGACAAAAACCTCCAGGGGTTAATGGGCTAATCATCTGGTCTGACCCTGAAATATGATCATTTTTGCCTGTGTGCAATGGAGTGTCCACACTACTGGAAGACCTTATCAATTCAGTTTCTTTTCCAATAGATCAATTACATACAATTACATACAATTACATACACTAAATCTATTCTTATATAAGGACTTACTTATTAGGTAAATTAATCAACCAGAATAAAGTGTAATTAAAACTGCAACAAAACACATCATTTTGGTTAATGATGTCCACATTTCTTTGGAAAATCTTTTTTAAAAATATGCGAATTCCAGAACTTAAATCTCTTTATATTTATTAAGACAATTTTTTTACCAATTACCAACCTTCCTTAAATAATACAATAAAAAAAATTATATTTCCAGTATTTTAAACAAAGTAGTGAAGACCAATATTTCTGTAAAAATATGTAATTATTAATACATTTTTAGATTATGATTAATAAGAAAAAGAGGTGACTTTTTTTAAAAAGTCTTCTGCCAAAATCTTATATTTTTTGTAACCTTTCCTTTTAAAAGAAGGATCATTGGTCATTTTCAATCTTAGCAATAGAAATTATTAAGCACCATATTTTTGCATCATACATTACATACACAATTTCTAATGATCTAACTCAATGAAGACAAATCTTCATAACACCTATTTTGGACAAATTCTCAAGTCATATTGACCCAACTTCTAAATTATCTAAACTGATCACTAGTATTTTGCTATTGGTCTTGTAGTACAGGTATGCAAACCTACTTTACAATTTTACAATTAGGGATATCTCCTTGAAGAATTAAAACTTAAGGTGAGCTGAGTTCATCCTAAAGTCATTTTGTAAACTGACAAACTATTTGAGGACAAAATTAATGATCTTCACCTTTTGACTTTACCCTGTAGTATAAGTCTATACAGTTTATTTTAACATTTATCTCTTCAAATAGGTCCTATCTTTGCATGTGGTCTCTTCTGGACAAAGAAAAAGCTTCCGACTTAGAGCTTCTTGTTGATAAAGATAAGCTTGCATTTCACTAGTTTTTAAAAGTTAAGTAAATCTTATACTGTGCAACACATCTCTCTCTCAAAAGGGTAGACTTGTTACCAAGAAACAAGAGATGACCTGGTACCAGTCCAGTATTGAACAAGTAATATCATTCTACCCTCAATGTTTTCAAATCAGATTGAGCAAACATTACAAGATTTAAATTATTGTGTATCTTTCCTTTTCAATTCAGGTAAAAACTAAATTCTCAATAATGGATGGCATAGAATGATTCAAGGTTCATACAAATGAAAATGTCAATGTGAGTGTAAACTTTGTTGGTCAATTAAACTTGTCCATGTACATGTATTTTGTTAAAAGCTGTCTTTAATAAGCTGTCAGCATATAGACATTGCACTATCCACTGTGATTACTGAGCTTGTATAAGCTATATGTGTAAAGTATTTAGGTAAATTGTAGAGTCAATCCTAATGAAGAAACAAATGACTCCAATAACAGAGATTTGTTGAGCTTTCTATTAGTTTCCATAAATAACAGCAAGCCTACCAGCATACAGAGATTAACCAGTCAGCTAACAGCAAATTATGTGTTGAAACACATGTTGCTTCATGTCATTGTTGCAATCATTACAGGAGGAGTATATTTATATACAAGTATTTGTTCAAAATTTAAGAAAAAATATGAATTGCAAACTGATCAAGGAAGTGACTGAAAGTTGTTCCATGACCACTAAAAAAAAAACGATGATTTTATGATGTTGAAACAGATGATATTGGGTCATGTTCAAGTTCTTTTTGAATACATCTATACCCCATGACACACTTTTCTTGACTTTCTGAAATGTACTATATTAGCCTTTTGGTATAATACACATTGAAATGTAGATCAAGATTTATCACAGAGTGAGGGTCTTGGCTATTCATTCTCCTCATGGCTTCAAGAAAACAGTACGGATTCATTTGTGTATTATACAATGGCAGATATGAATCAGTGATGTCTGCACCACTTATAAATGGGTAAATACACTATTTATTTATAAACTCTGGTAAAATTTTCTTTTTAAAATTTTTTCCACCTTAAGTGATGGATAAAAAGTAAACCCTTTGTGATGTATACAATAAAAAGTGATAACTGGACATAAAGAACACAATCATCCAATGGAATGCTGTTAATAACAGAACACCTTTACAATTCACAAAGAAATCTCCTTTTAAACATACTTAATAGTGTCCACATGTCTGAATCCACAATTAAAATCCCTTTAAAAATGTATCTGATATAAAGGACACCTGTTTAATATCAACAGAAGATGATACTGTGACAGTACATCTCAGTCTGAGAAAGCCCGGTGCTATTGTGTTGGGCACGTTACCAGTATGGTGGGAGTTCAATTCCCACCATTGGATCAATGATGTGTCTTTGGGCAATGGGCTTTACACCACTAGCCTTAACATATTACACCACTAGCCTTAACATATTACACCACTAGCCTTAACATATTACACCACTAGTCTTAACATATTACACCACTAGCCTTAACATATTACACCACTAGCCTTAACATATTACACCACTAGTCTTAACATATTACACCACTAGTCTTAACATATTACACCACTAGTCTTAACATATTACACCACTAGTCTTAACATATTACACCACTAGCCTTAACATATTACACCACTAGTCTTAACATATTACACCACTAGCCTTAACATATTACACCACTAGCCTTAACATATTACACAACTAGTCTTAACATATTACACCACTAGCCTTAACATATTACACCACTAGCCTTAACATATTACACCACTAGTCTTAACATATTACACCACTAGTCTTAACATATTACACCACTAGCCTTAACATATAACGTTCAAAGTGTAGCTGTGCTGCAAAATGCAAACAAACCCAATAAAACAAATATGTCTTGTTCTGGTATATACTGAGCTCCAGAAAGACAAAACACATTTAGAGTTTGGTCCATCATGTACCATATATCAATGTATAAAGTGTACATAATTGTGAAAATTGTAGACCCAGATCTGCCATTGACTAATGCACCAAAATATCAGTGTCTCTTCTATTCACATCAATTTAAAAGTTGAACATACAGCACAAACCCTGATCTTGCTGATTATTATTTCACAGATATGGATGTACATGCAAATCATTTATAATAAAGAGGTTTGTAAGTCAAAATGATCTTTTTGGCCATCCACAGAAGGTGTTCATTAAGACAAGAATGTTGTATTAAAAGATTTAATTACAAAATATCACTGTGTTCAGGACAGGGACTTCTTTATGAGGAGAAGGGTGCCCAAAATGGTCAAAATAAGCAGCTTCCAATTTTAGAAATTTAATCTTGAAAAATTATTTGCCTATTGTTCTATTTTCTTTTTAAAAAAAACGATGGACCCAGACCCCATTTGCAATCATCATATAAGCAATCATTGTATAAACAAATGAGTTGTCTGCATAACCAGGTCAAACTAAAAAGGGAAAAGAAAACAGTGATTATTTCCCCATTGTGATCTAGTTGACAACTACTGTATTCAACACATAAGACATTCACAAACAAGAGAATATGTAAGAAATGGGAACTACTTCTCTTTAAAAACATAACTCTTAAAATGTTTGTATATGTACAAATCAAAAAATCACTGCAAAATAATCTCATACAAAAGAAGAAGTTAGTTATCTCCCTTTCCAATAGCACATACTTTCCTTTGGAATGATTGTACATCAGAGCTAATACTCATTTTCATTCTTGAATATCTACTAAAAAAAAATCACATCAATCAATCATATCACCTGCTATGAATCCAATTCAGAGCCATTGCTTCTTGCTGAAAGATTTCTCAGAACACATACTGCTTGAGTCTATCAAGAATTACATCCCTTGGCCAAGGCAGAAAGTCGTCTGCTCCACAATAGATCACACTCCTAACTACCAGATCCATTAAGTGTAAATACCTGTAATCTGCTGCTGAGCAATTGTGTTACTGTATTGCAACTAACATGTGTGGCTTATCAGGTGAAGTGATCACCAATGTTTTGCAACTATATCTCTGAAAAGGCAGTCTACAATAGGTAGAGATGAATGGAAGAGCTCATTCATTTTCTATAATGGGTTAAACCCCTGGTAAAGAATGCACAATAAAGTGTGCTACAGTTCAACCATGGTAAAGAGATCTTCTAGCTTTCAATGTCAATTATCTTGGCTTTGAAAGGTTTTATCTTCTCAGCATATGATTGAAATGCTCCAAATTTTCATCTCCACCCTGTTGTGTTTGGTTCAACCTGGCACCCCTGTACTGGAGAACTAAGCAAGTCTTTATCTGCAGGTGCCTTGTTGGTTGTCATCTGACAAACAGGGGTGAGGATGAAGAGAGTGCCCCATTTGCTACCCAGGGGTTATAAGCAAGGTGTTAAATAGGAAAAAAGGATGATCAGTGAATCAAAGTACCAAACATACTCACTGAAAGAAAAAACAGATTAATAATATTATGTTGTGATTTTGAGAAAGGAAATCAGGGTAGAGGGGGTTCAGGGGTGCTAAACAAACTTGTAAAATGTGATTTGTTTATTTTCTATACTGAAAAAAATTGAGAAATTTGCCTATTTAAGCCAAGCTATCCACACTTATAAAAAATACCCTCCATATAAAATATGTTGGATTCGCCTTTGATTGTATGTGGCATAGACCCATTTCTAATATATCAACAATATTACCATTTTTCTAGTTTATTTCAAAACGAATGGCTTAAACCCTGATTTGATGTTATCTTTCGAAATCATTTTTTTTTTTTTACATTATGGCCTCTACCTAAATGGGAGGGTATACAAACTTTCTACAAAGGACATAACCATAAGCATAAGTGCATAAAAGTACTGCAAACTGCATGATACTATCATCTCATGACTATTTCCCTATTAATGACCTTGACCTCTGATCTAGAAACGTGACTAAGGTATAATGAGGTGTAGACCTGGATAAACGTTCATCAACATATCGATAGGTATTAAGATAAGACACCATGGACAAGCAAACTGGCCAATAACTTTAATTATTCTCATGATGACCTTGACCTTGAAGTATGGAATAAGAAAAAATATGCAAGGCACTGCCAACTGAAAATATATAACAGGTTAAATTAAATTTAATTCAAATATCATCATTGGATCAAAAACTGTACTGATAAATGGACAGCAGTCACTGATTTATGATTTCCTTTGTTGTGATTTTAACCTTCATGTAGGTGGCATGGCTATGGCATAGATGATATATAACTGGTTGAAGTTTTATCAGAATATCTTCAGTGATTCAAACCTTATAATCCAAACAAGGACACAAATTAAAGAATTACATTCTTCAGTACCATGAGCTTTGACCTCAAGGGAGGGAGGCTTCCTTAGGTTCACAACTAACCTTCTTATACATGGAGTCTGATTGGCTAAAGTGTCATTAAAATATCGATAGGTATTAAGATAAGACACCATGACAAGGATACAAGTCAGTGAATTCCATTTTCCCTTTCCATGACCTTGATCTTGAGGCATGGTAGAATGACTTTGGCATGCAGCACATGACCTAGCCACTCTAGCCACTATATATACTTTGGCAAAGTTTTTTTAAAATCTCACCAACCATTACAATTTAAGGCCTGGACAAGCAAAATATTAACAGACAGACACATAAACAATGCTACAACACAATATGTCCAACTGAAGACAAGTGTATAGTAAAAATTACATACCTTTGGAATGTCTTTCAAAAACAGCTTGCTACATAAGGCATCAAAAGTTTAAAGTTTATTGTCTAATTGGCCTACTGATATTGCTGAGAAGCACTGATACTGCTGATTCACTTATTTATTATTCCAATGTAAGCTCCATAACAGGAAAAATGGGTTTATTTACTCTCAGGTCACTTTCCAGAGACATATGAGGAAAAAACAAATTAGTTACAATTACATAAAAGTAGCAGTGACACATGTAATTTCATGTAGAGGTGATGACTGCAAGGTCCCTAATCACTGATAAAATGCCTAAGTAACTTCACATCTCCTGTGCCTCAATATGACAGGTCTGTTATTCCGCTGAAATGAACATAACACATTACACAAAAATCTACAACATTAATCTGTACCTTTATTTCTTTTGTCACTTGCAACAGCAAGTGACTAGACAGTAGTAGCTGCAGATTTTCTCAATGTTTTCTTGTCCCCTCAGCCTTGGGTTTCCACATTCAAAACCCTGTCATGCAAAAAATATTGGAGCTGTCTTTAAATAGCCCACTACATTATACCATGGAAATGGGAACAAAGCGCCTACCTCACACACACACACACACACACACATACCCTGGGAGGGCAAAATGATGCAGCCTTGGTGGGCATTGACCCTGCAACCCTTGGATTATTAGCCTTATGCTGTACCAATTGAGCAAATACAACTCCCTCACAACTATGAGATGCACTGGTGCCTGGCAAAACCTAATACAATGTGCACTTCTAGTGCACTATATTTATACTTGGGAGTGCACTATTATTTGAACTGAGATCATTATAAACCAAAATATTCTAGTGTACTATTAGTTCAAAGCTAGTGCACAAAGGTAGGAGATTTAGCTCAGGTGCATCTTAACTTCTTAAAACTTCAACCAAAACAAGAAAACGTAAAAAATTTGGACAGTTTATTTGCATCATATGCACTGTAGATTTTAATGGAATTGCAACCCCATTGAACAGTGCTTTCTGAAATGTTTCAGGCCACCTCCATGCTCATTTGCATAAGGGGCCTACAGGGTCAGCAAGACTTCCCTGGATGGGTTCTGTCTAACAGCCAAATGTGATGGCAAATGGCTAATAAATCTGTACATGTATGGTAAATTTCTTTCTTCAATTTCTATTGAATGGCTATTAAATCTGTACATGTATGGTATATTTCTTTCTTCAATTTCTATTGAATGGCTATTAAACAGGTTCTTTGAAGGTTTATCAGCTTTCAATATCTTTAACTATATCAAATGGCAGATTAGAATCATTTGTATCAAACTGAAAGGCTTTCAAATCAGGATGCTTTCTGAAAATTTAGAAAAGTTCTGTCAAATCATTTAAAAACGTTCTTGTTTTTTTGTAACAATGGTCATATTGGGTAGTGGATTGGTCTCAATTGTAAAATTTCAAATGTCCTCATACAAGGTTGCTTTTATTAAAATGGGTCAAAATCTGTGGAGTGGTTTTGAAGTAAGTCGCTTAAAAGGTTTAATACTTTTCTTAATAGTGGCCATAATTGATAGTGGCTTGGCATAATGTATTTCAAATTAAACAGATTTCATGCAAAGATGCTTTCTATCTAATTTCATTGAATTATGTTGTGCGTGTCTGTGTGCATTTTTTTGGAAGAAATTATTTTAAGGATTGTTTTGGATCATAAGCCATACTGGAGAGAATAACAGGATCAATGGTTTAAATTTAAATGGCTTTTAAGCCAAAATGCTTTGTCAAATTTGGTGCAGCAGTTTTTGAAAAGATATACAAGTTTTCATTGTCACTTTTTCCAATAGCCATACTGAACGAAAGCATACAGATTTTAAGGGTTTTCATGTCAGGATACTTTCCATCAAATCTGGTCAAATCTAAAAGGTCTATGAGAGAGAGAGAGTCATTTAAAGAGGATTTTATCATTTTGTTAGTGGCGGCCATACAGAATAGTGGATCATCATAATCTGTAAACAAGTTCACCTTCAGTGGAAATTTTGATAACCAAACTATATTTAAAGGTCCTTAAAATATGCTGAAATTGTTTGGCAAAAAATAAATTTCTTTCTTCAATCATGGTAACCTTGACTTCTGACCTTTTCACTCCCAGATTGATAAACTTCTTCCCCCACCCCAAGTATAAAACATCCAGAAAGTTTGGTCCTATTCTGTGATGTAGAATTAATGTTTTTGAGCAGGAAACATTTTTCTTCTTTTTACTACACTGTAACCTTGACCTTGGGACACCCAAATAAACAGGCTTCCTCCCTACTGCAAGTGCAAACCAACCACAAAAGTTCCTTTAGGTATGCTATGTTGAACTAATCTTATTGTGTGTTTTCCTTTTTTAATATTATTTCAGCCCAAGAGAATTATCTTAATCTTTGACCTTAATCCCAAATCAATGACTGATCCGTACCCAAATGCAAGCCATATACGAAGTTTTGGTTGAGGTCTGTGATACAGAACTAATGTTCCTGTGCAAAGACCATTTGTTTTCTTAATCACAGTGACTTTGAACTTCAATTAGTGATAAAAAAAATCTAGGTGTTTTAATTACCCAGTTTGATGACTGTTATATGGTGGAAAATGCAGTTATTGTATGGACACAAGTTTCTTCTTTCAGTCACAGTGACCTGGACCTTTGACCATTCAATGCTGAAATTAGGGTTTTTCCTCACCCATGTACAAATTATCCCAAGAGTTTGGTAACCTTAGATTTATTATGTATTATTTTGTGTTGCGTTATTGTGCAGATTTTTTTAGCAACATATATATAGACCGATGGAAGGATGAACAAACATAATAACCATAATATGTTCCATCTCATGGTGGGGATATCAGAATGAAAGCTATTTATGTTGGAATACATACTTTATAATTTGGTCCAACTCTGCTAGGTGTTTTTATGACAGAAACTTGTTAAAAGGCTTTATATTTGTATCAACAATGGCTATGATGGAATGAAGATCAGTATCATCAGTGCAAACTTTGTTGTTGTTGTTGTTGTAGGGTCTAATGCCATTTTTAAGCACAAGATAGGCTACACATGGTGGCCACTATTAATGGTGGAAGAAGAACCCCCCAAAAAACCATTGACCCATGAGAAGCTACTGGCAAGCTTTCTCACATACCCACACTGGCCACACCTGAGACTCAAACCCACAAAGACATAGGTGAGATATCAGTGATCCATAACAGTGAATGCTTTAGACTACTCAGCCACTCGGTGTCCCAGTATAAACTTTTAAGGACTCAATGCATTGTAATTTATCTTTGCTGAAAATGGTCCAATGGTATTTGAGAATACATGTATGCTGAAAACAAAAACAAATTTGATAGATGTGCATAATGTATATAGCATGGCACATGATGGGCAAAGCATGCAAGACTCAGGGTAATATAAGCTCTCTTGATCTCATAGCCAGGTGAGTCAAATATCATGAAATTGTTTTCAGTTTAATTTGGAAATAAAAGAAAGCTTACCAATTTTAAGCAACATCAAAACAATATTGTTTCTAGTTATTTCAGTTCAAAGTTACTGTACCAGACAAATTATGGATCTAATATTGTCTTTTCCCTGGGAACTGTTCTCCTTTTGGTATCCTTGATTGATAAAGTACCCACTATGAGATCAGTTCCCATAAGAGCTGGCCGACAGCCTCCCATTTGCTATAGGTAAATGCAATATGCAGATGCAAAGGAAGGAAGATTGACATTTCAGAAAGGGTCACTGTGTCTTTATTTATTTATTTACTGGGATACTAATCAATGTTTTGTTTGCCAACACATATTTAAGCTTTAAAAATCATATTTGGATATCATTTTGGTATTATTTAAAAAAATTACGATACTGTAGAAGTATATACTTTATAGTTTGAGATTTACATACATGTATTAAGATAGTTTCAGATTTTTAACAGAAGGTATAAACACAACAAGTCAACCAGAACTGAACTAAAATCTATTCAGTTCCCTGATGGGAGCTACTTTCAAATTCAAATGGAAATGTGCTTTTTAGACAGACAGTATGACTGTGATGCTGTGCTCACAAAGCCATTGATCATGATTCTATCTCAAGAATGTTCTGGGGAAAAAACTTGAACAACTTTAAATTTTGCCTGTTGTAAAATAAAATTCAAAAACTTTGGAATGAGAAACTTTTTCAGAAAGAAAAGAGTTGCGGTGCACATACTGACAGATCACTGTGCACCATCAGTTTCTGTAAGAGTTATTTCCCATTCTGCTAACAGCTGGATGTAATTTATGATACAATATCATTAATGCAACTACCCTTGCATTTTTACCTGGATTGCTGTGAAACTTTGTACATATAATCATCATTATCTTTAGATATCTATGTTAATAATCAATGTACTAAGACTAGTTTTGGAAGTTACACACCTTTTTTGACTAGGCTCAATCACCATCATCAGGGTAGGGGTTGGACATGGGAGGGAGCAGGGTGTACTTGTTGAGCAAATTTTAAAGTTATTTATATTTATTTATAATTCATTACATTATTTATTTCACTATTTTCTCTCTATGTTCCACTGTGTTTTTTTTGGTTGTATTTTGGGTATTTAATCGTTTGAATGATGTTGTTTACTGACTGACTGACTGGTTAGGGTAGTCATAACAACTTGTTTACACACATTAGTATCACTTTTAAAAGATTCTGTGTGGGATAGTCACAACAACTTGTCTACACGCAATAGTCTGTCTGGGATAGTCATAACTTGTCTACAAACAATAGTCTCTGTGGGATAGTCATAACAACTTGTCTACACACAACAGTCTGTGTGGGACAAGTCAAACTAAATACACCAGTGTCTATTCCAACCAGCTAAAATTGACCCACAGTATCTTCTGATCAGCCCAGATACCTTGCAGCACTCAAATTATGCGCCTGCTTAACAGTAATGATAGGGTTCTCAGTCTGTCTGCTGAGCTACCAATTTCTGCCCAAGTCCCTCTCAACAAGCACTTGCTAAAATGTTTCTCACAATGGAGGCCCGACTATCTGCTTTCTTACTCATTAGCAAGAGACAAATATGTTGTAGATAGCTGTTTGGAGGGAAAAAACACACCTTTGATGAGATACCGCATGTACTCACTTGTAGGTCACATCCAACTGCAAACAACATATACACTGATCTACCATCACATAATGTGCCAGCTGATTACTCCTGACAAACTGCATAGACCAAGGTCTTCCAGTGCATTATGTGATGGCAGATCTGAGTCTGTGCTGTTTGCAGTTTAGGTCTACTCATAAGGGAGTATATATTTAGTAGTGATGAGGCCCACCATGTACAGGTATACCAAATACATTGTATTTACAGAAATCATGAAAAGGTTTGATTTCCTGAAAATGTTTTCAAGGTCCTTGAAAGTTTTGTAAAATATTTTAAGATTGAGATTTTTTTTTAGAAGTTTCATGATATCATTTTTATTTTCAAAGGCATTGCTTTGTCACACTAGTGTTATTCATAGCTCTTACTGCCCTTGTTTAATTTTTTCTAAACAAATACAGTTACATGACTACATATCTATTACATGTTTTGTTCTGAGACTCAGACTTCAGAAAGACTGAGTCTGATATGGTGTAGGGATACATTGTGGTCATCAGGCTGACACATATTCATCTGCCATACCAATCAAGATTTTGCTCCTGACTTGGAATAAAACATGGAATTGTATTTATAACATGAACATGGAACTGTATTTATAACATGAACATGGAATTGTATTTATAACATGAACATGGAACTGTATTTATAACACAGCTTCTCTTGTATGTTTTCCAAATATTTGAAGCCTTTACATTCAAAATGAATTGGAATCTATAAAAGCTAGCTAAGAGAAGGTTGTGACCCATCCAAACCATATAACTGAGGCTATATAGGTTATTATTTTAATTTTCCTTTTTTGATATTTCAATTAAACAGGAAGTAGCATGTAGTATGAACCTCATCTATTTTCCATCCTTCTTCTGTCATTGCAAGACAATCGCCTTCTATCATAGGTCCCTTCAGTGATTTAGGGATAGAATTTTATCTTTGTTCTCTGAACACATTTCTAGTGTAAGGGAAAATAAAATGCATTCTTGATATTTTTAGAACAATCTTGTTTAAGAAACAATTATTTGATTAAGATTAAAGCAGACCATACATGTTGATTGCACACCAATATATAATTTATCAAGAAATGATTGTAAATTTAAAATTGTTAAAAATTCCTGCCTCTTTGATTTTCTACATTTCTGCAGCTTTTGATGGCATGAAGTTCTGAACTCCCAAAATTATCTCAAAGTTGAATGTTTGTTTTAAAAAAATTATGTGGACATTTCCCCATTTCAGCTTGAGCCAGAGTTACTAATATCAGGGCTATTATGCAATTAGCCAATTCCTAACTAGGTGATTCCTGGATTTATCATTGGAAAATATTTGTAATTTGAGGGTATACAGATTTTCTGAAACTTTCAAAACTTTTTCAAATGTACATCAATAGAAATAATAATGGAAATTAATATAAATGCCCACATTGTGAAAGTTGGTTATTTAAATTTTGCACAGAATGTAATTCTGTACCAGATTCAGCTAGCAACATTCCAGAGTTTGGTATCAAATATCGTCAGAACCATCACAGTAAATTTACCGTTTTATTAGTTTAAGTAATATATTTATTAAGAGGCTTTTCTTTCATTCAGAAATACTTTTACAATTTGCATTCCTGCTAGAAAAATAGTAACAAAAGGAAATATTCTCTCTGGAGCATTTTATGTGAGAAATAAATAACTTTTTATTTCCTGTCTGCAGTATGATAATTGACTCACATTTAAGTGATTGGAAAAATTGACTGACAACCAACAAAAGAACGAGTTATTTATTACTTTACAATCTATTTGCTGTTGACAATAGTTATATTGAGTAATTTTCTATTTTATAATTTACTGGTATATTTTAATGGTGAAGTTGAAATTTAAATTGCATACCTAAAACCCTTTCCATCCAGGTAGATGAGGTGTGAAATTGAGTGTTTTGACAAGGTGAAGAGAGTGGATGATAAGTTCATATTTAATCAAATCTTTTATTCAAAATTTTGACTCCTCACTTTAAAAGTGTTGAAATAGGCAATCAATTTTATGCTTGTGTATCATATAACCTTGTTTGTGGCTTATCCATCCTTATAGTGCTTGTGTACCAAAAATTATGCAATCAATAAAACAAGACTGAACATTTTATGAAGAAAAAAATGATGTCATGTGCAGCTGATCAAAACTGAAGAAATTTACTTAGTGTTCAGCAAGACTTTCAAAACAATCATGTGTCTGTGACTTAAAATTTTTATAATTATATTTTTGTATTGGTTCTGCTCTTTTAATTTTGTTTATGATTGTCAAGAGACACAACTGCTATGGAAGACCAAGATTAACATTAATGTTGCTAATGAATATGTCATTTATTTAAATTACTGATTTGGAAAAATAAAATTTTATGTTGATCCAAGTTTCACCTTTAATCAAGTGACAAAAATTAAACTACATGTAACCTCACCAATGCTTAACTTACTCTCTGAAAATCCAGGTTCTCATAATACTAGCGCATACCAGTATATGTTTTTTAGAACCATTTCTTGTCTTATGAGTTTGCACCAAACTAATGTTGCTTTACTTTCGTATTCCAATTTAAGATTTCAGACTGGGTTTCTCTGTCAGTACTAGTCTGATAAATACACATCCCCCTCCCAAAACCTGTGTTGATAGTGATGGACAATATCTACGCCTGATGTGACCTGTTCATTAAAATGTGCAATTTTGCTGCATGCAAATCATTCCAGAACAAACCTGCATCCACTTTAGACACATACCAGTAATTGGTAACAGCCATATCAAGCATGAAATTCAAAATGGCCACAGATAATTGTGCTATTCCAGGTGGATTTACAAGTCACCAAACATATGATATGCTCCAGAAATATAATGTACATGTCACCAAAAGAACTCTACAGCTGATGGTAGCTGTACAGCCACAAGAAACACTGGTAAGTGTATAACATGTACACCAATGTGTACAGCCAAATTTTGATGCAGATAATTGCAGCTTTTAATGAATAGGTGATATCAGCCCCTCACCTGAAAATCAATGTCATCACGGGTGAAGGGCTGATTTATCGGCCAACATCAGCACCCAATCTAAAAAGATATTAAAATAACAAAAATCTTTCTCAGCAATGTTTTTTTTAATTACTTATTGGCCTGAAATTTAAATGAAACCAAACATGCATAGTTTTCATGCTCTTATCCATATATGACACATTAATTTCTTCCTTAAGATCAGTTTGCAAACAATTATTTTTAGCATCCTTTGATAGAATGTAAACTGCCTCCACATTTAAAAAAAATATTTTCACTATCCATGTAAAATTTGCAAAGATAAAATGTAACAAAAGATTGAAATTGTTCCGATTGCAGCACATGGATAATCTAATGTTCATTTCCATGCTGTCATGAGTGACACATCACATGATTGGTTAGCTTGCTAATATGGTATAACTTGACTTGAGATCACAACTATGAAAGGCCAAATGACTTGCAGGACAACTGCTATGAAAAACCACCTGTCTTGCAAGACAACTGCTATGAAAGACCACCTATCTTGAGAGACAACAGCTGTGAAAGACCATCTGTCTTGAGAGACAATTGCTTTGAAAGACCACCTGTCTTGCGAGACAACTTAGCTTTGAAAGACCTCCTGTCTTGAGAGACAACCGCTATGAAAGACCACCTGTCTTGAAAGCCAACTGCTATGAAAGACTCCTGTCTTGAGACAAAAATTAAAGACCACCTGTCTTGAGAGACAACTGTTATGAAAGACCACTTGTCTTGAAAGACCGCTGTTATGAAAGATCACGTTTTATGAGCTTACAATTTTCAGAACTTTATTTTGAAAAATCTTTTCTGTATCAATGAGCTTCAATAATGAAGGCATTTATTCACTTAGATAAAAAGATAAGTATGTACTGAAACAATATTCTGAATTAGAAATGGACAGGACAAAACTGAACTGAAATAAAGGGAATGTAAAATAATGTTTAATGTTAAGATTAATTCATCATGCAGATGGATATACAACCAGACATGTATATAGCCACCAAAGAGATCACTATGTGAAGTTTTTGATCTTGTAGACCATGAAATTTTGCTTGAAAAACTAAAAATCTATTGATGCAGTGAAAACTCTCTAAACTGGTGTACTTCTTATTTAACTGATAGAGTGCAAAAAAGTATCTTTAAATGGTCAACTTTTCTCAAAGTAAAAATATTAACTGTGGAGTACCACAGGGCACTATCCTTGGATGTCTGTTATTCAATCTATTTATCAATGACTTACCTCTTAAAATTGGAACTTCAATTTTTTGCACTGACCTCTATGCAGATGATAGTACACTGTCTGAGATCAGTAAAACCAAAACAGTACTTGAAAATAACTTACAAGATGCTCTCAACAGACTTCAAATATGATGCAAGGAAAACAGTATGATCATAAATGCAGATAAAACGAAAGCCCTACTAGTTACAACACAACAAAAATGAGCGATAAACTCCAGGTTCTATTTGACAATGTGGGCCTTAATATGACCTCTCATGATAAAATTCTTGTTGTATTCGTAGATAACAATCTTACTTGGTCTATTCACATTAAACATGTTTCATAAAAGGTTCATTATTATCTTTGGCTACTGATGAAAATCTAAAGATACATTCCTCTTCAGTATAAAGATTATATTCAGCCATATCTGGACTATTGTAATGCAATTTGGGATAATACTTCAAATTCAAACATAACAACACTTTTAAGACTCCAAAAGAGGGCTTGCCATTTAATTCTAGATCAATGTAGGACAATTTCATGGATGCAATGAATAATGTATTCTTGTAGGGTTTAATGCCATTTTTCAGCACAAGATAGGCTACACATGGTGGCCAATATTAATGGTGGAGGAAGAACCCGGGAAAACCCCGGAAAGAACCACCGACCCATGAGAAGCTACTAGCAAGCTTTCTCACATACCCACATTAGCCGAATCCGAGATTTGAACCCACACAGACAGAGGTGAGATGGCAGTGATCCATAATGAAAAGCACTTTAGACCACTCGGCCACTCTGGGCCCCCAATGAATAATGTAAAGATTTTAACAACACATGTTCTTAGAAAGGCCAAATTATGTATAAAGTATTCAGAAGAGCCATTCCTGTATATCTAAGCAATATCTATCACCAAAGAGATGCTGATGGTACTCCAAATTTAAGGTCCATAAGAAGTAAAAATTACATTATACCAAGGCCAAAGAAGGAATTGTTTAAAAAAAGTTTTCAAAATACTGGTCCACTGGGATGGAACAACATTCCCAGTGACATAAGGCAGGCTCCTAGCATTTCTTCTTTTCATAATCAATGTCTCTAATGGATGAAATCTTTAGACAATTGAACAGTTCAGGAACAATAAATACTGCCTGCTTTTCTGTAATTTTGCATCATTTTCACAGTTGAATTTTCAATGCTGAAAGATATTTTATATATGTTTATATGTTCACAGATGCCTGTGCATATGTTCCAGGCTTGATACATTGATTTTTAAAATCACAAAATTATTTAGTGTCGAGCCAGATTCTTCACATCATGTTGTATATACTGTATATATTTTACATAACAGATAGAAGGCCTCAAGGTAGATTAGTTCTGTAACTAACTGAGTTACCTTCTCTAAATAAAGTCTTTATTATTATTATCTTCTGCCAAAGCAGTTTCAAGAGAAATTAGAAGGTACAACAATATAGTCCATGCTATTTTGGATAAATAGATAATGTCAATGAATGAGGCTAAAACAAGTCCAAATGTAATTACAATAATTATACAATTCAAAAAGAAAATAGCCTATGTCAATCATATGAGACAAGTATTTTTTAGCAGCAAGCACTGAACATATAGGTAAATACATGTAACCTGCTAAATTGTATTAACCATGTGTATAGATCCTTTGCAGAATCTTGACATTACATTTTCAGTGAAAACAATGACAGATTATACTGTACATATATGAAACATTCGCTTTAATGACAGATATAGCACTATTCAGTGTTGTGCTTTAAATTACTTATCACATGCTCAATGCTGCAATCATCTTGCAATGAGATGACAGATCAAAGGCAGATGAACAATCCAATGCTAACATGACAGATCACACACACTGCAACATTTGGAGATGACAGAGCTATGTTATATGTATTAAGAGTTGTAAGAGTTACTGAGAGAAGAAATAAACATGTCTTTCATGGTGGTACTACAGTCAGTCAGCCTTCAGCTGTTTCCACAAAAGCAGACTTGCTAAGTGAACATGAAAGTACAAGTTTGTTTTAACAGGCATGCTAGTATTGCTTGGCATGCCTCAATCTGCTCTGCAGACCAGATTCAAATGCCATTCATATCCAATGTCTGTTGATATTCCTGCAAGAGTATAAAACAAGTTTAATTACAGACTGAACAAGTGCTACAATTCAGTACAATTAAATGTCTTCTTTGCTTTCTTAATTGATGAAATTGCTCTGCAGATGAAAATCAAAGCGTTGGAACAGACTTGAGGCTCCAATATCTTTTTCTTTTCTAAAATTAGAAACTTAAATTTTAGTCTTTCAACATCAGTAAAAATGTGACAAGTGTTCCCCTCATCAGTGCCATGATTTATAAAGCCCCTGTCTACCTTACAAACCTTTTCAATGAAACTTCAACACAAATCTATATTAACACCTCTGTCAGAAGAAAAGAGATACACATAACACCAAATGCCTATGTAAGTGAGTCAAAAATATGTGCTGCACATATCATCTGTAAGATTAATCTCAGATGTTCTACCTTAGAGCAAAGTTTGAGTGATGTTATTGAAAATAGCTCATGTGCTCAAGACATTATAGCATGACTGTAGCAATGTCCTTGTAGGCCCTAATAAAATAATTGACATTGACATGAACTGCTTCTTGGTATTTACACTTTTCTGTAACATGTTTTCATAGGCCCTAGGCACAGTGCCTTCTGTGCCTTTTGGATAATATGGCCCTGCATTTTTGAGTATGGCACCTGTAGTTAAAATTATAGGTACAAACTTACTCATTGGGGATGTCTATCACCACCAATGTCACAGTATTATGTATACATTAGGCTACTTATGCATTTTGTTCTGAGTCAGTGAAAACGAGTCCAATATGGCATAGCAATATGTTGATGCTGTTATGTATTCATAAGCCATATCACACAAGATCATTCCCCCTACTCTGATTTGGTTAGTTTGGTGTTTTATGGCACAGCAACATGATTAGGTTAGTTAGTTCCATGGCAATTGGAGCAAGTAATAGTGCCATGGCAATTGGAGTAAAGTAATAGTGCCAGGCCAACTGGAGTAAAGTAATAGTGCCAGGGCAATTGGAGTAAGCAATAGTGCCAAGGCAACTGGAGTAAAGAAATAGTGCCAGGGCAAATGGAATAAAGTAATAGTGCCAGGGCAATTGGAACAAAGTAGTAGTGCCAGGGCAATTGGAGTAAAGTGGTAGCTATGGTAACTGAACCAGGACCATCAGATGATAGGATTCAGGCCATGATACCCTTTTGGATGCAAGTCTAGCACACTGAGCTTCTATTCTCAAGACAAAACACAATGGCTGTTTTGTATTTGTTATATATCCCCTCTCTAATGCATTGTAAACATTTTTAGTTTTCTAATGTGAATGAAACTGAAAATAAATTGGGATTTATAATTGTTCAATTCAGTGTGTTGAAGAATATTGATATAGAGACATCAAAGAAAACAGCAAAACAGTCCCAATCCAAGTCACTGATACAGAAATATTGACAGAAGATCTGTACCAAATGCTGGATCAGTAATATAAGGTTAAATGGGTATGTGATACATTCCATGTAAGTCCCGAAACAAAAATATCCCAATACATCTCTAACTTCTTAGTTTCATGTTAACATATGATGAATTTCATGTTGTTCTCACAATTCAGTATGACATTTAGAATTTCTTGTTACTCAAATAATTTAAAAATGCAAAAGTGTATTTTATTATCAAAACTAGCTGGTATATGACAAAAGTTTTAAAAAAATGGATACAAGAGAATAAAAAAAAGACCAGACAATAAATGATAAAGTCAGATCTAACTGCAAACTATACAGGTCTAAATCTGCTAACCCATAATGCTGCAGCAGACCCTGGTCTTTGCAATTTGTTAGAACTAATGAGTAAAGCTAGCAAAATAGACCCTAATCTACCAGCACATTCTTATTAGGCTTGCAAGAGATCTTCCTTGACCAAAATTTAGGCCTTAAAAGATGCACAATTATATTTCATATGATCAGTTTAATTACAGCACATATTTTTTGTTGTGAACAACAATGTCCATTAATACATATCGGTCCCTTTGTTAAGTATATCCTAACCTAACAAAATATGTCTGTCTATCTTTTCTATACGTAAGTCTATGTGTTTCTATCTGATTGACCTCCCTGTCTGTTTAACTCTCCGTCAATGGCCATATTTTATATATGGGTAGGAAGCTAGCTTGTAAACTATCCAATCTGATTACAATTAAGATCTGCAACACAATGGAAAGCTGATGGACACCAGTTCGAGGCATGTTGTGTTGACTATTTGATTCAACAATCAGACTACAGCTTTCACATTTATGAAAACAAGGAATAAACAATTTGACTCCAACTTATTAATCAGACTGATAAACTAGGTGTACCTATCTTACAAAAAGACTGTTAATCATGCTTGAAAGAGGCCAACAAGATCTTTAAAGGGGTACATACAACAACTGGTAATCATGCTTGGATGAAGCCAACATGATCTGTAATGGAACAAATACAACAACTGGTAATCATGCTTGGATGAAGCCAAAATGATCTGTAATGGAACACATATAACAACTGTTAATCATGCTTGGATAAGTCTACATGATCTGTAATGGGGCACATATAACAATTCTACAACTGAAATAAAACAATTCTGAAAGTCAGTCTGGTGCTGTTTACTAGGGAAGTGCTGTTTACTAGGCAGGTTTACTAGAAAAGTCTATATTTTCAACTTTTTGCATGTAAATAAACACTACACTAAAGTTCAAACTTGAACTTCATATAGTAACCAACAAACGAATTACTATGGTAGTTTCTGGAATGACAGCTGAAAGAGATCTCAGAGAAAAATTTTGCCCTCTAAACCTGCAGCAGCAGCAACAACTGTAGAAATAAGAAAGAGAAAGAGAGAGAGGGAAACACATTCCTGCTGAACATAAATATTATGATACATCTGTTAGAAAGATAGGCAATTGTTGATAGACCTATTCAAGTGCATCTGTCTGAGGGAGGGTAAATTAAGCCCAGTTAAGCTCAGTGTTACTGACAATGGGGGAAACTTTAACCAAAACATAATGAGTAATTAATTTGGAAGTTCTCTTGCAATGCTGATTTTGAGCAAGTGCTTCTGGAAGCTAATGTCAAATAAATGATTCCAAATGAATATCAAGCAACTGTCAAAGTATGATTCAACTTCACACAAAAGCAGATTATAAAATGCCAGCTGCTTTTGAGAATCATGAGAAAAATGAAACAGCTAAAACCTGTATGAACATCATGGTCATCTTGCACCTTAATACCATGCATGAATAGTGTCTTTGTTATAATTAATTGTGTGAATTAAAACAGTCTCGAAAACAGATCATGCAAGAGTTTCTTTCAGCATAACCATATTGGAACAGAGAATATGTATCTCCTCTCCTCACTGGAAAGCTCCCAGCATACACTATGGGAGCTTTGTTGTTGTTGTTGTTGTTGTTGTGGGGTTTAACGCCATTTTTCAGCATGATAGGCTATACATGGTGGCCAGTATTAATGGTGGAGGAAGAACCCGGAAAACCCCGGAAAGAACCACCGACCCACGAGAAGCTACTGGCAAGCTTTCGCACATGCCCACATTGGCTGAATCTTAGACTCGAACTGCCACAGACAGAGGTGAGATGGCAGTGATCCATAACGAAGAGCGCTTTAGACCACTCGGAACAATGGGAGCTAACTTTCCAAGCATGTATATATAAATGATAGGGTTTGGTGGCGGCCAGTATATTGGGTAGAGGAAAACCCCAGGAAGAACCACTGACCCGCTGGAAGCAAATGGCAAGTTGCTCACATACCCATGTTGGTTGAGCTAAGACTCTAACCCGTGTGGACATAGGTGTAATATGAATGATCTGCAAAGACAGGTCCCTTAGACTACCTGGTCACCCAGGAACCCTACATAACAAGGGTACTGTATATGACTAATAAGTCTGTATTATTTTTAGGGCAAGATTTAAGCTTGCATAAACAGGTCCACAATTCATGTATTACATTAAATATGGTACGACAAACAAAGGCTGGAGTTTCTATCCAACCTACCTCCTCTAGAAACAGGTGTCTGACATTCTTTGGATCATCCTTCCTTTTGCATTAATATTTACATAAAATGTAATTGTGTAACATGTTATAAAATAGGTGAAAGAAATTTATCTTGCATACCAGTATATGATGATTTTATGCTTTAAAAGCAATTCTTTTAGAAGACATGGGCTATCTGAAATCTATTTGTATGTAATCCATTTTTCACATTAATCTGTAATGGAAGGAAGGTGGGGCAGTGATTTTAATTATGAAAGCCTATGTCATCATATAAAATATAATAAGGACAGTGATTTCAGTTATGAATGCCTATGGTATTATATGAAATTTATGGGTTGGGGTGGTTTCACATTTGCTAAGCCCAGGTAATAAGACGTATAATTGCTGCAGCCATGTGTTTGATGTCTAAACATTGCCACAGTCTAAAGTTAAGCTCTTACGTAAGTTTACTGTCACCAGCCAGAAGACCAGAATATTGAATCTGCACAGGCGTTAGATCACACGACTTTTCACCTATGTATTACAGCTTAGTCCTAAGATTAGATGGAAGCCTGTGGGGAGTGAACGAGGCGTGTTCTCATCTGTCCCCACTCTGACAGACAGCAAAAGGGACACTATCTGCTAAGTTCGACTGGACCGGTCCACAGTGATATCCAATCAGAATTGAGATAGAGGATGTGCTTACAATTTAGATCAGAATTATAACCTTCATAAAAGGTCAGTAGTTCTCCTGGGAAGATTGCTGAGTAAATAGGATTACTCAGAGAAAGCCACTCATAATTTGGGGGTAAAACTTCGAAACAAACTCTAAGGAAAGACAAAGCTTCAAAAAGGTCAGTGAGTTATTTGCTTGATTTTTGCATAATATTATGGCATTGTAATTGTAATTATTTGGAGTATGTATACTTAATTACTAGCATTGTTCAGTATATAGAATTTGAAGAGTTTCATTTACATGCGTATTTGAGAAATGGGCTTGAGTATTATGTAGATAATTATGTAGATTGTTAGCTTGTGGTCAGAATTAATGTTGTAATTTGCTGTTAGGTTACTTCATAGTAAAACAGTACATTTATTCATGTGCTATGTTAGAATTTACACATGCTTGAATTGTGAATTTGGAAAATGGTTGAAGTGTGTAAAATTAGTTACTATGGAAGTATGGATATATCAGAGCATTTGTGTACTTTGTATGAGTTGTAATGTAAAGAAATGCATCTGATTGTTGTGATATTGTTTAGTATAATGGTATTAGGAATATGTACTGATGTGACACAATTTATTGATGTATGTATGAGATCTAATTGATACCATGCTTTTATTACCACGTTGTTTTACCATACAAGAACATGAGTATTTCGATGTGAATGAATGCATGACCGAAGAAATTTAATAGTCGTTATCTGATGATAGGCTGGGTGTAGTGTGAGATGAGAGGGCTAAGGAAAAATATTGTACCATCCTTGTGTTTTCACAGGAAGCTTTTTAGGGGATGGAACTTCCGGTTCAGTTGAGTCCCAAGTCTCCAAGAGGTGGAGACGGAAGTAAGACTAGTAGAACAGTCAGAGTCAACCAAAGTCTAGTCAGTGGAGAGAAGGTGTACAGAAGGTGAATGGAGGAGGAAAAGGAGTTGAGGAGGAGAAAGTGGAAAAGGAGGGGGAGCATAGAGATGTTGAGGAGGAGAAGGAATTTGGAGAAAGTTGGGAGGAAGAAGAATACACAGATGAGTATAATACAAGGACAGATAGAAATCTATCTGACACTACTAATCAAGTGATGCAATAGGCTATTACATGGTCGAGTGGAAGGAGAGTACTTGTGAAATCATTTGACTATTGAATTGTTATTAAATTGTTATTCGTTGAATTTCACTTTTTTTGTACATTCAATCATTTAACTGTCAGCATTGCTGACTGGGGGCTTGGAGCTTTACATCTATTAATCACTAATTTAACTTCCAACCAAAATTAAGCCTGGGTGGGACCTCTATAATAATTTAAATAAAATATTGGGAGCACCCCACCCCAACCATAAGAACCCACACAGGTGGTGGAGAGGAGGATGGACAGGGTTTTTAAATTATGAAAGCCTACGGCATCATGACTGACGTAACTAAATGATCCTTTTTTGATGCCCTTCAACTTATATTTCATATTCAACATTGGGCCCTGGGCTGCTGAATGGTCTAAAACACTCAACATTACAGATCACAGACATCTCACCTCTATCCATGTGAGCTTGTGTCTCAGACCAACTAAGATGTGTGTGTGAGAAAGCCTGCCAGCAGCTACCTACAAGTCAGTGATTCTTCCAGGGCTGCAGGGCTATTCCTTCACTCAATATACCGGCCTCAAAGTTAAACCCACAAAACAAAACCTTGATGCATTAGAACTTCCGGCATTAATTAAAGTTCCTATTTGTCAACTCTTCTTAGAAAATAAGGAATTGCTATACTTTCTGAGAGTTCTATGTGTGTCCACTAACAACTATACTACCTACAGGTAGCCTGGATGACAACATGGGGACTTAATTTCATGTGACCATACCATCTGTATGTCCTGTATACTTGCTTATCCACTTGAAATGTTCAACTGCCTGCCTAACATGGATCCATTTGCTTTTTCTGGAGCCAAACTGGAATTCCATACCACTCTATATAAAGTCAGCTGAATCATGGAAGCCTTTGAAAAGTTTCTTATTCAACATCTACAGAAACAATCATTTGTCAGATTTTGTGAAAATTCAGTACTACTACTTTTTAAAACATTTTTATTTCAAGTATTCACCTATAATGTTTAATACAGGTTTACTAAGAATCTTTGCATCAATCCTCTATGTACTCATCTTTAAAGCCTTGTGCATATTTTCTTGTAGCAGTGTATCTATTTTATTGTGTATAACAGCATTGGCTGTCTAAAGATGCCTCATCTTGTACAAACTTTATATCATATATTTGTATACATGTAAATGCAGAGGGTTTCTAGGAAGATTGGTTAGATGACCAAAATTAGCTTCTTCTTTAAATAGAGCCATAATTATTATTATTATTATTATTATTATTATTATTATTTTTCCAATGGCCTCTATGCTCTTTATGGCATACATGTGATGCCTTATTGTGTAATTTTACCAATGGCCTCTATGCTCTTTATGGCATACATGTAATGCCTTATTGTGTAACACTTACACATATAGAATACAGATCTCTGTGCTTCATAAGCCTTAGCTAGTAAATGCAATTCCATGAATTAGAAGAATTTTTTCGAGAGAATAATTTTGATAAATCACTGGAGTAAATTATCAAAAATTGCTTTTTCACTGCAGTCAAATGACACAGAGAATATTATGAGCAAGAAACCAAAGGCCCATTTCTATTATTCCTACATTATTTAAAATGTTTGAGAAACTGACTGTTAATGAAGAATATGAATATTTCAATATATTCTCACTCTTTCACAAAGAATAATAATCAAAGATTCACAAGGGTCATTCATGCAAAGCTGATTTAACTAAAACTATGAACTATTAATTACTGGACATAAACAGGGAGAACAAAATATGTTGATTTCTAGACTTCAGGAAACTTCTGATTCAGTCAATTGTGATGTTTTATCTGAATTAAAATTGCAATAAACTTGACACTAATGCAATAATCTAGTTCTCATCCTATCTATGTGACAGGATACAATGAGTTGGCATGGAAAATGTACAATCTAACTCAATAGAAATTAAAGCACTATGTTCCACAGGGGTCTATTTTAGGCCCATTGCTTTTTTATCTTCATAAATGGCCTTCTTCTATGGAAAGAGTACACAAACACAAGCTTATCTGCTGATGATACTACCATATCAGCTTAAGTGGTGTTATTACTAAAGAAACTTTCTTTTTCTGACACAGCAAGATACATGCATGTGGACTGTTAGAAAGCTGAGGATTTCAAAAGCCTATATGCATTTGTATTCAAACTGAGCTACCCGTATTAATTAAAGAATTATTATTGTTATTGTTGTTGTTTTTCCATAGCTGCTTGTGCTGCAAATATTCTCTGGTCTGTGCATTTTTTTACCATAGGTGGGTGTGGCATGCTGACTGATGAACAAATGTGGATACTGACGTAAATATTTTTCTCCTAATGATTCAAGCAAGCTAATATACTTTATTCATACTGAAAAACTTCAGTATTTCAGTAGTGTTGGACTAGTAATCCAGTTGTTGTGGGTTCAGTACTAATTCAGTTGTTGTTGTTGTTGTTGTTCTAGGGTTTAACGCCATTTTTCAGCACAAGATAGGCTATACATGGTGGCCAGTATAACTGGTGGAGGAAGAACCCTGGAAAACCCAGGGAAGAACCACCGACCCATGAGAAGCTACTGGCAGGCTTTCCCACGTACCCACGCTAGCCGAGCCTTGGACTCGAACCCACGCAGACAGAGGTGAGATGGCAGTGATCCGGAACGGTGAGTGCTTTAGACCACTCGGCCACTCGGGGTACTAATTCAGTAATGTTGGACTAGTAATCCAAGTGTCATGGGTTCAGTAGCTCAGTAGTTTTGGACAAGTAATCCAAGTGTCGTGGGTTCAGTTGCTCAGTAGTGTTGTACTAGCAATCCATGTGTTGTGGGTTCAGTAGCTCAGTAGTGTTGGACTAGTAATCCAAGTGTCGTGGGTTCAGTACTCATTCCGTAGTGTTGGAGCAGTAACCCAAGTGTTGTGGATTCAGTAGCTCAGTAGTGTTGGACTAGTAATCCAAGTGTCATGGGTTCAGAACTAATTCAGTAGTGTTGGACTATTAATCCAGTTGTTGTGGGTTCAGTACTAATTCAGTAATGTTGGACTAGTAATCCAAGTGTCGTGGGTTCAGTAGCTCAGTAGTTTTGGACAAGAAATGCAAGTGTCATGGGTTCAGTAGCTCAGTAGTGTTGGACTAGTAATCCAAGTGTTGTGGGTTCAGTAGCTCAGTAGTGTTGGACTAGTAATCCAAGTGTCGTGATGCCACATTGCTAAACATCACAATAAAAACTGCAACACTTCAGACATTGTAGCAATATGACTGAAAAATTGCTAAAGCTACATTAAAATCCAAATCACACAAACACACACTTTTTCCCAATATCATAAGACATTGTGTGACCCCAAAGTAATTATGTGGACCTGATAATATGCACTATTTAAGTAACGAGTTCAAGCTGAGAAAGGCAAAAAGAGGACAGTACACAATACATTGCTCAATTGTTGGAGTGCTCTAAAATGGAGGATTGGCTCCCACCTCTAAGGGTGTTAAAATATCAATGTCGCATGACCATGTGCTATTTGGTTACAAATTATTCTTAATAAATAAAATGATAGCAGTAATGATCATCAAAGCAAGATTAAATTTTTTTATTAAACCCTTTTTTTGCGAAAGGTCTAAAACCTTATAAGAACCACCAACCCACATGAAACTATTGACAAGCTTTCTCACATATCTACATTGACTGAAACCCAAAACTTGAACCCTTGAGGAAAGAGGTAAAATATAATTATTTGATAAAGTCAAGCACCTTACAGAACTTGGCCACCCAGGACCCCTGCTGAGAGGTTGAAAACCTGAAAATACAGACTGGAAAGTATTATATAATAAAAATTAATTTTACCACCCCCAAACTATAGTTTAATACCAGTAATATTTTACTCATTGGTACTGCATAGCTTAATTTGCCAGTGCAGTGGAAGACTAAGGGCCTTAAGAACTGGAATACACAATGTAGGAACGTCCACTGCATGAGATAGAATCTTGCAAGTTCAGCCATGTTTTGTGCCACAGTTAAAGGCTCTAAAGAATATATGCCTAAGTTCAGATGCACCTTGGAACAAATGTAGGAGGAGAAGGTCATATGATCACCAAACCATGGCCTGCATTAACATCCTTCAATGATGAATGAGGAGGTGCCTTTAGAGATCCTTGTGAACCATCCAGTCATCAAAATACTTGAGGATACTTAATACCCTCTCTACTGTGCCCTTCCTGGAATGACTGCACTTCTTCCTTTAAATGCAACCAATTCTGCTTGTCAGAGGAAGATATTCCTAAAACAGATATCAACAACTTCCTTTTGTGACCCCCCCCCCCAAAAAAAAACATTGTTGTTCTCAACCAGACATTGGAAAAGGGAGTTAGTAGAGAGCCTGTGGCTGAAGCACAGTTGGGGACAGTGTTTTCTCCTTCTGCAGGCTAAAGATAGCAGCTGAAAAAAGATAGCAAAGTACCAAGCTAAGGACCTGGTGAAGGTGCTGATCTTCTCTATGGGGTGGGTGGGGTTATATATCACTATCCCCCCTTTGGGTTTGGAAAAGGAACTGCTCCTTGTGAGAGGAATTGCCTCACACTCTGCCATACAGGCTTGAAGAGGGTGCTGCTCCTCCCTCCCATCACACCACTCCACTCCCTCCTATGGATAGGCTCTGGACCCTGTTAGTCTTTGAGCCTTATATTCGTCTGAAAAGACTGAACCAAAATGAGAAGGCTAGATATTCCTTTTTGATACACCCGCAAAGGAACCCAAGTACCATTATGTGCAAAGAATAAAGTGTTCTATCTTGATGCTATGCTTAAAAAAGTCAAAGTCCATCAACCAGGAGACCAAAAGTTATGTTGGAAAAACTGGAGAGATATTTTGGATAATGCTGCATCAAAAAATTAATTAAAATTGCCTTAAAAAATTAATCAAACATCTACAATATTCTGACTGTTCAAGCAGTTGTGTTTAGCATTTTCTGTCATAAAGAATAAAATGCAGCTTCACAGAATCACTGCCACTGATCATTAACTTGCCAATAACCTTCGATAAAGACAGCTAAAACATTTTCATTCAAAACAATGAAACAAAACAACTTGTTCTACAGCACACATCTCTGATTTACCTAACTTATAATGAATTTTGTTCCACTTAGTATACTTTACCTATACAAAAAAAAGGGTCTGAATAGCACCACCACAGCAATCCTCTTATGACTTTACACACAATCATCCTAGCTATTGTCACCCAATTAAGAAGTCTGTTAAATGGTGGTTGTTTATATCTGACTGACTGCCTTACCTTTTAATTGCCTCTATGAAAATCAAAATTGCCCATAGGTAAGTTGTATTAAGAGCACCAAATAGGATTGTTTACTGTTTATGCAGGCTACAGGTCATGACTGTATCTTGTGGTGGTATAGGACTGTATTTTGTGGTGGTAAAGGATTCTGTATCTTGTGGTGGTACATAGCTGCCAACCCTCCAGGCTCACAATTAGTGAAAATAGGGATAAAAATGAGTGAATTGTGACACGAATTCATGAAGCGATCTTCGTGTCTGGCAATATTTGTCAGAACAAATGTTTAGCATGGTCTCCAGCTGAAGGTAGATTGTTTTCAACAAGGAAACTCACAAACATAGCTTTGGCATTGGTAGCTTGCAGGTCTTCCATTGACAGCTGAAATCTGCTGCGAGTTCTTAATTTTCCAAACCTCTATGTGCTTTTTACTACCAATGTGCTTCCTCACATCGTCTCTGCCACCATGCCTGATGCTAAAATTTGTGGCACACTGCATGCAAAAAGCATGATATATATCTGTGTCTGATGGCAGAATGCACAACCAATTTTTGGTATATTCCAAACTAAACTTCACTTTTTGTGCAATACATTTCTTTTTCCTTGTTGGTGAAGACATTTTTAAGATGTAGTGCTGGTTAGGTCCCAGTTTCTCTCAAAAGCATTTGTAAAACTACTCTTATACATATAGATTAAAATATGCTAAAATGCCTGCTACCAGGCCAACTGTACCAATCAGCTATAGTTCCACTAATATCGTGACTAGCAGTACTGGACCGTTATGGTAACTGCTGATACCACAACTAGCGCTTAACATAAAATTGGTTATTTTATTAAAGATTTAAAATAATTAAGAATTGTGGAATTTGTGAATTTTTTTGCATGCAGCATGAATCCATGAATCGCTGAAAAAGTCATGAAATTCATGCCAAAATTGTGAGGGTTGGCAGCTATGGTGATATAGGACTTATCTTGTGGTGGTATAGGACTGTATTTTGTGGTGGTAAAGGTCTCTTTTGTGGTGGCATAGGATTGTATCTTGTGATGGTAAAGAGAGCTTGGTCCCTCTCTCTCCCTCTCAAGTTTGGTTTCTTTGTTGCCAAGATTAGTGAAAAGTGTTGGTTTTTTTTCTCTTTCTAAACACAGCCATGTTGGTGATTTTTGGAGCCCAAGTTTTTTGTTACCTTCTGACACACTATGCTATGGAAGGTATGACAAAGCAAAAGCCTGTGTTCTCCTAAAACTCTCAAACTGCTACATCTATGGGTCATTTTTCTTAATTTAACTTACATACATAAAGTCACTAAAAAGAATACTAATCTATGGTCACTATAGTGTTCTTTATAGGCTAAATGCACTGAATGGTTTTAAGCCAAATGTGTTTAGGGGCCTTGGCTGGTTCGGTGGTCTAAGGTGCTAACCTCTACAGATCATTGACATCTCACCTCTGTCCACATTGGCTCATGGTCAGCATGGGTATGTGAGAAAGATTGCTAGTAACTTCCCCTGGGTCAAATGTTCTTCCCTGTAACTTCCCCTGGGTCAAACGTTCTTCCCAGTTTCTTCCTCCACCAAATATACTAGCTGTCATGTATAGTCTATCATGCTCTGAAAAATCGCATCAAACCCCACAAAATCAAAACAAACCAAACCTAATGTCTTACCAATCAAATTAAGTCGTCCCTTCACTTTCTACAGTGCTATCACTTCATTTGTTAATTCAAACATCCATATGCAGATAACTATGGTATGATCTCATTACTGTCATCAGCTAGTAACACTGTTTTTTATGTGATTTATTCACCCATTATCCATTTCATTCCTATGCTGATATTAATATGGTATTTATCCCTCTAAAAAGCCCAGGGAATTGTCTTATTGATTTCTCATATTTCACACACTGGTCTTCATTCAGAAAATGTAAATTACATTGAAACAAGATACAGACACTGAAGGAGGATATTAAGCCATTTTAAGCCTGGTCTAAATGAATAACCTTTAACAGCAGCATTGCCCCCGCACCCTCACCCTTCATTCCTTTTTAAGAAACTCGAAATATCCACCAAACTTTTTTGATGCTATATATCACCCTAAGTGCTCTCGCTTTCTGTAAAAGTTCACGTCTGGGAAAAATGTCAACATGTAAGTATTGTGAAACTCAAAGGAATATTATTTAAACCTGTATATAGGGGACACCAAAGTGACCACCATATTTAGTCCTTTAAGGACAGGTGTCCTTCACATGAAGGTTATTATTTGGTTTAACTCATAATTTTTTTTAATGTTATCCTATATCAGGAGATCTCCTTAATATGGTGGTAGCCATTAAAAAAGGTCTAATTTCATTTTCTTTGCTAACGATTAGTCATAATCATCGTATGTCATCAATTTATTAATTCTTTGATTAACATCTTTTTCATCTCGCTTATTCAGGGGTGTCCAACCTTTCTGTGCAAGAGTCCACATTGCAATGTTGTTTTCACCCATGATGCATGTAAGCAAATTTAGTACAGATAATGCAGTAGTTAGGCACAAGTCGTAAAAGATTGGTGTGCCAGACAGAAACCTTTGGCGGGCCAGTTCTGGCCCATCAGCCATATATTGGAGAACAGATTTAGTGACTATTGATGCCAAATATCATCATTTTTAAATAACAGCATCTATAAAGTTTCTATCTTTTGATGAGTTTAATGAAAATGGATTCATTTTATTTTCTAAAGAAAGTACAAGTATAGGTAAAGGGTCAACTGTCAACTATTTTTTTCAGATAAATACAAAAAATGCTCACATAAATTTATAGCATTTATGTCACAAGTTTATGGTGACAAGCTCTCTATGCCATTTTGAGGACTAAAAACAGTGAAAGTAATTATAAGAAGGTTTTGGATGTACATACATTCAGGTCGATATAAAGGTGACACACAAGGTATAAACAGGTTGGGCTGGGACCTGACCGAGTTTTTCTATCAATGGCAACATGTGTTTGGTGTTCACAGTCAATACATGAGTTGAGACAGTCAGATCACTGTCACATTTTCATAAGCTCCATAAGTACCCCTAAAGAAACGAAGTTATGAAATTATGATATTTTGACCTCTATGATGACTGAAAAGCTAAAATCAGAGCAGTCTATTTATCCATATAATACTCCCGGCCAATAAATAAGTTTTCAAGAGTTCAGTGCTCTCCCTACACAAATAGTAGCAAAGAATTAACCATTCTCAAGAAAAATTGCCAATGAAAGTAAATATTTTGTCTAACCTACATATCATGACAAAGGCAATATCCTTGCAAGCAAATGCCAACAAAACCCCCTTCAGATGAATGAAAATTTAATCTATAGCTTAAACACTTGATAGCAATATTATTGAATAATCCAACACAACAGAAGCAGTCAAGTCTGGTTTATTTGAATACTGAAATAATATTGACTTATCACACATATTCAACAAACTTGTTTTCTTTGAAGTCTTTTCAAAGATTTTAGCACAGAAAGTTTAATCTTAATTTGTATCAGTTGGTCTTATTTAAAATTACTTGTATTTTCATGCAATCACAATCGTGATTCATGATGTACATGATGATTACAGTTACACTTAGGATGTTTAGCTGATAAAATAGCGAGATTTGTCCTTCAAGTCACAGTGATTCACGAATGACAATTCAGTACAGAATAACTACATTTAAACAAAGGAATTCTAAATACCTGGCATTATTCAAATATCTTTCACAGTCAAAGAAATAATGTCTCTAGCCTGAAAATTCTATAAAAAAAAACTATTTAAAAAATGTAGGGCTCTGAGCATTTACGTCAAGATTTTCAAGAGCTATTGTATATAAGCAAAAATCTTTTCAAAGTCTTTTATCGATAAGCTATCATTTGGAATTACATGTAGTGGCAGTAGATAATATTAGCAAAACTATTTTCAATGTCTCCCTCAAGCAACCCTTCATACTCAGTCGATACAATTATTCTATTTTTAAAAAATGTTCAGTAGCATGTCTAACAAGAAAGCATTTTAAAGTATTGAAATTTAACCTGGGGCAGTGCAATGCATGACTAAGTGCTGAAGTTTGTCTTTCCTATAAATATAATAAAACTTCAAATATCTATATACAAATTATCCAGACTTTTCATTCACAGTTCTGTGCACAACAAGATCAACAGTTAGATGTCCTGATTTTTACCCTTCTTTCCTACAGGAAGATACCCAAGATTTCACCTCCTTGACTAATTGAAGATCATGTATAATGTGCCACCTACAATTTCAAGCCCTACCCATCAGTTATAAAACTATAGACTTTACTAGCTCTGCTAAAATCTGTACTGCATTTCTGAAGTTCATTACTGTACCACTTTTATGCAGAATTCAGTTATAGAAGCTTTAAAGATTACGGTAAATTAGGTGAAGGTCTCTATGACATGTTGTTATTGTTTGTCTGGCTAATGCTATATTTCTCCACATGACAGGCTATACATTGCAGCAAGTATATTTCGTGGAAGAACCCAGGAAAACCCTGAGGAAGAAACACCATCCCAGCTAGAGGCAAACTTTCTCACATACCCATGTTCGCTGAACCTGAGACTCGAACCCATGCAGACAAAGGTGAGGTGTGAATGATCTATAAAGACCTGCTCTTTAAACCACTTGGTCACTCAGGGTCCCTTCTATGATGTATTTTTCCAAGGACTGTATATACAGTTCAGTCAGGAAATATTTGAAAATGTCATTATTATTTTCTTAAAATGTTCATCTGATTTTTGACCCCCTCCCTGAGAAACCCAGAAGTTGTACCACCCAGGGAATTTTGAAGAAGATAACAGATAAAAGATGGACAGATGGAGGATATTCCAAACAAATTTTAAACAAAACATCAGGAGAATGTCGTCTTGCCTGCTCAACTATGCACAACCTCCAAATACTGTAAAGTCACTAAGACCTACTTTTATACGTGGTAAGCAGTACCTTCCAAGATGGATAAACCATGATTCATGATTGTAAATTAAGCCATACCGCTCAGGTGGCCCCGTGGTTAGAGCGTCCGCCTCAGAAGCAGGAGGTTGTGGGTTTGAACCCCAGCTGAGTCATACCAAAGACTTACAGAGATGGTATTTACAGCTGCCTCGCTTGGCACTCAGCATTAAGAGGTTAGTGTTAGGGCTGGTCGGCCTGGTGTCAGGATAATGTGACTGGGTGGGACATCAGGCTATGTGTCTGCGGCATGATGCCCCAGTGCTAGATATCACTATAAACTGCCACACTGCAGACATCGTAACGACTTGACTGAAAAATTGTTAAAGCTATGTTAAAAATCCTAAAAACACACACACACACACATACAATCACCATCATTTTCATTTTGGACCAGATAGACATCGTAACAAGTGTTTCAGTTAAACAAGACCTTTAAGACCCTCCATTCAGTAGAAGTAACAATAATAAGACAGGAATATTTTGGAAAAAGGATTGAATTTTCTTTTAAAAATAAAGGAAAATTATGTCATTTTTCTAAAGCAAAAATACAGCAATCATAAATTAATATTTAGATGATTTAAAGAACTGTTGATACTGACAAATACTCTGAATTCAAACACAAACAGCAAGAACTTCTCAAAGAACTACACTGCAAGGAAAATCACTAACAAAAATGACATCCTCCTCCTCTCTAATACGGATCCCATATCCTCTTTTATTATTCATTATACATGTAATTTAATGTCAGTATACATCAAATAGGTATATACATGTACCCTTCAGTAAACAATCATCACAAAATGCCTAACATATAACTCTGAATGTTACCCAAAAAAAATTTACCCTTACAATCTTGACTGAAAGTAGTTTCCAAGTAACTTTGGAAACTTAAAAATACATAGTTTAGTCTTCCACAGAAGAAATGACTTTTTAATTTGGAAATACATATCACTTGTCAAGAATACACAAGTGGTTCTAATCAAACAGGCAAAGAACAAACTGTCTGGTCATGTCTTGGATTTCTAGCACAGATGCATTATCAATACATATAAATGCCAATGGAAGCAATTATCCCTACAACTATCATGTAATAAATAGATTCAATAAATTCTTGTGCAATTTCTTGAAACTTTGTCAAATTTCTGGGGCATGAGCATATTTCAGGAAACAGAATCTGCTAATACCTGCATTTTATAACCAAGCATATTCCCATGTTAGCAAAAATTAAGTGACAACTTTTGTACAAATGGTGCAGAAAGAAACTTTTCAATTAAATTCTGTTGCAAATACCTCCCATGACACTTGATGCAGCATTATCCAAAATATCTCTCCAGTTTTTCCAACATAACATAAATTGGAAATTTCAGAAAATTACTGAGCAGCTGTTTGTAACAATGTCTTCTGAGGGAATCTGCTTGGTGTAATTTAACATACTGTTTGGTATAAAATCAAATATTACATCAATCTAGATCTGACACATTATTCTACAACAAATCAGGGTCTATGCCTATTTTTCTACCCAAAATTTCATGCAAACACATTAATAATAATAATAATAATAATAATAATAATAACAATAATAATAATACAATTTTTTATTGAGGATAACTCTATTATTATATACAGCTATATCCCTTGAGGCCCTCTACTATGCATAAAATTCACAAATCACAAAGAATTATCCATCATAACTGCAAAATATTCTCATGCATGTACTCTCTCACTCTCTCAAAATAAGTATATACATGACACCTGCATAGACATTACTAAAATACATTTCGAAAACTGGATCTTCACTTTAGTTGGAAGTTTTATGGCACATCAACACAAGTAGGTTCTTTGGCAAGGCAACTGTAGCACATTGCCTTGCCCAATGACACACCATGAAGTGTACTGCCTTACCCAGTAACACACCATGAATTACATTCCCTTGCCCAGTGACACACCAAGCAATATAATGTCTTGCCCAATGACATGCCATGGATTATATTTTCTTCACTAATGTCACACCATGGAAGCATATTGCCTTGACCATTGACACACCATGGAGTATAATGCCTTGCAAAGTGATAAACTATGTAGTATATTACCTTGCAAAGTGACATACAATGCAGTGTATTGCCTTGCAAAGTGACACACCATGCTGTATACTGCCTTCCCCAATGACAAGCCATGGAAGCAAGAGGATTTAACAAGATATATAAATTATTATTTTATCCAGCAAATAAATGTTTCAAAATGGAGGAGGCTTGTTTGATTCATTTGAAATGCATCTCCAAAACTGTATGACCCAAGTACTGAAAAATGCTCTTGATTGCATGCCGTTTTTGTGTTGGTCGAGAATTTTGCAATTTCTGGCAGTAACCGAGCATATAGATGGTGTACTGAGAGATTGTCTATGATGAACATCATTTACATCATTTGGAACAGAGTTGTTTTATTTTGTTATCTACAACTATTGGAAATTATTTAACAATTCCATTCGTTCTTCTTCTTCTGGAATACTGCTGCACAAGTTGGGATAAAAAGGATTGAAACAATCCACAAACTTTGAAAGAGGGCAGCAAGAATTATCCTAAATTTACTATTTTATACAAAATCCAGAATTCTATTCTATAAATTGAAATTGCTGAAATTTTAATACCGATTAGCTAACCAAAAGTCCGTATTAAAGTTCAAAATAAAGAATGAACTGTGACCTCAATATCTGCATGGAATATCTCATTTTAAGTCAGAAGAACAAAACCTTGGACCTAAAATGAGATCAATTACAAATGATCACAGCAAAACTCATTTTAGAAAAACAAATACTTTAACAAAATTATTTGCTTACTCTCTGGCGCTTTTCTATGGAATGTACTGGGAGTACATTCCCAATTATATAAAAACAACAAATCTAAATGTTTTCCAAACAAAAATACAAGTACTATATTTTTTACAAGAAAAACACATGACTACAGTGTGAAGTGTCGAATTTTGAATTACAGAAAATTTTAAAGTTGAATGAATTGAGCATTAAAATGTTATTGCATTTACGCCAGAAAATCTTTGTGAATGGTCACTTCGACCATTCTTCATTCATCTCCCCCCACGTCAGTGTAAACTGCAAAGGGACAGCATTCCAACCCAATGAAACTGACTGAGGTATCTTAACACAGTCCTTAGAAAGTAAACATTTGAGCTACCAACCCTAACCACTTGGTAGGAACCTATGTCCACTTATCATTTTTTCAAAGGGAAATTGTCACACAATATTGTTCACAGATTCTGAGCTGTCAAAACTTGATGAAAGGAATTATTTCTTTGGGAAAAATTACGGACCGCTGCCTATGATTGGGCAGAACAGAGTGTACACTTTAGAGCAATCAGACTTTAAAGTGAGAACCTTAGTCGAAATTCTTTAGTCTGAAATTTTCTAGAAGAGGAAACTTAGTTGACTCCTTGGGGAAGCATAAGGAGATTAGTGCTTTCCTTGTGAAACAAGAAAAGGGACCAGGTGGTCGTCTTGTAAAAAGAAACACATGTTTAGTGCTAGGACGCACAAGTTCTGAAAGAGAACAGTTAAGGTACGCAATTTTAGTTTCACGTAATATTCTATTATTTGATTATTTGTTTTATGCAAATGTGTTTGCTATGACTAGGTTTCCATATTATGTATCGTTTATTCAATTCATGGAGATGTGTTGATGCTTGAGTTGTTATGCAATTTTTTTTATTCAATTTCATGGAAAGTGTTGATGCTAGAATTATTATGCAATCTACCTTTTAATTGTACAGTTATTAGTTCATTGGTAGAGTTGATCGCATGCGATCCAAACGTTCATATGTGTAGGATTTCATAGGGTTATATGAAATAACTTCCTTTGTTTGTCAGGATGATATAGTTATCATGTAGTAACATATGTAAAATAATACAGTAATTTAAGACTTGCCACTGGAAAGCAAGGTCAATGTCCAACCGTACTAAGTCAGAATTTATGCAGTGTGTGGATGCAACATGCTCTGAACAACGTAAGTGAATTGTATGTACCTCTAGAGACTGGGTATACAGAATTATGGGGTAATTTTGTCCTTTAAGGAACAGCTTTCTGACAGAAAGATGAGACAGTCTGGAGACAGAAGTACGGGGAAAGTAAGGACGAGGTCAGAATAAAGGGACCAGGAAGTCCATGATGGGGCAAAGCAGAGAGTTTAGGAAGGATGAACTAGGAGATGTTGATATATGGTCAGACAGGAAGGTGATGCAAATCAATCATGGACACTGAGCTCTTTTCACCTCTCGTTATGAAATAAATCCAAATTAGACACACCTGTTAAATTCTACTGATCTAATCTAACTTGCATTGGAATTGCTGTTATTAATTTGTTCTGATTAAATTTGTTATTTTCTTGTCAAAAGGGGGCTCGTGTTGCTTTATTTCTTCCCAGTATTCTCACTCAGTTCTCTGTTGAAATTCCATTCTTTTTTTGCTCCCGCCAGGCTATAATATCGAGGGAGGTTATCCTCTAGATAATGCCAGCCAAACCCAATTAACCACCCCTCTTACTATGAGGGCGACGTTACATACAGTCTGAAACGGCAGTTTTCATTGTAAATAATGAAATACATGCACTAGAATTTATTCAGGGAATGCATTTTATATCCACTTTATGCTTATATACTTAGTGTATTTAAACATGCTTTGCTAATTCTAATTGTTTTACGTTTTGTACTTGGTGAAATTGTTGCTATGCTCATATCAATGTGTACAAAATAGCACTCATATCAATGTGTACAAAATAACGCATATCAATGTTTACAAAACTGCACTCATATCATTGTGTACAAAATAACACTCATATCAATGTGTACATAATAACATTCAAAGATTAAATATAAAATAGATTCAGTTGATAAAATAAAATAACTTGTGTTAAAGTCTTCAGGTCCTCTGATTTGGGGAGATTTGTGATTTATCAAAACAGATGACACTTGTTTTATTGTTTGGTCTAATAAGGCAGTAAATGCAACCCTCACTCGTCCATTCACTGTTATAGTTTGAATCTTGTATTTCTATTCCTGATTTCATTTCTATTAGATTGTCCATTGTGCAAAATGTTATTGTTCTTTATTATCCTCTTGTAATTATTATCATCAATGTGTAAATTATTATCTTATTGTCAATCTTAATTACATTAATTTATTATTTGTTTTATCATTCTTTCATCCCCTTTTCATCTAGTTTAATGTGCATTCCTTTTAATTACCCAACTGACTGGTGAAATCGAAAACTTTCCATATGTTAACTTTTCAGATATTAAAAAACTTATATGTATCAAAACTGGCATAAAAAGGTAAAACATTCAACAAAATATATGTATTATAAAGTATACAAGTCATTATGGGATACTGACAAATATCTATGCAGAGGATTACCTTTTTCATTCCTGTGGACTTCTATACATCTGGATGTTCTAGCCATAAACTTAATACAGAGGCAGGTACACATGAAGGTAACATTTCCACAGAATGATTCCAGAAATACTTTGCTATCAGTTGATGATGAATAATTTCCTTTTTTTTTAAATTTGACTGAGTGAGAAAATGTATTTAGATAAACTCAGGTCTGCCTGTCCATTATTAGAAAAATTCTAAAGCTTGATTTCATCGTAGTTTTATACGCCATTTATTAGCTTGACAAAAATTCATACTTAATGTCTGACTGTTATGCTCTAAGAAATGATCTTTTGTGTATGTATTACAGGATGGTAGCCTAAATAATAAGTTTATTTTTATTTCAACTTATAGAGAGAGATTGTAACCACCCTTTCAGTTGTAGAATAGAATGACTTTAAAATACTCAATATGATAATTTCTCTCTGGAAAGGATTTAAGACACTGCAGGCTTTTTTTTAGGCATGAGGTCATTATGCATTGTTACATCCACCTAATCCATGACCTGACCTATTCTCACATCTACTGATTTCATTTTCTTTCCAAAATGCCTCTGGTATTTGCAACATGTTGAGATAAATGACAATACAATATGAAAATGAGAGATGTCCAAATTATTTAGCTACTTCCATCAATTTCCCTAAATGCAGATATGATTCCTTAAATATGGGAAAATGATTTTGTGTAAAATCAGAAGACATCGTCCTGCTAAGAAAAAAAATGCATCTTATAAGACTCATTTTGCATTTTTTTAATATTCTTATCTATATGCATAGTGTATAAAGGATTCCAAATGTGATATCACCACGACAACGTATTCACTTGTGAGGAGAATGAATAAAATACCTACAAACTCAAAGTACTGTCTTATCAGGATCTATCACTGTTTAATCTACTTACAGTAATGCACAGCAGTGACCTTAATCTGACTTATTATTATTAACGTTGTATAAAGAACAATTATTTTTAATTGTTTAGTATGAGACAGAAGTCCCAGCCATTTTGCATCCAATCTATCCCAGAGTTCATAGTGCTGTGATATATTTAGGTCTAGATCAAATGTAATGTCAAGTTAATGACAGAATAATGAATTTGTGAATGAGTTTTCAAGGATGTGTTTTGATTAATGAAAAGATATTTCATTATCTTTTAACAGATCTCAACAGGCCAGTTTTGCAATGCATGAAAATAATGATCTCACTTTATCCAACAAAATCATCAAATTTCAAAATGAAGCACTCACTGATGGGATATTATATTCTGACATTATTTATACATGTAAAAATAAACACACTCATTACATGTATGCATAAAACATGTTGATATTTATATAAAACATCCAAGTAAATAACACAAAACAAACAGCTTCAAATGAAGCATTAACAACTAATAGTTTTTAAATTTTCTTCAGTTAATCAATCAGTGAAATTATGAACTTTAAAACATATTTTTTTTAATTATATTAGTTTCTATATTTTTTATTTCCACATTTTTCTAAATGTTACAAATATACAAATCTGTAATGTGAGATGGACTCTCATCATGCGAAACAGAATTATGTCCACGAAAGTAAGTATCAGCTTGCATAAAACCAGATACAGACTGTTTTTCTAACATGGCACACCCTGAATATTGTTAGGTTCCATAGTGATACTGCGCATTTTCATTTAAAATGTATCACTGCTTATAATAGCTTCATGCATCCTTTCAAATTATTCAGACAACTATAGTTGCATACTTGTAACTAATCAAATAAAAAGAGGCAACTTTGTTTCATGAAATCATAACTTTGTTTATTTATACATTTCCTTGTGGGGACAATATAACAGAGCTTCTCTATAATTTTCATGCATACAGTATATTTCACGAAATGGGGTATTTGTTTTAAGCATTTCACTGCCACTTAGTCTATATCCAAAGCTTGTTAGATTTCTTTATAACTTTCATAGCATGGTGCTTTACTCAGACAGTGTTGTAAAAGGCAAGCATAAATTTGGGACTAGTGAATAGTTTTAGGTGGCCAACGTTTTTTATTTACTGTTGGTGTGGTTTTGATTATGTGTTTGCACATATTGGATGTGTATAGTGATGATATATAATAATACTAAGCTACCAACTATGTTTTTCTTTTTAAAATATTAAATATGCTTTTCAAATTATTGTTCTTTTCCTTATTTTGTAATCACCATCATTATTTGTCCATTAACCTTATTCTGATTGTGTCTTAACCATCTGCATGCCAGAAGCTGTGAATCTGATCAAGGAACATGAATACTGAAAAGTATATTACTAAACAGAAAAACTTGTTGGAAAATAAGTGTATGTAAACTTAAGAAATCTGATGAAGAAAAAAAGCATATCATATATACTTACTTCTAAGTCATGTCTATCTGTTAACAATACAGACACTGATCTAGTGCCACACAATGAACCAGCAGATCATAGTCAATGTTGTATGTTACACTCACAACTCCTATCAAACTGCATAGACCCAGAAGACAGATCAGGGTCTATGCAGTTTGCAGCTGGACCTGACTCTGGGCGAGAGTATATACAGAATATGATATGTGCCAGATTTTACAGTATTTGCTATTAACAAAGCTAAATTGACGCCAGTTTATCTGCATACTATACAGATGAAAACTTGTGTTGGTAAATTTTATTTTCATTCAATGAAGCTGCAAGTGCTTCTGGTATGAAAAAGGTGGAGGCTGATTTTTTTAAAAATGTATTAACTTTCTTTCATAGTCATATGCCCAGTTCAGTCTGAGCTATAACAATTGATCACATTCTTTCACTGCCCAAAACTCTAGTGGAATCGATTCGTATGACATTTTTTCTTGAAATTTATAATATTTCTTCACAAAATATAATATTATTTCATAGAATTAATCTAAGATGATGGGGCCAGAGTTTCCCCAGGAGCAGCACAATAGACTATAAGGGATGGCTGGTTTCAGATCATCCCATAAATTTTCAGCTATTGCTTAAATAATAGAAATAGTAGTGCAGTCTAGAATGATAAATATCTAAAACAGTTACACTTCTGAGGTAAAAGATTATCTCTTGGACAATATACTCTTAACATGAAAAGCTTGTTTCCTACCCCTATAGAATAATACTTTGTCTACAAGCTTCTGGTTTGTTTGTGTGCAATAATACCTCACCAGCTCTCTGTCTAATCTCTCATAACCAAAATCTGGTTTGAAATGTGAATAACAGATTTTTAGTCCAGTGGTTTTGATACAGTGTGGTGACACTGTCATACAGACCTTTTAGCCATATCACTGGGTGCAGGTACATATAAATATGTGCATAATGAACTCCTACACAAAACAGAAGAGCAGGGATTGTAGTTAACAAGCACAGAATACCAATAACTGATTCTAAAAAATATGAAATGAACATTTCAAAATTAACTATATTTTAATTTTTAATAATATGCTCTTCAAATTTTATGACATATCATCTCACAACTGGCAATGAAAATACAAACTCAAGGAATACTCGCCTTCATTTAAGAGAAAGAGACAGTGAGCGATAGAATCTGCAAGGGCTACCTTCTGAGTGTCAACGATTGGGCACAGTGAGAAAATGCCTTCACTCTAATGAGTTAATAACAAAGGTAAAAGAATGCCAAAATGTGAGCTTCATCACATCCTCCAAAAATGAAAACAAGTTTGACATGTCCATGATGCAGCCATAGGTTGAACTTCATGGCTTTAATTTTCATGAAATACAGGTCCCTATGAATATGGGACTGGTAGGCTCGCTTCATTATTAATGCAATCCAACTAGAAATGGTTGAAGCTAAAAAATCAGATGAACCTTTAAGAGGGAGAAAACGATGCTTCCATCCCTTCCTTCTCCTTTCAGAGACTGCCCAAAAAACCTATAAGGCCCTTACAGGATGTAAAAGTCTTTTTTGATAGTCTCCATCACAAATAAGGATGAGACAGAGGATCTCAGCTGGAGTGGAGCAACTGATGGAAGATGTTTTTTGCTTTAAAAAAGAAACCTGGTTGGCAAAGGAGAAAAACAGATTCATAATTCCCACTGAACCTGACACAGCCCTGCTCTATGGGTAGGGCATGAAGTTCACTCCTTTGTCTCACAGACATTAAGGTGAGCAAGAAAATCATCTCGAGGGTAAGGTTCTTGAAGGAAGCTTCACCCAAATGTTCATAGGAGAGTTTACTAGGATACTGCAAGACACAAGAAAGATTTCATTAGGCATTAGAGAGCAAGATGCTGGTCTTTGAAGCTCAAATACCTTATCAGATCTGCTAAGTGACAATCTGTCCTGATCACCAGGCCTTTTGAAAACTTGAGAGTGTTGAAAATGGCTGCTCAATAGCCCTTAATAGTAGAAACCATGCATTGTTTCTCTGTGAAAAGAGAAGAAAATCAGCCACTGCACTCATATAAGGACAGGTTTGATTTACTTCCTTTCAACTAAAGCAATCACAAACATTCTTCACTGGCATCATACATCTTTAGACATTGATCCTCTCCTAATAAACTTGTCAAATTTGATAGAAAACTTGTCTTTGCAGAAAGACTGTTTGAGATGAGCCAAGCATGAAGGTGGAGATTATGTGGGCTGTTGTGTAGAACAGAACCTGTGCTGTTACTTTAGCCTTCTCCTTAGAGGTACTGTCTTAAGAAGGTCCAAAACCAGACGGAAGATTGTTGAACTGCAATCCATGTGGCCAGAGGGAGGTGAGGCAGGTAGCAAAAAGACCAATTGCTTCCCTGCAGTGGAAGGCCCCATATCCTGTAGGGATTTAGAAAGATAATATGTAGGGATTGGTTGGTGATCCAATACCCTTCCCAAATCTGGCATTTGTAAGTTGACTCATAGGATCCCATTATATGCAAGGTGAGAGATGATTAAAGAAAATACCTACCCATAGCTAGAGAAATGTACAACCAAATTTGAAACACTAACTAACTGTAATGGGTTAAAATTAAATTTTTATGTGATGTGATGTAATTTGGATTTTTAATGTAGCTTTAACAATTTTTCAGTCATATCGCTACGATGTTGGCAATGTGGCAGTTTATAGTGATGTCTAGCACTGGGGCATCATGCTGCAGACATGAAGCATGATGTCCCACCCAGATATATTATATATATATATATATATATATATATATATATATATATATATATATATATATATATATATATATATATATATATATATATATAAATTCAATTTTGAAATGCCATGCTGTACACGTGTACAAAACAAATGCTGATCACCCTTATGAGATCTTTGAGGTAAATCCCAGTCAGAGATATAATCCCAACATTTATGAGGAATATGCACAAAAAGAAATAGTAAATTTGTTTGTTGACCCACAAATCAACAGCAAATCCCTAATATAAACAATATAGACATTACAGCATGCTGACCAAAATAACTGAAGGAAGGAGCAAATCACATAAGCAAGAATATATGGGGTTTCCAAGAGGTCATCCAGTGTTCTGGAATCTTCTGGTTCATCCTACTGGGAGGAAAATTTTTTATCCTATGATCAGGTTATTTTCTGCCTGAAAAAGTACCAGCTATTCAATAGCAACAGGTATGGTACAGTAAAACCTGTCTTGTGGGACCACTGTCATGAAAGACCACCTGACTTGAGAGACCAGATTCTCCTTGCACAGATTTATTGGTTATATAGTGTTATGACCAGTCATGAGAGACTAAATGTCTGTGGAGACAATTATTTTTGACAGAAGGTGTGGTCTTTTAAGACAGGTTACTGATATTAAAACTCCATCTTTGCTGTTAAAAATTTCTAGTGAATAATTTATTAACTTATGTACTGAAAAGTATGATCCTCACAAAAATTGGTACAGATATTGTCTGCACGATGAACTTGTTAATCAGAAAATTAAAAAACGTAAAGGTGTTGAGATTGAACTTTAATAGGTTATGAAATGACCAGTGTTCCCATGGAAATTAAAAAATATTTAAATGACTAACGCTACACTTAAGAGTCAATATGGGTATCAATAGAAATTTTTTTTTACAAAAAATATCACAATAGACCAGTCTGACTCGACTTGAAAATAATGATCTTGAATTTTCTTGCAAAATCTCTTCCAACATGAGCCACTGGTAGATTTACAATCAATCAAAATGTTGCAGCATAAAATGTATATAGATTATAGCCTTGAGAGTTTGAAGCATTTAGCCATCAAACAATTAAACACATCTCAAGTCTGAGCAATGATTTTCTCAGCAGACAAAAATAATGCTAGTGTCACATATCTATGCTTGAATGTGTCACATATCTGTGCTTAAATTTGCAGGAAAAAGAATGAGTGATGCTGACATCAAACATTTTAAATTTGTTATGGCTTTTTAAAAATACCGAATGAACTGGAGATTGAAAAAAATTTACCAGAAACTAATTTCCATCAGATAAGTATGGCTATTTATTTTAGAAAACAAAAATGTTTAGCTCCTCGGTGATTAAAGGAACAAATAATAAAAAAGAAAGTGCATAAGCAGTTCTTGCTGAAAGGTATGTCAGTAACATTGGAGTCTGAATGAAGAGAGACCTTTTATGTGCAAAAGTGCTTTCACACACATGAAAAATATACATTAACTATAGAATAATGTCATTTTTAATTAAAATTATCCATGTTTAGATAACAGTCAGACAGTGAGCCAGGATTCACATTTTTCCACTTTTATATTATATATGCAACATTGAGAAAAGAAATATATCTGATCCATATTTTAAATCAAAATTATCAACAATAACTCTTCTGAGAATAAATTGCATTTCTTTAAAATGGTAATTGGAGGATGCCCACCCCTTTTAAATATAATCCTGTATCTCCAAACATAATATTTCATTATGTCATGCATGACACCTGCTGCTCTTATTTCTTAATCATAAAGCAAAGTTGTAATGAACATATGCATTTAGAGTATAAATTTCTGCATCAAATGAATAGGAATTATTTTTCAATACTCTTCTTCTTTTCTCTTTCCACCTCTCATTTTTCAAGGGGACTGCTGGAATGATATTAAAAAATTCTTTGTTCAAAGCTCGGAAGGATTATGATTAGATTGCTGATGGCAGGTTTGTAAAAAATAAAATGAAACAGTAGTGCCTACTTGGAAAGATTTTCAAACTACTTCCTGGTCTCAACATTATAATTGGTATATCCCTGTGAAGTGTTGAATTTTGAATTACAGAAAAGTTTAAGGTTGAATGCATTGAGCATTAAAAGTTTATCGCATTTAAACCAGAAAAGTCATTGTGAAGGGTCACTTCGTCCTTTTTTCATTCATCTCCCCCCCCCATGTCAGTGTAAACTTCAAAGGGACACCATTCCGGCTCAGTGAAATTGACCGGGGTATCTTAACAGTCCTTAGAAAGTAAGCATTTGAGCTACCAACCCTAACTGCTTGGTAGGAACCTATGTCCACTTATCATTTTCTCAAAGGGAAATTGTCTCACACTGTCGTTCACAGATTCCGAGCTGTCTAAACATGATGAAAGGAATTATTTCTTTGGGAAAAATTAGGGACTGCTGCCTATGATTGGGCAGAATAAATTAGGGCGTACACTTTAGAGCAATCAGACTTTAAAGTGACGACCTTAGTCGAAATTCTTTAGTCTGAAAATTTCCTAGAAGAGGAAACTTAGTTTTTACTCCATGGGAAGCATAAAGAGATTAGTGCTTTACTTGTGAAACAAGGAAGGGACAAGGTGTTCGTTTTGTGAAAAGAAAGACATGTTTAGTGCTAGGAGGCACAAGTTCTGAAGAGAACAGCAATAAGGTACACAATTCTAGTTTCACGTAATATCCTATTATTTGATTGTTTGTTTTATACAAATGTGTTTCTATGACTAGGTTTCCATATTATGTATTGTTTATTCAATTCATAGAAATGTGTTGATGCTAGATTTGTTATGCAATTTGTTTTATTCAATTTCATGGAAAGTGTTGATGCTAGAAATGTTATGCAATTTACCTTTTAATTGTACAGTTATTAGTTCATTGGTAGAGTTGATCGCATGCGATCCAAATGTTCATATGTGTAGGATTTCATAGGGTTACATGAAATAACTTCCTTTGTTTGTTAGGATAATACAGATATCATGAGTTAACGATACTTACCTAATTATATCTGATTTTGTAATGCTTGAATAATCCTGTAAGTTAAGGAATGCAGTGAGTTACATTTTGTGAATTTCATGCAATAGTAATCGAACATGTAGTAGCATATGTAAAATAATAATGTAATTTAAGACCTGCCGCTGGAAAGCAAAGTGAATGTCCTACCGTACTAAGTCAGAATTTATAACGTACGCGAATTGTATGTATCTCTAGAGAGTGGGGTATACAGAATTATGGGGTAATTTTGTCCTTTAAGGAACAGCTTTCTGACAGAAAGACGAGACAGTCTGAAGACAGAAGTACGGGGAAAGAAAGAAGGATGAGGTCAGAATAAAAGGACCAGGAAGTCTATGAAGGGGCAAAGCACAGAGCTTAGGAAGGATGAATTAGGAGACATTGATACGGTCCAGACAGGAAGGTGATGCAAATCGGTCATGGGCATTGCGCTCTTGATGATGAAATAAATCCAAAGTAGACACACCTGTTAAACCTTTACCTCATAGAGCATAGTTACAAAGTGCAGCGTGCTATAAATAGAACACCTGTTACCTATTCGACTCCATACGCATAGGCCTGCCTGTTAACTGTTAAGCAATGTAGTGTATGTTACGTTTAACAGCAATTTTAACCATTTTACATTTTTGGTACACATCTATTATATGTGGAAAAATTTAAGAGTAAAGTCCGATTGTTATAGCTGTGTAATTATTTTTCACGGAGGAATTTTTATTGTGCTTTAAAATTTTGAGATAACTCGTTCACTGTCATGTCAGTGAGGCATGTGACCAACCATAGCTGCCATTTCTCATACTCGAAATTTACAAGTTTTTCATCTGCGTCTACATCACTAAGTCATCTGAATTTTATAATTTATAAAAACTAATTGCTGCCTATATCAAAATCTGAGCCTTTACCTAAGTTATTGAATCTTTCATAGTTGTGATTCTAATTGTGAAAACTTCGTAAGTACTGAATAAAATCTGCGACTGCCATTTTGGAGAGTGGAGATTACGACCCAGTTACTTTAAATAGCAGATATCAACCAGTGCATAAACAGTGACCATATGATCTGACGTAATTGTCATTCGCAGAAATGAATGTAGTATCTAATAGGGGGTTTTCCTCGAAGGTGGTGCTATGAAAACCGGCTCAAAATGGCTGACGTTTACAGCAGGCATCAAAAAGCGCTTCCATGCGAATGGTGTAGAGGCATCAAAAGATGCTTCCATGCGAATGGAGTAGAGGCGTCCAAAGACGCTTGCATGAGGTAAAGGGTTAAATTCTAACCGAACTTGAATTGGAATTGCTGTTATCAATTTGTTCTGATTAAATTTGTTATTTTCTTGTCAAAAGGTGCTCGTATTGTTTTATTTCTTCCCAGTATTCTTGCTCAGTTCTCTGATGAAATTCTATTCTTCTTTCACTCCCGTAGGGCTATAATATTGAGGGAGGTCATCCTCTAGATAACGCCAGCCAAATCCAATTAACCACCCCTCTTACTAAGAAGGCGACATTACAATCCCTATTTTCTGTACCTATCTTTCTCTAGAAAGCAAAAAAGGAAAACAGAACCGTCTTCTGCTTTTGATCACAGCTTGAAACTATATGTTGTACAAAAAATTGTCATTTTCGTAAACCATGCAATTAAAAATATGATGTCACACTAACAACTAACTACCAGTAATCCTTAATAAAGGGAGGTAATGCCATCACTAATTTTGGACAACTTCACTATTCATTACATGTATCTGCATCTGGAAAATTTGGGTAATTTGGAGAAAATTTCACTGGAGAATGATTTTTAATCGACACATAATGTTCGATAAAAATTGTGAAAATTTCATATTTCTGAATTTTTTTACATCAATGACCTTGAATAGTACTTACTTAAATTATAAAACCTCTTTAGAACTTGGAAATGTTACAATTTGTAGAATTTGTGGTATACAGTACAGTGTATGCTGACTGCACTTTCCAAGATCGACTTCCTATTGTCCCTGTGGACGATGTTTCACCATTGATTTCACATGGAGCACAATCAGTTATTTCTGGCACAGCAAGCCATATAATGAAAGAGATAATTAAATATCAGCATCTTTTGACACAGTGCTTCAATTCATAATTAATAAGAACTGTGATTAATAAACTGAAAAATATAATTGATACAGGCACTTGTGATTCCCTTGTCTATCTCATCACTTTTTGTGTTCCCTGTCCATTCTCAAGCTGTTTGAAACTGGGGTGAACATCTGATTGCTAAGGACAATGAATTTCAGCTTCATCAAAAATTTACCAACTTTCTCAATGTTTATTAAATTAGAACATTTAATCAAGCTTTGGAAATTAAGTTCTTGTTCTTCATTTGTGTCCATGCTTCTTCAGAAAGTTCTTAAAAGGGTATTGGTGAAATGCAAGTTCTTAAAAGGGTATTGGTGAAATGCAAGTAGTTCTGTATATAAAGCAATTCTAACAACATGAAAAGGAAATTTTAACATTAGGAATTCTGTAATCTCCAAAACACCCTAAAATCCATTAAAAATGTTACGCTTCATCTTAAACTGCTTGATGTTGCATGCAAATGTAATGATAAAAAAGATAAAAACCACGGGGACTTATCATCTGATTAGGTTAAGTATGCTATGTCTACCTAACTGATAATACTGTCAACATAAAATGTCTTTGCATAACATGCTGTCAGGTCACAGTCAGCTCTCTTCACTTGAAAGAGAAAGAATGGCATAGCTCCTGATCCAACAGTACAATATGTGATGGTGGATCTTGGTCTCATTGGTCTTAATGGAAAATACAGTAGAATCAGCAGTGTCAAACTTAAAATCACAACAGCCCCAATAATGAACAATTCAACAGATACAAGACTTATTAAACAACAACTACACAATATATTGCACAGAGTGGGGGTGGGGTGGGGGTGGGCAAATGGCAATGCCTTGCATGGATATGGTTAATCTCTTGAATGTAACAGTTAAAATCATAGGGTACATGGAAATGTCCAAGTGAATGAACTTTCAGTTTCAAATGGTAACCTTTGGTTATCTGGTACATTGAAGAAGAATCAAGTACAGTAATAAATGTTCAGCTCTTGCATTAATGTGCAGTGTATTTTGTAATCATCTTCCTGTAAAGCCATCTAAAGATGTTTAATTTATAAAAGAAACTGTGTAATCTGTTCTGGGTACACAAGAACATAATGTAGGATTTTTTGAGCTATGCCAGTTAAAAGCAACATCCCATGTTAAGATATTACATTAATTGTTAACACATTAACCCCTAGCGATGACTTAACGGGGTAGGAGGTAGTAGCCTACTGCCGAGCTCTGTAGCATAATGGTCATGCATGATACACTAAAGTGGGTGGTATTATAGAAAGGTAGACAGATGTAGCTCTACAATGATACCAAATAACCTGGAATATCTAGTTGCACTACAAAATACAGATAAAAAACCTCATTTTTTGGACCCGACTTTTTTTACCCAAAATTTGCCCGTGGTCGGAATCCGATTTTGTGTCCGGATTTTAGGCTTTTTGGTCTCAGATCTAAGGCAAACCAGTATGAACTGCAAACAGATGAGCCTTTGCAAAAAGTAGGATAAGATGGGCATCTGGAATAAAGAGTGGTCTCCATACAAAAATAATGGCTCTGTTTAGCAAAAAAATATATTAAAAAAATATAATTTAAAAAAAATCCAACTTTTACCCTTCTGCTCATGCGCGAGTCAAATAGCCAATGAAAAACGATGTTTCTAACACAAGTAGGCAGTATGTTATTGAAAATGACCAGGGATTTGGCGTTTTCGAGTCTATTCAAAAATAACTTTCAAAATGTGTTTCCTACTTGATTTTCAGGTGAAAATGACAAAAAGCTCCAGGGGTTAATGTGTTAAGGTCCATATCTGTATTAAAAATGCTGCTGATAAAACAAGCACCCATAAATAAAAACATGTCTAAATAGTAGAGAATTTACACACTAAATTGTATCAGCATGTCTAAATAGTAGAGAATGTACACACTAAATTGCATCAGACTATGTTCAATGGTTTCCAAGTCATGCTGGTTACCAAGATCTGAAGGCAACAACTTGACCTGAAAAATCTACGTCTAATAGGCAAATACCAAATGGCATCAAATTACCTGTTAGAGTGATGTTTACAAGTAGCGTGAACAGACAGACAGACTGAAAAGGGTGCAGCTTCAAAATGTGTTTTAGAGGGAGAGAATTATTCAAGGAAGGTAAATTCAAAAACTAAGAGCTGGTGTGGATACTTGTGATACTTGTGCCAACCAGAAATGAAAAAGAACAAACTCTTATAAATATGTGCATGCGTTTTGGTATGCGTGTGATTTGGAATTTTAATGTAGCTTGAGTGTTTCTGATAGTTATATTCCTGAAGGATTTTGACAAAAATTTAAACTCGTAACTCTAGCTAAGAATGTTTTTCCAATGATGACTTACATTGTAAAAGGCAAGGGATTCATGATTTTGGACTGGAACTTACAATTGTTTGTGTCCTGGACCCCCCCCTTCCCCATTTTCAAATCCAAGCATTATTTTCAACTCATCCATATCTTTTTGACTATGTTTCTGGTCAACATTAGATCAGATCATCCCACATTACTCATTGTTAGCAGCGACACATAAAACAGAGATTGGCAACTGAACTGTTCACTTTGTACAGTCTAGTGGGTCACTATTCATATGTAAATGAACTGATCAATAGCAGCGATGTGGTAACTAACAGTAGAGAAATTCTGGTGTCACTGTTGACAGATGTAAAAAAGATGTCAAAAAGCCTTCCAGACAACAAAAGTAATATCTAACAATTATTGACTTAACCCTATTTTTGTAACCTTCAGATTTAAACAAAAAGCAATATCTGATCTACTTCATCCAGCAGGTGATCTGACAGCCATTACATTTCCTTATTTAATACAGTCAAACCTGTCCTAACGGTTACCTGAGTTCAGTGGTCACCTGGTCTCAACGGACATTCTAATTTCCTACTGGCAAATTTCTAATATAAATGTCATGTAATCTGCATTTCACTCTGCCTTTAGCAGTCACTGGAGAATATAAGAAGAGACTGCCCTAAGTATGTAAATTAAACTTCTTTTGTTTGATAAGCAAGGCACGATATATAAAGATACAATACATGAATCAATAGCCACAGAAAATTTGTTTTATTTGCTAATCATCAAAGGTCTCTCATAAAAGTCAACTGTCTTTTGAGCTTGGTCAGTTTGAGCAACTGTTTAATCCATCAATTGTTTGACCTGTGAACACCTGTTTTCATGCCTAATTACACCAGTTGGCCAAACAAAAGGTCAGTCCCTTGTTTCCTAATCATAGGTAAAAGTTGTATGCAATTAAGGAAACTGATAAAAATTGATCAAAACTATGACACATGTGACAATGACAGGAGAATCAGTGATGATGTATTGTCCATGAGGGATTAGAGCGAAGATACCGAAATCTTGAGTGGAACTTTTTATTTTCTTATTTTGTCGTTTTTCCTGTTGCTAATTAGCTACACTAATTACATGTATCTTGATAGCATTATACTACTGATAACAATAACACATGCAAAATAATAATAATGATACAACTACTAATAATAATGCTACTGCTATTTAGTGCACAGTACATGCATTTGTCATGAAACAAGTTTGAGAGCTTAACCTGCCTTCAGAGGTCACCTGTCTACAAAGGCATTTTCCCAAGGGTGACTACTGTAGACAGATTCAACTATATCATCATAATAAGCTTAGATCACATAATTTTAGTCTACACTTCAATTTAAAGTCAATGTACCTTAATGAATGAAATCTAAGTCTGACCAATCAAAAGGCACAAATCATGACTTACTGTACTGTATTTACAACAGCTTAATAAGGGCAAAACTGTACAACAAAGACCTAGATCTGTGATAGCATAATGTGCCTTCAGATCATGATCAATACTGTTTATTTCTTCATGTGATTGTAAACAAACAGTGTAGACCTATATCTGCATGTGCATTATGTGATCTGGATCTTTGCTGTTTGAAATCTTGTATACTTTGCATGTGGAAAAATATCCAAAAGAAGACAAACACAGAAATGAGGTCTGATTGATGGATTCTAGACAAACTGGCAGAAATGAGGCCTGATTGATGGATTCTAGACAAACTGGCAGAAATGAGGCCTGATTGATGGATTCTAGACAAGATGGCAGAAATGAGGCCTGATTGATGGATTCTAGACAAACTGGCAGAATGAGGACTGATTGATGGATTCTAGACAAGATGGCAGAAATAAGGCCTGATTGATGGATTCTGGACAAGTTGGTACAAAGAGGCCTGATTGATGGATTCTAGATTTCAACTCCATACTCCAGTTCTGTTGATGAAAACCAGGCATGACTAAATTAAGCTGTGCCACCTACTGTAGAAACAGATGAACAAATATCAACTTTATTGGCATTTTCACTCATCATCTACAAGCCAGATGTTCACTATAAAAAATACACTGTAACCAAGGAAGTTTTGCATTAGACTTTGAAGTACTCCTAAATGAAAACTGATATTTGTTGTAAGAAGGGAAATATTCTGAACAAGTATAGTTTTAGCCTTTTTCAACCTTTCCAGCAAGGGTATGCTACAAAACTGGTACAATCCTTAAAATATTGAACAGAAATTTAACTAAAAGTCAGTCCTGGCCACTTTTTTGCCTAATAGGCTAACAATACATTACACTATCATCAACTTGATCTAAACATTTAATAAATCTTGGTCGAATATAACAGCTGTGGCAAGCCATCATCAACTAAATATACAACTTTACCTACTAACAAATCTACTGGTTTTTTTTTTAACAGATGTTTACAATTGTGTTAAAGTCACTTGGTAGTATCAAGAGTTGGATGTTTACCAACTATGCTGGTGTTACCTCCCTTCACTGTATGTTGCGAGGTGGTCATGCAATGCAACACTACTGAACAACCCATGCAGGTTAGCACAATAACCCCTAGCAACGACTTAACGGGGCAGGAGGTAGTAGCCTACTGCTGAGCTCTGTAGTGTCATGGTCATGCAAGATACACTAAAGTGGGTGGTATTATAGAAAGGTAGACAGATGTAGCTCTACAATGATACCAAATAATCTGGAATATCTAGTTGCACTACAAAATTCGCCCATGGTCGGAATCCGATTTTGTGTTTGGATTTTAGACTTTTTGGTCTCAGATCTAAGGCAAACCAGTATGAACTGCAAACAGACAGATGAGCCTTTAAAAAAGTAGGATAAGATGGGCATTTGGAATTGTTATTGTTGTTGTTGTTGTGGGGTTTAACGCCATTTTTCAGCACATGATAGGCTATACATGGCGGCCAGTATTAATGGTGGAGGAAGAACCCGGGAAAACCCCGGAAAGAACCACTGACCCACGAGAATCTACTGGCAAGCTTTCTCACATACCCACATTGGCTGAATCTTAGACTCAAACCACCGCAGACAGAGGTGAGATGGCAGTGATCCGTAACAAAGAGCGCTTTAGACCACTCACCACTCGGGGCCCCGGCATTTGGAATAAAGAGTGGTCTCCACACAAAAAAAATGGCTCCGTTTAGCAAAAATGATATTAATTTTTTTTAATTATACAAAATCCTTTATCCTTTTGCTCATACGCGAGTCAAATAGCCAATGAAAAACAATGTTTCTAACACAAGTAGGCAGTATGTTATTGAAAGATGACCAGGGATTTGGTGTTTTCGAGTCTATTCAGAAATAGCTTTCAAAATGTGTTTCCTACTCGATTTTCAGGCAAAAATGACAAAAAGCTCCAGGGGTTAATGTGTTAAGGAACCTTAATTAAGCACCTCAACAATAAAGATAAAAATGGATCCCCCAACAAGAAGAAAGAAACTTGGTTGCACTGCCTGACACAGAGACAACCCAGTCAAATTATGCATTTATGACTTCTGAAATAGTTAAACAAGTCTGGAGTCTTAATAAATGACATGTTTGAAGACAAAACAATCAATAAATCCAAATACAGTTAGATATTTTATAGTAGCCTGAAGTTTTAGTGAAACCACTCAGAAATTTTAAAAACTTTTCAGCTGACCTTTCAATTTTCATGGAATGCCCTGCTAAAATGGTCAATATTTGTATTCTCTTCCCTGAAAGAACTATCTTTTGGATTGGCAGTTTGGATGTATATATAATGGGACAACAATGTTTTCTTCCACAAAAATATATAAAACTATCAATACATATTTCATGCATGTCATTGTATCACTGTTATCTTAATTAACTTTTCAAAGTTTTCTAAAGGATTTTAAAAGTACAGCCCATATACTTTTGTCCAGATGGATACAACATTACTTTTCAACAACAGAGAACTGGCTAAACTGAACATAAATAACCTGCCATCAACCCTAATCTGCAATGCATAAATTCATTGCAAAACTATCTCAGTACCAAATGGACCAAAATTAATAAAGCAAAAAATTAAGGTTCATTAATTTTGTGAAAGAGAAACAAATCTAACAACAAAATAAACAGTGAAATCTTCAAAATACTCAGTAAAACTGATGTAGTGTGTATTATTTCTCTTGGCATATCTCTATGGAAAGTATATGATCAAGTAGACAATTGAAAGGAACACTAATGAAATAGATTTTAAAAATACAAATTCCCTGTCACCAATCATTAACCTGAGGGTCAGAAGGCTTGGAACCACGGAGCTAAGAAGAGAGCTGGCAAGAGCAGCCCCTGTGGAGAATGACACGTCATATGTGAATTTCTCCAATTCAAACCCTTCAGACACATTTTCCTTTCAAGTTAAGGCATGTGGACATCATGAAATTCATAATACTGAAAGCCAAACTCGTCAAGTAAGAAGCTCTCCATTTTCTGATTGGTCAATTGACAGAAACAATTGATCTGCAAGGGCACTTTGTACAGAATGCTGTTTTGGTTGGCTACATAAGTCAAGTATCAATCTGGAACATAACTTAAAAAAAATAAAAAAATACATGATTGGAGAGAGAGACAGACAGACAGAGACAAAGACAGATAGACATACAGACAGACAGACAAAGAGAGTATATGTGTGTATGTGTGTGTTACCTTTAAGTTATGCAACAATTGTGAGCTGGGTCATCAGCTTTGCAATACAGTGTGGAAAACCTATAAAATACAAAGAGGAAAAGATTAAGATTTCATTTGCTTTAGTATTTTATAATGCAACACATATATTTTACAGTAATGTGCTTTGCTAGGGACACACAATACAACCAAACAAGGCTGAATCAATGGTAGGATTTGATACATACTAGCACATTTTCACTTTATGTTTAGCATGCTAAGCTTCATACCCCCATAAATCAGAAGGATGTGTTTGTTGTTGTTATTGTTGTTTAATGGCACTTTTAATACAAGGCTGGCTATACCATGCTAAGGATATGGGAGTTAAGTACCCTTTTCCAAGGAAACAAGGGCAGCTGATACAGGCTGGCCAGGGCAGATATCGAACTCCGACTCCAAGATGCTGCAAAAAACATTAAAGGGGACATAACACATGAAAGTTGGTAACATGAAGAACTAATGTATTGGGAGATACGCTGTCATGACTAGATCAATTCTGTAATACAATGTCATGATTTTAACTCAGAGACCACCTGTCATGTGAATCATTATTTTGTTGTTAGAATGAGTATTTTTTTCTAGACAGGATTTTGCTTATCTGCATCTTGGAATCTGCATCATCCAAGATTGTCCTTGTTAATTGAATATATACAAAGACACTGATCCATTCATCCTAATTTAATGACTTGGTACAATGGATAAAATAAATAAAGACAGACAAAACATAGTTATTATGTATCATTCTGATTAACAAAGGGTAAAATCATTGTCTAAACCAAATTTATATGAAAATATACTGCACTGAATAATAATAATTTTACTTTCCCTAAACCATACAAATGCAGACCAGCCAACCCTTATGTTTTTGCCATAAGTCTAACAGAAATGACCCTTAAAATATGGACCTGTGGAAAGAAAGCCCAAATTACACAAATATGATTGTTTGCAATAAAATCCAGATACTGACTTGTCAGCGTTTGATTTGGATCTGTTTTTCATTTTAAATGCAATGGAATTGGTCAGTGAATGAGACTAACTTTACCTGAGTACCTCTTATGTTTTAAACTGCATGTATTTTGTAATGCTAAAAGTCTGCATGATAAAGCTGGCATGTAACAAGTGTTATGACAGGACGAAAGGGATAATAAGCCTCTTAAAAACTTTCAATAAAAGAGAAGAATAAAAAGGAATATTAATACTGCTGGGGAAAAGGTCGGAAAGACAGCAATTAAGTTTAATGAACATCATGTATTGATTTGAGTTTGTCACATGGCAGAAAAGAATATTGCCATCGCCATGGCCTGCATGAAATTTTTTTTTAAAAGGATTATGTCAGGTTGAGAGATATGAAGAATCCACTGAGCTCCATAGGGTTTGGAAATAAGTTTGTGAAACTCTACTGGAGGTAGTTAAGGTTCAAGTAAACCTGACGAAAACAACTGAGTTGAAAACATTGTTTACTGTTGCTGCATTAGTCCTGAATGATACTTATAGACTTTTAAAGGCACGTTTGCCAGCTTGAATATAGCAGTACAAGAAAGTTTGTTACACCTTACTGAAAATGGGCCCAACTTATAGAAACAATTAGCTGCCTTACTGAGAAGGTCTTGTTAGGGTTGGCAGGTCTGTAGATGGTGACATAAAACTGCCAGCAAGATTAAGAGAAAACAATATTTTTTTTTTCATTTTGAAAAGATTTCATTTTAGGTAACCAAAAATTTTTTTCCCTCTTGCTGGCAATATACCATCAATGTATACAAAAAGCATCAATAATAGCAGTATTAGTTGTCTCACATTCTTGAAGCACATAGAGAACAATGCATGGTACAAGCAACTGCCTGACAGCAGTGTAACGCAAAGAATATGAGGGACACCTCATTGACTGTTCTCGTAATTTCATGCATGCAACTTAAAATGATCATTCATCTGAATCACACTCAATGTTTTAATTTTTTTAATAAAAAAACACATTTCATGACAAACTTGATCTACAGTGAGTTTTGTGCTCCCCCCCATTGTATTTGTTGGTTCCAATGTGGATTTTAATTTAACTCTGGATATACAAAACAGTGTAAAGCCTGTCTATATTGCTGTGTTTATTATTATGCATATCATTACATTTTACAATAGCCAATTAAGGGGAAAGGTGTGTCTGCACTTTGGGACATTACAAAATATCACAAGTCATATCAAAGATTATTCATTTATAACCTTTTCTTGGGTCAAACCACGTTTCCTTCTTAAAATCGTATTTCCAAATCCTTTCTTAATTGATATACCAACTTATGCAGCCTCCTTAAAGCAGACCAAGAACAACAAGTACTGATTTTTTTCCACAAAAACATAGCTTTTTCAGACACTGTGATGGACAATTCATAAGTGCTAAAATATTCTCCCAAATGAAATCACATCAGCTTTCAATTTTTCACCTGATTTTCTGCTGTTTCTACTGGTTAATATTTTTCTCTAATATTTTGATTGAAAATATTAAAAACTAATAAATGAATTACCTGAAAATATGACAATGATATGGTATCTGGATTTGGTGTACAATTTCTATCAATGTTTGAATAAATTTCCTTTAAATACCCATTTCTTCTCTAAGTGGGGATGCAGGATACAGTTCATTTGCCAAGTCTGTTGGGTCATCCTTTGGCATATTTTCTTTTAGCAAAAACTTAGATTTCTCTTTCTTTCCATCCTGTAACCACATTGTTAAATAGTCAAACAGCCAAAGAAAGTTATATTTAGGAAATAATTTACAGTATAATTATTGACTTTTGTTGTCAGATAAATCTAATAATGGCAATTAATTTTTTTATAAAATCAAAATGATGTTTGGTTTTGATGATGCACAGGATACTCGCTAAAGTTATTGCGATTGGCCTGGGAAACAGGATCACGTGTGTAATATTGAGGGATAAGAATGCCTTTATGATATTACCTTTTTAAGTGTTTCATTTATTCACTCTTTCTGAAAGGCCTCACTCTAGAGCAATTTATGTCCCAAATAAGATCTAAATTGGCTGCTCATCTATGGAAGTCCACTACTGCCCTACATGAGAGTAAGCTTCACTTTTGATCGATGAGAAAATGCCACCAGTATTATCTTGATTACTGGTGACTGTGAAAATCATGTGCTGTACAATAAGGAAAGCAAGAGAAATATTACAAATGATAATATATCTGTTGACAGTAAAAGAAAATGAACCTGCAAAAAATAAAACAAAACCCAAACAATAAAAATAAACATAAGAAAACAGGTACTATCTTCTCCAACATATGACTGTAATAATTAAAAAATACCATATGACAATACAGCTGAGGGAATGTGTGGAAGTATTCCATGCTCTAATGCACATTTAAAAAGGCAATCACTGACAATACTTCCTGTGCTGCTTCTCGTGGGTCGGTGGTTATTTCCAGGGTTTTCCCGGGTTCTTCCTCCACCATTTATACTAGCTGCCATGTATAGCCTATCCTGTGCTGAAAAATGGCATTAAAACCTACAACAACAACAACTTCCTGTGCTGATGTGCCTACTGATTCTTCATGTTAAAAAAGTTACCTATTGAATGACTCAGAATGTGAACCCGGTGTCTCTCATTTTAAAACAAATATTATACAATTATGGCACTCAGATGAATGCAATATGAGATTTTATGGAGCACAGAGGCTAATATCAACCTGAGGCCAAGGTTGATAATGATATAAGTACTGTTTTGTATAATTAATTTGCACTGTTTACTTCATTGTATGCTACTGTAATATAACATTATATGTTGGACTAGATCTTGTCCAAAATCAAGTTCATTTTCTACTTGACCTGAATATTTTTTTTTAAATTCTGTAAACTAGTACATAGCTAAAATATTCTGTGTTTATGGGTTTAATATTAGGATCATTATTAATAGAAGCAAACATATTTATTTGGCCTGGGTCTAGGTTATTGCAATATACTTGGCCTACCTAACATATTACATATTCTATATTAGAATTTTAGTAACAGACCTTCTAATTATAGCTGAGATTTTATCTATTAAACATTATGATCATTCTAGAAGGTTATTTTCCATTAGGTAATATTTTTATTATAAAAAATGCTAATTGTGACCTGATGTGAATCTTGTTACTGGAAAACATTATTTATTCATGCTTTAAGATCTTAGCAGAATTGATAGTATTATTGTTTTTAAATTCAAATTATTTAATTCAAGTGATTCTTCTCTGGAAATACAAAGTACTCTTCAAAAATAACATTCTTGGAAATGGAAATTTGAATTTGTACTGAAATCTAGAGTCAAGATTTGTTCTTGGAATGTATTATTGTGATCCATCCAGACTCTTGGTACATCACCATGACACAGGCCACCACAGGCATATCAACACCTTCTGACCATGAAAAGGACTAAACATTATGTCATGTTTAGGAGGTATTAGCTGAAAACCTTTAGCAATTTCTACTCTTAAGAAGACACTACATCATTTATTAATATTTTATACTGCAGCAAAAAGTGACTACTGAACTGTATTAAAAAGCAAAAAAGAACATATGATGCAATTATTCATAACTATCAGCAAATACATATTAGTGTGATGTCTGCACAAAAGGGAGGGATAATCATTTAGCTAAAATTATTATTGTTGAGAAAATAAGGGTCTCCCTATTGTTGAATGCAGTGTGAAAATTTAAAAAATGTAATGAAGCCCTTATGAGCTTAGATGAGTGAAATATATGCACAATACTATATGGTACAGTACCTATCTTGCATCTTATATATTTGTGAAAAGATGTGGACCTTGGGAATTTCATGGAACCTAAATAGAAACTATGATAAGTTGATAAACAGTCCAACAAGTACTGTTATCAAATATCATTTATTGAGAAAGAACATCAAAATTGCCACTTGATCCACAACAATATGTACATTTCTACTTGTGTATTCTCCATCATGGACAGCGGTGGGAGGTTATTCAAGAAATTTTAAATCTTTTACTTTTTTCTCCATTACATATATTTATCTGTGTGTATCCCTAGCCAAGCCACTGATAAATACAACACACAAGGGTACTACTGTATAGTTTGCACAGTTACAGGTGTGAAAATGATACCTGCCCTGGTCAGGTTTATGGTATCAGGGTTTCTGGATCTGTTTTATTATGTTGCCAACACGATAGGTAAATACAGTAAACTCAGCTGTAATAAAATATATGATGCAGGTCCACTAAATGGAGTGGATATTCACCCAAGTTAGTGGATATTCATCTGATAATGTGGACATCCACCATTCATAATGGACAATTAATCCCTTGCCCCATGTGTCCACATCCAATACACTGAGCTGACAATAATCAATATTGCATGTACTGTATTTCAGCTTTTGTAACCTGTCAACTATTATTTTAATAATATTATAACAGTCAGTGTTGCACATAAAGAGTCTAGGAACATTCTTCCACCAGACTGCCAGTATCTCCCCAAACTGAATAAACCCCCATATCCTGATCATTTATTCGAGGACTGAGGTACATACAATCTTCCTGTGACAGCTCAAATAAGGTGGAACACTGCTACAACAACCATGCATTAATTTCTAAGTCAAGATTGTAAAGAAAACAAATCAATAGGTTTTCATATTATTGATTCTTCCATCACAGCTATCATTTAAAAGGCTGGTGTCTCCTAATGACCGAAAATACTGAAAGTGATCGGTACTATCCAAATTAAAACTTCCTTATAATACAACGTTTCTGAAAAATGTTTTTCTTGTATATATATATACACACACACACACACACACACACACACACACACACACACACACACACACACACACACACACACACACACACACACACACACACACACACACACAAACACACACACACACACACACACTGTAGGTATATCAAATTCATCATCATTTGAATATGCAAATAATCATGGTTTCAACAGTAGCTGATAGCACTAACAACCTCCAGATCAGTGATCAATTTCTACTTATTAATCATTATTGAAATAAGAAAATAACAAGAGAAAAAATTTATAATTTTTCCCAATTTAACAAATGTATTAGATCTGGTTCACATGTTTCATTGAAATCCCATGCACTTTCCCTTTCTCTGATGCCATAAGGGTAAGAACACATAAATGAAGAGAACGAGAGAAAAACAAATTGACCTGGATGAATACCTTGGACTTCAAACTACATGTAACCTACTGGAACCTGAGATTTTATAATGGCATGTGTACGATTTCCACTGGATTATTCTACAGTATTACATTATACCAATAATACAAAGTTGCTAAAGCCTTTTGAGATGAGAGGGTTCTATTGTAAATCTATTGGTTAGGTGGCACATAAAAACTGTTTGTTTTTGCTTTTTGATTATTGTTATTGTTGTGGGTTTAATGCTGTTTCCAGCACACACTAGACTTCTCACAGAACCACATTGCCAAGCCCGAGACTCAAACCCATACTGACAGAAGTAAAACGGCAGTAACTGGTAAAGTGAGCACTTTAGACCACTCAATTAAGTAAAAAGCTTCTAAAAACTCATTTTTTCAATATTAAAATATCCGAAGGCCCCACTCCCCATCTCTGTCTTTCTCACTGTGTTGGTTGGACAATTGACAGCTCAGTCTTACTTCAATTAATCAGGAACTCTCTCTCTTCTCTCTCTGCCTCTCTACATTCCAGTGGCCTAAGTGGTTAGAGTGACCACCTCGGATATGGGAGGTTGCCAGTTCGAAGCCTAGTCATACTAAAGACTTATAAAAAATGGCACTAGCAGCTGCCTTGCTTGGCACTCAACATTAAGACGTTAGTATTAGGGCTGGTCAGCCTAGTGTCAGGATAATGTGACTGAGTGGGATGTCATGCTACAATTCTGTGGCATGATGCCCCAATGCTAGACATCACTATAAACTACCACACTGCGGACATCGTAGCAATATGACTGAAAAACTGTTAAAACTACATTAAAAATCCAAATCACACACACACACACACACGCTCTCTCTCTCTGTGCATTACAGACTGGATCAATGATGGTAAAACTGACAGGCAAATCAACCAACAGAGCAAAAGAAAGATTGACAATAAAAAGAATCTTATTATCAGTCCCCACCTTCTCTCTCTCTCCCCCACACTTTTGCAAAATATGGGTGAAAACAAAACATTGCTGGTTTTTGCCTGTAGCATGCAATGATGTTTCTATACCTATGTTGGTAAAAGTGAGACTATACATGGCAGCCAGTGTAACTGGTAGAGGAAGAATCTGGGAAAATACCACTAAGAACCACTGACCCACGGAAAGTTATAGGCAAACTTTTTCACATACCCACATTGGCAGTGATCAGTAAATAAAGCAAAATAATGACTTAAATCCACTGAAATTAAATTCAAATGTCTGAATTAACTCTTGTTTGTTCTTTATTTTGCTTAGTCTGTATTCCCCACTCAGTTCAACATACTCATCAGTGTCGGAATAACTGTATTTACTCTTTGCAAAGAATTAAGAGAGAGAGATAGAGAGAAAGAAGGACAGATAATAGGATTCTTTTCATTGCCATGCTTTGTTCCTTTCAACCAACCTTAATGCTTAAATCATAAATGTCTTTCATTTAATCAATAAGGAAACAAAATAAAAATAAACGATGTCAATTTCCGATGGGGCTGTGAATAGCTGCAATCACTGCAGAACTACATTTTATAGTAGACACACTTGACAGGGATGAGTAGAGTTCACTCCCTCCCTCAAAACAGTTTCTTTAGTTAGTCAATCTTAACTCCACTGGAAATATGTCCATTTCCATGTAATATAAATAAAATATATTCAATGCTGCATGTTTGACTCATTTTTCATCAATTTATACATCTGATTAAATAACAAACGTTCAGCATATATATTATACAAATTCTTGTAACACACACAAACACAGACACACCTCTAAACTCTAATGCATATTCTTGTAACACACACAAACACAGACACACCTCTAAACTCTAATGCATATTCTTGTAACACACACAAACATAGACACACCTCTAAACTCTAATGCATATTCTTTCAGTGTGAATTTCCTTCATGACAAAAACAGAAGCACCAAACTGTAACATTTAGACATTTGGCTGAGATAACAAAACAGATGTGATGCTTGTTTTATGATCTTTTAACATGATACATAAACAGAGAAATATATTTTAGTATTTGACAAGTCATTTTCCCCACATATTCTCTTTCACACAAAACCGAAAAGGTTCCTTCCATGGTTTTAATGACACAACAAGCACTGCATGAGAGACTGTGGCCTAGTAGCACTGACATGACAATTGGATTCATAAGAAATCTGGTTTTCCCAGTTACATTTAATATGAATTATTTATCCTTCTCTAAACAGCCCTGAACAAGACTATCACAAGCCCCTGCAATGGTCTTTTATTGTTACATCTCACACACTTCATCAATCAATTGCAGCTATCTGCAGGAAACTGATCTTATCACTTGGAAGCACTTGCCTGTAAGATGGCTCCCTGAGAGCCTGATAGCCACAACGTGTACACCAGCATTAGCTAGCTCAGCTTTGTTAACATAAATATTTGAAAACAAGATCTGAGCTAACCCACTACTGACACCAATTGATGTAAATTACCCTTAATCAGCAGCTTCAATTGCTTTCCTCAAGACCAACCCACAAGGTGCTGTTTGCTATCATATGCAGTTAAAGGTCACAGTCTGTGGATAAATTTCTGCATTTACTCCAATTATGCAGTCAGTGCATCAGTTATAATGACCACAGAGAAATTCATGCCCTCTGAAGCAGCCATGCTAATGGAGTAGAAACCAGAGGTTTACTCCAATCAAATCAATTCATCTCTCTGTAACTGATAACTAACTTCATAATCTAACAAGAGGCTTAAGTAGAAATCAACAACTCATCTATATTTAGTGTAGTGCAGCATAAACTAAGACCCCCAGTCTGAAGCAGTATTAATTTTGTAACTTCCCAAGTGGAGTAATTAGTGACACAAATGGTGAGAAATAAAATGCAAAAAGAGTTTTACAATTAAGTCTTTTTCAATCATCCACCTACTTTAAAAGAATTGAACATATTTCAGTGACTCTTTTACCATAGTCTAAAATAAAAACTTTATGCTTTTCTTAAAAAAGTTTAAATTAATTGTTTTTTTACATATATAATGGAAATGAAAAGAATCTTAAATCATTATCATGAATAATCTTGGCTGCAAAGAGGAGAGTACAAGGTCTATTCCAGGATGCATGTTTGCAGCCAATAGTCAACCATAAGTGAAAATCCCCCATTATATATTCAATTTCCATTTTTTTCCTTCAATAAATCCATTCTATATTTAGAAAATTCCCCCTTTTCTTCCAAACAGAGGTGAGAATTTCCCAGCTAAATTTTCAGTTTTAGATCAGACTTTTTTAGTATCTCATTTTCATTTTAAATGGACTGTTACTTGTTATTTATCTACAACTGCCACTCCAACAAAATACACTAGATGTAAGTTGTACACTGATTACATGACAAAAGCCATCCCTTCACTGCTACAGTTTACATAATAATATCAATCACAGACTTAAATTAGTTTCCTCTAGTCCAACTTGCAGGGTGCATTCTGCCACCAGAAGCAGTCAAAACTGTCAGCTTGTTGACAGATGTATTTTATTTATCCAAAAGGTACAGTTAGTGTTCAGTTAGTGTTAGATGGTATTGACCAAAATTAACTTTCTGCATTGTGGAGTCAAAAATATCCCTATGTAATCACATTTCCCATAAATCCAATTTTTACATTCTTGACTGATTTTTCTTCTGGAACTTCAACACAGTTTTGATATAGTGGACCCTAATTCTTCAATAAAAGATCATTTTACTGGATGACTGAGAATGTCCCTGATGAAAAAAAGTTGATCATATTTCTATTGCTTAATATAAGTTTTACGTGCTCATTTTCTTAAAATTTAAAACTATTAGTACCACATCACATATTGTGATATTTATATGAATACAACATGTAGGTTATAATACTTTAATGCTTATCTCATTTTTCATCAATAATGCTGGATTTGGAAAAGTTCAGAAATATCAACTGAAATGACTAATTTTTTGATCTTATCATAACAGTTTCATAGCTTAGGCCTACCACTCAAAACATAAATGGAATCAGCAAAATGATGCAATGGGGTGTGTGTGTATTATTTAGGCCTATTCCAAGTGTAGAAAGTTGCAAAATAAATCTTACCTACTTTTCATTCATTTTCCAGCTCTTTATAACTGTAAACTGATTTGAATTTGTTTACTTAATAATTCTATCATACAGAGGATATTGAGGTGCAATAAACATATCAATGAGAATTACTTTCAAACATTATCCTTTAATGAATTAGAAATATGTTAATGGAATATAGATGCCCTACCAAAGTGCCTGAAAGCTGACCTAAATGCAAAACCTAACCATGTACAGAGAAACTGTCACATGGATACAGATAAAAACTATGCACCTACCATTGCCATTGCTGTACTGACAAACAACAAAATGATGTTTTTGAAATTTGGGCTGAATATCCTTACAAGTTCTGAGCCTGATCCTTCATATTTACTGTTGTTTTTATTTTTATTTTTTTCCTAACCAAACATGTGTACCCTTCCTGGTATAACAATCATTACAAATTAATAATAATAATTAAACAAGAGCCCTTTGAAGGGACTGATGCTCTAATGAAAGAAAATAATTTCCCAAATACCAAGATAAGACCATTTCTTCTTTTTATGCAGTGTAGAAACTATTTCCCTTATTCTCAAGTGAGTTTTCTGGGTTATCAAGTTCATCCTAAATTAAAATGGTACCTGTTAAACATACAAGATGGCAATCATGGCAGCCATATTTGATGTAAGATCAACACCATTGTTTTTTAAGAACCAACAAGGCATTGTAAGAAGTTATTTGTCAAAATCTCAAATTTATGTAACCATCCATTCAGGAGAAGAAACTACAGCAGGATTTTCAAGATGGGCAATGTGGTAGTAATCTTGTATGTTTGACTGGTACCATTTTAATTTAGGATGAACTTGATAACCTAGAAAACTTTTGGTGAAAACTCCATGTCAATCTAACATCCATTAAGAAGTAGCAATAACAAAAATTTCAAGATAGCTACTGCAGTGGCCATATAGGATGTCCAAGCTGCATTATTTTCATTTAGAAACAACACACAATAAAAAGTCTTCTGGTGCAAACTCCATGTTGATAGGACTTTCCGTTTTGGAGAAGTAGTGATAACAATATTTTCAAGATGGCAGCAATGGTGGACATATTAAATGTCAGATCTGCACCTTTATTATTTATGACCATTTAGGCAGCTTAAGTCTTTTGATGAAAACTCCATGCTCCATGTCAATAGGACCATCCATCCAGGGGGGGAGTAGATGTACAAAGAGTTACAGCATTATCATTTAGCCCAGATAGACACTGTAGGGACTCTTCTGAAAAAAGCCCTAAGTCAAAATTACCTCCTCTTTTGGAGGAATAGCAATAGCAAGATTTTCAAGATGGATGGCATGGTGGCCATACTGGATATCAGATTTGCACCACTACCATTTAGGACCATCTAGACATCATAAGAAGTGTTTCAGTGACAACACAATGTCCAGCCATCTAGGAGAAAGAGCAAAGGTAAAATTTTCTTGATGGTCATAGTGGTATCCATATTGGAGGTCAGACTGCCACCATTTTCATTTACAACCAGATATCATAAGTCTTACAACAAAAACCCTGTGTTGATGTGCTCATTCACTCGGGAGAAATAGTGAAAGATTTTCAAGACGATTACTGTGGTGGCCATTCTGGATGTCTTTGTGGCACCATTTCAATTTAGGAACAACTATATAAGAATATTTCTGATCAAAACAAAATGTCAACATAACTTTTGCTCAGGAGGAGTAGCTGTAAGTGGCTGCACTGGTGTCATAATAGACCTCAGATCATCATCATTTTAATTTAGCACCAACCTGACATCAGATATCTTTCAGTCAAAACCCCAGCTGATATAAATATCGATTCAAGAGAATTAGCAATAACAAAATTTTCAAGATGGCCACTGTGGAGGCCATATTAGATATCATATGGCACCATTTTTTTTTTGAGGATGAACCAGACATCATAAGAGGTGTTTTAGTGAAAATTCCATGTTTGGATGACCATCCATTCAGGAGGAGCAGCAATTCCAAGATTTTTAAGATGGCTGCTGTGTGGGCCACATAGGATGGCAGATCAGTTGAATTTTCATTTAAGACCAACTAGACATCACAAAAAGTCTTTTAGTGTAAACTCCATCTTTATATCACCATCCATTCTTGAGGAGAAATAAGATTTTCTACCATGGTAGCCATTTTGGATGTCCGAGCACCACCATGCTCATTTAGGATCAACTAGAACAGGGGATTAATATGTGTGTCAAGGAATCCTCCAAGTAGTTTATGAGGAGTGGCAATAACAAACTTGAGATAATGGATAGGTGGATGATGGACGACAGACCAGAATGTGCGTAAACTTTTATGGCAATGCTTTAAGTAGTATAGGAGAAGTAGTATTAAGAAACTTGGCCTAACAGACAGACAGACAATAATGATGGACAAAAGACTATCCCATAAGTTCATCTGGTCTATGACGAGTGAAGCTATAAAAAAAAATAGGATTTCTAAACTTCCCTGGTTTCTGTTCTTTATAATATTGTATAGTGGTCATATTTTGCGAATGTTAATTTAATTATTTTTATCTTTCCAAAAAGGTACTATAAGTGTTGGCAAATTAGATTCTAACAATTGGAGATCTTGGAAGGATTTTTCTTTTGATAAAAGGTGATCAACTTTGACAAGATGTATTTTCACAGTCTCAAGCTGATACAACTGAATAATTTAAAGTTCACTCATTTTTTTTAAATTAATGGCATCCAAAAGATCCACCTTTGTTTTATAATATGTCTCAAATTAGAATTTCATATGCATACCTTAGTTTTTATTCTTTAATGGTAATTGAGTGTCAACATCACAGCATTGATATTTTTAGTATAATGATTTAAAATAGGAATAAAATCTGAGCCTACTAACTAAATCTTATTGAACACATATAATTAACACATCAACTGCAAGAAACTGGCAGAATGTGTAAATATTATCATTTCCTAAGTGTTTACACCAAATCCATGCTGACTGATCCCTCACCATCAAAGGCTAATAACCACCCATATCAAAGGCCAGAAGTTCAAAGTAAATCTGCTATAATGATAATGCTCAGGTTTGCAAAATCAGTTTTACAATTAGCCAATCTCCATGATTACTTATGCTGGCAGCAATATAACTGCAAATAATCTTCCAACAGACTGATTTACAGGCATGCTATCATCTGTATTAACTATCAAGAACTATAATGATGTGACAACATAGATATACAACCAGTTTGCTCTATACAACAATCAAGTCACTGCAGCAGCAACAACAGTAAGATTGATTACTGATAGAATACAGGTTTACAAGGAAACAGAAAAAAAGATAATAAATAAACAGCATTCCTTTATATCTGTAGCATCTAGTAACACCTATGCATTTCTACTTACTTAAAGCTGAATAAATCCCTGATGCATCCGAGATGCTGGTTCCAGTCACTTACACAGTGTGTTCCATATGAAACACATTAACTGCCTAACAGTAATGCCAGGAGGCACAAAAGACTCTTAGGTTAAATGGAGCACATGCAAGAATATGCATGGAGAGGTGTATTTAATGAATGTGTCAAACACGCAGCCTTAACAGCAATAAAATGGTGCTCCCTTGGAAGGTTGCAACCCTATCCCAACACCCAACAGGCAGGCTGACTAGACATGTCATTGCCTCCTGGAAAGAAGAAACATATCTATCAGAGAATACAACTATTGCTTTTTACCCTAACAGTATGAAGTGCTGCTGTCTATTTGACATGGGGAGGAGGGGGAGCAGGATCTATCCTTGAATTAGGATGGAAGGAGGAAGGGACAGGAATTCCCAGATCAGGATTAATTCATGTCCATTATTTCACAAACAAAAATAAACATTGAGCACACTTTTGCTGTCTGTGTAGAAAATTCCTGCACTGCAAACAAAAACAATGGAAGCAGACAAGGAAATCAATCAGAAAGTGTCAGCAAGTTGAGTGATCTCTCAGAGATCACATCTTTCTCTACAAAATATGAGTGACTAAGCCATACTTTGCCATTCATATAAAAAATGAATTAACCCATTAACAGGGCCATACCTCATGCAGAGACCATCTTCTGTGAAACTTTTCTATCCTTGCTATTACAAATGTTCATTCACATGAATTGAAAAAATAACTTTAGTGGCCCCTCACTACAATGTCTCTCATTATACTGCTGACCCTCTCATACTGCCAGTGTGATCATAGATTCCATAAAACTGGTGTGATTTTGTTCTATAATGACAACCTAATGTATTTCATTTCAGTTTGTACCTCCAGGCTCTTGAAGACAAATCAAGAAACATTTTCACATCATGATTTAATACCCTTTTTTCCTCTCTCGGAATAATGTAACCTTGCTTCATATATGAGGTGACCTCACTTATGACATTTTAAGACCTCAGCAAAAGCTGACCTCACTGTTCAGTATAAGAAACCATACCTCAGTATATGGTGACATCACTTACCAGATGGTATGACCCGCATACAAAGTGGCAACTCAGCTATGGTGCAGTGCAAGCAACATGCCACAGTATTTCAACAGTGTGAACTAATTTATGACATAGTAAGACTAGCATAAGGTGACCTCATTTATGACATGGTATGAACACTTAAAGATGATATCACTTATGACATATTATGACATCAGTATTAGGTCACCATACTTATGATATCTGCAGTACCAGTTTAGTACCTCATCTATGACATAGTATGAGATGATCTCTCTTTTGTATCTGATATATGACTCAGCATGAGGTGATCTCACTTTTGACATGTTACAGTCTTGCTTAAGGCACAGGATAAGGCATATACCACAGTATGAGATGATGTCGCTGGTAACACTGCTTACTTTTAAGCCTCCCATAAACAGCTGTTGAAAGGAGCACGGTAGGTACTTAAGCATAGACATCCCTTTGTTTTGCTTTCCAGAACAGATATTCCAAAAAATTATTTACCTTGACTTATATAAACAATAATGTTCTACGCTACTAATCTACATGTGCCATCTAAGATAATTAGAAAGAAAGAACAGATGAGAGATAGCAAGTTTGAAGTCCAAGCCTTCTCAGCAGCAACTCCAAGCAACCCATTCTTTTACAAATGGTCATTTAAATAGTGTCTAATATAATACAATTACAGTTCAATCTTTCCATTATGGTCAGCTCTCTCAAGCTATCATGTCTCCTATGCAGCCAATTGTTTGTCAAATTTGTAACATGTACAATGAAACTTACTCTAAATTGTCCTTTCTATAAACTGGCTTCCTAAACTCACTAGCCAGATTTTGCTTCAAAAAAGACAATTTTACTGAACTTTGAAACCTTGTTATATTGACTATCTCTAAAAACTGGCCCCAATTTTGAGTTCCCACAGTGTCCAGTTTTGATAAATGTTACTGTAGTTATCTCTTTTATTAGCCACCTTCCCTAAACAGTCAATGTGTTCTATCCCAGACTGCACTTCTTCCTACAATTTTTTAATAGCACAAATAATTCTATGATAAAACTAAATACACATTTACAAAAATATTTCTGCAGAAATATCCATCACAAAGAATAAAACTGACAGTTGATATCCATCACAAAAGATAAAACTGACAGTAAGTGTAAATGATCTACCCAAAAATACATGCTTTATGATATACTTTGAACCTTTCCTTTAATAATAATCTTTGTTACTATTCAATATTTTCCAGTATTGAACAATATTAGGTGATAGTGAAGCTGTACTTTCACACAAGCGAAAGAACTACTTTTTGTTAAGAAAATGTGACATCCATGGTTATCAAATGAGTTACCATCTATGGTTTACAGTTTCCAACATGAAATAAATGAACCAGAAAACCCCAGGAAAACCTTGGAAAGAATCACCGTTCCACAAGAACCTACAGAAATGTACCCCAGCCTTGGAAAACCACATGAGTTTTCCTTGTTCTATTTCTCACTAAAATGAAGTGAAATGAATCACAAAGCAGCATCAAAACAACATCATAAAAAATAATTATGATCTAAGTATTATAAAGGCGGGAACAGTACAATGACTGACTTTATAGTGAAAGGACCACTGAACTCCCATAAAAGTTGTAACCATTTAGAAAAATAAAGAAATTTAATTCAGTATGTTCTGTAACATAAATTAAGGAATTCTGCATTCCATCATATTAAACTCTTTCTGATTACTGCATACACTTGTTGTGTACGTGTTAAGTGAAACTGCAATCAACATGACCCCCCATCTGCCATTGCATAATGTGCCAGAAGAAAAGGGTTTGTTCTACTGATCAGTCCTAAAAAACTGCGTATGTTCATATCTGTAAATATACTATGTAATCTGGGTCCGTGACATTTGCATTGGATCTAACAGTTAGTATATACAGTAAAAAGTATGCAATTTTTACACATCCCTACCACCAACCCTTCTCAGATTCATAAAGACAGGATTATTTCAATATAAACATATATCACCAACCATAAAGATTCAATTATTCTTCCAATTTGTTTACAGAGTGTTCAATGCTTTTATTCTCTGCTTAAAATATCAATTTTTTTCATTCAGTCGAACTACATGTAAAGTGCAAAAGTCTGGTTATTCAAGGGAAGTCATTTCTTTTTATGACTGCATGTCAATATATTTTTCTCAACTTGTAATGCTGTAACTTTTAGCAATTTATTTCAGCAACATTTCTTGACATTTAAAATCAAAGGTTTTCCAGTATCATAACATGTAAAGTATCATCTTGCATTTTATAACTATATTTCTTAACAATAAAATATAATTAAATGGTCTCGGTGAGGCAAACTATTTGATTTCTGATTCAGGTCGAGAACAGATGTTGCAAGATATAAATAAGTCTTGGAAAATAAAGCTTCAACTCTACTGACTTTATGAACAAATAATTAATGTAAATTTTTTTAACAACACAGGGAGAGAGAGAGAGACACACACACAGACAGACAAACAGAGATGGAGAATACATTGTGTAATTGTAGATTCTGGGTCTATGCTATTATCTATGTTTTATACACATAGACACTGTACATAAATGGGCCCTGAGTGGCTGAGTGGTCTAAAGCGCTCTCCGCTATGGATCACTGATATCTCATCTCTGTCTGTGTGGGTTCGAGTCTAGGATTCGGCCAAAGTGGGTATGTTAGAAAGCTTGCCAATTGCTTCTCATGGGTCAGGGGTTTTCCTGGGTTCGTCCTCCACCTTTAATACTGGTCGCCATGCATAGCCTATCATGTCCTGAAAAATAGCTTTAAACCCCACAACAACAACAATAACACTGTATATAAAACTGTAGCTTGTAACCATGGACTTCAAACAAAACTTTATCAGTAGTGATAAACATCGAACATTATTGTGCAGAAAACACTTTTCTTCTTTCAGTCAGTTACCTTGACATTTAGAAACTCAAAATTAATAAGCTTCTTCCTTATCCAAATTGCAACTCCAACTGTTGTAGGGTCCAATTTTATTTTTCTTTCAGACACAGTAACCTTGACCTTTGAGCTTTACTACCCCAATCAGTGACCTTCCCAACCCTCCCCCACAAAGAAAGTCTGGTAATTGTAGACATTGGAGAACTAAAGCAAATGAAAAGATTTAACCAATCCTTTAGGCAGGGCTCAGGACAAGCACTTGTCCTCTAAGCTTTACCAGGTAAAAACTGGCTCTGCTAAATTAACCAGTACTTGCTCATCCCTGAGCTGAGTGGATGTAGATATTGCACCCTGAGAATAAATCTGGATTTTCTGCCCTTAACAAGGACACAAGTTCATTATTGCTTAACATTAGTTTGCATCAATTGTAAATTAATTTGAACTTTTAATGTAGCTTTAAATAATTTTCAGTCATATCGCTATGATGTCTGCAGTGTGGCAGTTTATAGTGATGTCTAGCTGCAGACATATAACATGATGTCCCACCCAGTCACATTATCCTAACACCAGACTGACCAGTCCAAACACTAAACTCTTAATGCTGAGTGCCTAGCAAGGCAGCTATTAGTACCATTTGTATAAGTATTTGGCATGACTTGGCCATGGTTCGAATCCATGACTTCCCATATCCAAGGAGGCTGCTCTGATCACTAGGCCACCGGAGAGGTCAGAGGGTAGGTAGTATAGTGAAGAAATTTACTGTATCTAGCATCAAGTTGACAATGATGAGTAACTCTCTTGCAACTCACTCGTCCATTTCCAGAGACATGTGAATGGAAGAAGTATCCAGAGCCTCATTTAATGCAAATTTTCTATGACAGAGACCTTGACTCCAAAGTAAGAGGAATTAATTCTCTCAGCTTCAGAGTGATTCATCTCATGTATGACAAGAATCTATCATAGAGGTTAAAAAATATATGAAGATGAAAAACATTACCCAAAGATTAGATGCTGATGATGAAACTAATGCCACCTTTCCTACAGCCACCTTCATAAAAGTAACTGTTCTGTTTCATTTCCAGGTAATGCGGGTTTGACACAAATCATAAATTTCTGAAAGTTTTATTAATTTTAATGTATCAATATTTCATAATAAATGTCCACCAAATATTAAAAATTTAAAGTCATGATTTTATACTAAATGGTACTCTCTTCCAGCCCCTAGACCTTACCCAAAGCTCTTTTGATCACAATAAAATTAAAATGATGTCCCCTGTTGAACCCATATACATGTATACATTTTGAAGAAAACTAATTGATGTAAGCAAGCTCTATATGTGGATATACGACACACAATCTCACTTCACTAAGGAACATTAATCAACAGATGTGTCTGATAAGCAACTAGTTCCCTCCCCTATCACCGAAAACTGTCCTGCCCAGTTTTTGTCCTTTGCTGTCTTCCATTCACCAGCACAGCAGGATAAGCTCAGTGGAATGTTGAAATCAAACAATTTAAAATCCCTGGCAAATTTCACATCTTCCCTGTGAGCAGTCAATATGTAGTCAATCACAGATCTTAAGAAATTACAAACCCTATGTGCCCAAGAAGATCACCCATCCAACACACAAATCAACAAATTATCTAAATAGCTCAGTAGCAAAGTTAAGTGACTAGACCTCAAACTCTGAGGCCACATGTGTAATTCTTTAAAATGGTATTTGCAAAACTCAAACATCCTCTAGTAGTGATCTTCACTTGTTATCAGCCCTTTCTGTCTTCAGGTGCCAAGCATTTTATTTTTTGTGGGGGAGGGTCTGACTTTTCTTTGAAGCTGGAATTATTTTTGTATTATGGCATTCTTGAATTTAGACTGACATTTTTTTCATTGAACAATATGGAATATATTGACAGACAGGAGGAGCAAATATACTTTTATCCCAGCAAAGGAATTACAGAATTTGTTTTTATTATTAACATATCTCATCCAAGATGAAATGGTTGCTGCCTTAAACTTCAAAATGTAGCCACAGAAACACAACTGGCAGTGTCAAACTTGTAATCCATGGGTTAATAGTTCAGTACCTGCCCAGGCCAGCTAGGGTCAGCTCCTGTGTTTCCTTGGCAAAGGCACTTACCTTCCATTTCCTCTCAGCATGATATAGCCAATAATGTGTTCAAAGTGACATTAAAACAACACTGTTCCACTTCAAAAGATTCCACGCCACACCCTAATCCTGTGCCAGTTTACATGAATAGTTTTTAAAAGCTGATGCAATGAAATAATATGGTCAATTTTGTTTGCCATGGCCCATGAATTATTCTGCAGTTTTGAAAAATTTGAAAAGATACTGTTCATCCAGGCTGAGTAAAATGAAACAATGGACAAAAACAAAATTAGAAAAAGGGCTCGGGAATACGTTTTATTCAGAACAAAAAAAAAGAATATGTATTTGAATATGATGGCATGGTTTTGTATATAATTACATGATGTTATGGTCTTGTATATAATTACATGATGTTATGGTCTTGTATATAATTACATGATGTTATGGTTTTGTATATAATTACATGATGTTATGGTTTTGCATATAATTACATGATGCTATGGTTTTGCATACAATTACATGATGCTATGGTTTTGCATACAATTACATGATGCTATGGTTTTGCATACAATTACATGATGTTATGGTTTTGTATATAATTACATGATGCTATGGTTTTGCATACAATTACATGATGCTATGGTTTTGCATACAATTACATGATGCTATGGTTTTGCATACAATTACATGATGCTATGGTTTTGTATATAATTACATGATGCTATGGTTTTGCATACAATTACATGATGCTATGGTTTTGCATACAATTACATGATGTTATGGTTTTGCATATAATTACATGATGCTATGGTTTTGTAAATAATTACATGATGTTATGGTTTTGCATATAATTACATGATGCTATCATTTTGCATATAATTACATAATGTTATGGTTTTGTAAATAATTACATGATGTTATGGTTTTGCATATAATTACATGATGCTATCATTTTGCATATACTTACATGATGCTATGGTTTTGCATACAATTACATGATGCTATGGTTTTGCATATAATTACATGATGTTATGGTTTTGCATATAATTACATGATGTTATGGTTTTGTAAATAATTACATGATGTTATGGTTTTGCATATAATTACATGATGCTATCATTTTGCATATAATTACATGATGTTATGGTCTTGTATATAATTATATGATGTTATGGTTTTGCATATAATTACAGGATGCTATTGTTTTGCATATAATTACATGATGCTATGGTTTTGCATACAATTACATGATGCTATGGTTTTGCATACAATTACATGATGCTATGGTTTTGTATATAATTACATGATGCTATGGTTTTACATACAATTACATGATGCTATGGTTTTTTATATAATTACATGATGCTATGGTTTTGCATATAATTACATGATGCTATTGTTTTGCATACAATTACATGATGCTATGGTTTTGTATATAATTACATGATGCTATGGTTTTGCATATAATTACATGATGCTATGGTTTTGCATATAATTACATGATGCTATCATTTTGCATATAATTACATGATGTTATGGTCTTGTATATAATTATATGATGCTATGGTTTTTTTGTATATAATTACATGAGAACCAATTTTTTCACATCTAAGCTCTAGAAATAAATGCAAAATCTAAACCAAACTCAATTAAAGAATGAATATAGGACACAGTGATTTTGTCTGCTGAAATGGTGTGGTACTAATATTAATACATCCAATCATCAAGTTTGTGTCTACTATCAGCTGTGCCTAAGAAATAACTTAAAACACATAATTTGAAAAAGTCACTTAAGAATAAAATATTTGCAGGATACCTGTTTTTGCAATGAGGGTGTAGTACCTATCCTGATGCGTTAGTATTACCTATCCTGTTGCATTATTAGTACTTATCATGATGCATTAGTAGTACATTGTACTGATGATGATGCGTTAGTAGTACACTGTACTCATCATGATGCATTACTAGTAGCTATCCTGTTGCATTAGTAGTACTTACATGATGCATTAGAACTTACAAAGATGTGTTATTAGTACCTATCATGATGTGTTATTAGTGCCTATCATGATGTGTTATTAGAGCCTATCATGATGTGTTATTAGTGCCTATCATGATGGGGGCCCTAAGTGGCCCAGTGGTCTAATGTGCTCAAAATTATGGATCATTGCCATCTCACCTCTGTCTGCATGGGTTTGAGTCTTGAAGTCGGCTAATGTAGTTATGTGAGAAAGCTTGCAAATTAGCTTCTCATGAGTCGGTGGTTCTTTCCTGGGTTTTCCTGGGTTCTTCCTCCATAATTTATACTGGCCACCATGTATAGCCTATCTTGTGCTGAAAAATGGCATTAAACCCTACAACAACAACAACAACAACAACATATCATAATGCATTAGTAGAACCTATTATGATGCATTAGTAGTGCTCATCATAATGCATTAGTAGTACCTATCATAATGCATTAGTAGAACCTATCACAATGCACTAGTAGAACCTATTATGATGCATTAGTAGAACCTATTATGATGCATTAGTAGAACCTATTATGATGCATTAGTAGAACCTATCATGATACATTAGTAGTACATATCATGATGCATTAGTAGAACCTATTATGATGCATTATTAGCATTTATCATGATGCATTATTAGTATTTATCATGATGCATTATTAGTATTTATCATGATGCATTATTAGTATATATCATTATGCATTATTAGTACATATAATGGATTAGTAGAAATTATTATGATGCATTAGTGGTGCTCATCATGATGCATTAGTAGTGCTCATCATGATGAATTAGTAGAACCTATCATAATGCATTAGTAGAACCTACTATGATGCATTAGTAGAACCTATCATGATGCATTAGCAGAACCTACTATGATGCATTAGTACAACCTATTATGATGCATTAGTATAACCTATCATGATGCATTAGTAGTATATATCATGATGCATTATTAGTATTTATCATGGTGCATTAGTAGTACTTAACATGATGCATTAGAACATATCATGATGCATTAGTAGTACTCATCATGATGCATTAGTAGTACTCATCATGATGAATTTGTAGTACACTGTTCTAATATTGTATTAGTAGTATATATCATTATGCATTGTTAGTACATATCATAATGGATTAGTAGAAATTATTATGATGCATTAGTAGTGCTCATCATGATGCATTAGTAGTGCTCATCATGATGAATTAGTAGAACCTATCATAATGCATTAGTAGAACCTATTATGACGTATTAGTAGAACCTATCATAATGCATTAGTATAACCTATTATGATGCATTAGTAGAACCTATCATAATGCATTAGTAGAACCTATTATGATGCATTAGTATAACCTATCATGATGCATTAGTAGTATTTATCATGGTGCATTAGTAGTACTTAACATGATGCATTAGTAGTACTCATCATGACGAATTTGTAGTACTCATCATGATGCTGTGAAGTGGCAAATTTTATGTCGATCTAACAAGAATACATTAGCTGAGACCAGACAACCATTAATTAGATTTATGGAGACAAGCGCGTATCATATCGCCATACTACCGTGTATGGTAATGCCCTTTAGAGGGAGAATTCTGTTCCTAATTAAACATTTGTTTATACAGCAGCCAGGCGGACAATTTAGGACGAGGAAAACTTCATTTTCATGGTCAAGTTGTCACAATTGAGAGAATGTAGAAACTCTGTTACTCAAACTACCAGGGTCAAGTTGACCCTGACTTTGGCGCCTCGGAAAAAAAAAAGGCGGCAGAGATATTTGATTCTGATTGGTACGTTAAATGAGAGGGCGTGTTCCAACACAAAATTTCATAGGTTTTAATATTGCCTGCATCGAATTTTAATCAGTCTAAGCTTTTCCTACAAGATGAGACCCAAAGGTTATGACTCCGGAAATTTGCAAGAAATTTCCGTAAAAACTGTTGTCCAAAAAAAAGGGGACGATTGTCGAAAGGAACTGATGAACTAATCTACCGATTAGGGGGAGAAACGTGACAGCAAAGGTAGTGTGACAATTCCATGTAATTTGTTGATGCCATATATAATGCTTTGCTGAAGTTATTTATTTGTATCTGCATGAATCTTTTTTTCTACATTCGTGTAATAATTTGCTTTATGAAGTATAACTGTGTTGAGTTTATGCATAGGAAGTTGTACATTAATCTTCTTTAGATAAGTTTGACGAATTATTTGAATTTGTCATCTTGTTTGCATAAGAATGATGTTCTAAGAATTTAATGCATTACATTAGTTAATATGATTTCAAGAATCCGTGTGAATTCGCCGAATTTAGAAGATTTCACGTATGATTAAGAATAAGTGTGTATTGACGGAAATGATCTAGTAATTGATTGACGTGATGGATCCTATTTATTTATTTATGTGTATGTGGTAATGTGTAAGGTCAAGGCGTAACGAATTAGCCATTTGACTAACTAGGGTCATTATAGGACATGTGGAGTCGATTGATAGCCTTAGCGTCTGTTTAGCACTGATAGTGAAATCTGATAACGAGGGAGAATAATGAAGAATTAACCATTTCATAAATAACGGGAAATTTAGGTTGTCTCTATTTATATTTATTTAAAAGGGAGAAAATAGCTCCAGAGACGTATGAACGAATGAGTGATGTTATTCTGAGACCTATACGGAGAAGCATAGAGAAGAGTGCAGTGAGACATATAATCCTGTGACGCAACCCTGCGACGTATTAATTTCTGAAGAAGTATTTTGAGAGTGTCCTGAGTCGGGTGGTAGAAAGTATCATCTTGAGATCCAAGAGTCTGAACAGCGACAGAGGAAACAAAAACAGACTGAGGACGAGCAGGTTATGAAATCGTACAAGACGTTGACTTCGATTGTTCACTTGATCCTATGATGAACTAAATCTATCAGTAACAGATCGACTATCTTATTTAGATCTATTTGCGTTTTCTTTGTATTTTGGTGAAAGTTAAATTTCTAAAAGCAGAGTACATTCCTGATATAACGAATTTTCACAGTGTTTGTATGTAATTGATTAAATTGTTTGTTTACATGTACAGGGGCTCGTGTTGGTTTGTTCTATATACCTGCTCAGATCTCTATCTATTCCACCTATAAGTTTCACCCCTTATATTTATATTTACTCAAACCGGGCAATAACATCGAAGGCGGTCAACCCCTAGATAACGAAAACCAAATACGGAGGGACATTCACTCCCCCCGTGTAACAGATGCATTAGTAGTACACTGTTCTCATAATGTATTAGTAGTATGCATCATTATGTATTAGTAATAATCATCATCATGCATTAGTACTCATCATGATTTGTTAATAGTACTTACAATGCATTGGTGGTACTCATCATGATACAATAGTAGAACCTATCCTGATGCATTAGTAGTACACTGTATTCATTAGGCTGCATTAGTTGAACCTATCATGATGCATTAATATAACATATCATGATGTGTTATTAGTACTTATCATGATCCATTAGTAGTACTCATTATGATGCATTAGTAGTATTTATCATGATGCATGAGTAGCATTTAACATGATCCATAATTACTACTTATTATGATGCATTAGTAGTCCTCATGATGCATGAGTAGTATATATCATGATGCATGAGTAGTATATATCATGATGCATTCATAGTATCTATCCTGATGAATTTGTAGAACCTATAATGATGTGTTGTTAGTACTACTCATGATGCATTAGTAGTACTCATATGATGCATTAACAGTACTCATCATGATGCATTAATATTACTGATCATGATGTGTTAGTAGGACTCATCATGAAGTATTAGTAGGACTCATCATGATGCATTAGTAGTATGTATCATGATGCATTAGTAGTACATATGTTATCAAGACAGGATTAGTATGTATACTGCATGAAAAACTAGCTAAATATCTAAACTCTTCCAAAGTTAATAAAATGCACATTATATGTCAGTTACCATCTTTTATTCTATTATGGATGTGGTACTTCAAGAGATGCAATCATCAATGTTTATGAATTTAATATGAACAAAAATGTCACAGAAATTTAATTAAAACATAAAACTGAATCGATGTTAGTAGTGAACTATTAAACATGGGTCACATGGACCTACTTTTGTAATAAGGATATAGTACTTAGTGAGACACATCACCTTGTCAAACTTCATAATTTCTTCACACAACTGTATGTACAAAGGATGCATGAAAATCTATGGTCATGATCAAAATACATAAAACTTAACCATGAATGGAGTCCTTTATTTACCAAGTTAGACCATTTGACCCTACTCATGTTAGTGCCAAGAAATCTACACCCAACTATTGACAAGGAATTAAGAAAGAAAGAATTATTGAGATGCTGTGAGGTTGTACATGTGAAAATGCTTTTACATGTACAGATGTAAATTCTTATGTGGACATCAACATTAGGGGTAGTAAAACAGATCTGCACCACTTTCTAGACACCAGCTAAAAAAGGAAGGTAACATTTGTCCTAAACTATGAAGAAATGCTCATGAAAGTTGTATCAACACACCATACAGTTTATCCAAGATCCATCAGAGTATGAAATGTAATGTAATCCATCTACCAAATAGTTTCCAAGATATGGAGGAGAAACAAATAACAGCAAAAAAAAATTCTAAAGTGTTGATCTATGGCCATAAAAGTTGGACAATAAATCTGGTATAGGGCACACCTTCTACCGCTCTTAGAAAGGTATAAAAAGTCAGCAATTTTTCACTCATGGTTTTTAAGTATTACTGAAAAAGCATAATTGTATTGGATGGACAGATGGATGAAAACATAAAATCCAATAACCTGGTTTTTTGCTAGGAGATGGTCTTTACAACCACAATATTATTTTACTGCTGAGACCTCAATGTGCAGCTGAACTATTTTAAATTTGCTAAATTATCTAAGTACATGTGAACTTTATCAGCACATAGGATAGATGGTATTTCTTTCTTTTAATGAGTAAAATCTCATGTTATATTTTGACTTTCTATTAAAAAAAGATAATCCAATTTAATTCCTAATATAAACAAATTTCATCTGCACAAAGGTGATAAACCTTTCTTATTAGAAATTCCCTTTATTTTCAAGATAAGCATTCTACGAAGGATCTTGAATTTAAAAAACACGAGGTTTCAATACATTATGTACATGTGTACCTTATTGTGTTTCTGTAAAACACTGTGTAACATGTCGCTGCTTTTTGCTGCACAAAACAAGACTCCTTTTCTTAAGAGTTGAGACGTTTACTTTATTAAAAGAACTGTCAACATTGAAACTTATATTGTTTTATTAATGAAATAATGATGCAGTGATTTCAATGCAAGTAATAGTTAATCTTCTGCTCAACACTTAGCAAATCTTTGGAACTCACTTCTCCCTAATGAACAATATCTATCAAACAAAGCTTAGAATTCACCGGGTACACCTTCGCTTGGTTGCATTGCTACCTAAGATCTAACTCATAAATAACAATGATAATTTAAGATACTTTAATTGTTATTTAAAAATTAAAATTTATAACAGTATTTGAGTGGTCAATTGAAATGAGTTGACCTGACACATGACCATGACCTCTAGCTCTTATGCAGGTAGTATCTGAATGTCTTTTGTCCTTTATAATTTTTGTCTTTTATAATTTTTCCATTCTCTTTTTTTTTGATTTTATACAAAAGACATAACTAATATGATAATACTAAGCAGATCTGCTTTTAACTGAGTGTAAAGTGGGTTCACAAGTTATCCAGGTGCGAGTTATCATGGGATTGGAGTAGCAATACACCATGAAATATCTTTCAATTAAAACAGCAGTAGCTATAGTGCCTGCTGATGAAATAAATAATTAAGTGTTGTCAAGTGAAATTTGTGTTTCATTTTTATCTTATAGTTCATTTTCAATGTGATCATCATAAATGTGAATGCCTGCTTGTTTTCAGACATGACAATCTCAATGATGTGTTCAATATGGAGAAGCAAGTTCCAAAAATTTGCTAATGGATAGAGTAGGAATTTCACTACAACTTACAGTGAAAATGACAGCATCAGTACTTTATTAACAATGTTTTATAAATGTAGCTTTGACATCATTTCTGTAAATAAATATCACTTTTTAAAAAAATAATCTTGTTTTATTATGAATCTACATTACCACTAGAATGGTTTCACATGAAAAATGCAGTGATGCAATATACAATGTTTTTTGCTGGTACACTGTGATGTGTCAAAACAACTTGGAGCAAATAAAGGTAATTTCAACACAAAAGCATGAAGAACGTCATTGCAAAAAGCTAGTCATTAACAATTATTCCCAACATACTTATAAGAACTTAACCACATAACCTGCCACCCACCCCAGTCAGTGCCATTTCACCTCTGTCTGTGTGGGTCCAAGTCTTGAGTTTGGACAATGTGGTTATGTGAGAAAGCTTGCCAGCAGCTTCCCATGGGTCAGTGGTTCTTACTGGTGTTTTCCCAGATTCTTCCTACACAAGCTATACTAGTTGCCATGTACAGCGTACTGTGTGATGAAAAATGGCACTATCCCACCCTACCCCACCCAAAAAAACCCCAACAAATAAATGTTTTGGTCTCTTGGTAAATCACACCCTCATTAACGCTGCAGTGAATAATTTTAGATCCTGTTGTTCACAAGTCATTCAGGGAAAGCTGAACAGAGAAATACAGTGAAACAATGGCAATCTACGTTGTTGGATAACAACAGTTCATGATCAAAGTACAAATGGATTCATCTTTTCTAAATCAGTCATAATTATGAACAACTTGATCTTGGAAATTACATGCATGTATTTAAAATGAATCATTTTCTAAGAACTAGAAGTGTTACTAACCTTTTCCAACTGTTTGCAAATTAATCAATCGTACAACTAAAATAAAACTTCAAAATAGTCCCTTAGCATAAAAAGCCCATTTTTTTCTCATTATTGTTCAAAACGTTTATGTCAACTCTTCTTTACTAAAAATGTTAATACTCATTCTGTAAAAGCTGGCATGACTTACAATGAATTCTTGTTTATATAGTTTTGCATGGGGAAGCACGCATTGAATTTACATATGCACGGTAGGAGACAAACAATGGGAAGTGACAAAGGACACTTATTTTATTGGGGAAATGACAAAGGACACTTATTTTATTGTATATGTCTTTTTAATGGCGATGTAAATAAATGTATGCATTTAGGAAAAAATTTATTAGCAATAAATTAAGTGTAGCAAATGCATTTTTTCCATGGATAACATTGATTTAACCTTCGTTTATTTTCATATCCATGAGTTTGTGAAAATCTGGACACTCACTGATTGAAGTTACTAAGTTACTTTAAGATCATTGGTACATCCCGACACAACACTGTCCTGACAAAGATAATTAATTATAAAAGCATAAAAACAAAACAATGATAATATCACAGCACTGTCAAAGTAGACAAAAACAGTTTGTGTGGGTAAGAACACGTTACAGTTTAAGATACTTTTATTTAGAAATGACCTAAAACGTATGATATTTTTAATCGAATGATCTATGCATTAATTTGTTCAGAATAAAAAGTTAAATTAATTTTACTGAGTAATGATCATACGAGGAAACAAAATTAAACCATAGTTGTATGATAGGCAAGAACAGGTAGTATATATGCTGATATAGCATAAAATAGGGTATAAATAAAATTCGTTTCTCATCATTACATTGGTGTTATTTCTGGAAATTCAACCAATATGGCACACACAAGTTAATCCTCTTAGTGGAACTACTCCTATTGTATTACAAAGTTTTATTAGGATGAGCAGAACTTTAAAAAATGTAGCAATCTCCGTAAAATTCAATCAAATATTTCAGCTGTCAATTTACTGTGTAACAATTACAGCCAACTGCTGTTTTTGCACTACGAACAGCTGTATAAAAGAACTAGACATGTTTGTAGCCTACTTTCAATAAGGAAAACAAATGTTTTCAATCATAATATTTATAGGTCATTAACTTCCTTTCAGTTTGTAAATTCAGTGTCTTTTTGACATATAATCACAAAAATGTATACTCAACATTATTTATATCAAATTTAGTTTTGAACTACAATTTAGGTACACACCCCTGTGAAAATAATTCAGCAACAAAATACATTCTTCATCCATTAACAGTCACTATTTAAATTATCTCATGACAATTAGTCAGTGCAAAATGCATGCGGATGAAGATTATTTAAACAAGAACAAAGAAATTAAATTGTAAATCCCTTATTTAAACCTTGATGGGGTTTTATTTGTTGTTTATGATATATAAAGAACACAAACAGCAGTCATGTAGTTAAGGAATCAATTATTACTGAATACTGGGAACAAAAGAATTTATCCATGGAGACTTCATACAATACAGTAAAACCTGTCTTGAAAGACCACTGCTATGTGAGACCACCTGTCTTGAAAGACCATATTCTCAATTTACAGATTTATTGATTATATAGTGGTATGACCTGTTATTAGAGACCACCTGTATTGAGAAACTATAATTTTTTGGCAGAAGGTGTTGTAACATAATCGAGCTATCACCCTTTTGAGACTGAATGGGATTTAAGAAATAACAAACGCGTATGTGAGTGACAATGAAAAAATGTATTATCCCCTCGTACAAATGATTATAAAATAAAGAAACAGGACACTGAAATAAATAAAAGAGTACATAGTATAGACCAATGGAAAACAATGAAGAACAAATAAAAAATTATTCGGAATATTCAATGACTCTGTAACGTTGTCTAAGATAGTAAAACACTAGCGTGCCTCTAGTCTCTACAGTCAACCACTCTACTGACATTTCTCTTTACAGTCAAACACTTCATTGACATTTCTCATACATATGGCCAATGTTTACTTGACATTTCATATGATGCTCTTGACCCGCTTTCCCTGGCTTGGTCACTTTAACCACCCAGGCCTTCCATGCCCACACGTCTTTCATCTCTCCTTACTACAGCAGTCTCTAGCTACATCTAGTTAGCCTGCACCCAGTTATCCACACCTAGTTATCCACACCTGGTCATCCACACCTAGTCATCCACACCTAGTCAGCTGAATACCAGAAAACAACTATCCAAATAATCTGCTTTCTGATTATCATTCAAATTAATAACATCTGAGCGTTTTGATCGAACCAGTATCAACACACCTGAAATATTTCCTTATGTATGACTTTCTGTAATGTACGAATGACATACCATTGATTGGCTAAATAAAAAAAAATATGATATGCTAAAACTCTAATATATATACAAACATCTTCAACATTAGTTATAATAGCGACAAAATAACCTACAAACAGGAGTACTGCATATATGTTAATATCCCTGTCAATAATCTGAAACGTACCATCTCTCACTACCAAATTACACAAGCCATACACTATTGGTGAATTAAACTAAAAGTATGCCAAAACAATGCAAGCCTATATTATAACATTGAACGTGTTTTGCGAAACTGAACATTAATTTGAACTAAAAAGAATACAACTCACCCAACTTGTTGGCTTGAACTAGGCAAAACATGATGGCAATCCCGCCCCGACAGCAAAATGTACAAAGAGCTTACCTTTAATGGCTGTCCCCATCAAGATCCCTAAGTAATGTGTGTATATATATATATATATACAGGTCAACTCCATTTATATGCATAGCCTCGGAACCGGACCCGAGCTATGCATATAAACGGAGTATGCATTTAAGCGGAATTCAGGTATATTTACAATATAAAATGGGACCATATTTTTGCTATGTACTTAAGCGATCTATGCAATTAAGAGATATGCATTTTAAGTGGAGCTGACTCTGTGTGTGTGTGTATATGTATGTATGTATGTATGTATGTATGTATGCATGTATAATACAGTCATGTGTGGTAACATTTATTACGCACGTGCTGGGCAAGCAATGTAGGCATCATGCGATGCAAGGAAAAAGTACACTTACAAAAATACTATGGTGTGCCAAACATGTCACCTTAATAATACTGGAATCCATGTTGGTCTAGCCAAGCCATATTAGATATCTCATAACAGGTGTGGTTTTTCAAGTGAGGATCTACTGTAACTCTTCATATGAGGCATTCATTGTACAGCATAGATACATGGAATACCACTAGCATTAGAACCAAAGGCAGTATGAATCAGGTATTATTGATTCTCATTAACAGATAAATCTGTTGTTTCTCCATTTAACATTCTGAAAAAGATCCAATCGAAATAGTTTCAAACATCTAGCAAATAATACCAATTTTGTTCTTCACAATATGCAACCAATTTCAAGCTGCTAAAACTTGATCGAAAGTCCAACAGGATCTATACCATATGCTATAGATAAAGATTTAAAAAATTTGGTATTTTATTCCCTGGATTGGAATTCATTGCAATTTCTGAAATTCAATGGGATATTTTGTGTACACCGCAAAGCAAAAACTTACTATTCCAGACTGAACCCTTATCACCAAGATGTTAATGATGTCTTTCTAAATGCCTCAAATGGCTCAGTGATCAAGACTAATTCAAGGTGCATTCAATTTCATGGCTCTGTTTTATCGAGTGTTCACATAGTGATCAAGAACCATTACTTTAAATAAGGAAAAACATCAAGAACATAATCAAATATCACAGTTTATACCGATCGAACATACAATCACAAAACATGGACTGCAATTACAGCAGAAACAGCATGCACTGAAAACTTTGGACTAAATGCTTAAAATTGTTTTGAACAATTTGAATGCATTAAAAACTCTCATCAATATTATGATGCAGAAAACTGATATGATGAAAAATGCATGCTCAACCTACATGTCAGAATCAAGGGACTATTTATGGAACAAGAACGCCAATCTTGTATACGACATAAGCTCTTCCCATGATACACTGCATACCAAGTTTCATGAAAATACAGTTTTGTCAAAAGGTTCTGAAGATATGAACTCTCAAGAGTATAATGGTGAAAACTGGACAGACATTCTTTGTGAAAAACAAGAGTACCCTAAATAGCCATTTCTCAACTGGCTGAATAGAAATTCCAGGAATCCAAGATAAGACCATTTCTATTATTTAACTGCAGAGTGACAAAGCCAACAAAGATATTTTCAGATTACTTATCCCATTGTGACTATCCATTCAGGAGAAACAGCAATAGCAATATTTTCAGATGGCCATTGTATACTGGATGTAATATTGGCCACATTCATTTAGGACTCAAAATCACAAGTCTTTTGGTGAAAACCCTGTCAAAATGACCATCAGTTTGGGAGGAGTGGCAATAAAAGATATTGAAGATTGTCAACACAGTTGCCTCACTGGACATCAGACTGACACCCTTATCATTTATGACCAACCAGACATCATACAAAGTTTTCTGGTCAACAAGACTTTCCATTCTGGAGGAGTAGCAATGATAAGATTTTCAAGATGGCTGCCATGGAGACAATGTTAGGTATCAGATATAAACCGTTTTCATTTGGAACCAACTATAAATCATTAAAAAAATACTTTTGGTGACAACCTGACGCTGATATGACACTCTATTCAGGATATATAGCAACAATAAGATTTTCAAGATGTCTGCCATGGTGGCTATATTGGCTGTCAGATCAGCACCATTTTCATTTAGGACCAAGTAGAGATCACAAGAAGTCTTCTGGTGAAAACCATATGCTGATATGATTTATGACCACTAGAGCTAAAACACAGGTATAACTTCATATGATGATAAGACTGAGCCCATTCTTTTTCAAGATGCATGTCATGACACATAAAATATCAAACTTCACAAAGATATCAAAACTGTTATGGAGATATATCAAGCATGAACACATTTTTTAAAACAGTTAATTCTGAAAGAAAGAATCTAAAAAAGACAAATCTGATTTGGGACACAAACTTCATGATTCAGATACACACCACCTTTCATGAAGATATCTCAAACGATTCAGGAGATATTAACAGAGGAAGAGTGTAAAAGATGACCAGACAGGTGGATAGCCAGTTCTTGTGTGTGTCGTTTTTTTAAAACAATGTTTAGCATCACTTTTAATATATTACTGGCTACACTGAAAAGGACATGGGAGCCAAGTAACTTTTACCAATGTTGACATGACTTGCAATATAAATGATGAAAACTCATAAAAAATGCTGATCTGAATGTCATGATATTGTTCATTTTACTACAAGACACAATGTCTAGTCATGATAGAGACTATTTACTACAGGAAACAATGTCTAGTCATGATAGAGTCGATTTACTACAGGACACAATGTCTAGTCATGATAAACAGAGCCCATTTACTACAGGACACTTTCTTGTCATGATAGACAAAGTCCATTTTATCACAGGACACAATGTCTAGTCATGATAGACTGCCCATTTTATCACAGGACACAATGTCTAGTCATGACAGAGTCTATTTTATTGCAGGACACAATATCTAGTCATGATAGACAAAAGTCCATTTACTACAGTACACAATGTCTAGTCATGATAAACATAGTCCATTTACCACAGGACACAATGTCTAGTCATGATAAACAGAGTCCATTTACTACAGGACACAATGTCTAGTCATAATAAACACAGTCCATTTACTACAGGACACTATTTCTTGTCATGATAGACAAAGTCCATTTTATTATATGACAATGTCAAGACATGATCGACAAAGTCCATTTTATAATATGACACAATGTTAGTCATGACACTGTCCATTTTATAACATGACACAATGTCTAATCATGACAGAGTCCATTTTATTGCAGGACACACTGTCTAGTCATGACAGAAAGAGTCCATTTTATTACAAGATACAATGTCTATGTCAATGTCTATGTCTAGTCAAGATAGATACGTTTTATGAAGAGACCTCAGAGAGTTCAGGTGATATTAGGTAACTAAAGGCATGATGAACTGAAAACAAAACAACTCTTTTAACACCGGCATTCTGCCCCCAATCCTTGCCAAACTTAAGATGGAGTAGTATTCATCCCCAGTCCAGGACCAGTCAGAATGCATATTAGAAAACACAAGAATCTGTTAAGAATTTCTATACTATACAATATTCATATTTACAAGGGAAATGCATCATGATGGGATAGGCATCACAAGTTTTGATCCAGAAATAAAAGTATGAATTATGGACATGAATAGAGAAATGGAAAAAAATCTCAAAACATATTTGAACTGTGAATAGAACAAGTCATGTTCATACCACTAACTTAATATATGAATCACGCAGATATCTTAAATAGTGAAATTAAAGTGTGGATGGACAGATGGACAAACAAATGGTCAAAAACAAAAAATAATGCAACCTGAGAATTGTAAACAGAAAAAGGCACTTCAGAACAACCATTTTTATATGTGTACCGTATTTTGGAGACACTTTAAATGGTTTGAAGGTAAAGCTCCAGAAAAAGTGTATGATGGATGAATTATAAATAGACAAATGGAAAAAAATATTGCAAACATTGAAACGAATGATCTACAACAGCAAAAGGCATATACACCACTAGCCTAACAAGTATACCAAATTTCTTAGAGATATCTAAATGGTTCAAGAGTTTTCCTCTGGAATCAAAAGTGTGGATAGTGGATGAATGGATGGAAATATCAGTGGAAATTTTTTTAAATACCTTTATAATAAAACTTGTGACTTGAACCAGTGTACAATGTTTCATAGAGATATCTTGAGTGATTCTGGAGTTATGTTTCAGAAACAAAAAGTGTGATGGCTAGACAGTCATGAAGACAAAGGCCTTTCTAGACAACCCTAATATAATGTTGGTAGTGGATAATAAATAAATCCTTGAGCAACTTTCTTGTATATGATGACAGAATTTCCAAGTTACGATTTTGTTGAAAATAGACATTTAGGAGCAACATCCTTCTGATCATTATGATTTTGTTTCGTACTAATACATATATGTGCATGATGAAAAATAATACACAATTAATAACAACTACGTTTTGAATGTTCAACTTTTCCCACAGAGAGTTCTGTTTCAAATTGGGCATCAACAAAACTGTTATGACACTATGATCTTAAACTACATAACAGAAAAGAGGGAAAAAGTTGTTTTAAAATTCAACAAATAATTTATTTCCTTAGAATACAAAGTTAAAAATTAAAAATAACTTACATTCTGGTGAATGAAATCCTAAACAATCCTAATTGTTCTGTCAAAGTTCAAAAGTAACAAATATTCCAAATGAGTTTCATTGGTGTTCGGAATGAAGTGCAAACTAGAGTGCTGATGTGCCAATAGTCTGTAATAGTTTGATATAAACATAAAATATTAATTCACATAATATAGACATAAATGACAAAACTGAAAGAGAAACACTTCATTTCCCAAATGATAGAAGCACAAACTGAACAATCGTTTCTTGTCAAAATTTGGCAATAGTGTTCCCATCAGAACAGAATCCCTAAGGAGGCACTCACCAGTTATTATGTAATTTTGAGAGAGTGACAGATGTAAGGTGAAGTTGTTTGCATTTAAAACATGCACAGTGGAAAGAATGTTGGCATACCTCATTGCTACTTTAATGAAATGTGGCTGACATTTCATTATATATTGTACTTTTGGAAATTGTAAATGATCTAAGCACACTGCTAACTAAAATGACTGCTCCCTTATGCTCAAAAATCAGCCTGGATTAGTCTAAAGTACACTATCTGTAGCAGCTATTAAAATAGGGAAAATGAATTTTGCCCGACTAGACAATACCAGCTTCTGAAAGTGCAATGAATGAATTTACCCGATACATAAAATGTCAAAAAAGTTATCATCTCTTTTTGATACAATTTACCTCTGAAGTTAAGGAAGTGAAAATGACAAAGTGGAGCTGGCACTTTTTTGAAAGGTGCACATCTGGAGTAAGGCCAAGCTGTATACTCTATAACCTATAGTACACCCATCGATCATATAACAAAATAAAGGGAATTAAAGGTTCTTTGAACTATTCATAAGATAAACAAGGTCTTTTTTAAATAGTCAGTATAACCAGTGAGGAAAGCTGGGGAAATTAATTTTCTTTAAAATTCTAACACTATGCAAGATATGAAACTGTAGAGCGCCACCTAAGAAACATTCCAGACATCAATGAAGCTTAATTTTCACAAATGCATGACTAAATTCAATTTGTCAATTTCTGTTTATCGAACTACCACTTTCTTATGATAGCATAAAGATATTTATTGGCAATAATATAATGTCAAACATGTTGCCCAGTTGCAATGTCCATCATATTCATGAAATTGAATTTTGTACAACCTTTACTTGCTAACATTTTGCAATGGTCCCTCACCTTAAAAACTCTATAATTTTTTTAAATAAAAAACAACACTGCTCCTCATATACAATAGTAAGGGAGGGACTGGTATCCCATTAAATCAAATAGCTTAATTTTAGCTTGATGATTGTTTTTCTTTTTTTCATCACATTTTAATTCTTTGCAGACAAGAATGAATTATTATTTGTGGTTTCATTTCTATAAATGTATCATTTTTTTGTTTTAATATACAACATACCTCATTATGACACAGAGCTGCTTTTAGCACACTTGAGTACAAGGTGCCCTTGCTTGCAGAACAGTTTCAAAAGATCCCATGGACATCAATATATTATAACTAATGCTTTATGTAATATATATCAGTAAGTTATAAAAATGTAGTGTAGTGGTAATGAAATTTGGATGATGGTGGTAGGAGACAAATGCCAATAAAAATTGTCAAACATATGGTCTAGAACCAACATGAAAAACTATGAACTGCACAAAATAAGGATAGTAAAAAAAATCAATCAACAACTAGCTGTAAAATCTGTAATATTACATTCCTTTTATCCCTTTCGACTTAAGTATAAGCATCAGATTTTATTTGATGTTTAAGTAATTGGGTTAAATCTCCAACACTATAAAAAAAACTTTGATCCAAAAAATATTAATTCTAAATATCTCTTGTTCTGCACCAACACTGTAGTATATATTACAAACCAAATAACAATAATGATTAACAATTAACACAATAAAGATTTGTATAATCTGCAAATTAGGTCAAAGATCCAGCACATACTATGTCATGGTCTGTACTAAATTATTGTTTGTGCATTGTATTACTACATAATTGTCTTATTGTTTGTGCACTGTATTACTACATAACTGTCTATCTACTGTACCTTAGAAGTTGACTGTATCAAGTAAATATAAAGTTACCGGTACCTGTACTTGTGAATAAAAAGAGTGTACAAGTCCAAAGGAAGACTTCACGAAACCTTCAGCTTATCAAACTACAAATTAGTCTCACTTTGGATTGTGTGTGTGTGTGTATATATATACACACACACATACACACAGATTGAACATCGGTGGGGCACAGATTGAATCACACTAAATTTAGTTATTTAATTTCTTGCCAATTTTATTTTACTTTTTATTGCATTTTTGGGATGGCAAGAAGCAAGTATTATTTGGTTTCACATCATCATATATACTTAAAGATTGTGCGGGGTACGAATGATCCCAGTATAATACAGGCTTGCTTGTAACACATACCAATACAGTAAAACACTGACAATTCTGATTCTGGTCATCCACATTTATTGATTTCACGGTTGAACCGAGAACAATAACTCAAGATAAGATTTCAATGAATTCTGCATTTTTCTCCCCCAATTTGAAACTAATTTGCATTTTTCAAAAATTTGACAGGCATTATGTTACCACTGTACAAAAACAAACTTACAATTCCAGATTATGTCTTAATCATCAAGACCTTAATTAAGACTTTTAGTAATTGTCAAATGTCTTGGTGATAAAGATCAAGTTAGATGAACTTGATTAGATGCAGTACACAAACTGCCTATTATGGAAAATCTATGGTGGAGATTGATCCATCCAATCCATGTTGATGTCCATCACACATCAGATAAAGTGGCCAATCATGCAGTGGATGGATTGGAAAGTCACAGCAGTGTAATTGATGTAGGTGATGTCCACTATATTTTGTGCAACTTACCTATATGATGGGCTTTGTTAGATAGTGCAGAATGCTATTTTTTTTTTAAATATGTACACTATGCAATTTAATATTTAAAGACTCACCCAGTAAAATGTATTGACATGTGTATAGTGCAAGTGATGAAAGATATATTTCTCACCAAAGAATCCAATGAGAATATTTAGGTGCTTCACAATCTGTATATACTCACTTATAAGACAAGACCGACTGTAAACTGCACAGACTCAGATCTGCCATCACATAACGCAGTTTGTTAGGAGTAATCAGTAGAATAATCAACATAGACCCTGATCTGCTGGTGCATTATGCTATGGCAGATCATGATCTTTGTTGTTTGCAGTTTGACATAACTTATAAGCAAGTATATATGATAATGTCAGAGTTTAATGATACTGTCATTTTAATAACTGTTGTTGTTGTTGTTGTTGTAGGGTTTTACGCCATTTTTCAGCACATGATAGGCTATACATGGAGGCCAGTATTAATGGTAGAGGAAGAACCCAGGAAAACCCCAGTAAGAACTACTGACCCTCGAGAAGCTACTGGCAAACATTCTCACATACCCACATAGGCCGAATCCAAGACTCGAACCTAGGCACACAGAGGTGAGATGGCAGTGATCCATAACAGAGACTGCTTTAGACCACTTGGCCACTCAGGGCCCGTAATAACCATAAGAGACTTAGATAGGTTTGGCTTTTAAAGAAACAAAAAGAAATCACACATACATTTGTTAGTGTGATCATACAACAGGAAATAATGACTTTGAAGCAATTTGTAACATTGCATGGACTATTTAGTCTATTATTAAAATAAATAATCTGAGAAATGTTGTGATGTTTGTTTGGGTTTTTTGGGGGTGGGGGTGGGTCATCCCCCAAGTCACTTTTAAACTGTTTACTTAACTTGTTCCCAAACAACAAACTATATACAGCGCTATCAAAAATACAACCTCTATACCAGCCTCTGTGTATTACATCCACACCAAATACACATATCCATGCAGTGCGTTTTTCACAAGAATCTGACACATCTACCTGTACCACAGACCTACTCTTTGTATGCAGTCTCTATAAAGCACATGCAGCTTTATTATTTTGCCAGCAGTTCAAACAAATATACTTATGATTCTAAGTTTGGTCATCAAACAAGTTTTATATTACCAAACGAACAGGTGAAAGTAATGAAAAAATATAACATCCTAAATAGTTTCAGTAGGAGATAAACTTGTATTACGTTTAGGTTTAGTTGATGCATGTATGATTTCATTGGTACAGCTTTCCAATACACATGACAAATAATGTAAAACTGTTCCTGGATGTCAAGTGAATGTTGTCTTATTTGTATCAGTTTACTTACAGACTTGTTACATTTTATTTGATTATGCTTTTTAAGAAATTAGCAACAGTGCAGATAAAACATGTTGTCACCAAAGAAGACATACAACAGGGTTTAGCAAATCATGTGAAATTACAGTAAAAGAATCTCAAAAACAGCATTGCGTTATTCAGCAACAAAAGTAAGTTTAAAGTCACATGAGCAAGCTGGAATCCCAAGTAGAATTAAAAGCAATAACAATCCAAGTTTAAATACCTGAAGCTAAACATGCATATGGCACATAAAAATTGGTGGGGACAATTAGCAAGTGCAGAGGTGGAAAAATGTTTTATCCATATTGCAGTTAATTTCTCCTGGACAACCATCATATTATCGCCATCTTCTGAAGCTGAACAGAAATGCATACTATTATGCAAACTTACTTGTGAAATAGTATCTATCTGCAGTAGACATGACTGTATTTAAGTCACAATTAACAAATCTAGTTTTGAATATTGGTGAGGATTTAGTTTCATATAGGAAGAATTTCATTTTATTTATAACCTGCTTTTCTTTGTTCTTTTTTGTTTAATTTTGTAATGTATTACCATAAGCGGAATACATCATCTCTGTCAACAATACAGTGTATTGCCTGAAATTCATAAGCCATGTGAATCCCAAGGCAATAAAATCTATCTCTAATTGCTCTGCTAACCATTAATACATGGCTTCATATTTTAATGGCTTTAAATGGGTATCCCTGGTAGAACGTTTTTATCCACCCTGATGTTGAGGTGGAACAGGTTTTGGCCTTAGACATTGTAAATCCCAATTATTTCATGTTTTGTTGTGAACCTTCATATTAATGCTACAGTTGTCACAAATACAGTCAAGGTGTTCACTTTATCCATAGCAGCAATGCTGGTTCATTCAACTTTTAATTTGTTAATTTCTGAAGCCATTAGTTCACTTATGTTAGTTATGACCAAACTGGACTACAGAACCAAACTAGACATGATAAGAAAATAAGAAAAGCACAATAATAGCAGGTTAATAACCCAGTGAATCAGATAAATTCTTTTTTAAATTCATAAAAGAGATCTACTTCTAAGCAGCAATTTACTTGCTTACTTATTCTGAATAAAGAGTGGTATCAAAACTTTCTATATTTTGTCAGTCAACAAAATTACGAAATGAAGATTGTTGAAGTACATTCAAAACTGCATACCCCTGAATGATCAAAGTCATTGTGTAAGTCAGCAAAATAATTTACGGGTTATGTCAATTTAAAGTTGTTATGCATAAACTCCATCTCTCTCTCTCTCTCTCTCTCTCTCAATTTTGCATATAATAACTCATTTTAGCATAGTAGACTATCCATTAAACATACTACTAAGTTTTGCTGATACAGATTTCTATTCCATGTTATGTTATTGAAAGATTAATGGGGGGAAAATCTTTAAATGATTTGTTTTATATACTATTCTAAACCATTTTTTTGTGTGAAAATATCGCAACTTAATATCATAGCATTTCTAAATCATTATTTTGAGTCCAAAGTTCAATTTTCACTTAATGTCTCATTAGTTTCTTGGTTGGTTCTATGAGAACAAGAAACAAATTTTATTCAGAAGTTAATGTTTCTTTTGAAAACAAATAATATCAAAGCTTAACAGTTTCCAGTCTTGCTATTGTTAACAAGTGTAGCGAATTTCAAAGTAAGAATATCACTCCTCAATTCATGCCTGATGATCGATTCACACAAAAAAGTGATGAACAAAAGTAACCTTGTTCATTAAATTCACTTCAACAGTGTAGATGAACTCTGCATCTTAAAGAAATTGTCATACTTTCAAAACTCAATGTCATTTTCCAAGCCAAATGATAAAGTTAAGAAGAATATTTTCTAGGTCAGCTCATCTATATTTTTTTGTAGTATGTTAATATACAATGCCATATTATTCCTGCCAAATAAACTTGAAAGAATTATGACATAAAGGTCTTGATATCCTTTGTATTTCATTACCGTATTTTCACGTATATAAGACGCATCTTATATAAAATTTTACTTACCCCGCACCCTAAATGCGTCTTATATTTGTGGGCGTCTTATCAAATTATTTTTTTACACAAACGAAAACTCAGTCAACAATTTATATATAATAAACATTTACTAAAAATACTGTTTGTCTTGATTTAAAATCAATCTATTCATCTTCATTGTCATCAGTTTCTGCTTCAAATCCATCAAAACTTTCATCGAATTCACTCTCGTCGCCAAATACCTTCATAGCCGCTGCTAATCGATCCTCATTGGCATCATGCAGTGGTATCAGATGCAGCCGAGGAGTTGTCCAAAGAACTGATATCAGAGGCAGATTCTGGAATTATTCCACATCAGCCATTGATGACTGTTGTTGTTTTCACTTTCTCCCATGCCCGGAGAACCCAATTACACACCTCTACGTATGCTGCACGACGTCAACCAGCTGGCGTGAAGGTGTGCTTACCGCTAGTCATCCAACAATCCCATTCCTCATGAACAAAAGTCTTAAATGGATGATTGACGGCAACATCCAAGGGCTGGAGCTTACAAGTCTGACCACGTGGTATAATGGCTATGTGGGCTCCAGCACTGTTGATGTGTTTCTGCACAGTTGTCTCCTTAAGGGCAGCCATTGCGTCGAAAATCAGAAGAGATTGCTTCTTTAAAAATCTGCCTCTTCTTGTTCTGAAGCACTTATCCATCCAGGTCTGCATCACCTCTGTATTCATCCAGCCTTTTTTATTGCAAACAACAACAACTCCAGCTAGCAAAGTTTCTCTGGGCATGGTTATCCTTTTAAAGATGATCATGGGTTTCAGTTTTCCTCCTGCAGCTGTGCAGGCCAACACAACAGTTAAGTTCGTTCATTCGTGTCCCATGGTATCAACCGCTACTGTCTTTACTCCTTTCTCTGACACTGATCTGCTAGCTGGAATATGGAATGACATTGGAACCTCATCCATGTTGATGATGTCATCATCTGCCAACTTCAGTTCAGTTATTTCCTTCTGAACAAAGGTGTTGAAAACATCCAATTTATTCTCCCAATCGTCTGGAAGCTTCTCCAACAGTTGTACATGCCAAGACTGCAAGGTTGTTCCGTTTCATAAACTTGTACACCCACTTCGCACTGCCATGAAAGTCAATGATCTTCATTTCTGATACAATAATTTGAGCCTTGAGTTTGATCCATATCGTTGAAACTGCACAGTTACTTTCACATTGCAAACGTACCCAACTGGCAAGATTTTCTTCCAAGTTCAGCCATCTTGCCTTTCTACCTCTACGAGCTCATTTCCTTGGATTCATCTTCTTAAGCTCCTCTTTCTTCAACTTCCAATCACATACATTCTTCTCACTGCAACTAAATTCTCTTCCAGCAGCTCTGTTGCCATGCTCCTTGGCAAACTTGATGACGTCTAATTTAAAATCATCCGTATATGATTTTCACTTCGTCATCATGGAAATTTTATAAATTTTATAAATACTCAACAGATTGATCACTCATTTATTTATAACAAGAGATTGATCCCACGTATACCTTATATAATGGTATATACTAACCCCAGCCGCTGAAGCCTAGGCCTAGCGGACTTAAGGAAGATAAGATCAAACGATAACCACTGCGGCCCTGCCTCAAACAATTCTTTGAACTCCAGCCAAAACAGTCAATGAAGCCTTGTTTACATCAGGTGAGTGATCGAAACATTGGAGATATCTGCGTTTATGACAAAGGAAAGTACCGGTAGCCACTTGTGGTTGAAAACGGATGTTTACCAGTACATATTTGAACAAAACAACACATAGAATTATTCAAAAGATTTTATTAAACTTCACTGGAACAATAATGTAATAGCACTTAACAAAATAATATTAGATACAGATCAATACCATAAGTAACTTATAAGTTATAAAAAATCAACGCTGTGTCATCTGCAGTCAATATAGGGTTTGCTCAGTTCGGCAGATGGCGAGGCCGAGTGCATCTTATATTCATGGGCGTCTTATTTAAAATATTTTTTACACAAATCATCAAAACCCGCGTCTTATATATGGGTGCATCTTATAATTGGGTGCATCTAATATACACGAAAATACAGTATACATGTAAGCTATAAATAGTGAAGCATTCAATTGTAATCGCTATTGGTCACAATTATTTAGTGTCAAAGTTCAGCTTCTTTTTAAGCAATTATCATGTCTCTGACATTTATTCAACTTGATAAATGTATTTACTCTGTTTATGTGATATAAACTTGTTTCAAATCTAATCTGAAGGACAAATGGAATAAATGATAACTATATTAAATGAATGTCTTATGTGTTTGTGACAAGATGGCACTTTTAATTATGTATTTGAACTATGACTGCTTTCAATAATTTGCTCTATTGGGCCTTAGCAACAGTATTTAAACTAAAAAGAACTGAAAAATTAATAACCAGTACAACAAGCAATTTTATCAAATAGCATTTACTGAGATAGAACATCGAAATTACCACTTGATGCAGAACAGTATGTAAATTTCTGCATGTGTATACACCATCAGCCACAAGCACACTAGCCGATCAACAAGGATGCACACTGCATTTGTGCAATTTCTGATTTACTCTCCCTCATGGATAAGGGTGGGAGGATATTCAAGAAATTAAACCTTTTATTTTCTTCTACAATGCACATGTTCACCTGTACGTATCTCTAACTAGGGTGGGAGGATATTCAAGAAATTAAACCTTTTATTTTTTTCTACAATGGTACTGCTCTATAGTTTGTGCAGGTAAAGATGTGAAGTTGACACCTAGCATGGTTGGGTTCACTGCTTCGGGATTGCTTCCATCAGTTTGTAAAATATGCTGACCCACAGAGCGAATCCAAAACAATGAATTAAGGGAACCATAAAACCCTCTCTGGCTACAATCAAATCCATGGCAGAGTTCCACTAGATTGAGTGGATGTTCACTAAGCTTAGTGGACATCCACCAAACAAAATGTCATCCAATTTTCATAGTGGACACTTAATTCCTTGCCCCCCTGGATCCACTTCCATATTGCTGAGTGGGCAATCCATAATCAGCATTGCATGTACTGTAGCTCTACTTGAATTAATACCTGTTATCACCATTATTAAGTACTATTATGGCAAGCTTTCACAAAATGTCTGGAACTTTTCTCTATCACAGTTTCTGTTAATAAAATGCATGACAATATAATGTTAAGTGCTCTTTAGTTGGTGGGCTAGGTGGGGGTGAAGAGGAGATAATATACCTAAACACTGGACTACAGGTTTAAAATTAAACTGCTTTCCATAATTTTGACATATTCAAAAAACTATGTGTGCTTAGTTTGTGTTAAATATACAAATATACTGTTTATCTAGAATTCTGGTAATATCCCCAGAATTCACAATTTATTGTGCATAAAATATCAGTTTTTCAGACTTCTAATCATCTGCCAAACTCCAAGTCTTCTCATACTTCCAGATTATCAAACTTTTACTGTTATTAGTTACCCTCACTAATACTTGCATACAATTGTATTGTTCTGATAAATAGTGTCACAACAATGCAGCAGCACATTTACTATTACAATATCATGATTCAGAAATGACTGATAAAGAAATAACTACCTTCAGAAATGTTATGAGTGTGGTAAAAAATTATGTCTACAGCCATTATACTTGGATGATAACTATATACAGTGTCATTTCACATGATTAGATTCTTGTAAGTGCAAATATGGGGCCAAGCTATATTGTAGGATGTATGAACATTCCAACCTCTGTGTGTAATCTGACAATTTCATGCCTAATCAGAGAAACATAATAAGGTGAAAAAACTGACTCTTATACCTCATGACTGGCTTCTCTGCTGTATTCACTCAAACATCAGTCACACCTAAGATCAACAACCAGGGAACCATATCAGCTTGATATATGGTAGATATTTACACCCTCAAAAATTTAACATACCAGACAAGCAAAACATGAACATTGATTTCAGCATAAAAACAGGAATTGGCTATTTGCAACTAAAAGAAACTATTTTTTTATATTAATGTTTTTCTTTAGTATATCACTGATGTTGAAGACGGAATTTAACTTGGTTAAGCACCCAACATTAAATTTGAAGAACAACTGAGATTTCTGTTTGTAAAACATATATCTGCACTGCAGGTCAAAATTCACAAGTTCAAAAATCCATAGAAATTTAAAAATTGCTATAAAGGTATGACAACCTAATCAGTTTATTTGCATTTCTATATGCATAAAAACATGACTACCACACTGCATTTATTTCTCTCAAGTGGTTTGGCTCTATCTTCCTAACAAGATTTTCACTGAAGAAAAAAATATAAATGCATAAAATATTGAAAATTGCTGTAATGGCACGTAAATCTATAAAATATTGAAAATTGCTGTAATGGCATGTAAATCTAATCAGGTCATCTATGTAAGCAAACAAAAATATCTGTCGAATTATGTAATGTAATGTTGCTTAACCACGCTGACAAGGATTTTGTCAAAAAATCGTCCTAATAAAAAAATGTTTTCAAAAAAATGTTAAATATTTTTTAAATATTTATGATAGCTTGAAAGTAAAATCATTTACTCTACATATGCATATAAATATACTTGCTATATTTAATTTGTCTATTTTGAAAGGATTTTGTGCTTAACCACGCTGACAAGGATTTTGTCAAAAAATCGTCCTAATAAAAAAATGTTTTCAAAAAAATGTTAAATATTTTTTAAATATTTATGATAGCTTGAAAGTAAAATCATTTACTCTACATATGCATATAAATATACTTGCTATATTTAATTTGTCTATTTTGAAAGGATTTTGTGCAATATTGCTAACAATCTTCTCTGGATGGATAGGACCCAATCAAGATGCCCTTGCTGCAGTCAATAGGGACATAAAAAGTACTATATTTTTATAACCACACAGATACATCATGGATTCTAGAAAGGTAAACCATAACAAAACACATCTGCAAAAAGGAGAGTTCCACCATGCTGAGCAATCTTATCTAGGCTAGCACATGGTGACCTAATTTATCTATGACCAATAGCAGGTCTACCAGTTTCTATCTGGCACAAGTGACGGCGAAGTAGCATGTAATAGGTCAAGCTTCTGTGATCCCAGACTGACATGGTCCCACACAAGGTACCACAGACTGAAAAGGTCCCATCAACTCGACTAAAATATAGAGAATACATTCTAACTTTGAGCTTAGATTATGTTGTAACTGTGCTGTAAACTAAGTGGTTTTTATCCAATTAGGAAATAATTTTGTATGCACATGAGTGTGGATGGGGCTAAGTGAAATCATTTTTGAACAATTTAAAAAGGAACTGTCTGATGTAAATATGGTCCTCTTGGAGCTAAAAGGAGACCATTTATTACAACTGGGAATTTGGAATAAAACCATATTAGACTCCATTCTAGGCAAATGTGGGTATGTGAGAAAGCTCGCCAGTAGCTTCTCATAGGTCGGTGGTTCTTTCCGGGGTTTTCCCGGATTCTTCCTCCACCATTAATACTGGCCGCCATGTATAGCCTATCGTGTGCTGAAAAATGGCATTAAACCCCACAACAACAACAACAACAACTCCACTCTAGGAAGGTCATCAACAAAACCTGCTATGACTTAATAATCATAAATTTACCTGTGTGGATGCCAAGCTGGCAACTGATGCTTTAAAAGTTATACTAAACTCACCATATCATTAAGAAGTTATACTGGGACAAAATCAGCCCACATATTACTACTAATGTACACATGGATAGAAGCTTGTTTTGTACACAATCTATTAATACAGCTTTTCTAAAGTTTGAATTGAAATACAAATAATTTATTTAAATTGTCATACACCCACTAATATCAATAGATAAAAACATCAATGGTATCAAATATTGCTGATGACGATATTAACTGAAAAGAGTTTACATCAAGTGATAACTATTGTATGAAAGAAAAGACTTTTGTACACTAACAATTAAAATAGAAGAAATTGGAGAACTCATGGAACAAATGGAAAGATCACCGCTGATATTTAGATATAGGCCCCTTCATATAAAGACAAGACCAGCTCCTGCACTGATCAAAGAATTACTGAAAACCTTTAAACAAAACCAAAACAAATAACCAACACTGCTGGCGCCAGAATAATGACTGATGGGTCTCACTTCCCACTAACCTGGGCTTGACAAAAATTGTCCAGACCATACAATTTGACATGTTCAATTTAGTTCTATACTTCATAGGTGTCACAAACTCTATTTACATATTAGAAATCTGGTTTGGACCAAAGTGTCCTGAAAAAGTGCACCTATACAGCTTTTGCCACAAGAAGTTTAAAGTTAGAATTAGGTTCATATGAACTTTCTGCTTTTATCCAAGATGGTATGGACAATTTTTTGTATTATTCTTTCTGACCAAATCCATTTACATAACTAATTTGGTCCATACCTAAATACTCATTGATCAAATTTTTGAACAGATATTTTGGGAAAATATGAAAATGGGCCCATACACTTTAGTCTTGCTTTAGCAGTGATATTGTCTTTATTATTAGCTTTGTTGTCTAAAAAAACTCCAACCAGAAACAAGAGGCCCAAATGGATGTGATATTGCTCAGCTCTAAGTTCACATTTATCATCATGTGAATGTAAATTCACACATGTATTAAAAGTGGAGCAGGCATAAAAATACCACACATAGTTGCTGCATTAATTTTAATATGATTTATTTTCTTTCCTTGACCATAAATGACAATATATATGGTCACTTTCTCTGCATAACAATGATAAGTCATTTTGTACCCTGTATTTCTCCAAGCCATTTGGCATGAAAAAGACGAGTTACTCTGTGCAGTCAGTATGGATTTCTGGGTCTATCCTTAGCCCCAATAGGGCCATGTACCAGGAGTTAAGGTTTTTCTCGTTTTTGTACCCTCATCCATCAACTGATGCCACATTGGATTTTCCTCAATAAATAAAATGCAAAACAATATTATTTTAGTTGCGGGAATAGGGTGGAGGTGTGATTCATTTTTTAAAGCAAAATGTCCAGATGCAGATGAGACTTCTGTGAAGAAAGCAAAGTCCAGCCAAACTAAATTTAACAACTCCTGGTTGATGCACAGTAGCATGTGAGAGCATTTTGTTCTTTGCATGTACTGTAAAACACATGACATGGGAAACTATCATCTACCTTCACGAAAACAAAGACTTTACATTTAATCTAGTGTGGCCATAGGATGTGTCACAATCCCCAACAGCAAAGCTGATGCAGAAAGAAGATTTTCAAAATTCAAAAAGGCCTTCAGTTATGTTTGAGCAGTAGTACTGTCCTGTCTCTAACAAGTACAAAGACGAACAATAATGACACTTACATAAAGGTCACCTGAAGTTATGATAGTTGTTAGAAGGTACAAAATTAATTTAAACATTATTTTATATGAAAAAATAGGTATCTAGGCAGTATCTCGACAAAATTTCAAGTCTGCATGATGAATCATTTATAGTTATCTTATGTAGTGACAAGCAATACAGGGATTTACAAATTGTCTAAAAGTTAGCTTGCTCTGTGGCAAGCTGACTCGAATACTGAAATTGAATCTGCAAAATTTGAGCTTGCCTAAAACATAATATCCCAACATGTGGGACCTTCAAAAATTGAGAAAAAATATCGCTTTGACATCAAGAAAACTGGGGGGGGGGGGGCGGCGTTAGGGGACTGGGCTGTTTAATAACTGAATCCTCATTTTGCAATCACATCAATAATGATTTTTAATAATGCGCTTTTTCTAATGAAGTTGTTTGTTATTCTGTTTAAATAACATTTTTTTTCTCTCAAAATATCCAAGATATGAAAGATCGTTCCAACTGGTTTGAACAACCATCACGTTTATGTGAAAAATCTGTGTATTACATCACTGCTTTTTGTTTTCTTGATGAGTCTGGTTCCCGAAGTGGTATTTAATAGTATCTTCCCAAATCGGTAGTCCACAATTTGGGAACTAGACTAACTGTTGATACACCACCAAACAAGATTCCTTTTTTATCAAAAACACGCGACATTTCGTGACATGTCTAAGTCGAAATTCAATTTTTTATTGTTCAATTAGTACAATGTTAATGTCGTGATTTCATTGGAAGTAATAATGAAATTTCTTATCATCCCTGAGGATATCTCTAAATGCCAATTCAAGAATTCTCTGAAACTGGCTTGCCCACAATGGTCCGTATCTGTGAAGTCAAGCTCTTTATTTTACGAAGTATTCTTTTCGCTTTGCTGTCTTGTTATCTTTGATCACAGTTATGAAACAGTCGGTTAATTTAAGATAGTTTCTGTTACATACACAATAACATTTATTACAGTGTTCAATTGATCAAATGAAGTGAGTTCCCCGACATACGACTGAGGCCGCTAGATTTTAAGTTAGTCCAATTTTTTTGCCTTTTAACTTTGCTTTTATTCCACCTCCTTTTTTTTATATTCAAATGACATAATTAACGTGATAAAATAAAGTAGGCCAGCTTTTAATTCAGTGCAACAATACAACAAACACTTCCTCAAGTCAGTTATCAAAACACGGTTGGCACTTAATTAGGTTCTCAGAGAAACGCTCGTGGACATGTCTGTTATGGTAGATTGATGCATTTTAGGTTTAATTACAAGAGACACATTGTACTTATGACAATTACACTTAAAAGGAACTAAAAGATGGAACTAGAACACAAATTTCAATTGACAAAACAATTACGGTGTACTAAGAATGTTGTTTGGAAAGAAAATGTAAAAAATTGTACGAGTTATTTTGAAATTTGATATTTCATAGTGTTGATTAAAATTTCCAGGTCCTATCTACCATTTTCAATGATAAAACAAGCGATACATCAAAGTTTCCATTACCAGTTTTGATCGCGATTTTCTTCAAATTCAATAAATAGGGATAATTTTTGGGGGTATTTTCGGGTTTTAAAAATGGGATCCATGCCTGACACTGCGTTATAAGCATGTTAGCAAGTTATCAGGGTACGAGTTATCGAGGGAGCGGTGTAGAAAGATAAAAGGATAGGTACAACTTTTTATAAAAAACAAAATGTGAACTTGATATTGATTAAAAGATGGAAACGACACATAACAGATAAAAGAAACTGTAGCCAAGTACCTGTATACAGAAGAAGAATGCACTACATATAAATATTAAATAAAGGTCTTATGTGAATTGTGGCAAGATTGCAGGGTATAAAACTTGCAAAAACATAAAGCATTAGAAACTGAACACCATCGCTTGTCAGTAAACTAACTTGCACAGAGTTTACTTTTCTTTACTCACACCACCAACATTTAATAAAATTTCTTATATTCTGTATCGTTCTCTCAATTTTTTTGGACCTGCCCATGGGCTAGTAGTGCCTTGCATCTAAGCTTACCTGAACCAAATCTGAGCTTGCCCTGGGAGTTGGGCAAGTGGATTGGTAAATCCCTGCAATAGATTTTTAAAGCACAAATCGGATGTTTTCTTATGTATTTCCATAACCTGAATCCATCATCACTATAGTGAAATCTTAATTGAGCAGCTTTTGCAATGAGCAACCGCAATCAAAGTGCATTGATCTAGTTTACTATATGAATACAGTGATGTCAGCAACCACCTGCAACCATGATGCAAATCAAATTTTCCACCCTACAATGAATGACCATCTTACAAAATAATGAATGACCATATCGCAAAACAAGAAATAAACACTAGACTTGTAATGAATTCTTTGTAACTACCAATGTTGAGTAGAGTCTGCGGGTGAGTGAAAGTTATTCTGATTCAAGATGCACACAAAAAAAGTGGGAAAGTTGACTTTTATCACAATTTCCATTTGATCTATTCAGTAAAACTGAACGCCACATACTAAACCAGCTCTGAGTAAGAGTCACGGTCACCACTGCAGAGCCAATGTGGTCAAAGTCACTATTACAATTAACCATTCCAACTTTAAAAGATCAACAATCAAGGACTTCCATAGTCAGTGCAACAGTTTGCCTTTTCTGGTTATGTGTTTTGAAAACCTACATATATCATCATGAGATCTACTCATCCTGATTTCACTGTAGCATGATAGGTCTGACAAGAAATAATAGGTAATGACTTGTGTGAATGTGATCTTCTTGTCTTTTTCTCATAAGTTATTTGCATTTCATGCTTGATTTAGTTCTCAAGTTATTGTAACAGCATTTATACTCTTTTATTGATGCTATTGATATTAAAACCCACACAAGGTCCAACATGCTTCGTTTAGAGTTACTGTCATCAGTTCCCCTTCATGCATTGGTGCCATCCTTTTGTTTATCAAGTTTATCCATTTTTTAATTTATTTCACAGTTGACTTGGACTTTTTGCTGTAAATAAATTATCAAGTATGTATTACCATAACTAACATCAAAATTTACTGATAGGATAAATGTTACCTAATAGTTAAGTGTGTAAATCTTATAGAAATAGACTACATGTGAATCTTCAATAAAAATCTACATGTTTATGATGATCCAGCTTTAGTGCATATAATTTGGGTTTTTTATATGATGCCTCTAATAATTTTAACAAAAACTATCAATCAAGAACAATATGTATGTACAGTTACTATGGGTATTTCTCCTTCTCATACCCACTTGAATTTGAACATGAAAACGGATTCTCCTGCACAAACTTGTTAGGAGACCACCCGTATTTAGAGACCACTTTTTTCTTATGACAGGTTTATTGGTATTTGCTATATGGTTTAACAGCATTGTTCTGTGTGATTCTGTAACAGTTCCAAGATGAACTGTACACCTACAGCAAATATTGGTAGGAAAATACTGTCAAGAGGCTAGTATTTGATTTAGTGATGTTACAGCTATATCCATCTTCACAACTGCTGGAAATAACACCATGGGCTGCTTGTTTGAAATCCATTTTAGACCAACAGACTAATATTTAGACTATATTATATAATATGCCCCATTTTCCTATTTCTAGTTTATCTTGTGCACTGATTGACCTGTAAAGATTAATATATGTCATTTGTAACATTTATTTCCCTCACCATATCCTATGGGAATTAATACATCTCATGAAATATTTCTTAAATAATTTTCACCAACAAGGCTACTTGAAGTAGTTATCTTATTTTCTTACCAAGGTTCAGAGTAGTAGTAATTGCAGTAATAGTAGCAGTAACAGTAGTAGAAATATTCATAGTAGTTGAAGTAATAATAATAATAGTAACAGTACTAGTAAAACAGTTGTTGTGGCAGTAATAGTAGTAGTAATAGAAGTAGTAATGGTAGTAGTAGTAGTAATAGTAGTAGTAGCAGAAGTAGTAATAGTAGTATCAGGACTAGTAATAGTAATCATCATAGTGGTAGTAATGGTAGTAGTAGTAGTAATGGTAGTTATGGCAGAAGTAGTGATAGTAGTATCAGTACTAGCAATAGTAGTGGCAGTCATAATGGTAGTAATGGTAGGAGCAGTAGTAATAGTAGTAGTAGCAGAAGTAGTAATATTAGTAGCAGTACTAGTATTAGTAATAGCAAAAGTGGTAGTGGTAGTAGTCTCAGTAGTAATAGTAAAAGTGGCAGTGGTAGTAGTCTCTGTAGCAATAGTAAAAGTGGTAGTGGTAGTAGTCTCTGTAGTAATAGTAAAAGTGGTAGTGGTAGTAGTCTCTGTAGTAATAGTAAAAGTGGTAGTAGTCTCTGTAGTAATAGTAAAAGTGGTAGTGGTCTCAGTAGTAATAGTAAAAGTGGTAGTAGTAGTAGTCTCAGTAATAATAGTAAAAGTGGTAGTGGTAGTAGTCTCATTAGTAATAGTAAAAGTGGTAGTGGTAGTAGTCTCAGTAGTAATAGTAAAAGTGGTAGTGGTTTCAGTAGTAATAGTAATAGTGGTAGTGGTAGTAGTCTCAGCAGTAATAGTAGTAGTAGCAGAAGTAGTAATATTAGTAGCAGTACTAGTATTAGTAATAGCAAAAGTGGTAGTAGTAGTAGTCTCAGTAGTAATAGCAAAAGTGGTAGTGGTAGTAGTCTCTGTAGTAATAGTAAAAGTGGTAGTGGTAGTAGTCTCAGTAGTAATAGTAAAAGTGGCAGTGGTAGTAGTCTCAGTAGCAATAGTAAAAGTGGTCACAAGTGGTAGTGGTCTCAGTAGTAATAGTAAAAGTGGTAGTGGTCTCAGTAGTAATAGTAAAAGTGGTAGTGGTCTCAGTAGTAATAGTAATAGTGGTAGTAGTAGTAGTCTCAGTAATGATAGTAATAGTGGTAGTGGTAGTAGTCTCAGTAGTAATAGTAAAAGTGGTAGTGGTAGTAGTCTCAGTAGTAATAGTAAAAGTGGTCACAAGTGGTAGTAGTCTCAGTAGTAATAGTAATAGTGGTCACAAGTGGTAGTAGTCTCAGTAGTAATAGTAAAAGTGGTAGTGGTCTCAGTAGTAATAGTAATAGTGGTAGTGGTAGTAGTCTCAGCAGTAATAGTAGTAGTAGCAGAAGTAGTAATATTAGTAGCAGTACTAGTATTAGTAATAGCAAAAGTGGTAGTGGTAGTAGTCTCAGTAGTAATAGCAAAAGTGGTAGTGGTAGTAGTCTCAGTAGCAATAGTAAAAGTGGTCACAAGTGGTAGTGGTCTCAGTAGTAATAGTAAAAGTGGTAGTGGTCTCAGTAGTAATAGTAAAAGTGGTAGTGGTAGTAGTCTCAGTAGTAATAGTAAAAGTGGTAGTGGTAGTAGTCTCAGTAGCAATAGTAAAAGTGGTCACAAGTGGTAGTAGTCTCAGTAGTAATAGTAAAAGTGGTAGTGGTCTCAGTAGTAATAGTAAAAGTGGTAGTGGTAGTAGTCTCAGTAGTAATAGTAACAGTGGTAGTGGTAGTAGTCTCAGTAGTAATAGTAAAAGTGGTCACAAGTGGTAGTGGTCTCAGTAGTAATAGTAAAAGTGGTAGTGGTCTCAGTAGTAATAGTAAAAGTGGTAGTGGTAGTAGTCTCAGTAGTAATAGTAAAAGTGGTAGTGGTAGTAGTCTCAGTAGCAATAGTAAAAGTGGTCACAAGTGGTAGTAGTCTCAGTAGTAATAGTAATAGTGGTAGTGGTAGTAGTCTCAGCAGTAATAGTAGTAGTAGCAGAAGTAGTAATATTAGTAGCAGTACTAGTATTAGTAATAGCAAAAGTGGTAGTGGTAGTAGTCTCAGTAGAAATAGCAAAAGTGGTAGTGGTAGTAGTCTCAGTAGCAATAGTAAAAGTGGTCACAAGTGGTAGTGGTCTCAGTAGTAATAGTAAAAGTGGTAGTGGTCTCAGTAGTAATAGTAAAAGTGGTAGTGGTCTCAGTAGTAATAGTAATAGTGGTAGTAGTAGTAGTCTCAGTAATGATAGTAATAGTGGTAGTGGTAGTAGTCTCAGTAGTAATAGTAAAAGTGGTAGTGGTAGTAGTCTCAGTAGCAATAGTAAAAGTGGTAGTGGTAGTAGTCTCAGTAGCAATAGTAAAAGTGGTAGTGGTAGTAGTCTCAGTAGCAATAGTAAAAGTGGTAGTGGTAGTAGTCTCAGTAGCAATAGTAAAAGTGGTAGTGGTAGTAGTCTCAGTAGCAATAGTAAAAGTGGTAGTAGTAGTAGTCTCAGTAGCAATAGTAAAAGTGGTAGTAGTAGTAGTCTCAGTAATGATAGTAATAGTGGTAGTGGTAGTAGTCTCAGTAGTAATAGTAAAAGTGGTAGTGGTATTAGTCTCAGTAGTAATAGTAAAAGCCCATATCACAAAATACAATACAAGTAAATATACTGTGTGCCATGGTGTAAAGAAGTTAATTATGGTGTTCATCGTGAGTATACATACATAATGTTCCATGATTGGTGCATTATTTTATAAATATGTATATTAATCACCATTCATTTAAGTTATCAAAGATTGTCTAAGACTAAAAGCTAAACTGATAGTGTAAGAAAGATTTCTTACAATTAATATATTACTATGACTCATGAGGGATACAAATTTTTCTACAGATGGATAGAGATAATAAACCTCATTAAAGTATTTCTTTCATAAATGGCCATAAGCTTGACAAACACAAACAATATGGAATTTATTTTCTACCAAATCGACATTACTTTTCCAGCTTATTCACAATACCTGTTATTTCTCTCAATCCTGCTATGCCTACCTGTCTCTATTTTCAGTGTATGCACTAAGCACCTTAATTTAGCAAGTAACTTCCTAAGAAAATATGATAATCCATATGAGAGTTATTTTCCCAGCTCTAATTAGGTTTTATACATGCTATAATACACACATTTATGTGAATTGTTAATATCACTGTGCCAGTTTTGGAATGTCTAATACTCAACTCTTTCCCAAAATACTGAGAAAAATCTTTTTTTTTATCTCCAACATCTTGATTAAGCCAAACATACCCAAAATAGAAGTGAAATAACATTTCTTTAACTTTGGTAGCCCAGACAACATGGTTATTTTCATCTAATCTTTTCAGCACTAATAACGTTGTTGTTGGTAGCAAGTTGAAGGCATTCTTACAACCTTCAACCAGTATTTAATACATTGCAGAAATATGAAGTACAAAATGGGTATGCACTCACCTAAGAAAATTGTATTATTGATAGTCTTAAGAAATCTAAATACTGTTTGCAAAAGCTGTGCCGTACAATTTGAATATCTCTGCTAAATTCATATCTTCAAAGCAATTGGTTTTATTACAGAATCAAAAATGTTAAAAGCATGCTCTACACTAAAACAGCCAAATTATTTTTAATAATTCAAAATCCTTGAAGTTTAGTATCTACCTATCTTTATCCAAATCAACTTTCGGGTGAAAAATAGGCCCATGTACTTGTAATAAGGCACAGACTCAGTATGACTTTCTATAAAAAGAAACATACCTCCTTTTGCTTCAGATATCACACATTTCTGAAAATGATGATTTTAGTTTTATTAAGACTGACCATCATGCCAGTTCTATTACAGAAATGTTCAATGTCATTTTTTGTTCTGAATTAGCTTAACTATATCAGCACAATTAGCAACATCATCAGCACAAAGCATTGCAAAAATATCTTCAATATCTTCTGAGATAAATACACCTCTGTTGGATTTGAACTTCAGCTGTGTAATCAACCCCAGAGGCATGGCCTACTGTCTGAATTGGTTGTCATGTCTGATTTCATCTTTGCATGTCCTTCAAGCCAGTATACAGTTATAGGGTGGGGATCTCAGCAGTTTCCAAGTTGCAGCACAAAGGCAGTATTCCCTTTCCCTAGGGCAATACATAGACATAATCTAACACCCCATTAAACATGTTAAAGCCTTGACAACAACACATGTCAAGTTTCTGATCTTTACCTATAATACTTAAAAAGTTATAATTTAAACAAACTATCCCAACCCATTTGCCCCACCGACAGGGGTGTCCATACAGCCAATTTTAAAGCCACTGTGCCCATCCACAGACAACCCTCATCCCCAAGTTTTAAGTCTGTCCCTTCAACAATGTAGTAGAACATAAATGACATTGCTAATGGATCGATTGACTGATGTATGTACACATAAGCAAGGTAGCCCACCCCTTTTCAAACATGATAACATGAACTGCACATTATATGCCCACCCTGTGGTTAATTGTTTTCTGTGAAGGCACTAGTATGCTAAGGTTGAATGGGAAGATTACTGACCAAGAGGTCTCAAATACTTTGACCTTTGTTCAAGTTCATCAGTCTTGAACTAAACTGAATGTGCAGAAATTATCATTTTCTTATTAGTCATACCATGATCATGACCTCTGACCTTTAGACCCAGAATCTACAATACTTTGCTAGCTTAAGCACAAACTATCTTGAGAGTTTGGCAAAGGAACTAATTCTACAACAAAAGTTACTGAGCAAAACCTATATTTGTTTGAATCACAATGACCCTGACCTTTGATATTTTGACCCCCAAATAAATTAAGCCTTTTCCATATCAGAAGTGCAAGCTCTCCACAAACATTGGTCAGTGGACTTAAATTACTATCCAAAAAACCTACTTTTCTGTCAGACAAAGTGACCTTTGACTTTTTCACTCCAAAATTAATAAGCTTCTTCCTTACCCCAAGTGCAAACCATCCACAAAGCTTGAAACATGTACATGATGTTGAACTAAAGTCAATGTGCTGACACCAATTTTTTTATAGTCAGTGACCTTGACCTAAGAACTAATCATCCTGAAATCAAAAGGCAGATTCTTTCTGATCCAAACTGCAAGACATCCACAAAGTTTAGTAACTACAAAGTATGGACTACTTGAGTTACTATGTACAAAAACCAGATTGGTAACAGTCAGACAGACAGATGGACAACATCATGACAATGTATAACCTGCTTTATGGCAGATGTATTGTGGGGATAATAAGAAACAACTCAGATATCACAAAGTGAAAGTGTGATTAAGCAAAGCACCTTAACAAGAAAGTTTTTAAAAAAAATAACTGAGTGAGGCCAACCAAGACAATACCATAAACTTTTGTTTCTAGGTATCCTGAAGGGAAGCACAGTGAAAATTAGAAACAAGTCAAGATAATATATTAAAAACACAAACAAAGAAAATGTGTTATAATTATTCAAACAATAACAAATGGAGACACAGGTATCAACTGTCCTCTCGCGTGCGTGCGTGCGTGTGTGTGTGTGTGTGTGCGTGCATGCATGCATCCATGCATGTGTACACTTTACCATTCCCTGATAAAATTAGGGATCAAAAGTGAAATTGAGCTCTCCTGTACAATGATTTGGTATCTCATTTCACAACTACATATCTAAAATATTTTTGACCATGTTTTAGTTTTGATTTTTGAGACATCCAAAATGCATAACCACACACATGCGATACCTGGCCAACCAATGCATGTGGAAATAAGACTTGTACATTTCATGTTAAAGAACAATACAAATTAAGAGCCCCTTTTTCACTTGTACACAATGAACCTCTACATAATGGACACCGGTCCAAAAAGGATAAAATGTAAAGTCCCCAAGTATCCTTTATAGAAGGTTTCAATATATACAATTTCACATGTATACAAAAAAAAGTCATACTATCATTAATAAATGTTAAGTCTTCATAGTCGTATTTCTGTAGAGACAAGTATTTGACTACAGGGCTATAATTCTTCTTCCACTAATCCCAACTGGTAACGAGTATATCATTTTCATGTGAATGAGCTGTATAACATCGAGACATAAATCAACATATCAATGACATCTGTAATTAAGTGTGCCTACCACAGATATTACCATGTAAGCATCATGCACATATCACTCAGAGAAAAGATGGATAATAATGAGCATATCAAACAACCATACTATGCCAATAATGTAACTGTATACCTATGTACAGTACACTTTACTGTCTGCTTAACATAACTGTTTGTTTTATGTCTGCTTTAACACAACTAATACAAAAGGTTTTACCTGTGAGCAGAAGGCAACACTAGACAGCAGTCACTGTGGTTTTATGATTAATCAAACCCCGTAGCATGGAAATTTGTAATCCTTTGTACAAGTTATTCAAGCTATTAACTCGCCAGTTTCAGTTTTCAGTTTTCGGCTGCTTCTTCTTATGTCAGTTATGAGATAGTGGCATTGTAGCCTTTTCTCCTCACACAATCATGCCTAAGAAGTAGCATTAAAAATTCTCCCCACACCAGCAGGGATGTAATTGATATACTGCAAACAAATCAAAACAATGTTGTCAACTCTTCTATAAAAAGTTAAAGTGCCTTGAATGAAGAGCCTATGATTTGTCAAAGAATAAAAAGATTGACAACTACCGGTAGTACATGCTTAGTAGTATGACGGTTGTCCTCAATTCCACTGCAAACTATTGAGCTGCTGTTTATCACTGTGATCGGATATTAAGTTGGGGTAAGACTAGCTGGTTATCCTATCACCTGACCTCCAAATAATGCAGTGATGATGAGGAGCCCAAACACCTTTCTGTAGTCAGATTACTACCTTTCTGGAGTCAGGTTACAAAATCTCCACTAGCTGTCTACACAAAGGCCATCAAACCATTCCATTCCACTCAATTTAGATGATCACCCCCACTAACTCGCTCACAAATCTGATCAAACTACCACACTGTCAATGCAAAGAAGCACTGCCTACCTGATTAGCTGATAATATGACAGAGAGAAGCACTTCTCAATTGGTCACTTTTGTAGTTCACTCTCGCTTTCTGTTGAAATGTGTGTAAATGTTTCCTAATCTCCTGTATTATCCTCTTTTTCTCCTCCGTCCCGGCAGCTCACCACCTAGGATGTCACAAATAAATGCAAATATTTTTAGTCCAACTAACTCTTAAGTACATTAATTTAGCAACAAGATATTCAATCCAATAGCTATCAAAAAACGACCGGCAACTTTCTCTGAGCCCAAATTATCATCAGCGGAAATCAATAAGTCTCTTTCAAATGGCATAATTTTCAATGAATTACAATTCTATAAAAGCCAGCGATTCAGCCAATACAGTGGAGCTGCTATCTCACACAATGCTAGTCATGTAACGCTGATGCTATGTCAAATTGAATTTATTACATTCAATTGAAATGTGGTACAATAACAAAGTAAATTTAGAGAGAGGTGTTGAGGAAAGATTTGATTTGGAGAAAAAAGTGAACAGGTAAATGCTAGAAGTAAATTTACTGGTGTATTCTAAACAGACATAAACAGTTGAAAGGGCACAGACTTTGCTGGCATAGAAATGGTGAACAAAGCAGAACAGATCTGAGATTCTGTCTGGCAGCGAGGGCACTTGAATGTCCCCAATAGAGCACTCAAGCTTGAAGAGATTAGTAGATGATTACCTCGACTACAGTGACAGTAAAAATATTGATAGTGACGGTGTAGAGTAAATTTCAAGATCTGACTTTAACTGCAGGATCTTTAATTGAAGCTGATAATTTCTCAGTAAACATGCTGAGATTCATCAGGAAATTGAAGAACTAGCTGTTCTTTCTTTACATTGCATAAAATACTAATTAATAATATGCTTTCTGAATTTAATTCAAAAATCATTGCACAATTTTTTTTAAAGATTTATAAACCTAAATAAACTGTAAGCTATTTTACCAATAAAATGTCCCTGTGACAATGATGAAAGCCAACAAATTGCCAAATTTCTTAAAAAGGTAAAATATGCATGTTAGAAATGTGTATTAATGAACTTCATAACACACAAAAAAATTCTTTGTTGCAAAATTTTCTTCCTACTTTTTTAGATTATAACAATTAAATTTGTAGATTCAAATTATATCTTCCCAATTTGTCTTTTTCTGTTTCTTCTTGTTATTACATAGAAACATGTTTAAAGACCACCACCTCTAGTAACAGTAAGTAATCTTTAAGGACAGGTGGTCTGTCATTCGAGGCTAACACATTTTGTACAGTAAAAACAGTTATGACCTGTTATGAGACCACTTGTCTTGAGAGACAATATTTTTTGGCAGAAGGGGTGGTCATTCAAGACAGGTTCTACAGTATAATAATTGTTTTGTACATAAAAAATGTGGTCTATCATGACAGGTGGTCTTCCAAAGCAGTGATCTTTCAAATCACATTTATTATTGTTATTATTATTATTATTATTATTATTATTATTATTATTATTAGCCTAACTTTGTAAATAATTTACCAGAACTCACAACTCAGATTGTACAAATAGCAAAACAAACACCAACAAAACATGGACATGATTCAAGATTGTGCACAAAATAAAAAAACCTAAATGTGACATTTCAATGTTATATGTGTCATCATGATCAACACACAATTTACTAGAGACACCCCTGACAAGACAATTATGAAGTTAGCTTACAACCGAGAAATTAGTGATTGCACTGTGGATTGAGGAATGAAAAAGAAAATAAACCCAATTTATCGGATACAATCCATGATATTATCATTGCTAATATTCAACCAATCAAAAATGCTGTTTGAAAGAATAGTTCATTTATATTTACCATGTTTATCCGTTTCTTATGCTATGATTATATAATGATTAATACCATATGTACTCACTTACAAGTCAAGTCCAACTGTAAACTGCAGAGACTCAGACCTGCCATCATGTAATGCGATCTAGGTCTGTGCAATTTGTTATGAAGTAATCAGTAGAACAAACACCACAGAACCTGATCTGCAGGCACATCATGCTATGGATCTTTGTTGTTTGCAGTTTGATGTGATTTATAAGTATATACTGTACATCTGAAACATAGCATTTGAGTGTTATGTTATTATCTTGCAAGTTTAGCATCCAGGATATGGTAATACCCACAGTCTGTCCATTCATCTGCCTCCCGATCTATAACTCCAGCTCCATCAAAACCACTGGACAGCAATTCATCAAATTCTGCAGACAGATTGTCCATAATAGAACAATCTGCAAGAGGAATGAAGTTTTGCCCCTTCAATGGGGGCTCTGGGAGAGGGTCAAAGGTAAAATACACAAAAATTGCCAGTACAATGGCATTTGTGCTCTTAGTTTGCGACAAGCAACAATATTTCTATGCAACGGAAATGAAAAATTGGCAGAAGCAGATGCTAATATGAGGATTCACAACAGATTCCTCCATTCTATTTATTTAAAGTCAATAATTCTACTTTTGGTAATACAGTAATAATATTATAGACTTTTTTTTTAAATATTCCTCTTTTGACTCATACTTTTTTTCATATGTATATTTAATTTGCATTGTTGATTAGTTAAGTTTATTAATTTATTTTCATGTTATTGTAATGTAACATTGTATGCTGGATTTAACCTTGTCCAAAACCAAGTGTATTTTCTACTTGATCTGAATTATTGATTTTTTATTTTATTCCATAAACAATACACAGCTAAAATATTCTCCATGTTAATGGGTTTATTATCAGGATTAATATAAGTAAATATGTCTATTTGGGTCTGGGTCGAGGTTATTGGGGAATAGATTCCTGTACAATTTACCTGGTGTACCTGACATTGTTCAGGTTATATATTATAATTTTAGTAACAGACTGCTAATTATAGCAAACATTTTTTTGGGTAAACACTAAGAATTTTCTAGAAGGTTATTTTCCATTATTTAAAGGATTTTTGAAAATAGAAAATGTTAATTGTGACCTGAGGTCAAGCAGAAGACTACATAATCTTGTTACTGGAAGAAATAGTCATTCATACTTAAGATCTAGCAGAATCAATCTGTATTATTGTTGTGTTCAGTATTCATTTGGTCATGAATTTATTTCTTCAAACTTTTCAATTTAAGTTAATTTTCTCTGGAAAAACAGAGTGCTCATTAAAAAAGTAATATTCTTGGACAGAGACTTTCACTGGGATTTATAGTGAATTCAAACCTGGAATCATATTACTGTGTTTCAACAAAAGACTTTTGGCACATCAGCATTATACAGGTCATTGCAGACACATCAACACTTCAGAATTGAACTTACTACTAAAGTTTATTCAGAACTTTAAATTCTTTGGACTTGTGTCTATCATTCTAGGATTATTTTGGGATTTAATTCGCAATACAGTTCTGTATTCTGGGAAAATAAATTATTTATTGAATTTTACACTCTTTTCTGTTACTTATTTTAAAAGCATAGACTCATAACACATAGGACTGAATCTCTTTGAGTTTGACTCTAAAACTGATAAACATTTAAAAGAAATGTCATTAAATTAGCAGTTTTAACAAAGATTTTCATTTTTGGAAATTATTTTGACACCTCTCTGCACTTTACATGCTCAGTGAAAGAGACCATGATTCAACAGAAGCCAAGCAATTTTCAAGACAGATTACTGTTTTATGCCTTGTGATTTCATTAAAATGCATTGTGTAAAAAAAATTACAGCATAGATCCAACAATGATCTCATTTCCAGTTTATTTGTCATTTTCCAGTAATCACTTGAATAAACTTTATTGTCATGGTTTATGTCTAGATTTAGCTGATCGACTCATGCATTGCACTTTCAAAATTTTTATCAACGGTATGGCAGTTATATAAACAGTAGTGCAAGAATGAGGAATGGCAATGCATGGGCAAGCCCCAAACACACCAGCTAGATCTCAGTGTACATATATATACACAGAGGAACCCTGCTAAAACATGGCAGTTGGGATCCATAACTGCCGATGACATTATATACCAAATAAACAGTACAGTAAACCTCTGATTTACATCTAACTCTGATTTACATCTACGATGCATTCCTGAAAAACTTAAAATTCACATCACTCGAAGTGAATATTCCCACAGGATATATTTAAAAAGTGAGGGTTAGCATTCCATAGACCTCACATAAATGACACGAGAGGTGCCAAAAAATAAATCTTTTTTAGCCAATTCTTTATTATACTATCCCCCAAAATTTGAAAACATATCTATTCAGTAACAATATAAGAAATAACACAAAAAATACAAAATGGATAAAATCTTCAATACATCCATCAATGGGGAGTTAACTTTTCATCCTATTCAAACACATACAAATATGGCAGTTTCTGCTTGGGAAACTGTGCTGTATGTTTGTTTATATATGTTACTGATGCATATCTTGGTGAGTAATTATCTGCTTTTATGTCAATTCAGGTAAATGCAAGAACTGAGTAAGCTGAATACACATAAATCAGGAGTTTTCTATAATGTGAGATTGATTAAAACTTGGATGAATGCATAAGTGTCAGATGGGTCAAGAAAAACACAAAATGTCACTCAAAGGTATAATAATAATTTTACTACCTGCCAATTTATTAAGGATGCAGGTTGTCTATGCTTGATGAAAATTGTAACTGGAAACTTTACTGAATTATTTTTCTATTTGCCTGGCTGATGTTTACAGATGTATCTGTAAACATTGGTCGTCTATGACAAAAACTTGGAATCATGACATGACATAACCATGTTTTATCTGAATTTATGTAAATTAGCAAACTTTCCAAGAATATGATTTGTTTTTACTAATGAATCATCTTAATCATAAAAAAGAATTTCTCATAAAATGAAAACTGTCTCAAGAGAATATCAGAACAAAGTTTTCAAGTATTTATTATTTTGCTTAGGAAAATATTTGTTCTTGAAAATATACCAATTACCATACTGTTGGACATTATATCAGAAGTTTAATCACAATTTATTTTGTTACACTTTTGTCATCATTTTGCTATTTATGGCTAAATGTGTGTGTGTGTGTGTGTGTGTGTGTGTGTGTGTGTGAGAGAGATTTGGATTTTTAATGTAGCTTTAATAATTTTTCAGTCATATTGCTACAATGTCTGCAGTGTGGCAGTTCATAGTAATGTCAAGCACTGGCATCATGCCACAGACATGTAGCATGATGTTGTTGTTGTTGTTGTAGTGTATAATGCCATTTTTCAGCACATGATAGGCTGTACATGGTGGCCAGTATTAATGGTGGAGGAAGAACCCAGGAAAACCACGGAAAGAACCACCAACCCACGTGAAGCTACTGGCAAGCTTTCTCACATACCCACATTGGCTGAATCCGAGACTCGAACCCATGCAGACAGAGGTGAGATGGCAGTAATCCGTAGCAGAGAACATTTTAGACCACTCGGCCACTCGGGGCCCCTGTAGCATGATGTCCAACCCAGTCACATTATCCTGACATCAGGCCAACCAATCCTAACACTAACCTCTTATAGCTGAGCACCTAGCGAGGCAGCTGTTAGTACCAATTTTAAAAATCTTTGCTATGACCTCCTGCATCCAAAGTGGACGTCTAACCACTAGTCCACTGGAGCGATCCTATGCCTAAATCAGTAAGAGAGATCTACTTTATAAGCTGTCATAATCTTCTACAACACTCTTTAATGCATGCACATTTATTTTAGTATTTTAAGTGCAAAACTATAGAAGAAATCAATTCTGCTCAAAAATGCTGAGGATCTTCTGAATAAAAGTTGTCTGGCATATACAAATAATTTATTATTTTCTTAGTAACCTGCCCTCCAATATCCATTTTTAACACTGAACTAACAGCTCACCACTTAAATCTTGTAGCACTTTTGTATAGAGGCTAATTTACTTTATGAATCTCATCCAAGTTTAGAAAAAAATACCAACCAGCTAATATGCTTTAATTCTGTATGTCGTCTGGGTAGAGTGGTACAATATATGCGTCCTTCCCCTTGTTTTTATGCCACTCTGCTACAGAACTCATTGAAAATGAAGTAATCCCTGAAACAGAAAATACTACTGGAGTTCATAATGCAGATTTTTCTCAATTTTAAAAAGACAATCCAAGATAAAAATATGCTTTTATTTTCAACTGATAGTTTTATACAATAACAAAGGGTTCTCAATAAACTTCAACTGACAGGGCGTATCTTCTCCAGGAACTCAAAATGTTCATTGGACAGACATGTAAATTTGCTGCTATCCAAACTGCATTTTTTCATTGCTGACAAAAAAGTTGGACCATTAGACACAAGATATTCAACACAAACTCATCTTTGCTGTAAAATGTGAAGATGTTAGACAAAAGACCTGGAAGTCAATTAATTATTAAATATGACATGTTGCTTCATACAGATCTTACAAAAATAATGCCAAAAACATCACAGGACATGTCAAGCTCATGAACTTTTGTTCTACTGCTGACCTTATCTACTGAGCTAGTGCCTACTGTATGAAAAGTTGGGGACCTGAGTTCAGGTTCATTAAAATATTTGTATGGGCTGATACTCCAAGTTTTCAAACAGCTATAAAAGTATAAAATGCCAGAACTTGTTAAGACTTTCCCAAACACACAAGATAATTTTCAAGGACCTAATTTTCATCACTTATCAGAAGACAGTATTAAATTCTTGGGTTTTCTTTGTATACTTCTAAAACAGCAAAAATAACAAATGATGGCTCAATTATGAATCTGTTTTCATAGACTGGACCTGATGTGAAACTTAGAATCTGGATGTTTATGTTTCAATCTATGTCAAAACTCAACCTAACTGCAAATGTTCCAGAAAACTGAATGTGACATTCAACCTTCCTCTAAAATGTGAAGGACTCAACAAGCTAGTGCCAAATAATCCAGAAAACTGAATGTGACATTCAACCTTCCTCTAAAACATGAAGTACTTGACCAGACTGCAAAAAATCCTGAAAATTGGGCAAGTGACATTCAAACTGAAGGACATGTTAGTTTTCAAGCACTTTTAAGGCCTTGACAGTACCATCCTAAATATATGGCATTCTTGAAGTTTCAAGTATCTGTTTGAACCCTGCACTCTAATGGCTGAAAATATTTCCAGGAATTCAAGACCTGACTGCTACTTCTTTTGAACAGCTGAATACTGAAATCATCTCCGATATTCTCAAACAATAACAAGATACTTTTATAGCACCATTGTCATTGAGCACCAACAAGACATCATAAGAAAACTTTTGATGCAGTTAAATGATTAGAAGACCTTTCACTGAAATCATGCAAATACAGCAGGATTTTCATGCTGTCCACAGTGATGGCCATACTGGATGGAAGATTGGCAACATTTTCATTTAAGACCAAGCTAGATATCAAAATTATTCAAATTGGCAAAAGTCCCATGTAGATATAACAATCCATTCAGAAGGAGTAGTGATAACAAGACTTTCAAGATGGACACCATGGATATCAGACCATTTTCATTTAAGACTAACAAGACATCATACAAAGTATTTCAGTGAAAACCTTATGTCAATATGTCATTTCATTCACAATAAGTAACAATAAATAACCAGATATTCAAGATGGCTGGCATGGTGGCCATGTTAGACATCAGACTGGCACAGTTTTTGTTTAGGCTCAATTTGACCTAGGGATAACTGAATATGTAAAACTTTATGGCATTCCTCCAAGTAGCTTATGAGGAGTAACAGCAACAACTTGAGCTAATTGAAAAAACTGGATAATAATGCCCATCCCATTAGCTTTTTTGGTCTATCATGACCTCAATAAAGAGACACGTCACTGACCTGCATTATCCCTTGTTGTTACCCTATCTTGAGACATTAAACTGTACAACTGAATAACAGAAACTCTCCAATCAAGAAAAGGTTAAAGTTTCATGTGCATAACTTCATATTTTCATCAAGTTAAACCCAATAATGGATAGAGGTCAATAATTTATATTTCCCTTGCCATAACATTCATCTTGAAGCCTGACAATGGTAGGTGACTCATGTGATTCAGAAGTTTTGCCCTGAACAAGGATCCACATCAATAAATTACATTTTCCTTGCCATGACCTTGACCTGAAGGCATGGGAAGTATCTCAAGTATAAAACAAGCAATCTATGCATGTTATATAATTCACTACAGACTAAAATATCTATATTGGTAAAAAAGTTATACTTCAGATAAAGATACAATTCACAGAATTAAACTTTCATTTGCCATAACTTTGACCATCTTGCATCTTCACTAGCCATGATTCTGATAGAATAACCTTATTTACACCTTGGTTAGTATTGAGCAGATTTTTCTGTGCTTCGGGTCTGTAAATTTCATTGGATGTGGCAGCAAGCTACTGCATTCAATCAAAATTATGTTGCTCACAGTTGAACACTGTTCCTACATGATCGAGACAAAGGGATCACACAACTTAAATGAACTCATATATAAGCAATTTTCCACTTCCAGTTCATGTTTGTACAAATACCTTTAACTCAAATATACTTGCAATGGCTTCTCTCTGGTATGTAGTCTTAATCTGGATGTTCAACTAAGTATCTTTCTTAAGTCAATTACCTCCACCATTATCAGCCAATGTATGCGCTACTGCTACAAGCTATTGGTTAGATGGCATTACATATTAAGGGAGGCAACTCATGAAACCCAATAGATGTCACTAGGACAAAGCACTAAATTATCTGCTCCATCCACCAAGATGTAGATAGGATTAACATATCGAAACCTTGGCTAGTGAAGATGAACTTTGACCTGTTCAAGAGGAGTAGCAATAACAAGGTTTTCCAGATGGTTGCTAAGTAATTATATGTCAGATTGGCACCAGTCATTTAGGAGCAACTAGATATTCCAAGAAATCTTTTATTGAAAACTTCATGATGATAAGACTTTCTATTCAAGAAGCGAGTTAAGTGCAAGAAATTCAAAATAGCCACTGTGTTAGTTATAACAACTGTCCAAGCAGCACCATTTCCATTTAACACCAAATAGACATTACTAGAGGTATTTTGATAAAAGTCCTATGTCAATCTGACTTTCCATTTCTGAGCAGAGATAACAAGATTTTCAAGAGGGTTGCAATTGTGGACACTGGATCCACACCAGCTTCATTAAGGATCAACTAGACATCATAATAAGTCTCTGGTCAAAACCACATGTTGAGATGATCATCTATTCAAAAGTAGCAATAGCAAGAATTTAAAGAGATCCACTGTGGTATCCACACTGTATGTCTAAACAGCACCATTTTCATTTTAAACATTATTAAATAGTCTGCTGGTGAAAACTGTTGCTATGTTCACACATTCTGAAGGGTTACAAATAAAACAAGATTTACAAGATAATCAATGTGATGGTCATTTATGAGTGGTACAATTTTCACTTTGGACTAACTATATCAAAGGATCAACATGTGTGTAAGTTTCAAGCCAGACCAGCAAGTAGCTTAGGAAAAGTAATCATAACATACTGGAGCTCACAGACAGATGAACAGACTACACATCAGACACAATCCCATAATCTCTTCTTGTCTATGACACATAGAGATTAAAATTATAAATTTTACTGTTTCATTGTTCTGTAATCACCAGTGTAAAACACTGTGCTATTAACAGCAGAGTATCAATTAATAATGTTAATAAAAGGTTGCCTGGAGTCCAGCTTTTGAAACTGGGGCTTGTCTAGAAGTGATATCCCTCTTTTTTGCATCAGCATTTGCACAGTCCCACTAAGTTAGATACGCTATAATGAATACATTACACCTACTGAACAGTTAAAATAACATGGAGACCAGTTTATTAAATCAACTGCTTTACTTCAAAAAAGACAAATAAAACTACAATGGAACCATTGTTGAATGTATGTTGTGTTTCAATTATTTTACATCGATAACATAACAAATTGAAGCCCTTGGACTATGTTGAACATTTGCCTTCTCTCAGTTTGCATGTAATTGAAAATACAATGTTTTTTCCAAAATGTACAACTGCTCAAGTTTCGGCTACACTTAATTACCACCACCATACCCCCTTTAAGCTATGTGCTCACAAGAAAATATTATACACAGCTGCTTTGCTACAAGTGTAACTGTAACATTAATTATTATTAACAAATCTTAATCAGACTATGTAGATGACTGGCTTCTCATTCAACTGCCAAAGTCAAGCTCTTGCTAATTGACCTTTGGCAACTGAACAACATGCTGTCATTCATTTACTAGTTATTAATAACTTTTAACCAACAGTACTTGGTAAGGTTGAACAATGGCAGACATGCAGTTTATGGTATTCGGTGGCAATATCTCTACTCTTTCATACTGTCCTAATAACACTGTACCGATAATGATGATAAACAACTGCAAGTTTTATCTGTATTCATTAAAAGTTGAATATCATCGAGTGTGTTGAAACATGATGTAAGGGGTGTATTCCCAGATATTGTTCCAAATAAAAACTATGCTCATTAAACATTTAAAATCCTTCCTTATTAAACGACCAGAGGACAAATCTTTAAGACACTCCATGTGACTATAACCAGCAGCAGCATGAATATCTTTATAAAGACAAAAGTCCCTTTAAGGAACTCATGCTCTGTTCTCCAAAAGAGAATTTACAAAAATTCATGATAAGACCTTTCTTTGTTTTAAATGCCAAGTGCTGAAGCCATAATGTTGATATTCTTTACAAATATAAAAATGTTCAAGCTGGCCACTGTAGTGGCCATGCTGGATGTCAGATCAGTGCCATTTTCATTTTTAAGACCAATTAGACATTATTAGAAGTCTTTTGGTAAAAACGTCATGTCAATATTGCTTTCATTCAGTAGTGATAACATGATTTTCAATATGGCCATTGTGGCCACCATATTGGATGTAAACTTTGCACCATTTTCATACTGTGCCTACTAGGTGTCACAAGAACTAAAGTCCTTTGAAAAGACTAATGTTCTACTGGGCAGAAAGAATTTCTAGAAATTCAAGTTAAGACCATTTCATGTTTTTAACTACCATGTGTTGAAACCATCACCGATATACTACATTTTCAAATTACTTGCTGCTGTGAATACCTGATTGAACCATTTTCATTCAATCTGGACATCATTTAAAATCAACCCACATGGAAACACATGTGGATATGACTTTCTATTTTCTAGAAGTAACAAGATTTTCAAGGTGGCTGCTATTGTTGCCATAATGCATGTCAGATTGACGCTTTTAGGACTAACCTTTTCTGTGAAAGCGTTAATGTTTATATGACCATTCATCTAGTGAAGTAATCAAAAATTTTTCAAGATACCCATTGTACCAGCCATATTGGAAGTTAGACTGGTACAATTTTTATTTTTGACTAACTAGACATGATAACAAAGTCTTTAAGCGAAAACCCGATGATGATATGATGCTTCTTGAAGTCATTATTATCAAGATGGCCAGTTCAGCAGCCATTTTGGGAGTCTAAGCAACACCATTATGAAGATCTAGACATCTTGTGATGTCTTCTGATGAAAATCCCATGGTAATTACTTTTCACTGAGGAGGAGTAGCCATAACATTTTCAAGATGGCCACTATCTGTAGCCATATCAGAAACCAGATCAACAGCATTTTCATTTAGGTCGAACTGGGCATCTAAAGAATCATTTCAGTGAAAAGTGATAAAACTGTTTCTTTCTAACTGCAGTCTCATTATTGAAACCATATCTCATATTCTTCTGTATTAATAAGATTCTAAAGGTAGCTGCCGTGGTGGCCATATCTGATATAAGATAAAAACCATTTTCACTAGGACCCCATAGGCATCATAAATCTTTTGATTTATACCCCATGTCAATATGACCATCCATACTGGAGGAATGACATTAAGATTTCAATATGGCCAAAGTGTTGGTATTGCTGGATACAAGACTGGCATCAATAAGGACCAACTAGATATCATAAGAAATCTCTTGGTGAGAAAGCTAATGCCAATATGACCCACAGGAGTAGTAATATGATTACAAGATTTTCAAGATTCTTAGGATCTAACTTTTGGAGCTCTTCAATGGTTAAAATTGTCCCAATGTTCATATATGACCAACAAGAGATTATGAGAAGTCTTTTAGTAAAAACCCATGTTGATATGACAATCTGTTCAGGAGGCATGTTGGTAAGATTTTCAAGCTGGCCAGTGTGGATGCCACAGTGAATGTGCAAATAGAACCGTTTTCATTAGGATCAACTAGACCTTAGGATGAACTGATGTATAAAATTTCATGGCATTCCTCCAAGTAGTTTAGGAGGAGTAATGACAAAAATCTTTTCCTAGAAGGATATGGGACTGCAGTCATCCCCATAAGCTCTTCTGGTCAATGACCATTAAAATATCATCCACAAAGTTTTAATGGTTGTGGGCTCATCTTATCAGCCAGCATATAACAATATTTTAATAATAATGACCTTTTAAGGGTGATCTCTATTGCACATATATAAACATACATAGTGAGAGACAGGCAAATAATAACAAGAGGGCTAAGTGGGTCCTAGATTGCTCAATTGGCTGAAACCAACATAACAGCCAAAATGCCAAATACAAGAACCATTGGTCAAGAGTCAGCACTTGTTTTCTGTAAAAATGTTTTTCAAGATTTCTTATTGGGAGGATCTTCTGCCATATTTAATGGCACATCAGCATCATTTGTCCTATTATGAAATGCTTTTATAAATCACAATGCTTTCAGCCAAATGTGGTCAAATTCTTTTTAGTGGTTGTTGACAAGAGGCCCCTAAATAGTTTTTCTACTTTAAGTAACACCGGCCATAGTTGATGGTGGATTGGCATTTTTTTAAAACAAATTCAAAAGATCATTATGCCTGCATGCTTCTGTACAATTATATGATGAAACACGCCAAGAATTTTTATCTAACCATGTAATTTTTCAAAATGATGTTATCATGGAGAACATGCAGCATATCGGTTGGAAATCTTGCTCTATTCTGCCATGTGGTTATGAATTGCACTTTTGTTTTGTCTGTACTGAGGATCATACGTTTTTCTATGCACCGTATATGGAGTCTGTTGATTACAGTTTTCTCAAGTTAAAAGTTGATTGATTTCAGCACTAGACAAGAAAATTTCATCAATATTTCACATTATTTGACAAATCTGCATCTCCTATTTTCTGGGTGGAACATTGATGAATTGACAAAAATTTGCATGAGCCCTAAGAAAGGACCCTATGGTACTCCACAACTTACGGTTGTACTTTCTGATGTGTCCATGTCATACTACCTATTGAGATCTATTGCTTCAGAATGTAAAATAGAATATGAATCAATTACACTGGACAACAAATTTTTACAAAAGTCATGTTACTGAAATAAAATTAGTCAATTCTTATCAATTTTTATGTGCTGAACACGAATATGACAGTCAAATTGCAAAATTGGCTCTAGTTTTTTTGTAATCTGCAAGAAATTAATGTTTACATAACGAAATGCATTCCAATAGTAAAAGGTCAACTGTAATAGCCTACCTATAAAAAATCAAGTCATTGACTACATCTTAGATTTCTTCGCCTGTCTCTTGTACAGCTGTTCGGGAGCATCTCTGAGGAGTGTCCAGCAGTAGTCAGCCAGCATTGTAGTGGACCATTTTCCCTGGTATCTTTGTTCCATTGTTGCGATATCTTGATGAAAACGTTCGCCGTGTTCATCACTAACAATACCACAGTTGCTAGGAAAGAAATCCAAATGGGAATGAAGGAAGTGAATCTTTAGAGACATATTGCAGCCAAGTTTCTTATACTTCATCAACATGTCTTCTACTAGTTCCTTATAGTTTTCTGCCCTAACATTTCCGAGGAAGTTTGTAGAAACTAGGCGAAAAGCATTCCATGCTTGTTTCGCGTCACCTTCCAGCAAGTTGTTGAACCGGTCATCTTTGAAAAGCTCTCGAATCTGAGGACCCACAAAAACTCCCTCTTTAATCTTTGCTTCGCTGAGTCGAGGGAATTTTTCATGCAGGTATCGGAATGCTGGCAAAGTCCGGTCAATGGCTTTCACGAAGTTCTTCATCAAACCTAGTTTGATGTGAAGGGGTGGTAGCAAGATTTTCTGAGCCTCAACCAGAGCTGGGTGTTGGATATTCTTCTCTCCAATGGCTACATTCTGCCTGTGAGTCCATTCCTTCCTCATGTAGTGCATTTCCCTTGCTCGGCTATCCCACTCGCATAAGAAACACATGTATTTTGTATATCCTTGCTGCAGTCCCATTAAAAGGGCAACTACCTTCAAATCACCACAGAGGTGCCAGCTGTACTTGTTATACTCAATGGAATTCAGTAGCTGCCTTAAGTTATCGTATGTCTCTTTCATGTGGACAGCATACGCTACTGGAATAGATGGAAGAATGTTTCCATTGTGCAAAAGCACAGCCTTGAGACTCAGTTTCGAAGAGTCCACAAATAGTCTCCATTCTTGTGGGTCATGAGTGATTTTAAAAGCATTCATGAGGCCCTCAATATCGAAACAGAATATCAGATTACTTTCCTTTCTGAAGAAAGGCTCCAATTGCTGGTGGCGCTTTCGATATGCAGTAATTGTGACATCTTCTTCTAGAAGATTCCATTGTTGGAGTCTTGATCCTAGCAATTCTGCCTTGTTCTTTGATAAGTCCAAATCACGAATCAGGTCATTTAGTTCTTCCTGTGTTATTCTGTGTGGGGTTGATGATGCACCACAGTGAAAATCTGGATCACTGCATGCTGATGGACCAGGAGAAGAACAGGTCGACTCACCTTTGTCTTCGTCAGATGAATCAAGAGAATATTCTGCTGGAGGTTCTGGAATAGGAAGTCACTCACCATGTGGAACTGGTCTCAATGCAGACGGAATGTTTGGGTAGACTATTCTCGACTTCTTTCGCTTCGTTATTCCGCCGGAAAGAGGAGGAACCAAGCAGAAGTAACAGTCATTTAGGTGGTTGCTTGGCTCTCTCCACACCATTGGGACTGCAAACGGCATTGATGACCTTTTGCAATTCAACCACTGTGAAAGCTGTGTTGTACATGTAGCACAGCATATATGCGGAGCCCAAGGCTTGTCTTGGTCACCAACCTTGCATCCGAAGTAAAGATGATATGCCTTCTTCACTTGAGAATTGATACTTTTCTTCTGGTTGGCAAATGTCACTTCCCCACAAATATAGCAAAAATTGTCCGCGGTATTAACACACTTTCGAGGCATTACTGTTCTTTATTGTACGTAAATGGATAAAATAATAAGTTTTATTTAACAGTAGCTTGAACTGTCTCGCACAACGTCTAAAATATTTTAAATGCTGAACCTATCTGATTGGGCTTTATATAGTACACTGCTTACGTCAGCTTCAGCAGCCGCCTGGCATTAGTATAATAGGCCTACACATGTATAGTACACTGCTGACGTCAACTTACTTCAGCAGCTGCATGGCATTAGTATTGCATTGCATCAGAAAATGATGCAATCAACTGTGGATGATGTGAGCATGATGGTATTATGCAATGTTACATCATTATTCCGGATGTTGCTGCAGTCCTACTGGAGAAATTTACACAGTGAAACATAGAAAATGAGGTATATGAATATCTTCAAAACGAGAGCCAATACAAATTTTTCACGGTTATATTCGTGTTCGGCACACCAAAATACTACAGATTAGGGCCTTTTCAAGTCAGTAATGATTTCACTGTTGACCAGTGTTATGAGTATCTTCACTATACTGATCAGTTTATCAATTTTTAACATCAGAATAAGAATTTCATGATCTACAAAGAGTCTTGAAAATCAATCATTACAGTACCTACTAACTTTCCACATCTAAGGTTTTTAGAAATTTGTTAATCATGGACACAAGTGCAGTTTCACATGAATTATGTTTAAGAAAGCCAGATTGATTTTCCTGCATTAGATTGCAAGTGTTAAGATCATTCCCAAAAAGAACTATGCACATGCTTTTCTATTAATTTGGAAACAGGTGAGGAGTAATGCTGGTTTTAAAGTTTTCTTTGTTTCAGCTCTAAAGAGTGCTATTACACTGGTAGCTTTCCAAGATTAATAAAAGTGTTTTGTTTGCAAACTGACTGCATACAAAAGGTAACAATATCAGCAACAACAGATATAGCAGCCTTAAGAACTCTTTTGCCTACCATGTACAATCCTGTGTTTTCATAAACATATATACTTTTGAATTCAATGCATACTATAAACCATAGGATACATCATCAAAGGTTTATTGGCAACTTCCATAAAAAGATCTGACCAAGTGCTTAAAACATCACCAGAATCATTAATGAAATCTGTACAATACCTATTTGTGATGCAGTGATGGGCATACTTTTACACAACATTGCTTTTTTTCTTAAATTACACAATCACCTCTCAAACCATTTCTTTTACCAAAACATTTGAAACATTTGTTGGGTATTTGTGAATATATGGTCTATAAGTGCTTTTGAAGTAGCTGCTACTCCAGTGGTTTCAATAACCAAATATAAAATCCCAAAAGGTTTAACAAAATCCATCCAGTGTTTCTTTATTTGTTCTGTAAGGAGTTCACTATTTATGTCACCTTATGTGCAATATTGTTTCTCTTTATTTATAACTTCTATTTTAAATTTAAAATGTTTGTTCCAGTCAACATTTGAAGTTGGAGGCTTATACATAAAACCCACATAATGGGTTTTGACTTTTCTCGGGGTGATCTGAATCCATATTTATTCAACTTATTCTGCAAGATCAATCCTTTTATTTGCAATTGTGCAATTTTTTATATACTAGGAGGCCTACCCCCTGTACACCTCTCTTTGTCGACAGGTTTGCCATAATTATCAATGAAATGAAAATTATCAGTTGACATTCTGTCAACTTCATTTGTGATACCAATCACATGTACATTGTTATCTGGTCAAGACAAGACTGGTTTTACTTGATCCATATATGGGTTTATCAAAATATCATTGCATATTAGGTACATATATTCTGTCATGGCATATTATTGATGTTTTACTGTACCTGCTTCATGCATTAAACATGGGATCCTCTAGTCATCTCAACAAACTGCTGGCTTTATTTGTTCCTATTACACTGCAAAAACTAAATCACCCTGGAGATAACATGCAAAGAAATTCCATATAACACTATCATCTCCAAATGCATCTACCTTGAATCTAACCTATGGGTTACATATGAGAGTAATTATACATCGAGAGTTATTGTACAAAATGACAGCATAACGAGACAAGATATTAATCTAATAGTCCCCCGAAAACAAGTAATTTTATCATGATTTTGAGATTACCTTTTATAAGAAAAAATACTTGGAATAAATTTAAAAGATAATTTAAAGAAAGTATGCAACATGTTTTCATTATGTTCTGACATGTGGTAATTCTTTATGCAATGGTAAATAAAATATAATATGAACAAAACATTATATAAACATTTTAATGCTAGGCAAAGATAAAAATCACAGAAACTAAAGTGGGACAATTTTCCTCTGTCAGCAAATGTTGATTTCTTTCTTTAATGAATGACTAATGGAGTTTCAGTACCATGAGATCTCTATATATCACAAGGGAAGTAATCATGTAGACCAACAGACAACAAGTAATCAAATGATAATATACAGCATCACTGCGGACAATTGTTTCTAAATTCAGTAAAAAGTAGTGTGGAAAAATCAACACAATAAAAGGGTTTTAAAAAAAAGCATGTAATTTAAAATCTTAACATTTCAGTAAACAATACAAAGTTTGCAACCACCACACCCAACAGTTATGGAGTTTTTAAAACATTACACAAATTACTCACAAGACCTTTACACCTTTCTTAATGGCTGTATTATTTAGTTATTATTCATTTAGTCAGGAACTTATTCAATTTTAACAGTCCTGTTTCTTGCTTTAGCACTGTAACTTATTTCTCTGTAACATGTAATTGATTTTGTTTTCATAAAATAATTTAAATGCATAATTCACAAGTTATCAAAATTGTTATGAGAAAAAAACACTTCATATACTTTTAATATTTTTATTTTAAAATATATCTTTATTCTTCAAATAACACCTTGCTCATTACAAATCATCAATGAATCCAAAACAGCACATGATATACAAGCAGGTAAAGCTTCACCTCCTGGTTTCTTTTGTTATCATAACGTTCTCATGTGCAATCTTGTGAAAAGTAATGCAGTTTGCTAGAAAAGGCCATGACACAGGTGATGGAAATGGTTCAGTGAGTTAGTTTTCTACAAAAATATAATGACATGCAATATCATTATTTGATCAATGTCATAAATGTATTTATTATTATGATAAAGATTTTACCCTCTTGATTAGTTGGCAATAGTTATTCTGAAATTATAAAATAAACAAAAAACATTTGAACTGGGTTTAGTTGGACACATGGGGCCATTCAACTATGATCAGCCAGAGTTATTCAGGAGGTACCTTTTCAATTTCAATATATCAACCCTCAAAAACTGACCATCTTGCTTGTAAAAGAAGTTTGATTTTAAAAAATGCAACACATGCACGAGTCAATCTTGCTGCAAACAGTGTGAGACATAACAATTAACTGTGACATATAGGCTAGGCCTGCATTAAATCGCAAGCCTGCAATGGATGTGATGTTCTTGTTTGGTGGCGTGACTGAATTTTAATTAGAACCCACTGGGATAACAATCTGACATAAAAAGGCAATGCTAACTTGGGGTTAAGTAGTGGAAAATATCAAAGTGAAGACAATCCAGAAACAATTTGTGCCATTTGGAAAAAAGTGTTATAAAATGAATTTCACCAGAAATAATTAATAAAGGCAGAATAGAGAGAATCGTTATAACTTCAATGGGCATGTTAAACAATGTTGGTGGTTATATAAAGTTAATCCTGATTGCCTAAATTAAATGAGTGTGCATGTTTCCCAGATGAAATTCAATGTATGAAGTAATTTCCCTAGTGACAGTAGTCAATGTTTCTGTAGGAAGGCTAGAACTTCTAAACAAAAGGAAATAACAAATATTTTTTGCTATAAATTTTTTAAGGGATGGGTGTCTGAAGTTGGGAGACATAGGACATAAAGGAAACAAGAGATTCAGATTCATAGTAAAGAAAGTGAGTCTCAGAAAGCACAAGGTTTGTCTCAATTGCATAAAATACAATCAATGTTATAAGTTTGCAATTATTTATTGTATGTATTCATTTTAATTCATACTTCAATTTTCCTTGAGTTCGGAAGTTAATTGTTTGCATTCCTTTGTGTTGAATGTTATATGACTCATTTATTGTATGAATGTCATATGATATAACCTTGATATGAATTTTGAGAGAACTGCTCAAATTTACTCATTTGCTTGTAATAGGAATTTTACGCTGAGAATGTGTGAATTTATTGGTCATAAATGATATGAATCACGCTGGCTAGGATTGATTTTACTATGTCTGGAAATGTTATGCTAGTGAATTGCTAGCTTGTAATTAATGTAGTTAAGACAAGGCATGAAGTCCATCAATTCATTTATGTAATTAAGTTGTGAATTTCTTTTCAACTGAGAATTATACACCTTGTAACCGAGATAGTCCAGTTAGTGATTTACAGCTCACTGGGGTGCAATGATATTTACTAAAATGTCTAGTTATGTCATTCATATTTATCACTGATAATATTTTTTATGTCCCTTCTAATTCATTTTCAATTCACATGTTCAATATCAGTTGCAATTCATTCAGTTTTAGTTCATTTTATCTCCAGTGAACCTTTGTTCACATTTCACTCATTTCCTTTCATTCTGAGTGACAAGTTCTGTTCTTATTCAGTCATACCCTTTCACAAACCCCTATTTTTATATACTCCTTTTTTCTGTGTTAACTTTACAGTCAGAATCGTGCAGTATTCTATGATACTGAACAACTTCACATTGTATGTACATGAACGTCATATAAGCCTAAAAACAGTATAGTGTATTAGGAACTACTTTGTAAACAAATCATGTAGTAGGCTTTAGGTTTCACTTTATTAGATTTGTTTGTAGATGAACTAAATCAGCTGTTACATCTATTGAAAGCAGATATGATAAAGCAAACACTGTGGACAAGTTTACTGAGTCACAAATGAAACTTTCAAACCAGCAAATTAATGACCATGATGTTTGCAATGTCCACAACAAAAAAAGAGAGATGCAGTATTGAAAATACCATTCTGATCATTTAATGTTATTTAGGAGAAATGTTCGTAACCTTTCGTTTATGAAATGGTTCAGACTATGACCAGTGCTCTCTTCAGAATACAAAAATAGCATAGAAAAGCATACTAACACAAGGGCTATCGCATACCTATCAGACACATACCATTTTATAACCTAATTATTGTGTTGAAAAAATCAAACACAGAAAAGGTGAAAGTTCGACAGAGCTTCCCAAGGAGATGTATGAAATATAGAATTCATTCATAAACTTTAACAATAATTATAATAGACAAACATTTCTAAGAAGGTAGATACAAGTGACATCCCTTTTGATCAGGTCAGAAGTCAATTGGGGCAAACATATGTTGTGCTTAGTAACATATTAATTTGGTTCATAAAAATTATTCAAGCACAAAATATGCAAGAATTTTCTTTCAATTTACAGTGTGCAAAAACATTCGTTTAGCATAGCTGAAATATGTGTATAATTATCAAATTCCTTCTTAATGGAGACTTTTATTCTGAATGACCTCTAACTTTTGGAGCTCTTCAGTGGTTAAACTGAAACACTGTTTGTAATGGCAAGCAATGCAACAATTCATCTATTTATCATTATTAAACATTTAATCTAATAATTTCAGTTCATCGTTCTTTATTTACCTTTTTGGATAAAAACTGTTCAATTTAAGCTCATTTATTGCTGCCCATTATTTTTATTTTTAGTAATTAGGCATGTCCTACTTCTTCCATACCCTTGAGAAGCCCACTGGTTTGACCTATTTATCTTTGCTAGAAAATCAAAACAACATCAGGAGACTTAATGCAAGTGACATAAATTTTGTATTAAACATAATCATGGTCTGCTTGATTTCAAAGTGCTTCGAACATATTTTTATATTGTTCACACTACCCTGGAAGTAACTATGCCAACCATTTGCAGTAAATAATTGGTAATTATAAACACAAATTTGATAATTAGACATGTTCTATCTCAGTCAATTCCTAGAATAGCCCACCTGTATATTGTATATACTCACCTATAAGATGATTCCAACTGCAAACTTCCTAGGTCTGTGCAGTTTGTTAGGAGTGATCAGTAGAACAAACAAGAGACACCCTGATCTTCAGCCACATTATTCTAGGGTATATCAGAATCTTTATTGTTTGCAGTTTGACTTGACTGATATGCAAGTATACATGGTAACCTATTTCCTTTAAAAAACTGAAACAATATTGACAAAGACTTGCAGTAAGATAACATACAATTTTGTTAAAATACAGTTACTGGTCAGCATAATTTTCACATTTCTGAGAAAAAAAATATGTATACATTTAAACTACCCCATAGTAACCATTCAAATAGCTTCCAAGTGAATCATAATTGACTTAGAAAACACACACAAAAAGAAATGTTGGAGCCCAGCCCCCAGCAACAATATAGTACACAATCCTATTACTATTGTAACAGATTAGACACATCCTTAAAGTTTAAGATTACAATGAACGGGTGGATACAAAGCAGCTACTTAAAATACTATGACTTAACCATTATGTGTTGGGTACCATGTGTACCCATGTAAAAGTCAGAGACAACTGCAAACTGCATAGATCCATATCTGTGATCACATAATGCAATGGAAGATGTATATCGGAGCAGTAATCAATGAACAAACAAAACTGATCTGTCAGCACATTATGCTAATGGCACATCAGGTTCTATAATGCCTGCAGTTGGACCCTACTTATAAGTGAGTGCACATGTACCAATTTCTATGAATTTCATAGTTGCTACAAACAATGAATTTAAATGAACAATGATCCACCTTTTTGAAGAAAATAAAATATCCTTCCTCAAAACACAAATTTTCATTAATTTATGTCATAGGGTGTAGCTTTAAAAATCACTTATCCTGCCTGACCCCTTGAGGAAATGTTCTGTGAAGTAAGCACATGCTCAGTTATAAGAACAATAATTAGCTGAAAACAATATCAGGACAAACGAGGGTGAATTATATCCATAAAAAGTACTTATATACCTACCAAAACAAGTGTCACTTTAAAAACACAGTTTTGGACTCCCAATTTTATCCCCCCAATATCATTGTGTCTCAAAATACATTTTCTGTAATGTTAGTAAAATAAGAGTCACTCTAAGGCTAAAAGGACTGTCCAGGAATCCAATTTTAGAATGTTTTTACCTTTTAACTGCGGAGTGCTGAAACCATCTCTGACATTCTGCAGCAATAAAATGATTTTCAAACTGGCTGCTGTGATGAACATACGAGATGTCAGCTTGCCATCATTTTCATTTAAGACCAACAAGGCATCATAAGAAGTCTTCTAGTGGAAGTCCTATGTTGATAGGACTTTCTCTTAATGAAGAGTAACAATACAATTTTCAAGATGGGTGCCATGATGGCCATAATTGATATCAGACTGGCACCATTTCAATTTAGTATAAACCTGACATCATTAGAAGTTTTTTTCATAAGAAGTCTTTGGAAGAAAACACAATGTCAATATGACCAGCGATCTAGCACAAACAGTGATGATAAGATTTACATATTGGCCATTGGTTGGGCACCATTTTCATTTACATCCAACCAGTCATTGTAAGAAGGTTTTCAGAGAAAACACCATATTGATGTGATATATCAGTCAGTAGACACAGTGATAAGAACATCAGGATGGTAATTGCATCAGGCATTATGAATGTCTGAATGGCACCATTTTCATTTAGGACCAATTAGACATCACAAGACGTTTTGTCTGAGCAAAAAGCTCATGTCAATGTGACTATCCATTCAAAAGGAACAGTGTAATATTTTGCTGATGATCACTGTGGTAGCCATACTGGACATTAGATCAGCACCATTTTCATTTGGGAGGAGAAGCATCATATGATATTTACCAGATTTTTACTGTGGTGGCCACACTGGAAAACAGATTGGCAACATTTTTTGTTGAAATTACTAGACAATGGGATCATGTGTGTGTAAAGTTTCATGACAATATTCCAAGTGGTATACAAGTAGCAATAATTTTCACTTGCCATTTCGAGTTGTGCAAGTGAATTTTCAATCCATAATATTGCAAGGTTATTTTAATTGCTATGCTGGGAACAGACTAAACTATTTGCCTGGAGGTGCTATGGACAAGCAGGTGTTCATCTTCCTAAAGCCATAGGCTGAGGGCAATGGAACACCTGGTTGTTAAAAACCAACACTGTCATAAAATAAATGTTTTATTACCTAATTTAGCTAAGGCTTACTGAAAAACAAGAATTGTCATCTGTCTGCAAACAGATCAGTTTCAGTGGGGTGCTTGAAGTCAGGCTCATTTATGTCCTGAATAGTTGAAAATACACATTACTGCATCAGGCAATAATCTGTAGTAATTGTCTGTTGTGTGCAATTATATCACATAAATATTATTTAATGGAAAGACATTTTAAAAATGGGAAAGAAATTTACACAAAAAAGAAATAATTGGTTCACTACCAATAAAAAGTAGTAATTTACCAAAGTTACTTGTATAAAACCTGCAATTCAACTGTGAACAACAACGGCCCAAATCTGTGATCACATAATATACTGATAGACTGCACACTGGCACTGACAGAAAAGGCCCAAATCTGTGATCACATAATATACTGATAGACTGCACACTGGCACTGACAGAAAAGGCCCAGATCTGTGATTGCAAGGTACACTGATAAACTACACACTGGCACTGATAGAAAAGGCCCAAATCTGTGATCACATAGACTGCTACTGGCACTAACAGCAAAGGCCAAAATCTGTGATCACATAATATACTGATAGACTACACACTGGCACTGACAGAAAAGGCCCAAATCTGTGATCACATAATATGCTGATAGACTGCACACTGGCAATGACAGAAAAGGCCCAGATCTGTGACTGCATAGTACACTGATAGATTGCATACTAGCACTCACAGCACTGACCAGATATGTGATCTCATAATATTTTCATAATATACTAACAGACTACACACAGGCACTGACAACACTGGTTCAAATCTGTTATCTCATAACACACCAATAGACTGCACCTAGCACTCACAGCAAAGGCCCAAAGCTGTGATTTCATAATACAGACAGATTGCACACTAGCACTCAAGGAATGGTCGAAATATATGATGTCATAATATATTGATAGATTGAGCACTAGCACACACAGCACTGGTCCAAATATGGGATCTCAATACACTGATAGAATGCACACTATCACTCACAGAACTGGCACAAATATGTGATTTCATAATACACTGATAGATTGCACACTTGCACTCACAGCACTGGCCCAAATATGTGATCTCTTAATATCAGTATATTGATAGATTTCACACTGTCACAGAATTGTGTATATTTATTGTTCATGAATATTTGGAATAGAATGTACTCAGGTTTCACTTCTGTGTACTGTATTTACTGAGGATGGTTTATCTATATCATACATTATATTGATGTAGTAAGTTGGTTTACTCCATGCTGCACAAGCTAAGTGCTACAATGGAAAAACTGATTTCCCTTGAGTGCACAGGCTGTGCATTGCTACATTGCTAGTGTACATATAGGCTCATGGTACATTCAAGCTTCACATTATGGAAAGTGTTGTCAGTAAGCAGTCCACTTTAAGGAGCAATATCTCCAGCTGTAGAGGTATGTGAATAGTATTTTTCTATCTGTATTTTAGGATAGAATTGTTTTATTGTTCTAATATTTATTCTTCATTTTTGATAGTTCCAAACTGTGCAATGCAATGTAAGGTTTTATTTTAGTCTGTTTTCAAGTCCGTCAGTATATAACTGAACAGAAGGACTGTATTCACATTAATGTAGCATGAATTGAGGGACGAAAGGATGTTACTTCAAGTTCTATAAGATTCTTGTCAGATACAGGTTCACATATGAACCTGATTATTATGATAATCTTATACGGCAGTCCTGATGATATAATTTTATAAAATGATCAACTCCACTTACATGTATGTGGCACGTATGTCATTGCATGTTATACATGACTGTGTCACTGGTATTGTATTACACGGATTTAGATATTATATTTTCAGATAAATGGGGTGAAGGGTTTAAAGGAGTGAAGGAATGATGGAGTAAAAGAGTGATAGTGACAGAGCTTTGCTGTATTTTTGTGTTTGCACTGTACTGAAGGTGTTGTTTTACCCATGGTGCTAATTTGGGTTGGCATATACCCGGTGTGCTGCTGTTGGTGGTGATGTTAGCCCTGAGGAAGACAGTGGTTTTCTCAAGGTGAAGGACCAAAGCTTCAGGACCAACAGGTCTGCAGAGATCAAGATTTACTATAGATCCTTAGGCAAACCGTGATGGGTGGACCATTCATGGTGGCTCCTTGACCATCCAGCAGAGTGGTCTGGCTGGAAATACCTTGTGGTTATGAATTGGATACTGCAAGATATACATCCCAATTTATATTAAATCATTTATCACTATTTGAGTGAAAACATGTCAGTCATAATATGAAACCAGTTATCACTATTTGAGTGAAGCCATATTGTTTTGAAATTCACGTATCATTGTTGATTAATTGTTGTTTCCTTTAGTGCTTAATTTTTGTTTAATTTCATTTCATTTATTACCATTCAGTGATTGTGTTAAAAATCGAGTCTTGGAATATATGCACACAAATTTGGGTGTAGGATTTTTCTATCTTTAATCATCTATAAATAAACATCGTATTTTCGTTTATCATTCTTAGTGTCTTCATTGCAATAATTTGACCCCAACCTGGCTCTTCTTCTTACACACACTAGCACTCACAGCATGACCCAAATATGTGGTCTCATAATACACTGATTGATTGAACACTAGCACACACAGCACAGGCCCAAATATGTGATTTCACAATATACTGATGGATTGAACACTAGCAAACACAACACTGGCCCAGATGTGTGACCTCATAATACACTGATAGATTGCATACTAGCACTCACAGCACTGGCCTAGATGAGTGAGTGCATAATACACTGATAGATTGCATACTAGCACTCACAGCACTGGCCTAGATGAGTGATCACATAATATACTGACAGATCATGCACTTGCACTGAACCTCTGAAATGACAAAAAGAAAGAATGTGGACCCTGATTTGTTGGCACATTTAAATCTTTACACCTTACCCCCCCCCCCATCTGCTGGTCATATACAATTATATTACATATTACTGCATATTAAAATTCTAACACCACTAAACTTGGATCAAGCATTAACTCACCCTGATATATGCATGGAAAAGAAACATACATCTCAAATAGGTGGAGATCTAGCACAAGTAGTTGATGTTTAGCCGTGGCATGAACAGTGAATGCACTGAAATTTAAGCACTGAAATAACAATAATATATCTATAGCCAATACAGTTATCAGCAGGGAATAACTGACCTCGACTTTAATAACAGAATTGCTGAAAAGAATTGTGAAAATACGGTGCATTAATATTCCACAGCACCAGTGCAATCTCAGCTTGCTATTCTAACCTTTATATCATGCAAGGCAAAAAGATACCTACCTTTGGTCACAACTATTTGTAAATAACTCTTTCAGAATACACTCAAGTTAACCAAGATAAAAAAAAGAGATTCCCACCCCATTTTTAAGCCTACCTCCTGTTACCTCTAACAACATAGCATACTTTATAGCCTACCTCCTGTTACCTCTAACAACATAGCATACTTTATTTGACATTTGCTGCTTTCTTTTCCCATGTCAGCTGGTTAAGCAAAAGTTCAATTTGCTTTTAATTGTAATTCCTGTACTCTATGAAAGAAGACTGTTATTTCTCAATATTCTCTTTTCTCAATCTCTCTTTCCTTTTTCCATGTTATCATCTCAAATGTTGACAATGTAGCCATTGCCAAAATATGTCTAGGGGGCTAGAGATGATTTCTTTGCTTTAAATATGCTTGGAATAACTAAAGCCAAGAAATCATCTCTAGCCCCCTAGACATATTTTGGCAATGGCTACATTGTCAACATTTAAATATGCTTGGAATAACACCGCTCCGATGGCCTAGTGGTTAAAGCGTCCGCCTCGGATGTGGGAGGTCATGGGTTCGATCCCTGGCCGAGTCATACCAGACTTACAAAAACGGTACTAACAGCTGCCTCGCTTGGCGCTCGGCATTAAGAGGTTAGTGTTAGGACTGGTCGGCCTGGTGTCAGGATAATGTGACTGGGTGGGACATCATGCCACATGTCTGCGGCATGATGCCCCAGTGCTAGACATCACTATAAACTGCCACACTGCAGACATCGTAGCGATATGACTGAAAAATTGTTAAAGCTACGTTAAAAATACAAATCACAACACATCACTTGGAATAACATTTGGAATGAAAAGTACCTGCAAAACTCCTAATGATACTGCCTGGTTTCACACTTTTAAATCACTTGACCAATATATTCTGTATCTTTCTTCCTCAACAAATTTTCATTCAAAAATCCCCCCAAAACAAACAGTTCACCCTAATTAGGTTTCTATCACTACCTGTGACCACAAAAAAGCAGTGTTTTCAGTTGAAATAACGTTTCTGTCAAAACACTTCTACAATAACAGATGTTTGCCCAATTCTAGAGCTGTGTCATACATAACAGCAAACTGATTATTTGCCAAAAAAGGCTGGTCATTTTTTTTACAATCTAACTCTTAACTAATTTTTGTACATGGATGAAGAAACAGCCCTGGAGAAGTGGATTTTAAATTCATAATACTGTTTTAAAAATATAATAAAAAGTTTCTACTTATCAATTCTCAGCAAACATGATATAAATCATTAAAGACAGATAATTTACTTCTTGCAAGAAATGCACGAAACCTTTATGATACATGATTTCTATTACATAAAAAACAACTAAATCTGAACTCATTCAAATAATACACGAGTCATATAATATTTGAGACCAAAAAAACATGCACACAATAACTATTGAACTCAAGGAAAAATTTATTTCTTAATTTATAATTAATAAATTCAACAAATAATTACAAACTTACATCAACGTATAATACTGCACCTTCTCGAGCCCTCACTCACTTATCATCAGAGAATAACTTCTGTCTCTTCTTTAATTTTGGGCCTCACAAATTTTCAAGCTTCCCCTTTCAGCAGAAAAACTCTGACGACTAATATCGTCAGGGAGATTACTTTAAAACCTTGAATTTCATCTGGGAAACATACATCCTCATTTAACTTTTCCAATCAGGATGATTTTCTCCAAAAAGTTTTATCACTCCCATTGAAGTCAGAATAATCTTCTCTAGCCTACCTTTATTAATAACCATTCAGGAAAATATCATTTTACAACACCTGTTTCAATGGCCCAAGTTCTCCTAACTTCAGCTCTGGTTTGTCGAGGCTCCTGTCATTGACCACTTCATGACCTTACACTGACCTATTTGTTGGACCGTTATCAAATTTATGGTAATTCTAGACCATACAACAAACTTAATGGTTACATGTCATGCTGACCACAACAGAATGTAAAGCAAAATTATCTCTACAAAATTTTGCACTGTTACACACACCCACACACACAAAACATACATGTACAAATTACTACAAAATCAGGTAAGTTTCATACATGTAATCTTTTTTTTTTAAATAAGTGTGAAAACTGAAATAGGGAAAAGATATTCCACTGCAGAAACTGAAGCAAGGTAGGGTCAATTTTAATTATTAATTTGTATAGACTTCACCATGTATTTACCTTAATTAGTCAAAATTTAATGAAGCTGAAATAAGATGATATACAGTATTTTCATGGATCAAAACTGATATCAGCAAGTGTCCGCAACTCCAGTGACCTAAGCGGTTGGAGCATCCATCTTGGATGTGGGAGAGGTCATGGGTGCGAACCCCAACTGAATCATACCAAAGACATAAAAATGGTACTAGCAGCTGCCTCATAAGGCACACAGCATTAAGAGGTTACTGTTAGAACTGGACATCGTAGGGAAATGACAATTTTTTTTATAAAGATACATTAAAAATCCAAATCATACACACACGCACACACAGACACGAGTCACAATGGCCTCTCACAGATATCTGATAAGTACCAATACTGAACAAAAGAAAATGTCCTATTCTGATCAACATATACTACCATATATATCTGCTTTTAAGTCAACTCAAACTGTAAAAACAAAGATCCTTATCTGCCGAAGCATAATGCCTGTAGACCAGGGTCTATTTTGTTTGTTGTACTGATTACTCCTAATAAACTGCAGAGACCCTGATCAGCCAACACATTATGCAACTGCAGATCTAGGTCTATGCAGTTTGCAGCTGAGCTCATCTTATAAGCAATTAAATAGGGTAGTAATTGTTTACATTTTCAGTAAGGTATAAAAACTTTCAGTAAGGCTGACAATTATTAAGCTATCTGTAACAAAATACCTGCCTTTACTGGCTGAAACCAGACACAATGTTGATAAAGGACCCTTCAAGTGATAAATAAATCTCTTTTAACATCCAAGACAAATTGTGCATGTTTGTGAATCATTTAATAGAGTGCTACTGATCCCACAGCAGGAGGTTTGGCTTGAGCATTTTTTCTTTTGTCTATCTTGCTGACTGCACAGACTGTGAAGAAAGAAATCTGTATAAGATAACATTAACTAGACATGGTTTGTGACAAACCTTGTCTGCTCTTTTTTCCTGTATTTCATTATTGTAAACATTCAAGTGAATGATAGTACATTATCACAATTTAGAAATATTGTACTCCACAAAAAAGCACATAAATTTATAACAATTCAAAAGCAGATTTAGATGGGGAGAAGGGGACACACGACTGTGTACAATTTGTCCTGGGTTTTTGGATCCCATTTTCAGATTTTGCCACCATGAACAACATTGGTGCAACTACACAAACTCTTGGCTGGGTCTTAAATTCCAATCATACCAACCCCATCCCCATGACATCAAAATCATGAAAAGTCATTGAAATTGCATCTGCCCTGTTTCAATTTTGATAAAGCAGTGATAAAAGTTTGTTAAGCAACCTCGTATTAAATACAGTGCCTAAATGAGCCATGAAACTGTACATGTCAATATATTCTGTACATCTCTTTTAAAGTAAAGCCAATTCAGTTACACAAAACAGATTCACTTCAATCATCAGCCTTATTTCAGATCATCAATCAGTGCATGTTACTTGTTGCAACTTTGATCTACTTTCTAACATCAGGGATTTTGTTAACACATTAACCCCTGGAGGTTTTTATAGTTTTTGTCTGAAATTCAAGAAGGAAACACATTTTGAAAGCCATTTCTGAATACATCCTAAAACACCAACTTCCAGGTGATCTTCCAATAACACACTGCCTAGTTGTGTTAGAAACATTGTTTTTCATTGGCTATTTGGCTCGTGCATGAGCAGAAGGGTAAAAGTTCTTTTTTATTTATTTTTTTGCTTAACGGACACATTATTTTCGTATCAAGACCACTCTTTATTCCAAATGCCCATCTTATCCTACCTTTTGCAAAGGTTCATCTGTCTGCTTGCAGTTCATACCAGTCTGCCTTAGATCAGAGACCAAAAAGTCTACGATCCGGACACAAAATCATATTCTGACCACTGGTGAATTTTGGGTAGAAAAAAATTGGGTCCAAACAATGAGGTTTATCCCTCTGTATTTTGTAGTGCAACTAGAAATTCCAGATTATTTGGTATCATTGTAGAGCTACATCTGTCAACCTTTCTATAATACTACCCACTTTAGTGTCTCATACATGACCTTGATGCTACAGAACTTGGCAGTAGGCTATTACCTCCTGCCACGTAAACTCGTCACCAGGGGTTAATGTGTTAAGTTTGATGAAAGAAACAGATTTTGTTCCCATTTCCAAGATGCTGTAACTGAACAGCACACCACACACCATTCTCACAAAAACTTGTCTTGGTTACACCATACATTATTTTAAAGAATAACCAATAGTTTTAAAAAATATGATCTAACTTGCTTTCACTCGCTATGACTTTATACTGTGTAAGTATTACTGTGTTTTATAATGAACTAGCTTTCACATTTAAATTCTTACCCCACCTGCAAAAGCAGAATAATAACATTTGCCATGTGTGTCTGTCAGTGTGTGTACTGGCAGAACAACATAATCAAATGTGATGATCAGCTGAAAGCTATTTAGATAACTGAGGGTGATACAGGGGAGAAATTATTTTGGAGTTTGTTCATCAACAATTACTGCCACACTGGACTTGAATAGCTATATTAATAGCTATCCAAATTTTCATACATTAAGGATTTCATAGAGTTATATGAACTAATTTCCTTTGTCTGTTAGGACCATACTGGTTATCATGAGTTAATGATAATCACATATTTATATCTGATTTTGTAATGTTTAAATAACTGTGTAGGTTAGGGATTGCTGTGAGCTATAATTTTGTGAATTTTTGTTTGGATAGCTACCGGTAGTTATGCTTCTGAGTACAGTAAGTGAGGGAATTTTATGTATGTATAGGAAGTGATACCTATAGAGATTTGGGGGTAATTTTGTCATTTAAGGAAACAGCTTTCTGGGAGAGGCAGGTCAGTCTGAAGATGGAAGTCGGAAGTCTGGAAATAGATGACATGTTCAAAATAAAAAGCTAGGAAGTCCAGGAAGAGATGAAGCATTCAGAATAGGAAGACTAGATAATAGGAAGATGTGATACACTGGTCAAGAGAGGAAGGTAATGCAATCAGCCGTGGACACTGTGCTCTTTTTACCACTTGTTATTATGATGAAATAAATCTAAATTAGACACTGCTATTAAATTCTGTTGACATAAGTTGAATTGGAGTTGCCGCTATTATTTGTTATTGATTAATTTTTGTTATTTTTCTTGTCAATGGGGGCTTGTTTTGCATTATTTCTTCCCAATATTCTTCCTCAGTTCTCTGTTGATATTCTATCTATCCACTCACACTGGGCTATAAAATCGAGGGAGGTCATTCCCTAGATAATGCCAGCCAAATCCAATTAACCACCCCTCTTATTAAGAGGGTGACTTTACACATGGCAGCCAGTATAAACGATGGAGTAAGAACCAGAGAAAGCCCTGGAAAGAACCACCGATCCACGAGAAGCATGCATTCTCAAGTACCCACATTGGTCGAGCCCGAGACCTGAACCCACGAGAAACATGCATTCTCATGTACCCACACTGGTTGAGCCTGAGACTTGAACCCACAAAGACAGAGGTGAGATGGCAGTGATCTGTAACAATGAGCACTTTAGACCACTCAGTCACTTGGGGCTCCAGCAATTATAGAAATGTCAAGGATCAGTGTCTCAGACTATGCTTGTTTGAGAGTAAGTCCCTTGACCAAACTTTGTGGATGGCTTGCAGTTATAGTAAGAAAAAAATATAAAACAGAAACTATAGAGTGTATGGTCTAAAGATTCAAGGCAATGATCATGGCAAGTCTAATAAGAAAACAATGTTTCCTGTACAGTACATTTAGTTTCAGACTGCTAGCCTTGACCAAACATCTGTGTCACTGAGACCCATTTGGTCAGTAATCTCTAGTCATCCATACTTATGTCTTAATAGAGACATGGGGAAGATGCATCATGATGGTAACCTTGCTATGCCACTGGTGTCCCTGTGTGTCAATGGTGTCCCTGTGTGTCAATGGTGTCCCTGTGTGCCACTGGTGTCCCTGTGTGTCAATGGTGTTCCTGTGTGTCAATGGTGTCCCTGTGTGTCAATGGTGTCCCTGTGTGCCACTGGTGTCCCTGTGTGTCAATGGTGTCCCTGTGTGCCACTGGTGTCCCTGTGTGTCAATGGTGTTCCTGCACATGTTGGCAAAACTGTGAATTTGAATGCTGTCATGATGGATTTCACTAAGTGCACCTCAAGGTCAGCTTACACCTAGGAATTAGGTTACATTACACTATGATTAATGTTAGTGTTATCTGGTTATTTCCTTAATAATATTTAGATTTTTTCTTTTACTGTGTGCCCATTATAAACATTTTATCCTGCAAATCATAGCATTTGCTCTAAGTATATCTGTTACACCTGTTTAAGTGGATCCTTTGATCAGAAATTGCATGAATGATACTTTCAGGTTGTCTTAATTACTTGAAATAAGAGGGAAAAAAATAGCAACTTTGCTTGTCACACACATTTATGGAACTTCAGGCTAATCAGGTGTTAAGTAAATTGAATGAAGTGTTGAATATATGAAGAAATAGTTTGCTATGTCATTTAGCAAAAAAACTTATAATGTCTCATTATCAAAATAAGTGTTACCAGTACTCAGTTTTGTTAAGACAGAAAAGCTCAGCACCATATCTGTGCAAATCATATCACACAAATTTTTCTTTAAATATTACCTCTATGCAGGCCAAAAAAGGAGTGTACAGTGTTGTGATACTGTCCATTGATCCATCTGTATATTGATCTGTTTCCACACTATAGCAAGCATACCATCTACCCCGACCAATATTTGTGGATAGCTTGAAATTGGAAGTAAAGGAAGAAGTCTATTGATTTTGGATCAAAAGGTTAAAGGTCAAGGTCAAGCTTTGGTCAAAATACATGGTCTTGACCTAAAGTTATTATGTAAAAAAAACATTTTTCTTCTTTCAGTCAATGTGACCTTGACCACTGACCTTTTGAACCCCAAATCAATAGTTTTTTTTCATATACAATATGTAAACCATGCGCAAACTTGGGCAATAATAAATGGTCAGGAACTTTAAAAAATCATTTTTCACCCTGTGACCTTGATCTTTAACCTCTTGAACCAAAATAGGATTCTTATGTCTTCCATCTACAAGTCATCCAAGAGTTTAGTCCTGGTCTGTGAGTTTATCATGCAGGTTTAATTTCAATTCTTTCAGATCAAGTGGTCTTGACCATTGACTTTTGTAAACCAAGATCATGTGGTCTTGACCTTCTAATATTTTTTAAACCCCAAATTAATAACATTCTTTTTTTTCAAGTGCACACCATCCACAAATTTTGGTCACAGTCTGAGCTATATTACTAATGATGTTGTGCAGAAACTATTTTTATTCTTTCAGTCAGTGACCTTGATGTTTGACCCTGTGATCACCAAATAAATAAGCATTTTCCTTCCCTCAAGGTTCAATAACAGCAGATTGTGGATAAGTAAATTTACTGTTGGGAATCAAAACAGGGAACAGATGGATGAATGTCCAGATATCGTAACATAAAATACATAGCCTTACTGCAAGAAAATAAAAATTACATGCTGAATCAAGATTTCAAATGAACACTATACATTCCTAGCAAGCAAGCAGCAAACATTATAGACCCATATCTTTCACTGCATCTTTGTCCCAGCAGAACAGGGTCAACACTATTATGCTCTATCTGTGATTTTAGGCCACCAGATCAGACCAAAATTGGTCACCACATTATGCAACAGGTAAAAATAGGAAATCTAATATGTGCCAATCAATTAGACTGCATACCAAAGGCAAACACATTTCCAATCAAGACATTACATCAGTGAAGGTATGATATATCAGAAGCCCACTGTATATCTAAATCAGCAAGGCTTTTCAGTGATCCAAATCAGATAATAATTAGATTGAGTTTACTGGGGAAAAAAACATTTATCATGTAAGTGACACAGGTTTTCATATATATATATATATATATATATATATATATATATATATATATATATATATATATATATATATATATATATATATATATATATATATATATATATATATATATATATATATATATATATATACATAGATTCTCCAGCAAACTTTATATAAAAAAAACAAATACACACATTAGAATTGGCCAACACTTGCTTGAAACAAACATTTTTAAACTCATTGCTTTAATGTCATGTCAAATTAGAGCTACTTCCATTATTGATAATCACTAATCCCCATGCGTTTACTGCATATATCCCTCACCACCAACTTATCACTGACCTTGTCCCAGGGGTCATAACCCCAAATCCATTACATATTACATATATATAATAAACCCTTTTGCCATGTTTAATGTTTGGTCAAAAACTATTTGAATCTCCTACAAATAGTTATCACATTGGCAAACTATGTACAATGTTGGCTAATTTCCACCAAACAGTTTAGTAGATGTGATTATGTACAGCTGGATGGACAGTCTTCAGATTATTACTAGTCTAATAAGACTACTTGTATATCGTACTTTGCTCAGTTTCAAACGCCGTGTATCTATTAGTGTTTAACAGCACAATAACTTCTATATGGTGTCAATTAAAAGCAAAGTTTAAAAAATGTATTAAAATTTTTTTATAGAACTTTTAGGAAGATAAACCCATCCAAACAAAAAGAAAAATGAAGTACTCCAAGATAAAATATAAAAGTTAAAGATGTTATAACTCAGTCAAATAAAATATAATGGTAAAAACCAAAAAATATTAAAGTATATGATCAAAGGTTTGTTAAATAAACTGCTTTCCTCAAAACAAAATCCATGAGTTTCTAAGGTGGTGCATCATAGTAATGTTTCTTCACTGGACCAGTTTCAAATAAAAATTACTTTCTATTTGTACCATAAAAATAGATGTTGAAATGTGAAGTAAGAAATATATTTGCACAATGATATGGAATTTTGCATTCCATGTTCATGTACAAAGATCCATCATCCTGTTTAGATTAGGAACTCTCAAAACTCCATGAACTTGTTTGCTTTTGTGGATTTTATCACCATTTTTTTCAGCACATGATAGATTGTACATGGTGGCCAGACCTTTTGGTGGTGGCAGAACCTAGGAAAATTCCAGGAAGAAACACTGACCCACAGAAAGCTATTGGCAAGACTTCTAATATACTCACATAGACCTAGCCCAGACACGAATCCATGCGGACAGAGGTGAGATATCAGTGATCTGTAAAGGAAAGTACCTTAGATCACTCAGCCACCTGGGTGCCCCAATGCAATTGTATAGATTTCAACTGTTCTGCTTATTCTAATTGTAATTTCAAGCTGACACCATAGATCTGACAAGATGTTACACAACACCTGATATTCTTGGTCCATATTGTCTGCACATTTTTTGAGGATTATACATGTGTAAAATACATCATTTATTACAACTCTACCGATTTTCCTACATTAATTTTGAGGTCAAATATTAGCCTCATTCGCAATGCAAAAATTATATCTATTTTCCCAATGTTAATAAGAAATTTCTCAATTCAGTCAAAGAAAGGGAAATATTTAAATCATATACATAGTCAAATATTTGTAACTTTACCAGACAAAAATCATCTAACAAACAAAAATAAACCCAAGGAAACATTATTCTTTTGTCCAGGAAAATTTCCTAATTCAATTGATTGCATCAAATTTTCCCAATTTCAACGCCCCAAGAAAAAAGACTTTAGGAAAATCTCTAAATTCGGACACAAATGGCTGCAGGTAAGCTAGATCATTTTGAAGATAAAAAGACCTGCCATACAATGGTCTACAGATATGTCATCACCTTTTGTTTCATACCATGAAATAATTACAAACTGTCCACTAGTCACATAATGTTCCCCTTTCCCTCTCAAAAATAAAAACAATTTGCAAATCTAAAATTAAAAGAACCTTGATGCAATATAATGAGCATCTCAAATTTCCATCAAATTTAACAAAGGATCAAGCGTAAATATTTCGAAAATTATGACCAACGTTAATTCTAAATTAACAAAGCATGATAAAGAATGCATTTTTTAAAACCTAATATCCTAATTGAACATTCCTGGGTACACCAACACTATAAAATCTGCTGTTAATTTTTATTTTGGAGGGGGTGGAGGTTGGTGGAGAGGTAGGGCTGCATCTTCATTTTACACAATCTAACCACTTAATTGTTTGCCCACATGCTTTAATTTCAAAGTATAACATACATCATTACTTACTTACCCCTTCAAGTATTGTTTTTCAAATTAATGTAAAGATTTGGGGATAACTGGTATAGTTTTCCATGCAAAGGAGTTGGCTGAAAACAGTGAAGATTCCAACTAATGCTGGATTTTCAAAGAAATAGTATAACTTCAATTATTTAAAATCATCAGGAGCACAGGATAGGTTCAAATAAATGGACATTAGAAGAGATGAATCTGTATTGGTACATTGTGGAAATGTTTGGGGACCATATTGTTGATTTGGCTACACCAAAAATTTAATAACTTTCTATCAGTTCAGATGATTATGAGTCTACTGTAAGAAGCATTTCATGTCACAATGATAATCCCTAAGAAGCGATGCTCATGAATACTGCAGATTCTTTTGCATTGCTCAAGATTTCCATTAAAGATTACATAAATAACTGTACATCTCCCATTAAAACCCCATGCTTGATGACAAGTCCATCCATTACACTCACTCAACTTTGGCAAATTTCACTCCCACTTTTCACTGAGAGGCCCAAGTGGGCCTGACTTTGCTCACCCATCATACATTTGTCAACTTTGCAAATGTAATGAGGTAGGTGCCTTGGCTTGAAAGAGACTCATGTCAGGGTAATTTCCAGCTATTGTGCTTAAATTGATGGCATCTGACATTTTGTTTACATATATGTCCTACTTTAAGCAACTTCAGATGAACCAGATGGTGTACTGGAATCTTTAGTATGAATGTGAAAGGTGTTCATGCAAGGACTCAGCCTATCATATCTGGTCTGATATGATAAGTTAGTTCTGAACAGAAAGTCACTCCAAACAATCCTTTTTATGTATTAGAAATTATAGTCACTTGATGGAAGATAAAAAGTTTGACTGACCTTGTCCTGAGAAATATTCATATCAAGTTGGATAAAAACTAGTAGGGCCATTCTTAAGAAGCTGCAATAGATTTTGTATGTTTGATGTGGAAGCCAAAAACATTGCTGAGGGAGCCACAACACAATTTTGACAGAGCATGTACTAAGGGACACCTAGACCAAGTCTTATCAAAAGTAACTGGCAATTATGGAGAAGTTAAACTTGGTTGTTAAGGAAAGCATGTTGTTGCTATAACAAGCTACCCTAATATAACATTTTGACAGCATGTTCTAAAAACCAGTCCATGTTTTACAGAAATTGGTTTTGCTCTTCTGGAGAAGAAGCATACCATAGGTTTTCCATATGATTGCTGTTACCATTACTAATGGACCATCCTGAACAAAATTTTGATAACACATATCAAGGGCCAACAAGAGGGGGTGGCAACCAGGGATATATCCCTGGGGCACCAGGCCAAAACAACAATTTTTAATTTTATAAAAGAAATATTTTGTTTGAACAATAATTAGGAGAGGCCCTTGTGTTTCTCACCCCAGTGCCTGTGATCACTCTATACAGCCCTGTGCATATCCTATCAACATTCCAACTAAGTTTCAACAATATAGTTTCAGCTGCTCAATAGAATAGGCTATAATAGGTATTCCATATCTGGTTGATAAGGAAGCCACACTGTTGTTAGGGGAACCACCCCAAACAAATATTTTATAGAGAATCTCCTAAGAAATATTCCTACCAAATTTGGTAAATCTTGGCTTAACTGTTCTGGAGAAAAATTTGAAAATAGGTTTTCAATATGCTTGCAATTTAAGTCAAGCTGTTACTAGAGAAGCAACACCTGCCAAAGAAACATTCCAACCAGGGACTTCTATTGGGGGGGGGGGCGGGGGGCAGGGTGCTGTAAAATTGCTGTAGCCTTAGATATATGAAAATGAACAAGCCCGTCAAGTTTGACCCCCCAAAAATTGAAATGACGTCTCTGCTATTACTATCTCTCTAATCTGTTATTCAGCTTGACCCAGTGTGTTGATATTTGCATGAATCAAGTTTTGCCCCCCCTCCCCCCGAAAGAAACTGAAATGACGTCCCTGACTCCAACCAAGCAAGTTTAATCAAATCTGGCACATCCATTTTAAAGTAGAAATCTGATTTTCCAACCAGTTACTAAAGAAGCCACATCCATGCTAGGGATGGCACCAAACACAAAAGTCTGACAGAGCATGGACCTAAGAAAACATTTGCACTGTCTGAGTGAAACAATTCTGAAAAGAGGTTGAGAACAGGTTTTCCTTATAAATGCTTTTGAAGCTAGACCATTGCTACCAGAGCTATGTGAGACACAGTTTTGATATAGTATGCTCTAAAAGCATTTCTATCATATTTAATCAAGATTTGCTCAGTCTCATTAAGTTTAAAAACTGGTTTTCCAACAGTTTGCTAAAGAAGCCATTTAGTTGCCTGGGGAGTTACCCAGACACAAATATGACGATCATGTGCTAACAAATATTCCTGTCAAGTCTGTTCACAACTGACCATGCCATTCTGAAGGAGTCAAAAATGTTTTCAATTCAGGTTACCATGGAAGCCACTTAATTGCTAGGGCAGCACCCCAAACATAATTTTAGTATAGCTTTTCCTTGGAAACATTCTTAATAAGTTTGATTCAAACTGGCTTAGCATTTTTGTAATCAGAATTAAAAAAGACAGCAATGCTGACCAACAACGCATTTTGGAAGGGACACACCTGACATAGGGACATACCACAAATTCACCTGGGCTGATGTCCAGGTGAGCTAAAAACTGAAGAAGACTGTTCCTTTGGTCTTATCAAGACAGAAATAATGCAATGGAATGCTAATGTCATAAACTGTCACTGGCATAAATTGCCCTTCAAGTGGATGATTCTAAGCCATATATACAGAAATAAAGAACCTACCTGAAAGTGAAAATAAACTGCCATTTTTATCTTGGAAAGAATTTATCACAATGTCTACTCTAAATCATCTAATGACCTCTGAAATATACAGGTACTGCATTTTCATAAGCATAACATTTTTGGAAATTAATGCAGACATTGAAATCTGCACCAAAACTATTCTTAACTGAAATAAATATAGTTGCACAATAGCATTTAACCAAAGAAATATAATCAATTATTAACATGAATATAAATCCCATGAATAATTGTGGAGGTTTTCTGTACTGATTAACTGATCACAGTAGTTTACTGCAGCTGTATATATTACTAAATTAGGTGACACTGGGCAAATGTAATAACACAATATAGAAGTGTTTACTCTACTACCAGCAAACAATTTGGACCATAGCTGTGCAAAGCCTGAATTTGTCCCATCAAATGAAGATGACATGGAAAACCTTTCTCCCCTTACACCCAATAATTACAATGGGCTTGAATTATCCATTTATCAAGATTATTTTGAATTCTTTCAATTCATTTAGTGCTGAGCCATGTCCCAGGCGAGACATTTTAAAACAAGTGCCTGATGGATCAATGGTTTATCACCACCTTCAAATCAACCTCACAAGCCCAGCAGATCTAAATGAGGTTCAATTACTCACACTGATGCATCTAGTATCTTTTGGCTGCTACTTCAGAAATAGTTACAACAGGCAGGAAAATTCTTGTTGGCTTCAGTGCAATATTCCCTAGTGATGTTGTCTAATGTATGTTGCAAATAAAGTCAGAAACTTGCTTTGATTAACCCAGTGCTCCATTATGGAATGCAGAATAATTAATTGGCTCTAGACTGGTGTTCTTTACTATCCTACAATGCTACTGTTAATTGGTACAAAAAAAAAAAATCCAAACTGAATCTGAATTCTGAGAAGCAGTTTTGCACAGGTATCAATTATGTATGATCATAATGATAATTTATCTACCGATTCTGCTGGCTTTCAAATCTCTGGGCTGCAAAAATATTGAGTAGGAGTCCTAACTGTCAGTTTTCTGTGGAAAATCAAATAAAGAAAGAATCAATGATGCAAATGAATTTCAGTATAAAGCAAAGCAAATGCATCAGTTTTACAGACTTTGTTTCACAGGGGATTTTGTTTGATTAAGTTGCTATGGATATGTGACTTCAACCTGTAAATTTAAGAACAGCAAATAATGGAGCAAGAAAACTGAGTAGACTACAGGAAATTGATGCTTAATAGGCAATTTCATGACTCTTCAAGTCTTAGTGAGTGGAAAGTTAGTCCCAGAGAGAAAATCTGATGCAGCTGCACTTAAATATACCAAATATTTCATGAAACCTGTCTAAAAGAATTGTTAAAAACAAGTTTGGCTTGGTTTTCTATGGCAGAGCAAAACACGAAGGAGACATTATTCTCAAATATAACATTTAGTATGAAAATGGAACTCCCAATGTGATAAATGATATTAGAGCTGAAATGAATAACCAAATATTTTATTCTGAATACTTTTTTTGTTAATATTCAAACAGATTATTAGCATATGAATATTCATTTTTTACCTAGCCAAACTGAAAGCATATATAAAACAAACAAACAAGATGAAATGTGAACTACAAAATGTTGAATTAGTTTATGATGAAACAACTTTAGACCTGATAAATCACTTGAAGTTCAAAGCCCAACTCACAAGGTAATCATCAAAAATTGAAATAATCACATAGCTCACAACATCGCTATATCTATTCATTGTCATTCAGGTGCTCTTGAAATGATAACATGTATACTACACCAAGTTGATAAAGAACAAATAGGGGTCATATAAAGTCAATAAAGCCTTTACATATCAATAAAACAGACCTAAAAAAAATTCTTAAATCCTGTCATACATTCATTTTGTCAGGAGCAGTTGTTGTCAATCTGGCATACCTATACCACCCACACTCCCTTACCTTGTAAACTTGACTCTAATATATTTCCATTTTTGGTCTTTTATTCAAGTTTTGAAGGTATTGTACAGCAATAGAATTACCAGTATGCTTAAAATCTGGTACTATCCTTTCCTTTGTTTTTTAAGAAGTCAATAATGCTGACATTAGCTCTGTGTCACTATGATGTACATGGGCCAGTTGACATTACTTTGGAATAAAATAATTTAAACTGTTGGGGTTGAGAAGTTTGCAATTACAATAGAACTTGCTACACAGTTTCAGCTGTGCAATAATACAAATCTATATTCAGCATATATTGAAACCTGAGCTGGGATTATTTCCATTTTACTTTTATATTCCTTTTTGAAAATCACTTAATCATAATCAAATTTCTCTTCAGTCACAATGATCTTTAATCTTTTGGCCCCTGATTAAACAGGCCTCTAATATAACTTAAGTGTATGTCCTCCACAAACTCTGAGCAAGGTATGGGGTTTAGAACTAAAGTTATTATGCAAAAAACACTTTTCTTCCAGGAAAAATATGACCTTGATCTTTCATTTTTAGCCCAAAATTGATAGGTTTCTTTGTTACATAATGTGGAAGACATCCAAAAGCATCTGACAAAGGTATATGATCAAGAATTTCCAACCTATCATTATAAGAACAACACAGAGAACCCAGAACCAGTCTGATGACCATACAAGCTATTCCTCCTCCTTCACTCAAACCCAAACAATGCTTGGGTCATCAAAAGTGGGGTTGGAGCTGGAATCTTGCAGTATTAACAGGTAAATATCACATTATTAAAATTAGTTTTATCACCCAAAATGCTACATTTTAATAGCAGTAATACCTTACCTGCCACTTCTGCATTGCTAAATTTGCAGCTCAGAGAGTGGCTGCTTGCCCCAAATGTTAGTATAAAATTAGTATACTGGCCCTTACAATATGGGTTCCCACTAATCCAAGTTGGACCACTTTTTGTGCCATTAACTATAGGGCAAAAAAATAATGCATATGCCTTTGTGCTGCAAAGACAGAAGGTAAAATGAAGGGAAACTAATGTACAACTACCAACATACTGTTCTCATAAAATTGACAAATTATAAAAACAGAAATAGCAATAGCGCTGGCTGTATGGGCTTTAATTGTCATAAATGAAAGGTCCCTTTCAGCGAGTAATGGATAAGTGCTTTTTGATTGTGAGGTCAATCCACCTGGAAATAGTGGATACCTAGATAACAGTGGAGCTCTTGATAGGAAGGAACAAACACTTCTTATCCTTCTTCTCTTTTCTGATGCAGCCAGATAAAACTGTAATCCTCTAAATGGCCACAGAATTCTACCTTGATCATCACCAGCACAGGTATGACTGAGACTGGGGATCTCCAAAGGGAGTGGAGCTTCCAAATGTTCCTGGTTATGTACCAAAAGAACCCAGCTGACAAAAGAGAGAAATAGACTCAAAATTTATGTTCAACTATAAATACATTTTTGAAAACAATGGCATGAAACTCACTCCTTCTCACAGATGCCAAGGAGAGCAGGAAACAGTCTAAAGGTAAAGGTTCTTGAAGGAAGCTTCAACCAGTGGTTCATATGGGGTTTTGACAAAGTCCACAATACACACTAGAGATTCCATTTATGCATTAGTGAGAGAGATACTGGTCTCTGCAACTAAAAATATTTCATAAGATCAGAAAGATGTGGGTCTGATCCAACATATTGGTTAGAGTTGGCCTATAGTCCTTAACAGCAGAAAACTAGCATTCTCCATCTTTAAACAGGAAGAGAAGCAGTCTGCCAGTGTGTCCAGAAAAGGGCTGGTGGAAATCAATACATTTCCTACTGCACCAATCAGAAAAGATTCTCCACTTTGCATCATAGACCTTGGACACAGACCATTTGCTGGTCTGAATGATGCAGTCGGCAACCTTGCTTGAAAACTTGTCCTGGCAGATAGATCCCTTGAGATGAATCAAGCATGAAGTTGGAGAATCCATTGTGGAGAAGAGATCAGCAGGACTATGACAGCAGGTCTCTCCGATGAGGTAATGACCTGAGTTGGTCTACCAAGAGGTTGAGTAAACTGATGAACCACAATCATTGGGGCCATAGAGGAGTTATCAAAATAAACTGAGCAGTGACGGTCCCAACTCTGAGAAGCACTCGTGGAATCAATCTGGAAGGTGAGAAAGTGTAAACAAGCAGATGGTCTCATTTTTTACACTGAAGACATCCATTGCACAGACCATCAGATCTGGGACTGGAGAGACCAAACTGGGGTACTTTTGTTCAGTCTTGTTACAACCAAATCCACCAAGGGTCTATTGACAGTCAGAACAGAAACTCTGTTACAGATTGGTGCAGATACCATTCCATCAGAACAACTTTGCTTCTCCTGGACAGACTGTCAGTCTTGCCCAGAATATGGAGAACATGGGAGGCTGCCCAATGAGTGAATTCAAACGTCTACACAGAGAGAAGGAGCACATGTGCCTCCTTGATACCCAGTATACACTACTACCAAGACATTGTCAGAGTAGACCATCACAGATCAACTCCTTATCTGGATGACACACACCCTGTAGTGCTAAAATTACTGCCCTCATTTCCAATTTATGTGAAGGGTAGCTTCTTCACAATCCCTGCTGGATTCAAGCGAGTGCCCCAATTCTGAATCTGTGAATGGACAGGATTGGGGTTCAGGGGCATGCATTTGAACTCCAGCCCAAAACCAGTCCCTATATGGTTACTAGTGCAAGTGGTAATCAAATTCTGACCCAAGAGGAATCGGAGTCAAAATGAGTTGTGTGGTTTCCAGCTCACAGGAGAAACTGGAGAGAACACAATTACTGTTCTCAATAGGCAATCAGATATGTTTAGAGTTCAAGATAGCTAATAGGGATATATATAGGTGACTTGACAACAAGGTCTTGGTCTGCTGTCCAGTGAACACAAACTTGCCCAAGGTTGGTGATAAAATTCATTTCCACGTAAGATCATGAGAAATAATTTGCTTCATATTCTCTGGAATGATTCCTAATCAGGTCAATGTGAACCAGGAATAATAAACATAATAATAATAATAATACTTTATTTACAGAGGGTGGCTCATTTAGCCAAGGACTCTTCTACCTTGAGGCCCTCTTAAGAAGAGTGCAATAATATGCATTATATGAAAGATAACAGTAAGTACTGTTAATTTTAATGTAATAAAATACTAAATTCCATTATCTACTATTCCATTATCTAATATTAATTGGAAAACATCCCAGTCCTGGTGAAACTCCAGGTACTTTCTGTGTAATGTGAATTTATGCATCTTGCAGGTTGATGGAGGCTGCCCATCTTGACTGGAAGCGGAGTCCACTCCCCATCATAATTCCCATTTACAACCCACCCACCCTAGCTTCCAAGGCTGGGGACTTACAAAGTGAAGCAGTTGAGTCAGCCCTGAAACTTAAATGCTAATACAGCGGTGCAGTGTTGAGGGAGAAAGAGACCACCCTTTATGTTGCCTGGCCAATTCCTTGTGTCTTTAATCATGATCAAATGAGGGAATAAAAGATCAGGTTGTGATGCAGCCCCTTAGAGTCTCTCCAACCTGGAGAGAATGCTTTGTCTTCCATATCACAAGTCTTTGCACACGAATCCTCTGGAGGAAGGGAATCCAACAGGAGAGGAAAGACCATCTCAGCTGGTTCCTCAGTGAATTTGGTTGAGTCAACCAAAACTGAAAGGTGGTTATCCTCCTCCTACTTATGATGGGAGATGGGACTGGCCAATCCAATTATACTCTGATGAGAAAGAGACTCTTGAGAGAAAGAATATCCTCTTCCCATAAATCCACATTGGGTCTGGTGGAACTGCCCCTAGTAGCAAGCATTTTAGGAGGAGAGTCAATGCTCTTCACCCTTCCAACTGGGGAAAGGGAAGATTGCCCTTACTTGCTGACTTTTTTGGGGGATGGGAATGCTTCTCATCCCATCTCAATTGTCTGACACATGAGGAATGGCTCCACATAAACAAAGGTCTATGTCTGCAAATGCTTTATCTGACATGCTTTGAGGCCAAGGCAATGGTACCTATTGTGCCATTAATGAAAAGAAAAATTTGCTTCCTAGAAAGAGATGTCCCCATATCCCACAGAAACTGCAAGGGAAGATACAAAAGGGGGGATGGATGCTGATCTGATCCCATTTATTGGTCAGACAATGGAGGGCCAGCTTGGGTTGGGTGGGAGGCTTTCATTGGATAATGAAGAGTGATATTGCTCTTTCCCTTCTCTGGGATGTGTAATCTGGATGCTGGCACTTTCACGGGGCCATTGACCTTGACACAGTGCTGCAATTCATCAGTGGTAATATGTCTCTCTACCCCATGTGAGACAGATCACATACTTCTCAGGGATCAAGGCATGCCCACCCTGATAGATTTCTGCAATTCTTTAGGTACACTGTGGGGATGAAGGGCATTTCTTCCATCCTTCATAGGTCAGTCATGTCCATCCGACAAAAGATAACAGAACAGGAATAGGTCTAATAAATTTCCACAAATCCGGAAACCTGCCAAAGTTACTCCATTGCAAAAGATAATGTAAATAGCTATAGATTACAGACCTATCTCTATACTTACTTGTCTTTCTAACTTACTAGAAAACCATGCACATGGTTCTTTTATGAAATGTTTGAACATTTAAAATCTTACTGATGAAAATCATTCTGGCTTTCGCTAGCATAATCATTCATGCAAATCTGAACTCAGTAGATATAGGAGAAATGGTTTACACTATTATGGTTGATTTTCCTAACGCTTTTGATCTTGTAGACCATGTAGTTTTGCTTGAAAAACTAAAAGTCTATCAATGTAATGGAAACTCCCTAACATGGTTTAGTTCTTACTTAACTGATAGAGTGCAAAATGTATTTCTAAATACTCACCTTCCAGAAAGTAAAAATATTAATTGTGAAATACCACAAGATTCAAACCAGCAGACCTCTTTTATTCATTCTATTTAGACCACTCAAGTGACCTAAGTGGTTAGAGTGTCTGCCTCAGATGCAAGAGGTCATGGACTAGAACTCCAGCCAAGTCATACCAAAGACATCAAACTGGTACTAACAGCTGCCTCACTAAGCACTCAGCATTAAGTGGTTAGTGTTAGGACTGGTGTCAACTTTAACAATTTACCATCATACTGCAACAATGTCTTCAGTGTGACAGTTTATAGTGATGTCTAGAACTGGAGATGCCAAAGACATGTAGCATGATGTCCCACCCAGTCACATTATCCTGTCACTAAGCCGACTAATCCTATAACTAATCTCTTAATGCTGAATGCCAAGTGAGGCAACTACTAGTACCATTTTAAAATGTCTTTGGTATGACTTGGCCAGGGTTTGAATGCACAGCCTCCTGCATCCAAGGCAGATGCCCTAACCACTTAGGCCACTGGAGCATCAACAAAGTGGAAGGTTTGCTAATTTATACTTTAAGTTGTAATCTTTTTGTCAAATTGAACAGATTCCACTTTTCATCCACTGAATTTACATATGTACTTTCTCTAATTTCCTTTGGGATTCCATTCCAAATTAGTGATCCTGGACATTGAAATCTTTTGTTAAAGAGTTCTTTATTTAGTTTTGGGATTGAAAAGTGGTTAGCTGAAATTGATCTTAAATTGGGAGTGTTTCCTTGTTTTCTAGCATAAAATAGGTTATGGAGGTCTAGGCTTCTCAAAAATATTTGTTCACCAACTTTAACTTTTTTTTAATTTCATTTGGGATGATGATAATATTATCAAGGGTGAGTCTGCAAGCCCTTTTTTGCAAGCGGATATAGTTTTGTCAGAGCTTTAATTGCCCTATCAGTATCCATGTTGAAGATCTCTCTCTCTCTCTCTCTCTCTCTCTCTCTCTCTCTATATATATATATATATATATATATATATATATATATATATATATATATATATATATATATACACACACACACACACACACAAACACTGTAATGGTGCAAAATTTGGTAGATATTTTTTGCAGTACATTCTGTCGTGGTCAGTATGACACATAAACATTAAGACCGACGTGTGAACTAGGCTCAAAATAACTTGGTAACTTGTAATGGTTAACCTCTCTTGTTTGGAGGCTTAATTAAATTTTAATTAGAGTCCATTTGATAATGGTGACACAGAGATGTTAATATAAGGTCATGTAGCAGAAAATGACAAAGCTAAGACAAACTAGAGCCAAAAGTTTTGGAAATTTATAGCCATTTGAATCAGGTGCCATAAAAAGATATCTTCCAGAATGGTTATTAATAAAGGCAGTATAGAGAGAGTTATTCTGACATTGATGGGAGTGTTAAAATTCTGGCAGTCTGAGAAAGTTCATCCTGGCTGATGGAGCTAAATGGGGGGGGGGGGATTCCCCAGATGAATTTTCATGGTTTAATTATAAACAACAATATTTTAAATTTTCAAGTTTTTCTGCCAAAACAAGAACTTGACTCCAGGGGAGTAGGAAGTGTTCTCCCATTATAAACTGTCCAAAGAATCTGGAAATATGAGAGACTCAGAACCAGAAAAGTGACAGAGGGAAGTTTCGATGATAAGCAAGTGAGGGCTCTGCAAGGCAAAATGGTATTATCTCAGTTGCATACAATATGATCACTCATGCAAGTTTGTAACTATTAGTTGAATTTATTCATTTTAAATTCAATGTGTGTCAACTGATATCATTTAGCTGGTGATTTATAGCCCACAATGTGGTGAAATATTCATCAAAGAGGTCTAGTTATATCATAGTCACCGCTAATCTGAGTCACCGCTAAAAAGACATAAATTCACAATGATAACTAGTTTGTTTATCAGTATCAGGTTGCTAACTAACCATAGCTTAGTTCTGTTGAATTATGATAAACAATATCTGAGTAAGAAGTGTGGGAATATACATGTAGGTCAATCCAAGAAGGGAAAAACCTGACACATACTTAGGTTGGGTGATACATTTTATTTGAAGGACAATAGATCCATAGCTGAATGGCAAAGAGTGAAAAAGAGCTCAGTCTACAACCATGACAGCTGATGACTCAAGGAGGAAGAAAGATAGAAGGAAAAGAAATATGGCAACTCCGACCTATCACCAACAGTGATTTGGAAAGGACTGGATATTGACATGCCGTCAATTTGAGTTTGATCCGTCACTTGATTATATGATGAAATTTGTTTTATCAGTGCAACAGAACAGCATGTATGTTTATTGTTCATTACCTAATCATATTTAATATATGTGGAAATCTGTTTAATGATTGTCATATTTCTTATTTTGAACACTTAATTTGTAATAAGATAATCATCCTGATATGAAGTTAAATCATGTCATCAAATTTTATAAATCTCCTGATCTGACATTACTGAGCTGTCACATGGCTACAATGAGTAGGAACTATTTCATGATTAGATACAATATCAATATTTATCTAATGACAAGCCCATGTCATATTATAAAAACATTCCAACTTTTACAAGAATTCTGTCAAACATTCACTAAGGACATCTTTGATAAATAGCTCACCCGACTACTTCTGAAGAACTGTTTAGGTTTGCTCCCTAGAGTTATCATCGGAGAAATACTACATGCCAAATATACTCACTTATAAGTGGAGTCCAATAGCAAACTGAAAATACCCAGATCTGCTACTGAATAATTTGCAGGCAGATCAATGGTGTTTGCAGTTTGTACTGACTTATAGGCAAGTATATGTGTTATTTCTGTGCTACCAGCAGGACCAGGCATCCGAGATGATATGCAATAGCTATGAAAACCTGGAAAACTAAGCAATATGCCTTGTACCCATAGGTCCAATATTAAATCCCCTGCAATTGTATATGCAATGGTTCCTCCTACAAGGCCTCTGATTTTCCATTCTCATCATCTACTATATGATTGTCAGGCAGAATCAACAACTGAATACAATTTAAAATTCCTTTGAAAACCAGTATATGATTTTGAAAATCTATTTCTCTGATACTGGGTTAGAATGAGTCAGAATGAAGAGAATACAAACCCTTACAGTAGTCAAATGTGCAATAAAGACAACCTGCATACAAATACCATCCAAGTACAAAGACCAAGTTCTACAGATACCATTCAAGATATATTTATTTGTACATAAAAGACTTGGTGGTCATAAACACTGCTTGATATCATGGTCAAAAATAAGTTCTGGAATTCAAGATAAGATTGTTTCTTTTTTTGAAGTGTTGAAACCATCTCCGATACTTTTGAGCAATAACGAGTTTCAAAGTAGCCTTTGTGGCAGTGACACTGAATGCAAGAATACTTGTCAAATCACCACTATTTATGGACAAACTCGACATCATAAGGAGACTTATGGTGAAAACCTAATGTCAGTATGGCTTTCTGTTCAGGAGGGATAACAGTAACAAGATTTTCAAGATGACTGCCATATGGATCATACTGATGTGCACTATTTTTGTTTAGGACCAACAAGACATGATAAAAAGTCTTCAAATGAAAACCGAATTTTGACATGACCTTCCGTTAGGAAGAGTGGCAATAACGAGAGTTTCAAGTTGTTGCTGAGTTGGCTATAATGGATTGCCAAGTGGCACCATTTCATTTAGTACCTACTAAACATTATAAGTAGTCTTCTTGTGAAAACCCCATGTCAATATGATCATTGGTTTAGGAAAAGCATTGATACCAAGATTTTCAAGATTAATGCTATGTTGGCCATACTGGATTTCAGATTGACATTATTTTTATGTACAACCAACTATACACCATACGATGTCTTGAGTGTTGATATTAGCATTCACACAGGAGAAGTAGTGATACTAAGATTTTCAAAAAGGCTACTATGGTGGCCATCTTGAGAACCAACTAAATCTTGGAAAATATATGTGTAAAGTTTCACTGCAGAAGACTGTTGTTGTTGTTGTGGGGTTTAATGCCATTTTTCAGCACACTATAGGCTATGCATGGCAGCCAGTATTAATGATGGAGGAAGAACCCGGAAAAAACCCAGGAAGAACCACCAACCCACAAGAAGCTACTGGCAAGCTTTCTCACATACCCACATTAGCCGAATCCTCGACTCGAACCCATGCAGACTGAGGTGAGATGGCAGTGATCCATAACGGAAAGCGCTTTAGACCACTCGGCCACTTGGGGCCCCCATTGCAGGAGAAGTAGTGATACAAATTTATGCTAAAAGATGGATGGACATTGGACAAACAAAAGAAGAGATTGAGAGATGACAGACAATTTTTGGCTAACCATCCCATAAGCTCTTCTGGTTTATCACCTGTACAGCTAAAGATGGTGATTCAACATGCCGGTACTCAAAGTAATAATACCACATGCACATCCCACAAGCCTGCATGAAAATAAACGCTGCAATGCACGCTCTTCTCTTCATCCAACATGCTGCATGGGATGACATCAGCTGCTAAACCTCCCTTTTAACATTATGATTTACCACCATGTCTGGTGTCCTGATGGTACTTAACTCCGAGGGTTAAATCAGTCTTAAAAATGGATCTTGTATATGTTGCAGTAAATATTAATTCTTGGAAACGTACAGTATACTTTTGACAATGTAGGTCTATGCCAAGCATTCCAGACCTTGTTTTGCCTTAACAATGATCATGGTTTAAACACAACTTGCTGTCTTCTTTTAGATTCAATGTCAATGATATTTTTCAGTGATATTGTGATAAAAACAAGCAACTATCCCTGCTCCACCTGCTGAAAATATTTTCAGAGAATCCAAGATAAGACAGTCTCTTCTTTTTAACTACTGTACTACTTACTACCTTCTCTGAAATTCTTGAGCAATAAGATTTTCAAGATGACCATAGTAGTAGCAATAATGGATATAAGATGTCACCATTTTCTTTAACCCTTTAAGTGCTATAATGTTTTGCAACAAAAGATCCCTCAGTGCTGAATTGTTTCAGAAACGAAATGAAAACTAAACCCTACTTTTAAATTTCCCCTATTTTATTTAAGCTAGGTACTCACCATTTCTTAATTTTATTTTGAAATACCACTGAATAGTGACTTGACAGGCATGCCATCTGTTTTTGTCCATCAGGAATGTACACTGGACTTATATTCAAAATCATTTTGGGACTCAAAATCACTCACTGGTATTTCCAGTAACACTTTCCCTGAGCTCCAATAATCTGATATATTTAAAAAACATTCAAATTCACTGCTATCATCAGTCAGCATTTATCAAATGAAATTGTCATCTGAAAATGAACCGTATTGGAGAAAACCATATGGGGTTTTCTGGCTAGTCCATAATTTAACAAGTACTTGTAAAAATTTTTTGATTACAAGGTTAAAACTACAGGATGCTTGTTCCAGGGTCCCATGTATGACTTAAATTTGATTCGACAACTATTCGTGTCATGCCAAAGTGCTCCAATGTGTAAACACTCACAAACTTGAAAAGATATGTCGTGATAAGCATTGAGAACCTCTACCGTTGTCATGATTTGTGTCACGACAAGAACTCTGAGGGTCCAGACACTAGGACATTATAAGACTTTATATGGTTATCTGTTCCGGAAAAGTAGTGACAAGACTTTTAAGATGGATTCTATGGCAACAACACTGTATGTCTGAGTGGCACCATTTTCAATTTGGACCAATCAGACCTTAGGATAAATGTGTGTTTAAAGTTTTATTGTAATCCTCCAAATAGTTTATGTGCAGTAACAATAACAAACCTATGGATGGATAGATGGACAAAATTCCATCCCATAATCTCCTCTGGTCTATGACCAGTATACCAAAAAAAAACTGAAATGAATTTGCATACTCAGATTTTAACTATAGAAACTTACCAATTAATGATTTTACTATCAAATCAACATAGTTTAATAAGATAGAACTTGTTTGTAACAATGTACTGATTTTATCAACTTCTGAATGGTTTACAGAAGTAGGGTATATCTAGTTCACATAGGCTTTGTGGAAGATTATTATTATTATTGTTATTATTTGGTTAGATTAAGGATATAAAATTAAGATTTGTTACAAAAACTATCTCAATAATAAAATCAAAGATTTAGGAAACAGGATCCATTACTTCCATTTCAGTACATGTAGTTCCATTTAACAGCGACCATATTAGGCCAACCTTTTCTTGTTTGAGAGTTGGAAACACCTGCATCAAAGGGCTGCAAGAATAATGGAAAAGTAACTTTCATAGTAACAGTTGTTGCATCCATGTAGTTTCCACACAAAAAATGAAACAAACTAAAGAATTAGTACGCCTACCAAAAGTTCCCTATCACATCAAATCATTTTATTTGAACAATATCTCTGAACTGAACTTTTAGGGTACAATATCATCATCTTCACTGAATTACTTTCCTCTTTACATCTAGGTGGTTTTTGTTCTCACTGCAGGATGACCCAATCAATTGAAGCCTAAAGTAACAAACAAAATAGCCTGGACCATTTCTTTCAGAATACAGTAATTTAAATATAGGACTAACCAATTAGGTTTTGATAGTGGCATAAACCCATACCTGCTGGTATAAAATTAGGAGACCATCATTCTCTTATTACTGATATGTCAATAAAAGAACATTATCAATTTTTGCATTTCACACCAACTGATAAAGGTCTGTCTTGTTTGTAGAGGAAACATGTATGTGAATATTTATGGTATACCAAACCTATATGCACTGTGTTCATGGACATATTCAATCACACCACATAAGAAAACCATCTGAAAGGCAACCTGGGGAATCTTAGCCACAGTCTATATAAACACAATACAGTACCGGTATATACTCTTTTATTAAAAATGTCAAAAGTAAATGTAAACTGCATGGACCCAGGTCAGTCATCACATAATGTATTGGCAGATCTGAGTCAATGCAGTTTTTTTTAGCAATCAATAAGTTAAACAAAATAGACCCTGATTTGCTGTTGCATTATGTGATGGCAGATCAGGGTCTATGTTTGCAGTTAGCCACACCCAACATAAAAGCAAGCATACATGGTCCCTTACTGACTCATGGTACAATCATGACTGACCACCACCTGTCATAGGTGAATAACTTGGAATTAACTTATCCTCATAAGAGATAAACATGTCTATTCATTGGCAAATCACACCACACACAAAAATTCACTTCGTTTGATTAATACACAAATAATATCCTGGAGAATATTAAGTATATACTGAGAATTGTATAATAAATTGGTTGATAAAATTATGAAGTTAATTATTCCCATTTGCATTTGTAAACTTGCTATACTCACTTGTAAGTCTGGTCAAACTGCTAAAAACACAGACCCTGATCTGCCATCACATAACACACTGGCAGATCAGAATCTATATCACTTGTCTGATTACTACTAGCAAAAAGACTGGACCAAGATCTGCCAGTGCTTTGCAATGGCAAATCTGGGTCTAAACAGTTTGCAATCAGACATGACTTGTCAATGGTTATGTATAATATATTGTATAGCAATGATTAAAGGGGAATGTCCATCAAGCTTAACACTGTACCTGTGATAATATAGTGCTTATTAATATCTTTTCTAGTGATAGTGAGTGGCCCATCAGTAACAGCATCTATCTGACACATTAGCACTAGCTTAATTTGACAATTAAAACTCCGATCAACAACACTAACCATATATTATGCTTGTATGAGTATATGTGTGTGATATGGATTTTTAACATAGCTTTAAAAAAAAATCAGTCATTTTGCTAAGATGTCTGCAGTGTGGCAGTTTATAGTGATGCCTAGCACTGGGGCATCATGCCTCAGACATGTAGCATGATGTCCCACCCATATATATATATATATATATATATATATATATATATATATATATATATATATATATATATATATATATATATATATATATATATATATATATCAGATCAGGGTGTAAATTAAAGTTGAATGAACACTAGAATATTCAGATAGATTTTAAATATTACCCCATTTTAACAGAGGTAATAAAACCATCATCTTCATTTACTTTGCTTTTTACTGGGACCCACCCACCCACATGCACACAAAGAAACACGCACACTCAACACCAAGTTAAAACACTTTGAGTACTGGTATTTAAATCCAATGAGTTCACATTTTGGGTGTCCATAGTAATCTTTTTAGAAATGATTATGACTAAAATATTGGTGTTATTGTCTGTTTTTTTTTTCAAGCTCAATACCACAATAAACATTCTTTTAGTACTGATGGAAAAGATGGGCAATACCTGTTCAGTTAAATATGGAGATTATTTAAAATATTCTCTGAGAAGTGATTTGTACACAATTAAAATCACATGGACATGTGTGTGTGTGTGTGATTTTGATTTTTTATGTAGCTTTAAAAACATTTCAGTCATATCGCTACGATGTCTGCAATGTGTTAGTTTATAGTGATGTCTAGCACTGGGGCATAATGCCGCAGATATGTAGCATGATGTCCCACCCTGTCACATTATTCTGACACCAGGCCGACCAGTCCTAAAACTAACCTCTTAATGTTGAGTGCCAAGAGCGAGGCAGCTGTTAGTACCATTTTTATAAGTCTTTGGTATGACTCAGCCAGGGACTGAACCCACAACCTTTCACATCTGAGGCAGATACTCTAACCACTAGGCAACTGGATCGATCACACATAGACATGCAGCCAACTTAATTTAATGTGGATATGTTGATCACATGTCTCTATAATTGGTCATATATGAGAGACATGTCAGACAGAACCAGCCTTAAGACAGACTGTAAAATACCCAAATCAGATATTGGAAGTTTCTTCACAGCCATAAGATTTAATATTTCAACTGAAACACATAAATATATATTGATCTTATCATGTATGTAAAATGTACATTACAACAAGTGCAAAATGACCTCGAGTATAATGTAACCTCAGTGAGGGCAAGTTACGAGAGAACTAGCACCTTGACTCAACAGAGTTTGGAATTAGACCATTTGGCTTCATGGATGATGATGGATTGCCAACAAAACAGTTAAATCATTTTGAAAAAGGAAAAAAACAAATTAAAGAACTGCTCCATAGATTAGACCATATGTTAATAATTATGGCTTTGTACTAATGCACAGCTGAAACAGACAGTGAGAAGCTTTATAATAATAGCAAAGACCTTGTTCCCTGCAACAAATATGATTCTGTTCCAATATCATCTGGCTCATGTATATCTTAATGCTATGTCTACATCGTGGATTTTTAAGGTGTGTATGTGATTTGGATTTTAAACTTAGCTTAACAGTTTTTCAGTCATATCACTATGATGTCTGCAGTGTGACAGTTTATATTGATGTCTAGCACTGGGGCATCATGCCGCAGACATGTAACATGATGTCCCACCCAGTCACATTATCCTGACACAAAGCCAACAAGTCCTAACACTAACCTCTTAATGCCGAGTGCCAAGTGAGGCAGCTGTTAGTACCATTTTTGCAAGTCTTTCATATGACTCAACCGGGGATCAAACCCACAACCTCACACATCCAAGGCAGACTCTCTAACCACTAGGCCACCGGAGCTGTCGACTTTTAAGGAAAAAAAAGAAATGGATAGTTTCAGATTTTAAGCAGATTGGTAATTCCATAAGCATATTAGTAATTCCATAGATGTGTAATGATTTATAAAATGGAATAAAAGACCAAAGGTGGAAATACATTCAAGTTGACTTTCTATGGCAAGATCATTGCATGATGTAGGGTGATAATGGTATCTGTGATTGACAACTCCTCTTCATGGAATGAACGTCCGACAACACTTCACACTTTTCACAGCTTTATCTGATCGATATGTATTAAGTTTGTGGACTTTTATATGACCCCTATTCAATACAATGATCATCATCAATCTGCCACATTAAGTTATCTTTCTACGAGTGCATCAATGACAATGAATATGGCAATGCTGTGAGAAATTTGACTATTAAGAAGTTTGTCTTTTTCATTATCATGCAAGTGGGCATTTTAATTACAGGCGATTTAACTGGTTTTAAGTTGTTCCCTTCTAAACCGATTCAACACAGCATAATTTAAATGAAAACACTTCCTTGTGCAAAATTGCTGCCAAACTTGCCAGGTAACTAGATATTCCAATAACAACTGTCTATTCAAATAGTCACAGAAAAGGGTTGACTTGAATGTTCGGTGATTTCTTTCAGCTCTAGTCTACTTTCTAGATTTTCAGCAAAACTATCCCCGAAAAAGTTAAGACCAACCTATGCCATCTTACAAATTTGGTTTCAATCCATGTCCTTCAAATGTCCTTTAGCAGAAATGAAAGCGAAGAGTTCGAGGCTAAACAGAGGTCACAACTTTATAAAATATTGAAGCTGGAAAATGGTTCAAATCAAAACAGACCCAAGTCTTGTTAATGTAAAGCCCTTTACCAAATTTGGATGCAACCATTTAGATCCTTCAAAGGGAACCAAGAAAAACTTGAAAATCAAACTTGATCTAGGTCTTGTTAGTATAAAATCTCAAACCAAATTGGTATCAACACATAAAATCCTTCAAAGGGGTATTATAGGGCTAAATTTAGTTATTTCAGGTGCTATGGTATTTATCTACGTTTTAGAAGAGAAGATATATTTGTGTATAAATTTTCTAAATTCTCTCCATAAATTTAATAACAGTATGTCTATGACAGAGGAGTAACTCTACAGTCACTGTTAGATTTAGAGGCAGAGATTTGGGGTCAATATAATGTTATCAGCAGCTATTCAAATGCTATGGTGTCAAGTCACAGTGCTGAGAAATTGAAACAAAGGTGTTGGATGATGTGTTTGTAAAGCTAATTAAAATCAATTAAAGCAAGTTTGTCTTAATACTTAAACAATAAAATTAGTGACCAGTTGAAGGGAAATTTGAATCTCTTTTAGTAGGTATAAAATGCTTAAAACAGAGTTGGGTAGTTATAGTTTAATTTTGAATTAATTTGCTCATAAGGATAAAGTAACTTCCTACTTAATATAATATTTTTGGAAATTCTAACATACAGTATCAGTGGGAAAAGAGTGTGTATGGAGAGTACATATATGGCTTTATTTTGGAGTACATAATTTAGATTCTGTGCATTTTGATATGTAGATTAGAGTTAGATAAAGGGTCTGCACCTAATATAATCAGACCAGAAGTTTAGTTCTAGAATAGGTCTTCAGAGAATGCTCTTTCTGAGATCCGCTAGTATTGTTTAAAAAGCCAGGGAGCGAACAGAAGCAGCGAACAACCACACGTTAGAAATGGAGCTAGTGACGGAAATTATTCCTGCTCCAACAATGAGTGCACTAAGGGCTCTCAGCCTGATAGTAGCCTCAGGCTCGAGCCTTAGAGTGCAGGAAAAATGTACAACCCTGCTCCTAATTTGGGATAATAACAACAAAGGAAGATGGCAGCAACAGAGGGAGAGTTGACTCCGCAGACCCAGACTAGCAGCCTACCCACTATGAACCACCAAAACAAAACCCAGCAGTCAGCAGGACCAACAATAAATACAGGGAACAGTCCTAGCAATCTGGCTGCCCAGGATAAATCGATCAATGACTCCATCGCACAAATAATGAAGACACTACAGACATATGCGAGCAAAGTTACTCACACCCCAGTTAAATCACAAAGGCATTAAATCCCACATGACACACTGGTAGCTGACTTGGAAATGTCTTCCTCTAGTGAAGAAGAAATGAAAGAAGAAATGGAGGAAGAAACAGGAGTATAAGAAGAGGAAACTGACCCAGAACTAAAACAGTGTAAAGAGATGGGACTAGAACCAGCACTAGATGATGTAAGAAAGGCAGGGCACTTTGTCAATGCCGTAAAATACCTAGCCTGGCGAACACTAGACACCAACAGACCCCGACTGGCAGAATGGTTCTACGGTGTAAGAATTCTCTCTCAATACTATGAGAATGCTTATAGGCAATATCCAGTCTACCTGCTTGTGGAAGCGGCAAACTACGTGTCAATGATACATGGCTACCACTTCCCAGATACAATCAAACACGACAAGAGAAGTGCAGCGAAAATTAAATAAACAGTAGACCACAGGGGAACTTTCAGCTAGCCTGCCAAAATAGCCCTTCTCAGGGCTCCAAGTTGCCTATTAACAAAGTGATTCCACTTTGGCTTGGAATTACCACTCGATAATACCAATGCACTGATCTGATCCTTTATCCACCGCCTCAAAATTAACAACTTATTACAACTAATAGTTACTATAAAAATTTTTAAGTCGCTTAGACATATCAATAAATACAAATCTTAGGGAATTTACAATGTACACTATGTATTAGAATTTTTTCAAACAGTCAAAGTATAGGAAAATTCTGAAACTCAAGCAATTTGCAGAATTGCACAAGTAGCTTACACATTATTTGGTTTATTTATTATCCATTAGCACAACTGGACTTTATCTGAAATAAAATACGTCCTGGCATTTTAGGGCTATTAATGCATGCTTGGTATATTATGTTAACTGAAATAACTAAGTAAAACTAAATCTGATTGGCAGTTGAAAATATTGGTTCGTACACTTACTTGGAGGAAGCAAGTTTGTAAACCTGAATCTGATTGGCAGTTGAATCTTTTGGTTGGTTTTCTAGCTTGGTGGTATCAGGTATGTAAACTCGAATTTGATTGGAAGTTGAAACCTTGTATGGTTTGATATACTAACTCAAATTTGATTGGTAGTTTAATACTCTTTTAGAAATTTAACTTGTAATATGCAACCAAGATTGAATAAATCCAATTGCGGGCTGAATTCACAACTAATAACTTAATTCTTTTAGCTGAGAATATTTGGTGTTAACTATGACTGGAAATGCCAACTGAATTTAATAAAACGCTCTTATTAGTTGGCAGATTGGAAATTGTTTGTTTGGGCTTGAGAGCCGATCCTAAATTTCTTTCCACTTTTGCCACGTCCAGACAGACCAATTAAGAAGTGTCACACTCACACATAAACATGGAACTGTAGCGGCACCATTCCTACAGTTCCGACTAATTAAGAATCTCGACATTCGAGACTTAACCAGTCATAAAAGCACCCGGTGCATAGGCGACTTTAATTTTTTATCATTCATTCATTAAGTGCTGGGAGTTAAACAAGAAATGGCAGCAACTCTGTGAAAATACCAACAAGGGCAGACATTTATTCCAACTGCAAAAAGAGGTCAACAGAACCATCATGACACCTAAAGACAAGGAAACCACTGACCTATGCATTATTAATAGGTTAAAAAGAGGAAAAACTTTACTAAGAAGCAGTTTTGGAAAACATCTCAAAAAAGAAATAAACCAAACCACAAACTGTCCTTATTGTCCAACAGCGGAAACACTAGACGATGTTTTCAACACCTGCCCAAAATACCAATTCAGATAGATGACTGATCAATGTAGCTTCTTCACCACTGATGACCAAGTGGTCCCTATGTTTTGCCAGATATCATAAGCGACACAAGATTTGTGAAAACTATAGGCAAGGTAGGCAACTCTTCCTGCAAATCTATTTACTCATATTAACCACCACAAGAAAGTAATTAATGGACAGTGAAGATAATTATTCCACCTGGTTGGCAGATTCTGACTACTTCTTTGCCAATTAGGACCATAAACTAGTAAGAACTCTGGAAACATTTCAAGAAACTGTATATTCTGATTACTAGACCACATGTCTGCTGCTAAGAAAAACAAATAAACAAAAGATAAATCCAGAAAACAGAAATACTTTGGATGCTCTGTGCCAATTAGTAGATGATACACTGGCTAAAGCTTGCCGAAGATAGTAAAATGTAAAGGGTCTTGAAAAAGGCTATATCTTAGATCAAAGTTTCTTTTAGTCTACCCTCTAAATTAAGTTCCTCTTGAAGTCATTGACCATAGAAATTCATCAAATGACATCATGGACTTTCAATCATTACTTCCTTTGAAATCAATGTATATCATCCTTCTAATTTCCCTCCCATCAGAAATGTATGTGAGAAACTGATTCCATAAAATATCAGATAATTTTAGGTGGACCAAGCATCTTCAAAATACTGCACAATTTGTGTACATGTACAACAAAATGACAAATTCACCCTAGCTACCATTAGCTGTCAGTCAAGCAGTTTATTCAACATATGGGTTGACCACTGTCCATTCTCAAGTCAGACTGTTTGATTTATTATACAATAATTTCACAGATGTTGACCTTGTCTCCAAAGCTGTGTAGTTAAGTGATGGTCTATCATCTTGGCCAGTTTTAATATATACAGATCTCTCCCGCATTATAAAACGCTATCTGGAGTATAGAACTGCAGACATCATCATGTACTGAACTGCATTATAGTGGAAACATTGAATGTACTGGACCACAAAATACAGCATTAAATGCCAATTGTGGAATAGCAGGAAGAATAATTTGCTTTGAAAATTAAAAAATGATAATCACCAAGTATTATATTTTTCTTTAACCAATATTGTTTTACGTTATGATTCTTCTCATGTAGTCCACAGTGGTGCTATGCTTTATAACAATAGAGAGCTCTATATAACATCAATTCAAATCATCCATTCACAATCAGTCAAACATTCTTAGTCAAGTTTTTGCTATGATTAAAAAATTACTCTTAAAAAAAAATGCAAATTATCTTTGATTTGGGGACTTGTTAATTATGGTATATATAAGTTACAGTAAAGGTATGTAAGTTATTATATTTTTTATTTTATGGTTTCAACAAGATAGAGGTCGGGGCATAATCCACTAGTATATTAAACTTCACTACAAGTCAACCATAAAAATATGTGTATTGTAGCCCTGCCCTCTAAATCTCAGCTGCTTGACTAGATCAAAAGTGACAAGTGGCCACCAAGAGTGATTGAAGAAAATGAAACAATGCACATTAAGTTTATACAATTAAGGCTTTCTGCTGGAGAATATTCAACATTAAATTTTCAAAGAGTGCTATGAATAGCAAATTATCTGCCCATCCCTTGTATAATGCTCCTCAATCAGTAGGATTTGGTCGAATTCAAAGAATACTGATCAAGTCAGGACCCTAATACAAGAAAAACATGAAATTCTGTGGTCATAACTAATAATTTATCACAATTAAGATGTTCCTATCAATAATAATACACAGAAGAAGAATCAAAATGGTGGACATAACAGTCATGTTTAGATCAGCTCAATAAATTACTTGAGATATTAGCAGAGAACTTTAAATTAAAGTAAAATTGTTTGGTGTAAACAGTATACCCAAATACCTCTTCTGTGACACAGCTTTTATAAAAATATTCACAAACCAAGTAAGTCTAACTTACCTAACAATATATTGCCTGGTGCCATAACGCACCCACCAAAACATCATGGCGACCATATCTAAAATTTCAAATAATCACAACAAAACAGATTTTATAGCAACTTAAAAACTTAGCTTCTTACTTTTCATATGTCCTCTAGTGTTTTACACAAGGGTTATAGTCATTGATCCATGCAGGATACTTACTCTCCATGGACCTTTCTGCAAATGTAAACATACTGAGGAACCATTTGGCTAGTTATAGCAAAATAACTACACCATCAACATGTAAAGTACTTTTATTGCTAACACTGTCTGGTGATACTGAACTAAACCCAGGACCCCCAGAAAGTACAAAACTGTCTGGCCCTGTGCAATCGGAGAGTATACTGTTAACTGGTCTCAAGAAGCAATTGCCTGTGATGGATTTATGGCATCAAAGCTTGCATTTATCAATGTACTCAGAAGATAACAGAGTGCTAGAACGATGGAGTGTTGTCTGGAAATGATGCATTTGTGAACTGTGATAGATCACCTTCTGTAGCTACAAGCTACAGATGTCTAACTCCATTTTACCACTTACTTCTATTGACTCTACTACTGACTCCATTCAGCTGTATTCAGCCCACTACACACCAGAAGCCCTAAAGACCAAAATTTTATACATCCTCAGGAAAAAGCCCAAATATCAGATGCCCATCAGCAACTTCAATACAAGTGATACAAACCCTATCACAGATCGGCCAAGTAAACAAAACTTGCATATCTTGAACATCGATTGCAGAAGCGTTAAAGAAAGCAACTCTGAATTTAAATCACCAATCATTACACAAAGCCCCACATCATATCTGGAACTGAATCGAGGCTCAAACGCATCAAACCAGGTAAAACTCCACAAGGAAATGTCATTTAAAAAATCTGAATTTTTTCTGAAAATTACATCTTCAGAAATGACATGAGCACTCAAGGAGAACTATTTATAGCTGTCCAGACAAATATAACATCCACAGAATGTATTGATTTTATTACAGACTGTTAAATTGAAAATGTCAAAATGTCACTAAAATCCAAACAGATACTATATGTTGGCACTTTCGACTTACTACTGTTGATAAACTCACTGATTAAATTAGACTCTTAAATGCATCTAAACCAAGGCATTTAATACTCTGCAGAGACTTCAACTGCCCAGACATAAAATGTGATTCACTGTCTCTGGTGACTACAACGTCAAAGATCGGAACATCCAACAACACCTAGTAAACACTATGAGTGAATTCAACCCTGTACAAATTCACAAGGAACCTACTCGTAATGATAAGCTTCTTGACCTTGTATTCACTACTAATCCATCGCTGGTCAAATCATCTATTGGTGATCCTAGGATTTCAGATCATGACATGGTTATTGTGGACTGAAACAGTGTGCAGATGAACTTTCTAATGGTCTATCCTACATCTTTCATTTCTCACTGGACACAATCATGCTATCACATGACTGGAGAAATGCCCACATCTCCCTTGTCTTCAAGAAGGGTGATAGAAACTTAGCAGAAAATTACAGACTGGTATCCATAAGATGTGTGTCATGTAAAATACTTGAAATCATTTGTAACCAAATGATGAGACACTTCAACATACACAGAATCCATACCAAACTAACTCATGGCTTTCGATCAGGCTCTTCTACTGAACTAAAACTACTGGTCACTTTACACAATCTCCTAAATCCTTTAACCTAAAACAACAAGCTGGTGTTGCAATCTTAGACTTTTCTAAAGCTTTTGAAACAGTCCCTCACAACAAAACTTCTTCATAAAATAGACTGCAACAGAGTACAGAGACAACTCAACAAGCGGCTATTCTCCTTCCTAGGAGACCGAGTCATGGACGTCATCTCTGAAGAAGAATACTTGAAGAGCATTACAGCAGAATGGTGTATCTCAGGGCATAGTACTTGGGCCCCTATTGTTCCTGTGCCACATAAATGACCTGCCAGAGTGCATCTCCTCACAAGTTAGACTCTTTGCAGATAATTTTATACTCTACAGAACCATCAAAACTATCCAAGATCATGAGATTCCTCAAAATGACCTTACTGAATTGGAAAAGTAGGCATCAATATGGGGCATGCAACTTAAAGCTAAGAAATACTACATACTCAGCATTAGGAACAAATCTATGAAATCTTACCCAAAAAAGATCACCATTCTACGAAAGATACATACAAATTCATACCTGGGGGTCTTCATCTCAGAGGATCTTCAATGAGGCACACATTATCCACAACATCTACCATAAACCAACTCTACATCAGGGTTCTTAAAATTAAATTTAAAGAACTTCCCTGGCAAGAGTAGGAAGACGGCACATATATCTTTGGTCTGATCAATACTCAAGTATGGCTCATCTACATAGAATCCCTACCATGCCAAAGATATACAATCTATTGAACAGACTCTGTGCAAAGCTCTATGATTTTTTAAAAAGGATTATACATCTCTTGATGAAGGTTGTGTAGTCAGTAACCTACAGGTTCTGCAACTCCATAGCCTTCAACAACAAAGTGGGTTCAACAGGCTCAATGACCTATTCAAGATAGTTATGGAAATGGTACTGGCAACAGACACCACTGATGACTTAGTCCTACTTAAACCAAAAACACACATAAAATCTAAATACCAGATAGACTTTGAAATTAAAAACGTCGTAGAAAATCAGGTTACTAACAATTCTACATGTTTGTGTGGGTGACACGATTCATCAATATATTGATGCATCAATACATTTGCTGTAACGATACATGTATCAATACAAGAGGTGGAGAATCGATACAATATGATACTTAACACATGCAAATTATTTTAGTCTTCAGCAGTCATGAATAATTATGATTAGTTTGCCTTACTATTCTTTAAAATTAGAATTCCTCTGAAACAAGATCTGCAGTCAGAGGTACTCATTTTGATTAGTAAAAATGAGAAAGACTATTGAGAATACTCACTCACCATCAATAAATTACCACAAAATGACACGGTTCATAATCTGTCCCCCACCCATTCCATTCTAACTATCCATAACCCAGCAGCATTTTCAACATATATGATACATTCTAAACATGTTCGATGTGTATAATGAAGTATTTTACTCATAACTTTATAACCACTTTTATGTGAAGCTTTTACATTGAATTGTGTCATGTCTACTTTGGTCGATTTGAAAGCTACTCTACCGGTGTGTCACACAGTGAAACGTTACACTTAATTCTCATTAGTGGTTATTGCTTGTTCCAGTCCAAGTTAGAAGAATAACCACCAATCAGAAATGTAGCTTATTCCCTGCATGATAAACAGGAAGCATTTGGCAAAGCAACAGAGAAACTTCATGCAGAAGTCATTACATGTAATTGATATGTAAAATATTTAAACAGATATGCTCTTAAATTTTTTTACAAATTCACCAACTTTGAGAACAGTGATGCACAAATTAGTTGAATGTCCCACATGTGAAAATGTGCTCAGCAAAGTATACAATTTTTATTTAACCAATCTTGTCATAGCATCTGCTTTTTGGGTAGGTAACTGTTCACACATATGGGTAATTCAAGCATGACAAGAATGGTTTTTAAACTAAATGGAAACAGCATTATTATAACTAAGTTTGAACCTTCCATGAAGGAAGTTTCACAAATGCATATTTAAATAGAGACCACAAAGAAAACCCTGAATGTCCGATTCCCAGCGTGGTTCAATACTAGCTGATGGTAGTGATGATGACAGTAATTTTCAAACTTATGAAGTATATCGGATTCTTGGAGCTGGGAAAGTGGTAATAGAGATACCAGTGAGTGATTTTTGAGTCTGAAGATGGTGTTAAATACAAGTCAGATTTACATATTGGATGGACAAAAATAGATGGCTTGATGGTCAATCTCCATTTCAACGGTATTTCAAAATTAAATGTAGAAAGGACAGAATACTGAGCCTAATTAAAAATAAATTGGTAATAAGATGTTTTCAAAGTATTCATGCTGTGCAAAACAAAGGGCCTGGTGGCTAAAGTGAGTTAATGGAGCCACCATTAAATGGCCTAAAACAATGAATAAAACTCACCAACAACCAACAGGTAGTCTGTTGGAAAGTATTTTTGTTATCATGTCCTCAATGAGAATAGCATATAAATATACAATAACTATATGTCTATCTGAAATCAGTGCATTCTACAAATACGACCAAGAATGTCAATATACACGAAAGGGAACCATCTACCTTTCAAAGACAGGAAGATCATCATGTTTATGTGTGTATCGATATTGCAGAATGTATATCGTTAATTATATTGATACATGGCACAGGTGAATCATTTTACCATAATGTATTGTTCTAAAAAGGTTGAGTACAAAACAATTTAGATACTATTTTTTAAAACTGTTGACTGCTTTGGAACCACCTCAGTAAGTGTAGGGAGTGCCAAGTCCGCACTCCTCAAGAGCTACTAAGATGTGAACTCCCCCCATAGGTAAATATCAGTATTTGTTTTCTGCAATCTAAATATATATAAAAAAATTCAGAAGGGCGACTACAGGACACATAGTACTAATTGTATGGAAAAATGGGAACCAGCCTGGAAATGGGTGAACATAAAATAGAGTATATATGGGTTATGCTGACCAGGATTGGTTAATAATATAAGTTATGTTTTAGGAAAAAGAATCTTTTGAGAGCTTATCCTAGTTGTAAGTGAAAAAAATATAGACATTGTTTTATTGATAGAATTTCAGTCCTTTAACAGTCTTAAGTTTGGAACACTCATTACTAAAATTAGCACCTGACTCCTTGGTGCAGAATTGAAAGCACATATTTCAAACACATGCAGGTCCAGAAAATGCCACGGCTCATATCCTTTCCTCTGCACAGAAGCTGACATTCAGGTTTCATCTATACTGATAAATATAGGTTTGATCATGAGCACTAAAAAATGTTAAGTTATTGAACTTTTAATATCATGGTGTTTGCATAGGTTTACTATGGGAACTGATTTAGTACTGCGAGTCCTACAAGACTGTAAGCATCTATTTACAGGGGAGGTAAATCTGACTAGAACATAAACAGATCTAAAGTATTCTCCTTAGCAGCCAGTGGGGAAAAATAGCAGGTAATTCTGGTGCTACAACTGAAAAGATTTAGATCCAATCAGGAATTGTGCTCATAACACTTGAAACAGCATACTGCTTAAAATTAACCTCTAATAAGATTTTCTATTTTTATACTGAGTGGAAGAAAACATGGAACCTACTGAGTTAGGTGAAGATGCTGTAACATAAAATCCTGAGAGGACCATGTACATTATGGTGATAAATTAACATTCAAGCAATACTTCCTTCATGGAATTCTCATAGGAAAACAATCTGCAGACATCATGTAATAATAGGTAATAAACTTTACACAGTCTAGAAATACCAGACATTCCCAAGAAAAATTGGCAATCTCATTGCCAATAATGCAGTGTACACATTTACAGCTTGTCTAGAACATAAATATATTAGTGGATCTGTTGAAATAAGTGCTTTAAAATTAACTTGTTTACTTTTTAGACATTAACTACATAACAACATTTAAATTTCTATGCATAACAAGCTTTGACAATGTATATAAAGTACTCTTAATGCCCATGGTGAATGAACCATCATAGGGGCATAGAGGAAAATCAAGAAATTTTTCTGCTGGATTCAATTTTGAAATCAAATGCTAAAAATGGTCTAAATGATTTGCCTTAAAAGCATCTTATTTAAACTGCAAAGAAGGTGAATCCAGGTCTCTCACATTTAACCTCCTGAAAGCCAATTCCCACCCTCCTTAACATTACGTGATAAAATCATGCAAGTCTGAGATGCTGTGCAAACTTCAAAATCAAACAGGGACCATAATTCAAAGTTTCATGAAAAGAGATGAAAATCAAAGCTGACCTATTCTATTCCAGATGCCAAGTTGTATATTAAATTGGATTTAAAGTCATTTAAGGTCAAAGTTATCAGTCAAAAACAGGTCATGATTTGGTAAAGTCTGAATGGGATAAGGTGGACATCAAACTTAACCTAGGTCGACTTAATACTGGAACACAGAGCAAAGGCTTTGGAAGCCACAATGGTTGAGTGGTTACTATACCAGACTCACAACCAGAAGGTAGATCTGAATTCTGCCTAGAGCAGGACAACTTATCCACTGTGGTGTGTCTCAGAGCAAGCCACCCTCAGGACAGCTCATCCACTGTGGTTTGTCTCAGCACAGGACAACTTCAGGACAGCTCATCCACTGTCATGTATCTCAGAGTAAGTCACCTTCAGGACAGCACATCCACTGTGGTGTGTCTCAGAGCAAGACACCTTACTGCAATTGCCTTGTCATGATACAACCTCTGAATCCTGGGGGAACTTAAAAAGTTATGGAGTGGAAACTGATTTATAACATATGTGATGAAAAGGTATGGGTCACACCAGTATACTTCCATATATGTGACAGAAAAGACAAGTCAGGTCAGGACATATCAGGAGATTTCCAAAATTTGGTCCGAAGTGTTGATCTCAGAAGAGGGAGGATTTTCATTACCTATTTTTAGCATGCAAATCACTTTTGATTATCCACGATCTAATTCATCTCAACAACTTTAAGCAGCTAAACAGAACATACACTGTGCACAGATTCAAAGTAATGTTTATTGTTTTATACTAAATGGGTCTTTAGTAACCCAACCATAATCAAATAACATCTTTAATCCTTTCCAAATTAGTTTTTTCATACACAGTATAATCCACCTCAACAAACTTCAAATAATGGAGAAAAATTATAACAATTTGAACATATTAAAAACAATTGGAATATTAAAATATGCACATCATCTCATAAAGAGATTAGGAGATAATATAGTTATTGGATCCAGATTTCCTCTACAGTCAGATAGAATTTCCATCAGAATGGAAAATGTACTTTTTAGTGTCTTCATTGGAATGTAACAATGTCAGTACAACTCTACTGAACCCATCAAGAAATTTAAGTAATTTCCAGCCTGTGGGTGCCCTGAGACTGCTCACTGCCTGCCAGAAAAGCTCAAGATTGTTTAATATCTGGGTCTAATAATGTCTGAATGTCAGCAAGATTCTTAGCATAAAGCACGAATGCATACACTATACCATCACACCCATGAGACTTGAAACCTAATTTGCAGGCACCTTAGTTACTAACATTATCATCACTATCACCACTCTTTAATAATGACAATCAATCAGGAAAAGGATTATCACTTACTAGTGTTATAAACTTACACCAAGATCCGATACATCCCAGGCATTATGGACAACAATGGTAGTTAGTGACATGCACTTCTGTTTCATTTATATTCATGTTTACAAAGGATTAAATCAAGTTCAGTGGTGTTTATCTCCGTGTTTTTTTATGTGGTCATTGATCATATCGAATGCACATTTCACCAAAAAAATGTGATGCTGGACATGATTTCCAGATGGTCAATCACTAGAGATTATGTTTATAGCTAAAAATTTGCAAATAGAGTTTCAGTTCCAATATTATCAACATATGAATCAGATTCTATGGTCATGGATTTCAGCGATGGTATATTTATTGTCATGGTAAGTATGCTTTTATGAGATGGGGTTTCTGCATGACATGTGATGTCATTGTGCCACCATAAGACTATAAAATCAGCTTTACAGGAAGAGCAGAATACATACATGTTCATTACCCTTCGAACATGACTGCAACCAGTGAAACTCTTGCTTCCAACCATCATTGGACTTAGTGATAGTTTGGTGTTTTGACATTCTCATGCCATGGCATCTCAACAAATTTTAAACACGAAGACAAACCAACCTAGTGATATGACACTCGAGTTCTTCAGCAAAACAACCATAATCAATTAACATCTTCAATCCTGTCCAAATCACTTTTGATTATCCACAATCTAATTCATCTCAACAACTTTAAGCAGCTAAACAGAACATACACTGTGCACAGATTCAAAGTAATGTTTATTGTTTTATACTAAATGGGTCTTTAGTAACCCAACCATAATCAATTAACATCTTTAATCCTTTCCAAATTAGTTTTTTCATACACAGTATAATCCACCTCAACAAACTTCAAATAATGGAGCCGGTGGACCATACTGACATGATGAAAGGAAAAAATTATCAACAACATAGTCTTGCCCAGCTTAAGCAGTGATACAGTAAAAATACTACAATGAATTAGAATATGACAAAAAATTAAAAAAATTAATTTATCACCAATAATTCTGTGAACACAGGAGATTTGAGTGAGTGATGGGAAGGAAATGAGACACTCTAAATATTCCTATATGGGAGGTTCACATGTATGTAGTCCCCTCCATGGAATATGATGGGAGCAAACAATATCAAAATAAATAACTATATACATACAAGAGAAGTATATTTCATATGTGTAATGACAGTCATGTGATGCTGGAACTAAATTCCAATAAAACAGGTTCTCTGCCCAACACAAACTTAACACTGCAGTACTTGTCAATGTTAAGAATAAAATAAGCTCTGATCAGCATAAAGTAGATTCCAATATACTAATCAGTTACTGATAAATCCAGGTCAAACATTAAAACTGCAACCAAGCCTACAGTCAATAAGTGAAAGTTCTTAACACTTCAACAAACACAATTCCATTTAGCTCAGAGTTGGAGTAACAGCATTACTGTGACCCATCTTTCTGGACAAAATATACCAGTTGAGAAGAAAATGTTTAAAATTCAATTGTTACAACTGCAAATTTTGATACTGATTGAAATGTAGACTGGTGTGTCCATTTTCAGTCACTGATGACATTTTCAAAAATGCCAGATTCTATGCTACACCTTGCTGAAATAAGAAAAATGAAAAATAATGACTTTCCTCGGAAAGGGTCAGACTATAAAAGTTATAATACAACAATATTTACTGTCTATTTACCTGATATATATTTTCCAACCTGATAATTCTTACCTATTTCCATTCACAAGCATGAGCTGATAGACAGACAGTCTGTCTACACTTACCAATCCAGGTCAAAGGGCAGATCACTTATTGGTATGTAACACATTCTAAAGATCGTTCTTTTGAAAATCATAACCAAACATGCCATCAGATATCTTTTAAGTCGTTAACATATAATATGCAAGATGTCTGCCTGTCAATTATTTCAAATTGTATACAGCACATGCTGTATATCTGAGACTCTGAAGATCTTTTAAAAGGTAGTATAATATGAATTAAAACAATTTTCATTTGGCTTGGTGTTTTACAGCACTGCAAGAGATAAAGGTTATATCATGGCAAGGCAACTAGAGTAAAGTGCCTTGCCAGGGGCCAGTAACTCCAATCTAGCCAGTCCTTGACAAAAGCAACTGTGTAGAAACAAAGATAGCAATCTACTATCCATTGTTCCATCAATTCAAACTGTATGGCTGAATATGATGACACCATGCACTAGTGATCATGCTTTTTCAAAACGAATTGGTTGGAATAATGATATTACATGATTACATCCAAGGTTAAGAAAATGGGCAACAAAATAATAAAGTGAAAGTTGTTCCTGGTCAGAACATCACCAAAACATAGCCCAATACACATATGACTGTGTAAGGACTTGCAGATGTCTTACATTCTGATTGGTCAGCAGTCCACTGGGGTCACTGCTAAGCAGGAACTGATCAAAAGCTGTTCATAGTTCAAATGATAAATATGTTCAAATACTACCCTTGGTATGTACAAAATCTGTCCAAATACAAACACAGTAGTGCAGGAAATGCTAAAAATAGTTTAAATTGATTTCTTAGATATCATGCATGATATGGCATTGCCCTGAGTGCAAGGATGCAGCATTTTATAGAGATAATTTTGTTGGGTGAGCATGACATGTAAACATTAAATTTGATGTACGAGTTAGACTCGCCATAAATTGTTGACTGCGATGGATGGAACTGCTCTGTTTGGGGCAAGAATTGAATTTTAGTTAGAACTCATTTGGTTAATGGTTAAGAGCCAGATAAAAGTGTAGTGTTAACACTTTGCCTCATGCAAGCATCTTTGGATGCCTCTACCCTATTCTCATGGAAGCACCTTTTGATGCCTCTACCTTATTCCCATGGAAGCAAGTTTTGATGCCTCTAAGCAATTCTCACAGGAAAGCGTATCTGGATGCCCACTGTAAACATCAGCCATTTTGGGCTGATTTTCAAAGTGCCACCTTTGAAAACCCTCTATCGTAAACTACATTCATTGCTATAAATGACCATTTCATCATGGTCACTGTTTAAGCTCAAGTAGTAATCTGCTATTTAAAGTAACTGGGTTGGATTTTCCACTCTCCACAATGGAGGCTGGGGATTTCGTTCATTACTTTCTGGAGTTTGCACAATTACAATCACGACCATTAAAGCTTCAATAAAGGAAAGGCTCTGATGTTGATGTTGGCATCACTTAGTTTTTATAATTTATCAAATTCAGGTGATTTAATATGTAGACACAAAGAACTGGTAAATTTTGAGTATGAGAAATGGCAACTACGATTGGTCACACTGCTTCAATGGCTTAATGGTGAACGAGTTCTCTCAAGATTTTAAAGCACATAAAAAATTCTTCCATGAAAAATAATTATACAACTATGACAATCAAATTTTACTCTTAAATCTTTTTATACATAATAGATGTGTACCAAAAATGTAAATTGATTAAAATGTTGAATGTAACATGTACTATACTGCTGTAATGGTTAACTGGCAGGCCTATGTGTATAGAGTCAAATAGGTAACAAGCATTCAATTTATAGTGCACTGCACTGTGCAACTATGGTACCTGTATATGAACCGAGTACAAAGCCATACACTCAATGTGGTAAAAGGTTAACACAAGGTCGATAGAAGTAATGAGTTGAGACAATCCATGGGAAAACTTGAGGAAATTGTGGCTATTTGAAATAGGTGTCATAAAAAGATATTTTCCAGAATAGTTATTAATAAAGGTGGACTAGAGAGGATTATTCCAACTTCTGTTGGGCATGATACAAATGTTTGGCAGTTAAAGAAGTAATCCTAATTGGCTAAGCTAAATGAGAGTGTGTGTTCCCAGATGGAATTAAGGGTTATAAAATAACCTCCATCACAATATTAGTCAGTGCAAGTTCTTCTACCAAGGGGGAAAATTCTGATGGACTCCAAGACCAACAGAGAGTACTCTTCTCATTAAATAAATCATCCAAGGGACAGGGGTCTGGAACTCTTAGAGACCCATATCAAGAAAAGAGACAAAGGGATTCTCAGATGATAGGAACAAGGGCTTGGATAAAGGCAAGCTTAGTCTCAATTACAAACAATGTGTTCATTGATATAAGTTTATAATTATTGTTGAATTTATTCAGTTCAGAAATATTCATCCATATAACATGATTCATATGTTTTAAGAATGTCATACCATACTTCGTTATATGAAGTAGTTCAGAATTTTTGGTTTGTATGTAATAGAAATCACATAGTGTAAGATTTCATGCATTTCTTTTGCTACAAATTTAGTGAATATGTAACCTATTTGTCTAAAATGATTCATCTCATTTATGGTGAGGACTGATTTTTATATGTCTGAAAATGTTATATCAATGAAGCAATAATTAGCAAAGTAACATTGTTAAGACAAGGAGTGAAGTCCATTAATTCATGTGTAATTAAGTTGTGAATTCTCTTCAACTGAGATTTGAGGAATGTGTGCCAGTCACAGCGGGGCAGTAATAGTATCTGAGCGGTTTAATAATGTAAAGATCTCAGTAGGAATGTGACAGCAGCTAGAAAGGACATACATTTACATTAAAGGTTGTGAGTGTATTAGGTGCAAAATGACCACAGCTAGTTCTGTTGAATATTAACAGACAATATCTGATGCAGAAAGAATCCAATTATTGATTGATATCATGAAAGGAAAGCCCTGACATGTTACTCTTTTCTTATCTTTGCTCAGATCTCTGTTATTTCATCCATTCATTTAATATTTTATCTTTTACTCAGCCTGGGCAATAACACCATGATCGAATGATAACCAAAACTCAAAATGAGTAGGCGACATCACACATCATCACCACCTCATGACACAGAGTAACAAACAGTGGCCTTTTTTCATTAACTTAAATAAAAAAGTATGTTTGGTTCTGATTACCTGAATGATCCTATTTCTTCCTGCTGACCCTACATCGAGAAAAGGGGGGGATGTGGAAGGGAAAAAAATAACATAGTGATCTAACTTTGACTGAAGTTAAATTCATAGTGTGAATGACACTTATTTTCTAGTTTGTGATTCATTTAAATCAATCCAGACCAAACAACCCCTCAAAAAAATGTATACCAACATACCTAATTTTTCTTCTTCTCAATTTAACCAGAACCACACATCTTTTTGCCTAATGGGTGAAAATATAAGAATAACATCTGTGGTTATAAACATTTAAGATCTGAATTAACAATAAGTACAGTAGTTTGATATACAGTGTATATTGTTTCAACAGATATTTACTCTACTAATATCAATTACTGTCAATCTAGAAGATGAAAACTGATTTTTGTTTTAAAAGGCAACATAATTACAATGTGCTGGATCAGAAAATTTAGTTTTAATTTAAATTACTGATATCATCAATGCAGTCTTTAACATGTGGTCCAATCTCAACATTTTCTTCATTTTGTCTATTTCCAAACTTTTGTCATCTTAGTTAAAATTCTCTACTGTACTTCTCGACACTTGTAGTTTGATGAATGTTTCAAATCTGATATGAAATGAGCCCCAAAGATTCACCAGATGGAATGCTAGTTTCCAGTTTAAAATAATTGCATATCATGAACAAACTACTGGAAAGGTTTTATATATGTTAAATATATTTACAAACAGGACCTACTGGTGATGGGTGCATGAAAAACAGCCCTGCATGGACTCCACTGGGCTTTGAACAGAGGAACTCGAGTTGGGAACATCCCATACAAAGATATGAAACTGATCAACAGGGGGCATAACTCTATCGCAAACAGAGAAAGCATGACAAACCCCTTAAAAAAAAAACTGTGAGTCAATTTGCATCAGAACATGTTGAATGGTTCTTGAACTATGCTAATTACAAGTAACATCCCATGTAAAGATATAAGTTGATTTACAAGGGACATAACAATATCTTGACCTTGATCTAAGAGACAATGCCATTACCAAGCTTCATCATAATATATTCAGTGGTTCTTGAGCTATGCTGGCATTATTCCAAGTTTCCAGGTGTTGATGACATACAAGGCACTTGAAAGTTTAAAAGAAAATATTCATTGTAAATGGCAGCTGTACATGCTGAGAGCTATCCTGGTCAGAAGCAGCATCAACTCATGGAACAGTACCCAAACAAATAGCTTTATGTTCTATGAGAACAACTATATGTAATGGATTTCATGGATGCATACAGAGTACAGTTTTATTTTATTTTTATCCTTAATAAACAAAATATCCTTGTAGATAGTTCACAGCAAGATGTCTATATTTCATGAGGTGCAAAGGTACTCAACCTTACTACAGCCATAGGGGGTAAGCACAAGTCTACATGTCAGCACTATGAATAGCAATTGCCTTTCACTAAATAATATTTGCACCATTACCATAACTGTGTTAATGGTATGTCGCTTACATCAAAGCAAACAACTAAGTTTTTAAGTATTTACAATTATTTTTGAAGCATAACTTCTGAAACTTCTTTCTGTATTTTGGAAATAAATGAAAGTTTAGTAGATGTGCCTGTGATTCAAATCCGAGGGATGTATTTCATTCAGCACAAGTGAAAATGTTCATTGCACATGCAGTGATGCCATTATCTTAATAAATATGCTAACTAAATTAAGTGTTGAACCAAATACTATTGTTTTTCATTGTTGTTAAACTAGGATTAAGTTTTAATGAATTAGGTATTTCCACTTTCCAAGCAAAATAAAAACATAATTACTAGTGCACTGATACAAAACTGAAATGCAGTAATGCATCAACAAACAAAAATAAATCAAAGGCAAACAGGAGATTAATGTTATAAATGTATAACCCACAAATACTCAAATTTTGTTATCATCCATCAAATTATACACATCTTAATTAGGTAGAAATAATAATAAAACAGGAATATCAAATAAATTTATTGATTTTTCACCCAAATTATATTAACTTATATTTCCATGTAACAATTCATGATGATAGTCCCTTAACAACCATGAAGCAATATTTTGTTGTTACACTGTATAAAAGATATTGATAGATTAGTAGAAGAAATAATGAAGGTGTCCCACATCATCTACTGCATAAAAAAATTGCTAAATTTTCAGGTCATAAAAAATTACTTTTGAAAATAATTAAGGGTGTCCCAAGAGTTGTAGTGTCCATAGATTTACAGTGAATATGGTTATTAGTGTATTGATCCAGTATCAATGTTTATTCCAAAATAGTACACAAGCTAGTTTGCTTTATTTTATTTAGTTGCAACAGGGCAACAAGGTTGGCGATTGAGCAACATAGTTGGTAACTGGGCAAAATGTGCAACAAATGGCAACAATGTAACATAGCTTGCAAGTAGGCAAAAGAGTTGACAACAGGGCAACAGAGCTGGTACCAGAGTAACATAGCAGCAAAGCAACATTTTGGCAACAGAGCAATTTAGCTGGCAACATACATGTCTCCCTCAATAAATCTCGCACATCGGGGTCCAAAAACATAGATTGCACTATAAGCAAGGGCACGCGTTACTGAGGGACCTTCAAAAAATCTGCTAGACATCCAGAGAACCGTGGGATTGGGGAGGGGGTTCTGGGCTATTTAATGACAGAATCTTCGTCTTATAATTGTGTCAAGAATAGCTGTCAGTAAAGTGCTTTTTCTGATAAAGTTGTTCGTTATTCTGTATAAATTACATGTATTTTCCAAATGCCCAACATCTGAATGATCGATAACATGATTCCAAAACCGATTTCAACAACCAACACGGGTACGCAAAAACATTTGTGAATTATGTCACGGCTATATGTGTTGTTGACTAGTCTGGTTCCCGGACTGGTGTTTAGAATATTTTGTGAAAAAAGGAGTCTACAAAGCAAGGAACAAGACTAACTGTTGATACACTAACAAACAAGATTCCTTTTTATCAACAAAAAACCCCAATACATTTTGAGAGACAATTGTGTACATTGAAATTCAATTTTTGATTTGTTCAATTAGTAAAATAATGAAGCTGTGATTTCATTCCAAGTAACTTTGGAACTTCTTATCATCCTTGAGGATATCTCTATGTGTGAATTCAGGAATTCTATGAAACTCGTTTCCCCATAATGGTCCGTATTTGTGAAACAAAGCTCTTTATTTTACGAAGTACTCATTTTGCTTGGTTGCCTTGCTATGTTTAATCAGTTATGATTGAGTAGGTTAATTTAAGTCAGTTTAATTAGATTACGTACACAATAACATTGATAAGTGTTCGATTGATGAACTGATAATTTAGTTACCCTTTCCCAACGTACGACCAGGGCCGCTGGTTCTTAAGCATGTAGGATTTATACGCCTTTTAAATTTTTTATTTATTCAACCACTTTTATTTGATCCAAAAGATGCAATTAACATGATAATAGAATAGGAGACCCGCTTTTTATTTAGTACAGCAATACAACAAATGCTTCCAGTAGTCCGTTATTAAAACACAGTCAGCACTTAATTAGGTTATCAGAGAAATGCTCACAGACAGAGCTGATATGGTAGATTGACACATTTTACGTTTAATTACAAGGCAATGCATTTATGATGATTACACTTAAAAGGAACTAAAAAACAGAACTAAAACACAAATTTTAATTGATAAAAAAATGATTTAATCAGTATTTATTTATTAAAGTACTGCCTCCACTAGGCGTGACATTTTCAATGATTGAAATTTCCTTGAATATTGTTAATTACGGTGTACAAAGAATGTCATTTGGAAAGAAAATGTAAAAACATTTATGACTTCTTTTTAAAGTTGATATTTCCTAATGCTGATTACAATTTTCAACAATAAAACGAGCAATATATCAAATTTTCGTTACCAATTTTTATCGAGATTTTCTTCAAGTTCAACAAATAGGAATCAGATATTTGTTATTTTCTGGTTTTAAAAAATGGGATCCATGCCTGACCGCGCATTATAAGCAAGTTATCAGGGCATGAGTTATTGAGGGAGTGGTGTAGTGGTGTCATACATGGATAGGTGACTGTTTATTGGTGTGACATGGAGAATCATTCATCAAATTGGAGAGCCAGTACCAGAGAAATCTACATGGATGTGGTATACCTTGATATTCATTAGATATCAGCATTCCACATTGACTTAGCAAGAATTCCAAGGAACCATTCAGCTAAGAAAGAGAGTTGAGCATCCCCAGGACAAATTCTTTTAACGAATGTGAATTCTGAATTCTGAACAATGCATTTGGTTATACTTGTATTAATACTTGTATTAATACACCATTGCATCAAGGTGAATGCAAAACTGCATGAGTTGTATGTGATCAGTTAGTAATTCATATATGCTGTTTGACCGTAATATCATCCAGAGAAATTTGTATACATACTAGACATCTAACATTGAGCAAATATTTTGTTTACAGCATATTTATGCATAATGATCCTCTAATCAATTAAATCTCTTAAGGAAATTGAATGCTTCGTGCAAACGATGAACATTGTGTCCCAGTTCGAAGTCTAAATAGCTTGAATTTTTCTTGTGTTTTTTCCCTTCATTTTTATATTTGTTCATAATCATTTGATTGATGCATTGATATTTGTGGTACAAATCTTTTAAAGACTCTCATACTTTATTATCATAAATATCTCATTCATGTGCATAATATTCAGTGTTTTCACTTAATCCACATCCACCTGGTTTCACTCTGGTTACACACCCCATGAAGATATTAAGTTAGGTGACAATGTCCATTACTCCATCCATTGTTGACAAACAAAACTAAAATTGCGTATCATGGCATACTTATCACAAAAGGACAAATCTTGATAGTGATGAACTTTGTCTGACATGGAAGGATGCAAATTTGCAAATGGTCTGTCATGATAGACTATATAGTGTTTTGGTAGATAATAACCTATCATATATGGACTGAATATATCAAACATCAGTATAAAAAAAAAAGTAAATTCAAGTTTATGTCTTCTCAGTAGGATTAGACATTTTCTCCCTGAAAGGCACATAAAACTATTTTATAACAATTTAAAAAAAACCTATTTAGACTACTGCAATATAGTATGGGGCAATCAAATGACAAAAACAAGGAAAGCTGGCACATCTTCAAAAAAGAGCATTTGGGCTAATATCAAACGAGAAAGAAAGCAAGGAAAATTTAGCTGGTAAGTTAAGAATGTTACCTATTAATGACCAAATCCATTTGAGAAAAGCCAAATTAAGGTACAGGATATCTAATAATAGTGCTCCTGAATATTTACAATCACTATTCCAGTATAGAATACCTGGCAATACTCCCTACCTGAGATCCATTTCTACCAAACAGTCTACAGTCCCCAAACCAAATAAGGAATTATTTTTTTTTAAAATCCAATATGCTGGAACAGTGCTCTGGAATAGTATTCCAGTTGAAATTAGAAATGCACACTCTATTTCTTTCTTCCAAACCCATCATATCTAGTGGCTTCAGAGATGTAACTAAAATAAATAAATTCCTTTGTATGTGGGCCTCAAGGTAGATTAGTTCATATGTAATTGTGTTACCCTCTTTAAATATAAAAAGTTATTATTATTATTATTATTATTATTATTATTATTAATTATTATTATTATTATTATTATTATTATTATTATTATTACAAGACAGTGTGCATTGGAGTATGATGACTGGTTCTTGAGCATTGCCAGTTATTATCAAAATCTCGTGTAAAGATATGGAGTTAATCATCAAGGGCCACAATTCTATCAATATACAAAACCCACAAATGGCACATCCAGGTCCATGTGACAATGTACACGGCTAATTACATTAGAACATGTTCCATGAGTCCATATCCATGCTGCTTGCAGGAATCTGCTGTAGTGGAGATTTAGTTTTATGGACAAAGGGTAATAACTCCATTAAAATCACTTGTGACTAAATTGAATCCAATTATATGTAAGAGATGAAGAGCCTGGTTACAAAAAGTATAAAAAGACAGACAAATTGATCAATGGACATAAAAGATGATAACTTTTTCATGAATATTGATGTATGGTGCATTATTTTAAATCTTTTATGCATAAGGCCCAATAAAAAATGTGTTTTGAGTGGTTGATATTTCTAGTAACTGAGATCAACTGGATGAGGCATTGTCTCGTAATCTATCTTTCTTCCTCACTGGTAATTAATATATTAACAAAGACTGACAATTGTATGTGGATGGCAAGTAAAATTCCTCTTCTTTTCACTCCGAATTAAATCCTTCAGAACACTCAGATTTTCTGTAATAATCCCTGTCACCAGAACACCTGCATCTCTATCATCCATTGACCCTTTTTTAATTTAAAAAAAAAATTCATCTTACTTATTGGTTTATTCAATAGGCATGGAGAGACAGTAACTAGAATAGTCCAAACGACAGCCAATTCCTTTCTAAAAATGTACCTAGATACAATAGTTTGCCGAAATTTCAAAGGAAATGGATTACCTTTGAAGCACCGATTGTTATGAAAACATACTCTGCAAATGGAAAATATACCAGTCTCAATCATGCAATACAACTATTTGATGCTGCCACCACAATAAGAAATGGGCATTTGTTTGGTTCTCCAAAGCTGTCTTTTAGCTGTGACTTCAATAGCGCATACACTCTTCATCAAAGAAAGCCGAATGCAATCTTTCAATAACAACAAAGAACTTTTTCCAAAGGAAGTCAGTACCAAACTTAAATAAAGTGATGGAATCTGATAGATTTTTGCATTTTCCAAAGTGACTGGAACATGTTAACTGTGCTGTGAAAGTTTCCTTTTTGCAGGGAAAAAGTGTATGCTTATGAACGCTACCAATAGTGGCGTAAAGCGCAAATTAACTTTTACTGACTTGGAACGTACTGAAAAGTAAATGTGCTTCATCATTCATTACGTGATTGTGCTATGTTTTTCCACTGAATTCAGACCAATATGACCTGTTACAAAATTATTGAATATTTTAAAGCTGTGTATGTGCACATTTTTAATGGAAACACTCATATTTTGGATTCATTGTATATGATGAGGTTTGTGGGCGAGTACACGGTGTTGATACTCTATTCATGCTACACATTAGACATTTATATATAAACAGGATTCACGCATATGTACCAATTCGTGGATCTCTAAATAAAGTAAACTATTATATATGTCTTCTCTGTTTTCACTACAGGTGTATTTTTCATTTAATATGCATCAATTTAAGATGGTAACTGTGCTGATGAAGCACATATTTTACCGCCTGCATTTATTACCTACCCCTCCCTCAATTTTTTTTTTTTTGGGGGGGGTACATTTTCTTTAGCTAAATGACATGGTTGCTTATAACACAGTTTGGTCTATAATGCGGTTCTATGGCTCCCAACTACCATGTTATAGTGGGGTTACAATCTGTCTATATATGTGTGTGTGTGTGTGCAATTAGGATTTTTAACGTAGCTTTAACAATTTTTCAGTCATATCATTATGATGTCTGCAGTTTGGCTGTTTATAATGATGTCTAGCACTGGGGCATCATGCCGCAGACATGTAGCATGATGTCCCACCCTGTTACATTATCCTGACACCAGGCTGACCAGTCCTAACAATAACCTCTTAATGCTGAGCACCAAGCGAGGCAGCTGTTAGTACCATTTTTCTAAGTCTTTGATATGATTCGGCCGGGGTTCGAACCCACAACCTCCCGATTCCGAGGCTGATGCTCTAACCCTAGGCCACTGTTGTATCAGCAATAAACCACAACATGTATACATATTTCATTAAAAGGAAACGAGGCTTGCCGAGTTTCCTTTAAATGAAAAATGAATACAATGAGTGGTGTATTATCAATACAGCTTACATACTATATATGTATTTTATTTATATTACATACAAATACATATATTCACCCTTTGAACAGAGTTCAGATTTACTACAGGCAGCTATGCATTGACCAAGTGAATGAAATTCTGACATTGCTGGTGAGTGTGACTGCTATAAAATGTACTTCTATGCCTTCTGTGGCTATTCACAATCACCTTTGCATACTGATAAATTGATTGTTTTCTTTCTTCAGTTTCTATTTTTTCACATTGATTAGATCAATGTAACTTACAGTTTAAATATGAAAGATGGTTTAAATGAAGACAGTAGAGCACTATGAACACATGGTTAGCTACACCATTCAGATGAATGCTCAGCCATTCACATATTGTTGCATGGAAATTAATGTGGAATAGAATCTAAGTGAAATAACGAACCAACAAGAGGTAATTAAAATATTTTAATATATGTACAGTTCTAAGTCATTATTCTGCTTCAACAACAGTACTACAAACCATTAAACTCTCTCACTCTCCACCTTTGGTTGGTTTGACTTTAAAACTAATTAACTTTTCTGTAATTTTGCATCATTTTCATAGCTGAATTTTTCAATGCAGGATGATATTTTATGCTTTATATATGTTTATGTTTTCACAGATGCCGGTGTATGTGTTCCAGGCTTGATACTTTTAATTTTAAAGTTACTTAATTATTTAGTGTCAAGCCAGACTCTTCACATTATGTTGTATTTCACTGTATATATTGTACATAACAGATAGAAGGCCTCAAGGTAGATTCGTTCTGTAACTGAGTTACCGTACCTTCTCTAAATAAAGTCATTATTATTATTATTAACCAACACTCTCTGCCTCTGTCTCTCTCATCCTTTGGTTGGTTTTAGTTAACCTTTACCATCGTTCCCAAGTACAGAGACATTGTTGGATGTCACAGTAAAAAATCCTCTACACTCGTCTTTTCATACAATTTCTTCCATATCTTGCTACGTTGGTCCAGAGAGAGAGAGAGAGAGAGAGAGAGGGCAGCCATTTCATATTTAATTAATAATTTTTTAAAACATTATAATAGATTTAACAACAACAACAAAACATCAAATACACCAATGTATGGTGTACCACGTAATTGATAAATTTACCGTATAATGTCGACAGAGCTTGCAACTTTGCATCATTGATTACATAAACACTTTGGATACATCCCAAGAAAATGGACTCATACCATTACAATGAACTATATTCTTGTAGGTTACTTGGTGCAAGTTCAATTTCAAGGTTTTCATTCACCATAAATTCTTTTTCTCTCTCACTCCAGATTTCTGTGTAGTTTTTTCCCATTATGCATGAGAATGGACAGGTGAACAGAAAGCAGAAAGGTTTGTGACGAAATTGTGTAACATATTCAGTTCATTCAGAAAATGGGGATTATCAACACTTTTTATCATTATTTTCATATGTCACTAATGGTTAATGTATGGAAATTCATCACTGATCTAGAATCAATAGCACACGGTTACGAGAATGTTATATATGTGTATTATTGCACCATGGGCGGATTACAATTTGATATACAAATATTATCAGTATACCAATTTATATTATGCCAACACTTTAAATGCCATGTTATTTTTAATGAACATGAACATAAAGGAGAACAAAAACTGACCTGTCTATCCTAATTTTGAAACCAGTCCAACACAATATTTTGGGCCAAATAAATCTTAGTACATGTACTGTCACACAAATGTAATATTTGACATTGAACTCGTCACATAAATTTCATGAATAATCATCTGAAATCATTTGCAAATTACTGCCTAGATGTTAGGAAGAGTTACCATGATAATAGCATGTCATCATAAATATTTACTCAAGCGGAACTAACCAAACATGTCATAAAAATGGAAATTGTGTGATTTGGACATCGTAAGAAAACACACAGATCTGGTCTGCTATTCCAAAGCAGTGATCAAATGTTCAAGTGTTCCACAGTTCTGAAAAATGATACAGTATTTGGAGCTATGTGTCAATGCAGATGATATTTTTACCAAATGAATATGCATAGGTTTCATGTGTTCCAACAGCTGCAAAAATTCAAAATACAAACCAGCTGCACATTATGGCTAGACACTTGTTGTGCCACTGCATCAACAAAGAAAAAATAATCAATTATTCTGAAATATTTCCACCCATCTTAAATTTTACTTCAAAAGAATTTTATTTTGATATAATTGTCATCACCTACCAACTATAATTTTTGTCAATGTCCTTCTACAAATTTTCAACACATTTATTTCACTACCATTTTGCACACTTTCACACTTTGTATGTTCAGAAATAGGACGTAAATTGTAAGGTAATGCTGTTTTTCGCATTCTCCTCCAAAGATCCACAAATTGCACACAGAAAATTACAGGTTAAAAAAGGCAAAGTAATATCCTACTACAGTTACTTACATTGTTGGGCTGGATATCTTCATCTGAGATCATGCTGACAGAAAGGTGTCTAATGTCAATTTGTTTGGGATTCAATAAGAATCAGAGCATGTGTGTGTCTGGATCTTTAACACAGCTTTAACAACTTTTCAGTCATATCGATATGATGTCTGCAGTGTGGCAGTTTATAGTGATGTAGCATGATGTCCCACCCAGTCACATTATTGTGACACCAGCCTGATCAGTCCAAGTGCTAACACTAAGAGTCAAGTGAGGCAGCTGCTAGTATCTTTTTAATAAGTTTGTTATGACTCAGCTGGGGTTCGAACCCACAACCTCCCAAATCCAAGGTGGATGCTCTAACCAATTCGGCCAATGGAGCAGCCTAAGAATCAGACATTTCTTGAGTGAAAACTTTAACTATCTGGTGACTAATTTGCATACAAGTGGAACATTTCTGTTAAATAATGTTTGCCAATACAACCATAACTACCATATACATCGAAGAACAAGATTATTAAGCAAATCTTTAACAAAGATTTGATATACCAAATGTATATTAGAATATTGTTGTTGTTGTTGCTCTTGTTGTTGTGGGGTTTAACCCATTTTTCAGCACACGATAGGCTATGCATGGCGGCCAGTATTAATGGTGGAGGAAGAACCTGTGAAAACCCCCGGAAGAACCACCATAACCAGAATAGCCATTAGAGATTATTTTATCATTTCCTGAGTTTCCCAAAAAATTTTATATCATAAGTAAGGAAACTCTTAACCAGGAAATTTGTTTCCTTTCCTCTTCCTTTCTTGAGGTCAAATGTCAGACTAAATCAGGGTGTCACTCTTTGATGGTGAACCATATTTCACATGTCAGGAAATAAAATAAAAAAACTGGAAAAGCGTTGGCCTCGAACTTGCAATGCAAAAAGTTAAATACTACATAACAAATGTATGAAATTGTGTGAAGTAATCTGGATGAATTAGCCCAAGCATGTATGAATATATGAATAAAAAATAAAAACCTCAGTCTTCTTGATTACAGGTTTCAAAATAAAGCATATTTTTGATGGCGATTATAGTGCCTGTTTCCATTTTCTTTCACTCAACAAGGTCATCTGAGCCTTTTATGACTCAACTCAGCATGCCTTTTAAATATTAAGTTTGCCCAGACCAATCTCTTTTGATTAGAAGTAGACTTCAATAACAGCATAAAAAAAAGCAAACACTCCAATTAATATTTTGTCTCCAGATTCATTGCCATGGAAACCAATATTATTTATTTCCCCTAGCTACCATTCTGGTCTGGGGACTTATTATATTTAGCCATTAGGAAACAGATTCAGTTCAATACAGAAATGCCATCAGTTGTAAAGTGATTAGTTGAGAGCTGAAAGCCCAGCTAAAAGGTCAAATGCTGGCAGAAGATCCAAGGCAATTACTTTCCATGTTACAAAAAAGAAAGACTGTAAATCTAGAATTGACATTCTGCAATCAGATGCTCAGAGATGCATTGAGGATCTATATGGGCTGATTCTTGTATATGAGGAAACTAAAATATTATGTCAATGTTTCTTCTATAATGTTTTTTTTATAAACAAAATTCATTTGAAAGATGAATATTTTCATTTTAACAATACAGAATATGGTCACTTTTTTCATAATCATAGGGACTGATGAAGATACACCACTCCCTTAATAACTCATGCCCTGGCAACTCGCAAACCTGCTTATAATTCAGGGTCAGGTATGGGTAACATTTCTTACTTAAAAATAAAACAAAGACGGACCCACAATTGTTGAATGTGAAGAAAATTGCCATCAGAATTGTTAACTGAAATCTTGATATATTGCTTATTGTATTGTCAAAAATACTAGATAGTACCTGGAAATGTAAGTCATTATGATAAAATTCTCAAGTTTTCATAAGTAGTCTGTAAAATGCCCCCTCTGTTTGTAAAGGGTGAGGGTTGATTGGTGGATTGTACCTTCTTTCAAGGTGTCTGCTTTATTCAGTTCTCGTTATCTAGGAGATGATTGCCCTCGGTGTTGTTGCCCGGATCGAGTAAACTTATAGGTAGAATAAATAGAGATCTGAGCAAATATATAGAACAGAATGACTCGAGCCCCCGTACAAATAAAATCAAAATTTAATCAATTACATAAACAAAGGTGATAACACAATACATTAGGAAGATACACTTCTTTTCGGAATAAATCTTTCACCGAATTTCAAAACACAAATATATTTATAATAATAGCTGATCTGTTTTACTGATAGAATTAGTTCATCATATGATCGAGTGAACAATCAAAGTCATTGCCTTGTACAATTGCATAACCTGCTTATCTCTGGTTCACTCTAATTTCACAGTAGCGGTTTTCTGTCCTTTCACCTTTTTTCTCTCTATTTTTCCCTTTTAAAACAAACAGAACAATCTACATTTCCTGTCGGTTATTCTACTGGAGATAGAACATTACTCCCCTCTCGTTATCAGATCTTACTATCAATATTGAAACAGATACCAAAGGCTATTAGTCGACCCAAGCATGGCAGACCAAAACAAACCTAGTTTCATAAGATTAACGTACTTCCTAATGGCTAATTCATCACTTCGCATTAACACACAAGACTTAGAAGTTCCGCTCTCATCTCAATTACACAAATGAATGAATGAAATTCACTACCTGGCTTAAGTACCTTATATTCAGAGAATACACACATTCAAGTCTGGCAGTTTTTAGTGATGTCTAGCACTGGGGCATCATGCCGCAGACATGTAGCATAATGTCCCACCCAGTCTCATTATCCTGACACCAGGCCAACCAGTCCTATCACTAACCTCTTAATGCCAAGCGCCAAGCAAGGTGGCTGTTAGTACCATTTTTGTAAATCTTTGGTATGACTCAGCCAGGGATTGAACCCACGACCTTCTGTACCCGAGGAGGATGCTCTAACCACTAGGCCACTGGAGTGGCCAAGAGAATTAATATACAAATTTAAACAACTAAATTTATGCACAGATTATCAAATAATTCAAGCAAAATATTATATTGATATCAACGAATCTCATGAATTTGACGCAAATACATTTTTTTGCTTTCGAGCGTTGTTTGTTTATATCACCAAAATTGTGTCCATCGATCTTCCAGACATCAGGTCTCTTAGACAAATGTTTTACAAGAGAATTTCTTCCAGATTGACTCTCAGAGTCCCCTATACATTTACTATTGCAACAAAGCTTAGACTAATTAGATTTTTTGATGGAGGGAATATTTACAGCTAGGACATTTCATGTGGGAAACATGCCCCTATTTAGCATAACCAATCAGGATGAAATATAGTCCACTATAAAATCGAAGTTAGCCTTGTTCCTAATAGTCTGTCTCATGGTTAAGTAAACAAATGCTTCACTTAACCCTTTACCTCATACAGCAAAGTTACCCATTGCAGTGTGCTATAAATAGAACACCTGTTACCTATTCAACTCCATACGCATAGGCCTGCCTGTTAAATGTTAAGCAATGTAATGTATTATGTTTAACAGCAACTTTAACCATTTTACATTTTTGGTACACATCTATTATGTGTGGAAAAATTTAAGAGCAAAGTCTGATTGTTATAGCTGTGTAATTTTTTTCACTGAAGAATTTTTTATGTGCTTTAAAATCTTGAGAGAACTCGTTCACCATCAAGTCAGTGAAGCTGCATGACCAACTGTAGCTGCCATTTCTTATACTCGAAATTTACAAGTCTTTTGTCTGCATCTACATCACTAAGTCATCTGAATTTGATAATTTATAAAAACTAATTGCTGCCTACATCAATATCAGAGCCTTTACCCAAGTTATTGAAGCTTTCATAGTTGTGATTCTAATCATGAAAACTTCATAAGTCTGAACAAAATCCGTGACCTACATTTTGGAGACGGGAGTTTACCATCCAGTTACTTTAAATAGCAGATTTTGACCAGAGCATAAACAGTGACCACGTGATCTGACGTAATTGTCATTCGCAGATATTAATGTAGTATCTAATGGGGGTTTTCCCCAAAGGTGGTGCTATGAAAACCCACTTAAAATGGGTGATGTTTACAGCAGGCGTCAAAAGGCGCTTCCATGCAAATGAAGTAGAGGCGTCAAAAGGCGCTTCCATGCGAATGGAGTAAAGGTGTCAAAAGGCGCTTGCATGAGGTAAAGGGTTACAAATCACTACCACTACCGAAAAGACATTTGGAATCACTGTAGTATAGCGACTTAACAAGCGCCTGACCCCATAAATCTAATTAACTGTTCTCTGGCCCAAACTAATGTGTTTTTCATAGACCAACAGAAATTAGCCCTTTCACACAGTCATATTTTTTGTCACATTTTTTTAAAAACAACATTATTAGCACACTGTCAACGAAATGATTACTAATGCCAACTGGAGGCAGCATTTTAATAAATAAAAATAAGTTTCATCAAGTGAAATTTGTGTTTCCATTCCATATTTTAGTTCAGTCTAAGTGTAATAATGTAAACACACATGTACCCTTTTGTATTTAAATGTGAAATATGTCAATCTACCCCAAGAGCTATGAGAACCTAATTACTGGTAAGTGCCAACCAAGTTTATGATATCTGACTTGCATAAGCATTCTTTGCATTATTCCACTTAATTAAAAGCAGACCCACTTTCTATTATCATGTTAATTATGCCTTTTGTATCAATTAAAGGGGCAGGAATTTAAAAAAAGTTAAAAGGCAAGCAAATACTACCTGCATGAGAGCTAGTGGCCACAGCTGTGTGTCAGGTCAACTCATTTCAAGTGATCAATAGAATACTGTCATAAATTTTATTGTGTATGTACTAAAATTAAACAAATTCAATTTGCCAACTCATTAACAGATGTGATCAAAGTTCGCAAGGCAACCATGCGAAATTAATACTTAGTGAAATGGAAAGCTTTGTTTTATAGATATGATTCATTGTGAAAAGCTGATTCAGATTTGCAGTTAACTAGAAGTTCCTGAATTGCAACTCTGAGATTTCCTCAAAGATGAGAGGAAATTTCACTACTGCTTGCAGTGGAATCATGGCATCAACATTTCACTAACAGAACAATTAAAAAAAGCGAGTTTCTATGTTGACAGTTGCTTCAAACAATAAATGTCCCAAGTTTTTAAAAAAGGAATATTGTTTGGTTGTGAAGTGAATCAACAAAAAAAACAACCCAGAGATGTAATACACAATGTTTTTGTGTACACATGAAGTTTGTTGAAACCTGTTGGAATAATGTTAGCAATCTTTCAAATGATGGGCATCTTGAAAATATAGCAATTTGTGCAGAAAAACAAATATTTTCTTTGTAAAAAGAACTTTATTGACAATTATCCCTCTCAAAGTTTGCCTGCCTATTTTATCAATGCACACTTTTGAAAAATGAGGGTTCTTTAATAACACTATATTTTTTATCACTACTGTCAGAACTGTCTTTCACATAATCAGCTATAGTGTAAGCTTAATCATCACCCTGTAATTACAGCTTTTCGATTGCAATTTATACAACAATTAACATACACATAACACATTTATCTATTGTAAGGTACTGGTCATCTAATTATAGGGGTGAAGGGGCTGCAAGTGGCTTCTGAGCTGAAATATTTTCTTTTCAAGAAAATTAATATATTTTCCTAATAATATCATGGATTAAATCTGATGTTATTTTGCTATAAATTGGAGCAAGATATTTTTTCCAATATTGTCGGATGGAATTAAACAAAAATGTTTCAGGCTCCTGCCCCAGAACACTGAATTATTATTGGTCCCAGCTACAGATGTGATATACTGTGGTACATTGAGAAATACAACATTTTTCACAGTACCCAGCTCTAACTTACAACATGCACAATGAAGAGATTGATGGCATTTCTCTATTACGTTCATGTACTTTGGCTGAAATTTCTCTGGATATTGTACATATGGAAATTACACATGAATCTAAGCACACAACCAATCAAAAAGACTGCTCCCATGTGTTCAAAAGATAACCCTGAATTAACTTAAAGTACATTATCTTTAGCAATTATTAAAATAGGGAAACAAATTTTGCTAGACAAGACACTATCAGCTTATGAAAGTACAATGAATGACTTACCAATAATACGATGAAAAAAGTTATCAGCTATTTTATTCTACCAATTTACCTTTGAATCAATTAAGGAAGTGAAAATGACCAAACTGTGATGGCAGTTATTTGATGGTTGCACATCACAAGTAAGGCCAAGCTGTGTACTCTATAACCCAAAATACACCAATCAATCATACACCAAAAAAGAAGGGAATTAAAAGTTCTTTTAACAAGAACTAAGATATACGGGGTCTTTTTAAACAACCAGTATAACCAGTGAAGAAAACCTGGAAATTTTTATTTTTATTTTAAAAATCAAACCCTATGCAAAATATAAAACTGCAGAGCACCACCATAAAACTAACCATGTTATAATAAAGGGCCTTTTAGTGAAGGACTGACTTAATACAGAAACCACATTATAATAAAAAGCCTTTATCTGACGTTACCTGTCCAAACACTGTATACAGGGAAAACTGAAGGGGTAAGCTCAAATACAAAAAGGCCATCCTTAGCTGAGCCATCACAAAAGGAATCGTAAATTTTGAGCCTCCCACAACTGTAGTAAATCACCCTACAAATCCCAAACTTAAACTCTTCAACAAATTTTTCAATATTACATCCAAACTCATAGGAAAAAGAAAAAAGGAAAACAACAAGCCTCTTCCAAAATACAATTCAAAATGACACCGGAACTAACACAGTAAAATATAAACAGAAATGCATACAAGCACACACAATACAGACCACAACAAGTAGACATATTATTATTATTTTCCCTTTTCGGCTTAAATCCTTATATATTCCAAAATATCATTCTAGGAATAGATAGGGCATGCAGACCAATACATGATTTGACCAAGATAGCGCTAGTCCTCACAATAACACAAAAACAACAAAACATAGACATAAACTACAATCACAGGACAAAATGACTATGGCAAAGTCACTACGCATTCTTAACAACCAATGGGAAAAGGGACAGAAACCCACCCATGGCACAAAATGTTCTAAGGGGTGGGGAGTACAGACCAAAGCTCCAAGCCAAGGGAAAATGGAAACAAGGCCCAAGGCCAACCTGGGCAAAGGGAAGGGAGTACGTAATATTCCCAAAGCTTATGGGATAAAGAAACAAAAATCAACCCTGCCAAATTCATATACTATTAATATTATTATTTATCTAAAACAAATAAACATCAAACACTGTATAGGTGGACAGGAAAACACATACAAGACATATATTTAGGAAAACAGGGTGTTACTTCTAAGTCCTATATAGCAAGACATGCTTAGAAAGAGCTAAGAGGCGTAAACAAATAATTTAGAGAGGGACTGTCTTATAACCAAAAATTATGTTATAATAAAGGGCCTTTTAATGAGGAATCGCTCACTAGTAATTAATATATTTACAAAGACTGACATTTGTATGTAAATGGTAAGTACATTTCCTCTTCTTTTCACTCAGAATTAAATTTACACCTCAGAACACTCACATTTTCTGTAATAATCCCTGTCATGAAACCAGAATGTCTGCATCTCTATCGTCCGCTGACCCTTTGTTAATTTTCAGACACATGCATGGAAGGCAGCATCATGCTGCTACCACAAATGTAAAAAAAATAACAAATAAAAAATTAAAACTACATCTTACTTATTGGTTTATTCAATAGGCATGGAGGGACAGTAACTAGAATAGTCCAAACGATGGCCAATTCCTTTTTAAAAATGTACCCAGATAAAATAGTTTGCTGAAATTTCAAAGGAAACAGATTACCTTTGAAGCACCGACTGTTATGAAAACGTAATCAGCAAATGGAAAAAATACAATCATGCAATACAATTATTTGATGTTGCCACCGCAATAAGAAATGGGCATTTGTTTGGTTCTCAAAAACTGTCCTTTAGTGGTGACTTTAATAATGCATGCACCCTTCATCAAAGAAAGCCAACTACAATCTTTCAATACAAACAAAGAACTTTTCATCAAAGGAAGTCAGTACCAAACTTAAATGAAAGTGATGGAATCTGATGGATTTTTGCATTTTCCAATGTGACTGGAACACGTTAACTGTGGTGTGAAAGTTTACTTTTTGTAGGGAAACAGTTTATTCTTATGAACGCTACCAATGGTGGCTTAAAATGCAAACTAACTTTTACCGACTTGGGACGTACTGAAAAGTAAATGTGCTTCATCATTCGTTACGTGATTGTGCTGTATTTTTCCACTGAATTCATACCAATATGACCTGTGACAAAATTATTAAATATTTTAAAGCTGTGTGTGTGCATATTTTCAATGGAATCACTTGTATTGTGGATTCAATGTATATGATGAGGTTCGTGGGTGAGTACACGGTGTTGATACTATTCATGCTACACATTTGACATGTATATATAAACAGTATTCATATATATTTACCCATTCATGGTTCTCTAAATAAAGTAAACTATTATACATGTCTTCTCTGTTTTCACTACAGGTGTATTTCTCATTTAATATGCATTGATTTAAGATGGTAACTGTGCTGATGAAGCACGTAGTTTACCACCCACATTTATTACCTACACCCCCTCCCTGCAATTTTTTTCTTCCGATACATGCATAATTTTCTTCAGCTAACTGACCTGGTTGCTTATGACACAGATCGGTCTATAATGTGTTCGGGTTCTATGGCTCCCAACTACCATGTTATAGAGGGATCACGCTCTACATTGTACATAACAGATAAAATGTCTCAAAGTAGATTAGTGAGGGACTGTCTTAATACAGAAACCACATTATAATAAACGGCCTTTTAGTGAGGGACTGTCATATAACAGAAACCACATTATAATAAAGGGCCTTTTAGTGAGGGACTGTCATATAAAAGAAACCACATTATAATAAAGGGTTTTTAGTGAGGGACTGTCATATAACAGAAACCACATTATAATAAAGGGCTTTTGAGTGAGGGACTGTCATATAACAGAAACCACATTATAATAAAGGGTTTTTAAGTGAGGGACTGTCATATAACAGAAACCACATTATAATAAAGGGCTTCTGAGTGAGGGACTGTCATATAACAGAAACCACTTTATAATAAAGGGTTTTTTAGTGAGGAACTGTCATATAACAGAAACCATGTTATAATAAAGGGCCTTTTAGTGAGGGACTGTCTTAATACAGAAACCACATTATAATAAAGGGCTTTTGAGTGAGTGACTGTCATATAACAGAAACCACATTATAATAAAGGGTTTTTTAGTGAGGGACTGTCATATAACAGAAACCACTTTATAATAAAGGGCCTTTTAGTGAGGGACTGTCATATAAAAGAAACCACATTATAATAAAGGGTTTTTAGTGAGGGACTGTCATGTAACAGAAACCACATTATAATAAAGGGCTTTTGAGTGAGGGACTGTCATATAACAGAAACCACATTATAATAAAGGTTTTTTTAGTGAGGACTGTCATATAACAGAAACCACATTATAATAAAGGGTTTTTAAGTGAGGGACTGTCATATAACAGAAACCACATTATAATAAAGGGTTTTTTAGTGAGGGACTGTCATATAAAAGTAACCACATTATAATAAAGGATTTCTGAGTGAGGGACTGTCATATAACAGAAACCACATTATAATAAAGTTTTTTTTAGTGAGGAACTGTCATATAACAGAAACCATGTTATAATAAAGGGCCTTTCAGTGAGGGACTGTCTTAATACAGAAACCACATTATAATAAAGGGCTTTTGAGTGAGGGACTGTCATATAAAAGAAACCACATTATAATAAAGGGTTTTTTAGTGAGGGACTGTCATATAACAGAAACCATGTTATAATAAAGGGCCTTTTAGTGAGGGACTGTCTTAATACAGAAACCACATTATAATAAAGGGCTTTTGAGTGAGGGACTGTCATATAAAAGAAACCACATTATAATAAAGGGTTTTTTAGTGAGGGACTGTCATATAACAGAAACCATGTTATAATAAAGGGCCTTTTAGTGAGGGACTGCCTTATAACAGAAACCACATTATAATAAAGGGCCTTTTAGTGAGGGACTGTCATATAACAGAAACCACATTATAATAAAGGGCCTTTTAGTGAGAGACTGTCATATAACAGAAACCACATTATAATAATGGGCCTTTTAGTGCAGGATTGCCCTCTAACAGCAGCTGTGATAAAATGAACAGGCTTATAATGAGTGCCATATTTTGTTTTTAACAAGTGAACCCCCTACTCTTTGAATTTTTTTGTAATTGTACTTGGACCCCTTGGTTTATCTTAGAAATAATACTCTGTCTTTACATGACAACTTTTTAATACACAGTACACAATGCATATGAATACTGTTATACAATTGTCTTCTATACAGAAATAAAGTACAATAGAACCTGTATTGAAAGACCATCCTTTGTGCCAAATAATAATTATCTCTCAAGACAGGTCTCTCATGGCAAGTTACAACACCATATAATAAAGAAATCCATGTATCAAGAAGGTGGTCCCTCAAGACAGGTGGATAGCAGAGGTTTTTCAAGACAGGTTTTACTTTAGCATTACAGAATGCAACTTCAAACTTTTCAAAGAGAAAGATCACACTGAGAGGAAAACGCAGTAAAACCTTTCTAATATGACCAAAAAAAGGACCTGAGATGTGGTCTTAATACAAAGTTGGTCTCAGTAAACAGGTCTCCAAAATACTGATTCTCATCTTCAGTTCTTTGAGACTGCTATCATGTCAACAGGATGGTTTTAAAATCCAGAGTGGTCATTAGGCAAAGGTTTATTGTTATGCAAACAGATCTAAGCTACATATTTTGGACAATACATTGGATATATGAATATCATTCAATTTAAAAATGGAATATAATAAAAATTTAACAGCAAGAAGATCAAGGAATTCCTCTTCAGCTGAGGGTCATCTTTTATAAAATTTATATTCAGCCATATCTGGACTATTGCAATGTAATTTAGGGTAATACCTCTAATTCAAGCATAACAACACTGTTAAGACTCCAAAAGAGGGCTTGCCATTTAATTCTAGATCAGTATATGGACAGTTTCCAGGATGCAGTGAATAATATAAAGATTTTAACAATACATTAAAGAATATTTCTTACAAAGGCCAAATTGATGTATAAAGTATCCAGAGAAGCCATTCCTGTCTATTCAAGCAATATCTTTCACCAAAGAGATGCTGATGGTACTCCAAATTTAAGGTCCATGAGAAGTAAAAAATTACATTATATCATGGCCAAAGAAAGAATTGTTTAAAAATAAATTTTCAATATACTGGTACACTGGTATGGAACAAGATTCCCAGCGACATAAGACAGGCTCCTAGCATTTATTCTTTTCATAATCAATGTCTCAAATGGTTGAAATCTTTAGACAATTGAACAGTTCTAGTACAATAAATACTGCCTGCTTTTTTGTAATTTTGCATCATTTTCACAGGTGAATTTTTCAATGCAGGATGATATTTTATATTTTATATATGTTTATGTGTTCACAGATGCCTATGCATATGTTACAGGCTTGATACTTTGTTTTTAAAATCACTTACCATGTAGACTCGCATATAAGCCAAATCTGAACAGGTATAAAGACTAAAAAGTGCATGACCCGTGTATAAGCCGACCTACAACTCCGAGACATCTCAAGATGCACGAGGCAAGTTCTAAATACATACATTTATTTAGGCAAACTTATATTTAAAAAAATTACTTGTATACTTATCTCGAGATTGGCTTGCATGATTGTTAAAAAGAAATGGTATAAACTTGGTTGAAAAGTAATTTTAGTTTTCTGTTTTCTTAATGTTTCTGCCTAATTTAGATTTGTGTATAATTTGATCGAACGATGACAAGAATGTAGCAATCGCGAGTTGCTATAACACTACCTCTCCCTTTTGACTCGATTGTTTGTTTATGCATTATTGCATTGGACATTTTATATCAATTACATTTTTACTTTGCTTTGATATTGTAAATACCTAACTCATTAAAATGAAATCCCAGTATGACAACACAAACTACACAGTTTGATGCTGATACCATAAAAGCTGAGTCATAGTTTGCTTTGATGTAACCGACCTTACACCATACCTGTCAACTTTCACACTGGGAGGAAAATAAAACTTCCAATGGTCGCTTCACGCCTACCTCTCGATTTCATAATATCTTCTGATTTTTGTAGAGAACTCCCGATTATTACATTACATCTTCAATTTTCATTTCTTCTAAACAAGAAAAGTCCTACATGTTCTGTTGTATCACCTGTGAATTATTGTTGCGATGAAATAATTACTTTACTATAAAGAATTCACTTCTTCACTAAATAGAATGTTAAGTTTAAATATTATTCACGTAAATTAATGATTTTTTACCTCTACAATAATAAAAACATAAAAAAATAAACCAGAACAAACACGTAAACCACAGCAATAAAATCATCCACAATTAATTTCAATCCCAAGAATGATCACTATGAATGCTTTAACTGCACATGCTTAAAGTGCCATTCCCACGAAAGAAACTTGCATTTTTATACCATATACACCAATGTTAATTACCATCGTTAAATAAAAAGGAATGAAAATACATACCACACAGCAAATGTGTCCTCAAAAAACTAATTCAGAATACATGTTTTATAATAAACAATACTAAATGCTGTACAAATTGACAAAAAGGGAATACGGTCAGATGTACAAAGAGGGGAAAATAGTTGCCACATGTATGGCACCATCAGGCTGTCAATTTTGGTACCTTTAGTTCAATAAAATTGGGAATCCTTTATTTTCCAATCAATTGCTGGCACTTACATAACACACAATAGTGTAGAATGTGGTTTCTTTGAATTAGGGCGGAGGGGCAATTATTTCACAAAATAGTTGCATGGATAAGAATTAACTTTTAATTAGTTGCACTGGCTTTCTTGCTTGTTTATTTAAGATGAATCTTTAGCTATTGTGCAGTTTGACCACAGCTGACCAGAATATGAAAATAGACCATGTCCTGGGGGAAAATAGGACACATAACAGGGAGAAACAGCGAGTCTCTCTGCAAATTTCACACATGTTGAACCAGGAAGATCAATCAATATTTAGTGAAAACAAGGCTTTAAAAATGCCATGAAAAACCTACCGATTTTAGGTCCCATTCTAGATTTTTTTCTTTATTCAGTCTCCCTACTTGGCTTTTGAAAGGTTCATTATAGGTATGCCTTACACCCTGTTTTACAAAACTACAGTAATCGTGCTGATATTATTGAATAAAAGGTAATTACACATCAATGTACTGGTATAGTTACCGGTCAAAATTCCCTTTTATCACAAACCAGTTTCAGGGTTTTAATGATTAACTGGCACGTTCTGCTGTAGCCAAACAAGACGATAAATTCACCGACTATCAACATTGGAGACGATGAAACATCAAGCTAATCCATTGTGTGGAAAGTTACGTTTGTTCAGCTAAAACACGAAACTAAAATTGATTGATGTTGATCTTAGTTGATCTATATGAGAATTTAAGCCTTTAATAGTACCACTCTTTGTGAATATGTAAATTATGATGATTAGGTGCCTTGTACAATTACATGTGCTTACCTTTTTAAAAATATTACCTCAATTCGTAGGATCGCTTATATCAATGAAAATGAGAAAGTCGTGAACGTGTGATTCAACATAAATGAAATATCTATTAAGGACTGGATGAAATGTTATATGGAAGGATGCAATTTGGTCGAAACAATGAATAAAGCAAAATCTGCATCTAATATGTTTGGGAATGAATAAGGATTTAAGTGATGCTATGCATGCATTGCCCTGTGTAAGTAGTATACAAAATAGTTCAGCATGGTCTCCCGGGTAAACTCAACCAGCCTGCAAATTATGAAGTCTGTATTTATGTTTATTTAACTTTGTGTTGGAGAAATAAAAAAATATACACATGCAAAATAATATAAAAAAATCAATCATAGTACTTTATAACAGTATAATAACTGTAGGGTCATCGAAAGTTACTCTTTCTTTTACATGCCTATGTCTTAGGACCCAGAAAAAATTATTGTTTTGTCATTTAAAGCCAGTACAGTTGTCAACAAAAGGACCTAAAAACTGTCAAGCTTACACACTGGCCCACGGATAAGCCTACCCGCCCCCCTTCTTACAGGCCATTATTTTTTCATAAACTATTTGGCTTATACGTGCGTATGTATGGTAATTATTTAGTGTCAAGCCAGACTCTTCAAATCATGTTGTATATACTGTATTTATTGTACATAACAGATAGAAGCCTCAAGGTAGATTAGTTCTCTAACTAACTGAGCTACCTTCTCTAAATAAAATCTTTATTAAGAAATGTTGTTTACATCTTGGCTATAAGTACCTTTATACAAATTAGGTTACCAATATATTTCCTTAATTTGTCTACATTTTTGAGAATTCCAGTTCAAATGTTAGAAGTACAGATAAACCAAGACTACTGTATCTCCATTATTTAGACACTAATGTCGACACAACATATTAAAATAACAGCAAGGGTTATGCATCATTTTCTGGAAATAGTTGCATTTATATGCAATGACTGGAATTTTTAAACCAAGTGACATTTATGAAACTGCCCAATTTCGTCTTACATAAATGCAATGAAGCTAAAATCAATAAAGACTTTATTTTTAAGTTTAGGGTTTTTAACTTGCTTTCTTCAAAATGCAAGTAATATTCTTCACTGGTTTTGCAAACTCCAGGAAAAAAATATTAATGGTTTTCTTAGGCACCACAACATGATGCAATAACAGCTCATTGGCAAATTACTGTGGTGATTGTTGTTGTTGTTGTTGTTGTAGGGTTTAATGCCATTTTTCAGCACAAGATAGGCTATACAAGTGCTCACTGTTACGGATCACTGCCAACTCACCTCTGTCTGTGTAGGTTCTTGTCTCGGGCTTGACCAATGTGGGTACATGAGAAAGCTTGCCAGTAGCTTCTCATGGGTCGGTGGTTCTTTCCAGGGTTTTCCCGGGTTCTTACTCCACCACAATGTGGGTACATGAGAAAGCTTGCCAGTAGCTTCTCATGGGTCGGTGGTTCTTTCTGGGGTTTTCCCGGGTTCTTACTCCATCATTTATGCTGGCTGCTGTGTATATCCTGTCTTGTGCTGGAAAATGACATTAAACCCTATAACAACAACAACAGCAACTAACGTGACAGAAATTACTATTCAACAAGGAAAGCACAATTGGAATACAAAAATTTGAATCTAAAACTGAATGAAATTGGTCTACAAATGGTTAACCATGGCAAAATCCTTGGCGTAATAGTCATCAACAATTTGCAATGGAAAGATCCTATTCTAGTCATATGTCATCAGGTAAATTCTCTACCCAATGAAATATATGCAAATCATAAATTACAATTCAACAAAAGATTGTTGCAGCTATTGTGTGCTGATTTACAACGAACAAGAGTCACTTGAGGTATTAATGATTTAATGGCTGAAAAGAACTAGCAAGAATTCAAACAAGACAAGACCATTGTTTCTTTCTTTTAACTAATGAGTGCTAAAACCACCTCTGATATTTTTCAGCAATAACAAGATTTTCACATTCATCTCTGTGGAAACTATATTGGACATAAGAATTCTTTTGATGAAAACTCCATGCGAACAAAACCATCAATTTTGAATTAGCAGTAATAACATGATTTGAAAACTGACTGATATGAAAGCCATATTGGATTTTTTATCAGCATCATTTTCATTTCAGACCAACTAAATATCATAAAAAGGCTTTTGATGAAAACCCTATATAAATATGGCCAAACATCTAAAAGTAACAATAGCATGATTTTCAAAATGGTCATCATGGAGGCCATAACGGAGGTCAGATTAGCAGTAATTTAGAATCAACTAGAGATTATAAGAAGTCTTCTGGTGTAAATACCACATTAGCATGACATTTGTGAAGCCAAAAATGCAACAAACAATAATTTCTTTCTCTAAGCTACAAAGTGAAAAGTTAAGAGGATCATACAGTATTGTGAATTAAATCCCACATAATCCTAAACTTTCTATCACAAGTTCAGAAGTATAGAATGTTCTGAAAGAATTCCAGTAGTTTTCAATGTCTTGTGTATCAGAATTATATAATCCAGAATGTCTTTCAATGAGTCCATAATCGCAAAGTAGTATAGTCGAAAAAGATAATAAACACTTCATAATTCCAAAGAATAATTTAAATAATTCATTGCTCTCGAATTATATCTGGACACAACAGTAAGTGACTCCACGTACTATTCTTAAAAAAATAATGAATAACTGTTTACCAAATTTCTTGTTACTTGACCTGCAACATAATATATCTTCTATGGAAAAACCCACAAACTTGTAAATGAGGTCAGGTTTTGAACTCAAATTGAAGTATACATCTTTTTCTAAGAATCATAACAGAAGTTATGTAGGCACAGACCTCAAGCGAACAATATACATAAATGTAACATATTCCATTGAGGAGGAGGAGGAGGAGCAATAATAACTTTAAGATTGGAGCCACAGTGGCATATTGGATAGTAGACAGTAGGCATCATTTTCAATTAGGTCCAACTCAACATCACAAGAAGCCTTTTGGTGAAACCTCCATGTCAATATAACCATTACTCTTGGAGAAGAATCCATTATTCAATTTTCAACCAGTCAGATCAACACCATTTTCATTTGGAACCAACTACATATCATATTAAACCTTTGATAAAAATGTTGCGTCCATATGACTTTTCATTCAGGAGGAGTGTAATAAGATTTTCAAGATGGCAGCCATGGTGGAAGGAAAGCAAATGATGATATTTATTGGAAAGAATTATGAAAATAAATACATTGGATGCTTGCTGTTTTTCAGTCAAAAGTATCTACAACAACTCTTTAAAATAAACTACAGTTCTTTGAAATAGTACTTGGGAGGGGGGCAACCTGCCCCCCTTTAAATGTAACCCAATATCTCCTAACTTAATATATCATCATGTTCTACTTGATATTCACTGCTCATATTTCTCCATCATAAATCTGTAAAGCAAAGGTTTAATCCTGTATGTCACAGCTATGCTCCGAACCATCAACATCATTTATGATACACCAAATTGGGTGGCATTACAGACAAGTAGACAGAAGCATTGCAACATACAGCAGGAAAAACCTAATTTTTGTGAACCAGTACCTTTTTAGGCAAAATGTACAGATTTCAGAACCAGAATTTGTGTCTGGATTTTTTACTTTTGGCCTCAGATCTAAAGCAGACAAGTCCGAACTGCACAAGGACATCTGAACCATTACAAGAAGTAGGACAAGTTTGAGATTTGGAGTAAAAAGTGGCCAGTATACAAATTCCATGTTTCCAAAATGCAAAAACACCCCAAGTAAATTAATCAATTAAAAACTTCTTTCATGCACCTAAGTATCAGCAAAATGACAATTTCTTGGAAATAAATGTACAAGTATGCACTCACAAGTAACCAAAAACACATTTTTCCAACTTTCATTTTAGACAAAAATTAAAAGAATCTCCCCTTCTTAATAAAATCTTATCTGCAGTTAAAATTTCTATATCTTATACAAGAGGATTAATCGTTTTTCCAGAATTTGTCCTCTTCTGTGTGTATGTATTTATGTCTATATATACTCTTTCTGTCATCTTTCATTCATGTGGGGTGAACCTCAACCAGATTGCATACATAGTGTCCCCTGACTGCAGAACACATTCTTATGGAGCACAGCATCCTCCACCCCAATGTATTTCAATGTCAGCTCAAAAAGAAACTGCACAATGATGTATAACTTGAGAAAATCTGATTTTTTGAGGAAATATGATTTGTACTAAATTATGACCATGTTTTAAGGATTTCACGTATTAACCTTTCCTTATCTTCAACTTAATGTTTACATTTTTTTGGAAGGGTTTATCTTACTTAGTTTTTTCCAATTCTTAATATGTACATTTTTCCAATTTTACCTTCAGTTGGCATTATACTGTGCTGAGGTGCCATAAATCACTACTACAAACAATCTCTCACTCTCCTTTTCCTCCAATGATAACCTAAATGATTTTTTCTACATTCTTTTATAATGTTTCAAATGATTTATGATGATTGGATCTCATGTAATGTGCTTGGGAGTAGAATCTGAATAGGCATACTCAGAAGGCTCATTACAATACTTCCAGGTTCAATGCTCTATAATTGGTAGATCTATATATTTTGTATCATTATTTTCAAATTTAAATAAAACGGAAAACAATAGCCTTTATCTATATTTTTTTCTCATCAAAATTTGTGACAGTATACTACAATAACTATGTGATTGTTGCTTGAAATGTCCGCAATAAATATACTTATGTCTTGTTTATGAATGACATTACATATAGGACTCACAGTACTAATTCAGTTACCAAAATATACCAATGCAAACACCATGATATTAAAAATTCAATAACTTTAAATTTTTTAGTGTTCCTGATCAAACCTATATTTATCAGTATAGATGAAACCTGAATGTCAGCTTCTGTGTACAGGAAAGGATATGAGCCACAGCATTTTCTGGAACTGCATGTGTTTGAAAAGAGTCAGGTGCTAATTTTACTAATGAGTGTTCCAAACTCAAGACTGTTAAAGGACTGAAATTCCATCAATAAAACAATGTCTATATTTTTTTCACTTACAGCTAGGATAAGCTCTCAAAAGATTCTTTTTCCTACAACATAACTTACATTATTAACCAATCCTGGTCAGCCTAACCCATATATACTCTATTTTATGTTCACCCATTTCCAGGCTGGTTCCCATTCTTCCGTACCTATAGTACCTTGTGTCCTATATTCACCCTTGATTTTCTTGACAGTCCTAGGAATAGTGAGTGGTTCAATACACAAGTAAGCAATGTGCATAGTCCTGCTTGTCAAAGATTACATTTGTGAATATTACATTATATTGGAAGTTCATCTTCACCTAAAGACCAATGGTGCATTTCAGGCAACATTTAAATATTTGAGCTTTATTTAAGAAAATAAGAAAAAAATATTAAAATAAAGCTGTCTAACAAGAATCATCTTTTTTAATATCACCATTTATCACTTTTCAATTTAATGCTGAAATATATTACCAGCCTTTCATATTATGTAATTAATGAGTAAAAGGTCAAGGTGACCATCTATATGTACATGTATTATTATAGAAAAAGAGATTTAAATGACAAAAATTACCTAAAATTCCCCCAGAAGATATATAATTTAAAACTAAAGTTAAGTAGATATAAGTATATTAAAATGCAAAATATGAACTTTCAAAACATTCACTGAAAGAAATTAGAGGAATGCAAAGTCACAAGAGGTCTTCACCATTAAGCATGGTGGAAAGAGCTCAATCATCATAACTAAATCATTATGTTTCAAAACACAACTAGGAAATATCATACTGCTTACTGTAATTACTCTATAAATGGTAAATTGTATAAAGTTTATATATGCATCACTTAGATAAAAACCAAAGTGCTAAACACTCCACCTAACATAGTCGAATCTACACACTGTTCCCCCTCCCCCTTCTTGGCAATTGTTGATATATCTGAATATGCATTTAATATCCTACCTAGAGTCACTCTGTAGTTTATAAAATGTATTAATTTTACTTGTTATTCACAAATAGAACCATGTGATTGCATTTATAGTAAAGTAAATTGCACCTGCATATGTGGAGTCACTGTGTATTGCTGTGGCTGTCTGCAGGACTCACAGTACTAATTCAGTTCCCACAGTAAACCTATGCAAATGCCATGATATTAAAAATTCAATAACTTTAAATTTTGACTGCTCATGATCAAACCTACATTTATCAGTATAGATGAAACCTGGATGTCAGCTTCTGTGTATAGAGAGTAGGATATGAGCTGCAACATTTTCTGGACCTGCATGTGTATGAAACATGTGTTTTTCATTCTGCACCAAAGAGTCAGGTGCTAATTCTAGTAATGAGTGTTCCAAACTCAAGACTGTTAAAGGACTGAAATTCCATCAACAAAACAATGTCTCTTTTTTTTTTCATTTACAATTAGGATAAGCTCTCAAAAGATTCTTTTTTCTACAACATAACTTACATTATTAACCAATCCTGGTCAGCCTAACCCATATATACTCTATTTTATGTTCACCCATTTCCAGGCTGGTTCCCATTCTTCCATACCATTAGTACCTTGTGTCCTATAACAGCAAAACATGCCTTAGTCAAGGGAGGTAATGCATTTGGTAACTTTTGTAGAATTTAATGGCAAATATTGGGAATTTGGCTGCAGTAGATTTTACTGGAGGAATAATTCTTTTAATATATACTTCATTTTTTTAAAAAGAAGGAAAATTTCCAATCTGAAGATTCTCACTGTAACTGACCTTGAAGCTATCATTGGTAGTTCAAATGTCAGTTTAAATTAGGTGACAATGATGCAAATTTGCATTTTCCCTTGCTGAGACCTTCCGCTGGGGGACCTAATGATGGCAAGCAACACAGCATCTAATCATAATGTAATTTTCACCATAATCTTTTCAATAGCTCAAAAGCTCAAATACTACACATACCAAAAACAGGTAACAAATTTACCACTTTACTTGCCATGACCTTGACCTTTGATATGGGCAGCTAGATATAGTGTACTGTACACCATCTAACTTCAACAGATGTATTTATGTATGTTGAAACCTGTCTATAAAAGTTTTGTATCACACTAGCATTGACTGACCTTTGTATACTGGTGACCTTTACAAATGGGTAGATGTTCTTTCACATGAATTCAATGTACTATACTATATGTAATTTCTGACTAAGCTTAAACTCTTAAGATGTCGTCCATATAAATAATTTCATAGTTTTGATACTAGAAGGTATTTCTTCTATCAATGCTAATGCAAGTCGAGATTTTGGCATGATGTTTTTTACATCACAAACATCGACCGCTCTGGTGGCCTAGTGTTAGAGTGTCCGCCTCAGATCCGGGAGGTTGTGAGTTCGTTCCCCGGCCAAATCATACCAAAGACTTACAAAAATGGTACTAACGAATGCCTCGCTTGGCACTCAGCATTAAGAGGTTAGTGTTAGGACTGGTCAGCCTGGTGTCAGGATAATGTGACTGGGTGGGACATCATGCTACATGCATGCGGTATGATGCCCCAGTGCTAGACATCACTTTAAACTGCCACACCACAGACATGGTAGCGTTACAACTGAAAAATTGTTAAAGCTAAGTTAAAAATCCAAATTACACACACACACACACACACACACACACACAAATCATTTATACACAAGCTCATTGTGACATGGAACAAAAACATTACTACCTTTTTAATTGGAAATATGAAACTAAACTGCCCTTTCAGCACTGTTAAGTCAGACCTGTAAGCACTGTAAGTCACACCTGTAAGCACTGTCAGACCTTTCAGCAATGAAAGTCAGACCCTGACAACACTTTTGACACAACAGTACCAGGTAATAGATCAAAGGGCATAAACAGTTCCTGTGCACAGCTGTCATGGGAAAATTAAATCTCTGTCTGAAGATTAATCCACCCACCAGTGCAATGATTTCCACACCTTATTGACTGAATCAATTACCAAATAATATATAGGCTATCAAACTCTGTAATCTGATTTCCTATTTTATGGTCTACATTGATTAACCACTAACAGGTTCATGAAAATTATTGCTACAATTTATAGAACAATTACTTTTTTACATTAGAAAATTATACATTCAAAACATCTTTCCAAACTCATTTACAAATATTTAGGTAATAATTATGTCCTGGTTCTATAATTCTTCCTTGATCCTTTTTTTTAAAAAGTCTTTCTGGCTGTAAAGGAAAATTCCCTGCCACGATACTATTTTCAAAAGACTTGATTTGTTTTTATTATGCAAGGTATTATCTTGATTCAATACAGAACTGATTTCAATTCATGATAGTGGATGGTAAATGGGTCATTCAAGGAAACATGTGAACTGAGACATGTATTTATATGTGAATACTTCATGGCGATAACAAAAATCAATGTTCTGCCAATACAACTTAAAGCAGTTCTCAAACTGACAAAGTCAAATAAATTCAGCTAAATGTCTACATTTTAATTCTGTCCATAATACTGATTACCACGTACCTGAAAATTATCTTCTTTTCCATTTTAACATTAGTTTCTCACCTTAATGCAGTTCATTGGAATTAAAATGTAATCTCTATTGTAAGTGTCACTTTATAATGAAGTATGTTCCAACAAAGTTGCCATTTACACAGTGCTCAGTCACTATAATGCTTTTCATGGGAGTTGTAAAAGCATTGTTTTAAATGAGATTACTTTATACTGAGGTGTGTTTCAACAAGGTTGTATCATAATACTATTCTCCCTCATAAACATGCTTTTCTTGGGAGTCATAAAAGTGATTTGTTTTAAATGAGGTTACTTTATACTGAGGTGTGTTCCAACAAGGCTGTCTCATAATACAATTATCCCTCACCATAATGCTGTTCACAGGAAACATGGAAGCAACCTGTTAAAAGTGAATCCTACACTATAATATTGATCTGGGAGCCACATTATATTGAGGTATGTTCCAACAAGGTTATCATAGTATCATACTCCCTCACTATATTGCTGCTTATGGTTAAGTCATACAGTTGGGTATGATCCAACATGACCATGCCATATTGTTCCCTCACTACAATATTGCTCAGAACGTCAAAAAAGTGAGGCCTTTATACTGAGGCATGTTGCTATACATTTGGTGTCATAACAAAATACTCCCTTACTTTAATGCTGTTCATTGGAGCCATGAAAGTGTATTGCCTTATAGGTGAGGTCATATTAAATCGAGGTCTTTCATACATCATACTACAATTATATAAAAAATGGGATCCATGATCATCCCCATCTTTTACTGAGGTGCCTTATGATGCACAAGTGCTAAAATACCACATTTGAGGTAAGACTGGCTAAAGCTAAAGTTTCATTTAGAACCAAGTAGGTACACTGCTCCCACGATAACTCACATAATGATAACTAGCAAACCCACTTAGAATGTGGAGGCTGGGGGTAGATCTCATATTTAAAAAAAAAAAAAACCAACCCCCATTGAATATGAAGAAAATCATAATCAGAATTAGTAGATGAAACCTTGATGTGTCGCTTATTTTATTGTCAAAAATGATGATAAGTGCCCCGAAATCAACCAATTCACAATCTACATATTTTGTTACGATGGCACTATACAGTTTCATATTTTGCATAGGTTTCGAATTTTACAGAAAAAGAATTTCCCCGGCTTTCCTCACTGGTTATACTCACTATTTAAAAAAGACCTTGTATATCTTAGGCATTGTTCAAAGAACCTTTAATCCCTTTATTTTGGTGTATGATTGATGGGTATAATATGGGTTACAGAGTATACAGCTTGGCCTTACTCCAGATGCGCACCTTTCAAAAACTGCTAGCTCCATTCGGTCAATTTTACTTCCTGGATTTCAGAGGTAAATTGTAAAAAAAGAGCCATTAACATTTTTTACATTTTATATATGTAGAAATTCTTCCATTGCACATTCAGAAGCCGGTATTGTCTAGTTGGGCAACATCCATTTTCCCTTTTTTAATAAGTGCTAAAGATAGTGTACTTTAGACTAATTCAGGCTGATTTTTGTAGCACAAGGGAGCAGTCATTTTAATAAATGTGCTTAGATCATGTACAATTTCCATAAGTACAATATCAAAAGAAATGTCAGCCACATTACATCAAAGTAGCGTACAGGTATGCCAACATTCTCTCCAATGTGCCTGTTTCAAATGCAAACAACTTCACCTTACATACGTCACTCTCTCAAAAGTACATTATAACTGGTGAGTGCCCCCAACATATTATACGTAAAATATTTTCTCAATACACTAAATAATAATAAATGGTGAAATAGTGATCAATGAAAATTCTAGTGTGTGCATGCATGTGATTGGGATTTTTAACGTAGCTTTAATAATTTTTCAGTCATATCGTTACAATGTCTGCAGTAGGGCAGTTCATAGTTATGCCTAGCACTGGGGCATCATGTCACAGACATATAGCATGTCATACCCATGCACATTATCCTGACACCAGGCTGACCAGTCCTAACACTAACTTCTTAATGCTGAGCACCAATGCTGAGCAATTGCTGTTAGTACCATTTTTCTAATTTTTTGGTATGACTCGGCCAATGATTCAACACATGACCTTCCACATCCGAGATGGATGCTCTAACCACTAGGCCAAAAGAGTGGTCCAAAAAATTCTGGTAAATGCAAACAGGTGTAAACGATGAAAGAAATTAACACCAATTAAATACGTTTTTTCAGGTGAAATTCATGTTTTAATCTTAAAATTCTGTTTCAAAATGTAAACATTATAATTGTGGCATGTTCAGTTTAAAGGCATGCTAATCCTCTGCACAGCACTATCATGTCTCAAAAATCAATCCATTTTATTTGACCAGCCAAACACAGTTTCAAATCTTACATCTACATCATTAAAGTACGTATATTAATCAGTAATGTATCCAAATCATTTATAAATGTGATCATGGAGAGCAAAAGAATTGAGCAAATGGTGTACATGGGTGTGAATGAAAAGCTTTGTGTCATAGACATGATTTATAATGGTGAAATGAGATTAAAGGTTTGAAGTGAACTGAAAACATTTAAATGTTGGATCAAGGATGAGCAGAAATTTCAGGATTACTTGCAGGATGTTGATTTTGATGATGAGTTAAAATAAAAACAGGCATGGAGTGCAAATGATATTGAATTAGATGATGTGTACACCTGTTCCTATCTCAGGAACAATACGTAAGGCCAAGGCAGAGAAAATGGCAAAATGTGTGGATAATGACCCTTATTTCATGTCAAGTCTTGGACGACTTTGGAGAGTCCAATGCTGACACAGAATAAAACAAAATTTTATGTTCTGAGAGATATGCTTGGTCAATCAGGCCATGCAATGTGAAGTGATATTTATCAAGTGTCACAAACTGCAAATATTGTCATGCTCTCATTTGACTCTTTTTAAAACAATATTTTTTCGACCTGTTAAATTCACATTTGGAAATGATTAAATGTTTGTCCATTGATTATTCAACATCCTACTGTAACTAAATATATCAATCAATCAATCTAGTGAATAAAAAATGAACCCAAGTTTTGATGTTATTTCTCTAAATGAATATTAATTTCTATGAAAAAAGTAATCTTTTTTTTAAAATTTTAAATGAACAATAAAACTAGAATGTATCCAATTCAACATGAAAAGCATTTACATAATACACATCAGTTTACGTTAAGTGTACAGCAACCATATGGAATGTTTTTAACAATCTTGTCTATATAGTTTATCCTGAAATTAAAGGTAGTTTATGAAGAAAACTTACACCATTATTAAAAGGTATTTATTCAAAGTTAATCTGAACACGATTATAAAATGAGTATTCAATCTAACTTGCCACTCCACCATGCTCTACATTCACCTGCCTCCAATGACTTCACACTCTTGTATTCTTTTTTTATATAACATACCCTAACCAAATTATTTAGTGTCAAGCCAGACTCTTCACATCATTTTGTATATACTGTATATATTGTACATAACAGATAGAAGGCCTCAAAGTAGATTAGTTCTGTAACTAATTGAGTTACCTTCTCTAAATAAAGTCTTTATTATTATTATTATTTGGAACTCATGCCCTCACTTATAGAGCAATCTTTATGGACCCTGTTGTGTGCATGTTATCATGGGAGCTGTGTATTTTAATTACAGTTCTGATTAAAAAAATCATGTCAATGTGACTCTTTATTTAGAAGCAGTAGCCACAACAAGATTTTCAAGATGACTGCCAATGTGTCCATATTGGATGTCAGATTAGCGCTGCTTTCATTTCGAAACAAGTAGACATCTTAAAAAATCTTCTGGTGAAAACCTAATGTCAATGTAATTTTTATCAAGGAGTAACAGTAATAAGATCTTCAAAATGGCCACTGTGCCAGCCAACAGATGTCAGATTAGTAAAATTTTCACTTAAAACCAGCTAAATACCATAAGTCTTCTGGTAAATCCCCCATATTGATATCACTTTCCATTAAAGAAGAACAACAAGATTTTCAGGTTGGCTGCTATGATGGCCATAATGACTGCCAGATCTGCACCATTTCCATTTTCATATAGGGCAAACCAGACATCATATAAAGTCCTTTAATGAAGAAACCATGCTGAAACAACTATCCATTCTAGTGAAGTGTCACAAGATTTGTAGATTAGCCATAGTGGATGTTCAGGCCACACCATTTTCAACTAAGATCAACAATACATCAAAAGCAGACTTCTGGTGAAAACTCTATATCAATATTACTTTCCATTCAGGAGGGGTAGCAAGCAAGAAGAAAGTCCTTCAACAAAAATCCCATTCAGCTATGACCATCTCCTGGTGTTGCAATAACAAGATTTTGAAGATTGCAACTGTTAATGCCATACTGGATGTCCAAGTGGTACCATTTTCCATTAGGTCAACTAGACATCATAAGAAGTCTTATGGTAATACTCCCCCGTGTCAATATGACTTTCTGTTCAATACTAGCACACAAGATTTTCAAGACGGCTGCTATAGATGCCATATCACACATCACATTCCTGCCATTTTCATTTATGACAACTTCAAATTAAAAGGAGTCTTTTAGTGAATACTCCATGTTGATATTATCATACATTCTGCAGTAGCAATAACATGATATACAATATGACTGCCACAGCAGCCATACTGGATATTCATAAAGCACCATTTTCATTTAGGACCAACTACTACTATACCTTGTGATGAATGTGTATACAAAGTTTATTGGCAATGCTCCAAGTAGTTATGGGGAAGAAATGATGATAACAAACTTGTGCTACTGGATGGTCGATGGACAACAGGTATTCCCATAAATTCTTCTGATACATGACATGCAGAGCTAAAAATAATTTATGCAGAACATACCCTATTATCGTATGCCTTTGTAATTTCTTTGCAGCTGCCCATTAAAATGTAACTTTTTCTTGTATTAATATCTACATCTAAAATGTTCTACAAATTATATAATTACCATGTGCAATTTGGGAAGTCTCACAAAGCCATATCTTATAGAAATTCAGAATAACTGTACCAAACAATTTTGGAAATGTCCTTGTAGAATGTGAAAATCAGGGTGATCTGATAATATTAACACACAATTACAATAACCACATGATTTCTATGAGGCAATTTTTATTGACTGATATGATTGGCATCATGCAGTTTGTGAAAATTCATGATACTGCACCATAATGACATCAAAATGTATATTGTTCTTGTATGGCATTATGCAATTAAAATGGCATATTCATTCAAATAAAATAAGCTGAATTTCCAAATTTGCATTAAATCATGTAATGAAAAAATTATAGCTCTTTGTTTCAGTCGATATGAAGTTTTCTTATTCTTTCAGCCATACTGACCATGACCTTTGACCTTTTGACTTCCAAATCAATAGGTTTCTTTCATACTCAATGTAAAAGACATCCACACACTTTGGTGAAAGTACACAGTCAATACCTGACCAATTTTGTCCAGGTATTATTGTTCTTTCAGTCACAGTGACCTTGACCTAAGATCTTTTGATCCCAAAATAAAAAGTCTTCTTCCTTACCCAAATGCAAACCTTCAAAAATGTCTGGTCCAAGTCTGTGATGTTGAACTATAGCTATTAAGTCATTATTAAATGATCAGTAAAGTATTATACATGAAGAACAAGTCTTGAATGTCTCCTTTACTCCAATATATGCTATCAGTGGTGAACATGCTGACATGATGAAATAATCTGCATGGAAATGGTTGGAAGGGGTTGATTTCAAACCACACGAGTTCAAATAACCTTGTATTAATTTGAACAAGCAAGTCGGTGTTGAATATAGTTCTTCTGTAAATCTAACATAAATGAGTGCATTAAAGCCTGCAACAGCTGTCTTAGATGAATTCTCAAGAATAAAAAGGCAAACAACTAATAATTATTCATGACTGCTTTAGATTCAAGTCACTTTTGTAGGGTATGTATAAAATCTTCATGCCTTGTGTTCATACTGGTAACAATGTGGGAAAAGTATTGATGCATTAATACATTGTTTCACCACTATCTCCTCAGTGGTTTGATCATTGCCAAACCCTGAACAGTAACATTAGCATTGTGACTCATGTGAGGAATGATGCAATGGCTCATCACACTACAATGGGATTTAAATACCGCTTGCAGCCCCTGCAGATTGTTTTAGGAGCAACACAGTATATGTAAAGATAGCATTTATCTTGGATACACAATACAATCCATCCAGGTTGTAATCAATCCATTGCTTAGTTGGGAGTTCTGAGCCATTTTTTTATCTGACAATGGACAAGGCAAGTTTCTGATTATATGCAAGTAATTATTTTATGAATGTGTCTCTTAGATGCATGGTGAATCTGTATATATTTTTACCCATGTGTAATAAACTGTTTAATATGTAAATGCACTTGTACATCAAGATTCATGGGGAATGAAAATGTTCAATAAACTCAACTGAGCCTCAAATCTAGGTTTAAGCAACTATGTCAACCAGTGCACAAATAAAATCACATATTAAAAATCACAATTATTATTTTGAAACAATGTGTCCTTTATATGCAGTAAAACTAGACATATCTTAAACCAAAATAAATCTCCCATGTTCAAATTAAAAGGACTATTTATATGCAGTAAATATGGACACATCTGGAGCCAGAAAACCCATTTGGGTAACACACAACATATCAAAGGAGCAGAGGCAAACAGTGGTACCGATACTTAACACACTAGTAGGGCTAAACCAACAAGATAATCTTATAACCTTTAACAGCCTTGCTGCTTTAGCTTTGTCATCTGTACTGAGCTACCACTTATCCCTTGGACAATTACTGTAATAAATGTTTAATCAGTCTCAAGTAACTCATCAAAATACTAATATGTTTGAATATTTGTTGAACCTAAACTGAGCTGCACCATGGAATTTCCATTCCAAATCTTGCTCTTATTTAAATGTTTCACCAGTATTTATTACTTTTGAAGTTTTTTCTGAATATTTGTCTTTTTAAATTAATAAATCATTAATTCAATAACAATCTGTGTATTTGAATAAATATAGTTTCTCCTGTTATTAATTAAACCTATAAATAAATTAAATTGTAGTGTGACTATAAGCTCAAAAACATGTTACACTGCCAGCCATCAAAGATTTTACATTGCAAGTCAGCCAACTATGACAATCCCTGAATGTTTTCATTACCAGACATATTTATTTAAAATGAATATTAGTTGCCATATTGCAGCTTGTATCACATTCAGCAACATTAGCCATTGTTAGTGCCAGCATAAATCTGGATGGATGTCCACTAAAGAAAACTTGTATGTGCATTTTCACTCTTTTCCTGATGAAAATACATGCCATGGTTGGTGGGTGGGTGCACTGAGGTTAAGACCCGGGGGAAATAGGACAAACCTCTGTGAGAAACCAGCATTCCCATGCTTAACGTGCAAAGCTGTTTACATGCAATAAAAGCTGACAAATTTGAAATCAAATAATTTTCCTCTGATCTTGCCAGACAGGTGTCACTTATGTGCAATAAAACTACACACCTGGAATGAAAAAAAGACTTCTCTGTTCACATTACAGGTGCTCAGGTTCATGTGCAGTAATTAAAAAAATGGACATATCTATACTGAAACAAGACAACACAGTTCACCTCAGAACGGTGTCCATTGTGTTCAGTAAAACAAGAACCATCTAGAAGCAAAATAATACTCTTTTGTTCACATTGGAGAGGTATCCTGCAGAACAAATAGAGGCAATAGGCAATAAACACAGACACATCTGGGATCTATGAATGCATCCTCAGTTCACAATAGAGGTGTCCTTTATGTGCAGTAAAACTTGATATGTTTTAAACAAAAAATAAGACTCCTGTTCACAAAGATGTCCTTTATAATTATGCAGTAAAAATAGTCATTTATAACCAAACTGTCTCCTCTGTTCACAGCAGATGTGTCTTTTATGTGCAGTAAAAACAGAAATCAGGAACAAAAACGAGTCTCCTCTCTCCACATTAGAGAGGTGTCCTTTTGTGCTGGACAGCTACACAGAACTTTTAATTGTGTTTCCATAAACTATCCGTAATGGCCAGATTTTCTTCAGATACAGTGTGTTTAGAGTCACACTGTACTATAGATCTGTTTATTATCAATAATATCAACTCTCACACAAAGATTACTGATTAAGAAAATTTATCAATGGTATCGAAGGCAACATAAAATTTGCTTACAAAAGTTTGATAAGAAACAAGGAAAAAAAATATTAATGAAGACAATACAAAATTCAAATGTCACAACTTCAAAATTTTCAAGCCATTTCATTAAATTTCAGAATATTCTCCAAGGTTATACCTATTCATTCACATGGGGGTACAGGCAAAAATGCCACAAGATTATACCTATTCATTTACAAGGGAGTACAGGCAAAAATGTCACAAGGTTATACCTATTCCTTCACATGGGGAGGGGTGTACAGGCAAAAATACCACAAGATTATACCTATTCCTTCACATGAGGGTACAGGCCAAAATGTCACAAGGTTATACCTATTCATTCACATGGGTGGGTACAGGCAAAAATGTCACAAGGTTATACCTATTCATTCAAATGGGGTTACAGACAAAAATGTCACAAGGTTATGGAGTACAGGCACAAATGTCACAAGGTTATACCTATTCATTCACATGGGGGGTACAGCCAAAAATGTCAAAGCAAAAACTTACATGAAATGATATGTTAATGAGAGGGTCTGATTATTTTGGTTCTGCCCACAGGTCAATATCATGGAAGTTGACCCAAAATAAAAGGGTTCCCTTTAAAGGCGTGCAAGGAATTAACTGCCTGCCACTTAAAAGTACCTACCTCATCAGCATAACCAATATTTTCAATCTGTCAATTCAAATTTGATAGAATACATCACACTCCAAAACATCAAAAGAAAAATGAAAAGAAGATATTCAACTTTCTCAAAAGCCAAATTATTTTGTTATTTACACAATAAGAAAACTGGTTTAGGAATCAGTCATTAACATTGGATATTAATCAAAAGAAAAGTCACTGAAGATAATTTCAGGATTCAAAAATCAATCTTGTTATTCTTTTCACCACAACATATTCAAAAGAGTAATGAGAAGAAACTATAATAATACAAATTTTAATCTGTGATCTATCTGACCACAAGATAGTGATAAGAACCAAAGTTTATATGACATGCATCTGATAAGACTGTATTTAGTCTTGTGAAAGTTTAATGTAGCTGTATGTGATAAACTATATGTGATATTAATAGATTACAGTGACTGATGCCTGTGACACTGGACCAAATTAACCTTCTGGACCCTAGCTATTTCCATGGTTCCCACACTTTCTAAATATACATTTCCAGGTCTTTTCCAGGATTTTTCCAGGATGAAATTAATTTTTTCAAGGATCATATATGACCATTACTGAATGGAATTAAAGAACATTTTGGATTATAAAACATGCATTTTCCAAATCTTTCCAGAGTCTCCAAAACATATATCTCAGAAAAGATGATCATGTACAAAACCACAAAACGAGTCACACAAAACAAATCTGACTACATTCCTATAAATTGGCATTTAAAGCCATTTCAATGTACAGAATACAAATCCTAACTTTACTTTGCTGACCTGCATTATGTTGCTACGTGGAAACAACATAATGAGCATAAATTGTTTTGCTGCCTTTCAAACCTTTAATTCTAAAGATTCTAGAGCAATATATATGCATGTTATACAAAGTAAACATTTCCTATCACAGTATGAAAAAAAAAACAATAAATGCAAAGTATCAGAATCTTATCTTGTAGTGAAAAAAGTTTAACCCTGAATTTATGTGTGCCAATAAAATCTCAAACAAGATTTTTCAACCAACCTAAACTCTGACCATTTGGTTAAAATTCCATCATTTAAAGACATTTACCAAAGGGTTGATTAAAATTTTGACAAAAGACCTTAAAAATTATATATTTACCTCATACAGAATAGTTACAAAGTGCAACACACTGAAAATAGAACACCTGTTACCTATTCGACTCCATACACATAGGCCTGCCTGTTAACTGTTAAGCAATGTAGTAGTGTACATTTAACAGCAATTTTAACCGTTTTACATTTTTGGTACACATCTATTATGTGTGGAAAAATTTAAGAGTAAAGTCCGATTGTTATAGCTGTGTAATTATTTTTCACTGAAGAATTTTTTATGTGCTTTAAAATCTTGAGAAAGCTCATTCATCATTATGTCAGTGAGGCCATGTCACCAACCGTAGCTGCCATTTAAATACTCAAAATTTACAAGTTTTTCGCCTGTGTCTTTATCACTAAGTCATCTGAATTGGATAATTTATAAAAACTAATTGCTGCCTACATCAATATCAGAGCCTTTATTGAATCTTTCATAGTTGTGATTCTAATTGTGAAAACTTCATAAGTACTGAATGAAATCCGTGACCTCCATTTTGGAGAGTAGAGATTACGACCCAGTTACTTTAAATAGCAGATATCGACCAGAGCATAAACAGTGACCACATGATCTGACATAATTGTCATTTGCAGAAATGAATGTAGTATCTAATAGGGGTTTCCCCCGAAGGTGGCGCTATGAAAACCAGCCTAAAATGGTATATGTTTAGAGCAGGCATCAAAAGGCGCTTACATGTGAATGGAGTAGAGGCATCAAAAGGCGCTTCCATGTGAATGGAGTAGAGGCATCCAAAGATGCTTGCATGAGGTAAAGGGCACAAGGACTGAATATTCTGTAAAATTAACTTTTCTTGTAGTTCTATAAACCAGTCCCAAAACCTATATTGATACATGAGTTCTTATCATTTCAAAACATATAATAAAAAGGACAACACTGTCCCATTCTCCTGTGTTCTATATAAGATCTGAAACCAATGCTTCAAGCTACATGACACTGTGTAATAGTTTCGCACCAAAGTTCAGCTCAGAAATTCAAAATTTTTCTAATCTGAGTTTCCTCCAAAAATATTCCAACCCCATTTTTCACATTTGGACATTTAGGATGGAGTGTGGGTTCAGAGTAGTCCTACAATGTAAGACATAGCACATGTTATTTTTGTTTTAGTACTATGATGCACACACAAAAAATATCAGCATTGAGGTCCTACATGTAGGACTAGGGTCTTATTATACCTCCCAATTTGTACGTATCAAAATTTGGAATCTGCCGCCACTGTAAGATAGCTTACCAGCGGGCCTAGCAAATTTAAACTATGTTATATTGACTTATACCTGCAAGAAATCAAAGGAAAACTATTTATTTTCTCAAAAATAGCAAGTATAATAATCGTTATGTCTTTAATCCGCTGACAGACTAGACGAAATTCGGCATAGATGAAACCTGACCCGGTAATTGCCATTTGTGTTAATAGTCACATGACATCACAAACCTCAAACAATGACATTGGAAGTCCAATAGTCATGTGATATCAACAACAAACTCCTTTTTAATGTTGTTATACAAAATTTATATTATATGAAAGTCTGATACATTTTGTAAAAGCCAGAAAGAACATATAATTCTCAACATATTAATTTCGAGAACAAGAAACTTGTCAGTCTGATTCACCAAGCAGAGTAGTCTGGTTCCCTGCTTCTCTCTGCGTGAGAGACCACATGTCAATGTGGTAGTCATGTGATACAACATAACTCCGGAAGTTGGTCTCGGAATAAATATAGTGAACTTTGTGCTCTTTCGTTTTTGTATTTTTATTACAACCAGTTAACAACATTCGTTTAAATTGTTTTCTACAATATTTGAAAATGACAGTTATGAGATTTTGTGTGCTCATGCAACCTGCAATCAAAATCGCTAATACCAGCTCAAATTTCATCAGCGTATATTAGTTTTATTGTCTTTCAGCAGATTAAAGACACAATGATTTTAATATTTGCAATTTCTGAGAAAATAAGTAATTTTCATATCGATTTCATGCAGGTATAAATCATATCAATTTCATGCACATATAAATCAATTTAACAACATTTAAGTTTGCTAGCCCATCCGCTAAACGGCTATGCTTTTAACGCAACCATTTGGCCTCTTGTGATGCTAGACTGGTTTTCATACATTCCATATAAAAAAAGATACGGATATCGATCTGTCTGTAAAAAGAAAAGTCTATTAGATGAATCTAAACCACGGAGCATTTGGATTGTCTCAACAAATATATTTATGGCAAGCACCCAAATGATCCATACTGCAACCTTGTAATATGCTGGTTAGAACTCGAAAAATTTAACTCACGATCATTTCAGTTACAACACAATTACATAATTTTTATGGCATCAAGTTGTGGAGGAAAATTCCCGGGTTTTGCCAGACTTTTGTCAATATTTGCAAAATTAAAGGACTTTTCATGGTTGGATTTTTTTTCTCTCCATTTCTCCTGACTTTTTCCCCGATTTCCCAAAAGCGTGGGAACCTTGTATTTCAGATCTTTCAGGCCATTATCTTCTCTAAAATGAACAGTCAGATGATAATCCTCAGCCACAATTTTCTCCATTTGACACAGATGCCCCGCTAATATGATGCAACCAATGTACAAAAATTCTAAGTCAAATACAGTCCGTAACTTGCCTAAAAGACAGCAAAAATTGGCAGAGATAAAATGTGACCTAGGTCATCTTAACAGAAAGCCTCATTCCAAATGTGATACATGTAGCAAGCCAATTTAAGTCCTCCAAATGTGATACATGTTGCAAGCCATGAAGTCCTCCAAAAAAGGATGCACGTACCAAACCATAAAGTCTTCCAAGTGTGATACATGTTACAAGCAATGATGTCCAACAAATGTGATGCATGAAGCAAAGCATGAAGTCCTCCACATGGGATACATGTTGCAAGTCATAAAGTCCTTTAAATGTGATGCATAAAACAAACCATGAAGTCCTCCAAGTGTTGTATGTGTAGCAAACCATGAAGTCCTTATTAAGTGGAAAATGAATGTCTCAGTTCAAATTCAAACTGAGGCCATGAAACTGCAAAAAATTTCTGGCAAAAGGTGAAAATCAAACAGGACCATGCTATTCTTAATGTAAAGCCTCAAATTGATTTTAATTCATGAAATCCTTCAATACTGAGTGAAAACTGAAGAGCAAAGTTTAAAAGCATTAATGGGGCTGTAATTCTGTACAAATTTGCTAGAAAATATTGAAAATCAAAGTTGATTTTGATCTTCTTATTGTAAAGACTCGATTTCAATCCATACAATCATTCAATGCTTTTCTTATTGTAAAGACTCATGCAAAATCGATTTCAATCCATACGATCATTCAATGCTTTTCTTATTGTAAAGACTCATGCAAAATCGATTTCAATCCATACGATCATTCAATGCTTTTCTTATTGTAAAGACTCATGCAAAATAGATTTCAATCCATACGATCATTCAATGCTTTTCTTATTGTAAAGACTCATGCAAAATCGATTTCAATCCATACGATCATTCAAAGGTTTTCTTATCAAAACTGAAATGCAAAAGTTTAGGTTACACAGAGCTATAACTCTCTAAATTTTGCCAGTAAACAGTAAACATCAAATTTGACCCTGGTTTTTTTAATGTAAAGCCTTACTCCAAGTTTGATTTCAGTACATGAAATCCTTTATAATTTCAATCCAGGTAATTCCACAGTAGTTTCTGAGCAGAAACTGAAGAACAAAGTTCAAAGTCGGACAGGGTTCACAACTGTGAAAACTGACTCTGACAGTGTATTATTTACATAAAGTCTGCAGTAAACTTTTAATTTCAGCCAATGAAGTTCTTACAAATCTCCTGAGCATAAATGAAATTTGCATGGATGGGATGGGATAGGATGGCTCTGATTGACATGGGTTTTTACTATATGCCCCCTCAATGGACAGATCAGAGGCATAAAAATAAAAAGAAAGCAAATGGTAGACTGGTTCCTAAAGTATACATGGCAAAGGAAGTGAGTTTGTAGAATAGGTCAGATGGGAGAGAAATAGGTACATGGGTAGAAAGGTATAATGATAGGAAATTAGGTTTCTAGGCATGTGGGTAAATTGTTCAGTGAATGAGAAAGAAGGAAGAGAAGAAGGATGGATAGGTAGGGAGACAAATATATGAATGTATTGAGCAGCTGGTAGCTTACTTTAAATTTTATAGTCACTCATGGCCTTGGTATTCAGGCTGCCTGAATATGGAATTCAAACAAAGGACCTACACGCAGACACATACAGCCTGGTAACCATCATACTACCTTGCTATGGCTGTCAACACTGAAAGGTCTACACCAGATAATGATAATACAAGTATTCTAACATTAAAGGCTCAGGCTCAGGCGTCTCCTCTGCTTCCAGTCAAGGATGACTACTTCTGTATGACTAAACTGGGTGGTACAATAAACCATCTCTATTAAATCTGATATTCAATTTAGTGAGAAATGGGGCTTGTATTACACAGGGCAGCAAACAGCTTTAAAAGTCACAAGCTTTTCTTCTCAGCACTGTGTGAACACCTGGCTCAGTGCAAAGGAGTTAGGCAAACCAGTGAGTTACATGTCTATTAACAAATTGAAACCTGACTCAGAACACATAGATTAATATATGTCAGCTGGATAAATGCAAATTGTCAAATACAACATACTGTTTTTACCATGAAGGCAAAAAATACAGCCTCTAGGTCTTACAAAGGTATGTAGGAGAGAAATCATGTATGAAGTAACTAATGTTACAAAATTTTGCAACAAAAAAAACACATAATAATTGTGGTAATATATGGTATTAACATTCCGTTGTTACAAATGGTCTGACAGTTACAGATCACCGAAGATCAGCTCCAGGCTCTCATTCAATTGTAATCTAGCCATTTTCTTTTCTTTTTTCTTCTTTTTCACAACACAAACATGCAGCTGCTTCATTTAATGCATATTTTGAATCTGCTTTATTGATTCTTCATCTGCTCTGCAGATAACCAGTGCTTTTTGTAATGTTAGTTGATCTTCTCGTAAAAGTCTTTCTCTTACTTTATCAGAATTAATCCCACAGACAATTCTACCCATATTCATTTCATCATGCAGATTTTCAAATTTGCAGTTCTTTGCAATCAATTTAAGTTCAGTTACATATTGGTCAATGGTTTCATTCTTTAGTTGGATTCTTGTATTGAAACTGTGCCTTTCTACTGTAATGTTCTGCTTCGGACTGCAATAATCCTCAAACTTTTTGATCAGTGAATCAATTTTTTTCAGCTTTATTGGCCTCAGATGTAAATATGTTGTAAATGTCTCTACCATCCTGACCAATAATATATAGAAAAGCACTGAATTTTTCTTTGTCTACTTTATCTGCAAGCACAACATCTAAGTAAAACTGCATAGTCTGCTTCCATCTCCTCCAAGTTTCTGCTAGATGGTGGGAATTAAAGTCCATTTCAGGTAGGTAATTGATTTTTTCCATGACGTCACAATTAACACATAAACTTGTGCATCCAAATTTAGGTATTGTTATGAAGATATAATTCTTAATGGTATAAATCCAACTTATTCCAAAATTTTCACTTCTGACACCATGTTATGTTTTGCAACATTTCAGAAAATGATGCTGTTTTCTGACACCTGTAGCAAGTTTTTCCATAGGCTGGATACCTACCTATCTTTTGTATGTAATTTGCCACACTTACCATAGTTGAATAATTTGGAGTCTGACTTTCATGTATGTTGTTTCCGCTTTCTTTGGTTGTGCCATTTTCTTTTCTTTTTTCTTTTCACACAGTTTCCACTTTAGGTTTCTTTCTTTCATAACTTGCAGATGTAGCTGTATGTTGGTGTTAGTTAAAGTTGATCGAAGTCTTTGACTCATCACTATTTGTGCCGGACATTCTATATCATCAATTAGTGTATTTCGATACTAAAATATCAATAAATATGGATCGTTTCCATCTCTCTATGCCTTATTGAGAATTTCTTTGACAGTTTGAATGGTTCTCTCTGCTAAACCATTAGAATGTGGATACTTGGGCCTTGACGTAATGTGTGTTTGAATCCCCCGATTTTTGCAAACTGACCATATTCTTTTGAGGAGAACTGTGGTCCATTATCACTCCTTACTTCTTGTGGTATTCCATGCCTTTCAAAAACTGATTTTGTGTGTGTGATTACTGTGCTTGCTCATATATTTTTTAACTTGACAACTTCAAAATATCTGGAGCAATAGTCTACTATCTAGACATAGTTGTAATTATTCCACATGAATAAATCTGTTCCAACCATTTCCCATGATCCAGTAGGTTGTGTACACAACAATGGTTATTTTTGAACAATTTGATACTGTGTCTGCAATTTGTGCATTCATGCCAGGCCACTACATAATGTCTCTTGCTCTTTGCTTTGTCTTCTCAATGCCCATATGACTTGTGTGCAACTCTTGTAGCATTTCTTTCTGAAGAGCATCCAATATTACAATCTTCTCTCCTTTTATAACTAATCCATCCATTTCTGAAAGTTCATCTCTGCAGTTCCAGAAATTTCTGATTTCAAAAGGTACGAGATGTTTATCATTTGACCATCCCTTTTAAATCATTTCTTGTAATTTGGTCATTGTATTATCATGTTTAGATCCATTCTTTATTGCTTCTGTGTATCTGCAATCTGTATGTTTGACACAATCATGTGCACTCAATTTAATATCCATGTTCATATCAGATATGTTCGTCTGTCTGTATGCTCTCAACAATGTATCTGCTACAATGAACTTTTTTCCTGGACAATATGTGAAGTCAAAACTGTACTTTTGTAGTCTTAAAAGCATTCTCTGAAGTCTATGCAGTGTGGCAGATAGATTTTTCTTGAGGATTGACTCCAGTCTATGCGGTGTGGCAGATAGAGGTTTCTTGAGGATTGACTCCAGTCTATGCAGTGTGGCAGATAGAGGTTTCTTGAGGATTGACTCCAGTCTATGTGGTGTGGCAGATAGAGGTTTCTTGAGGATTGACTCCAGTCTATGCGGTGTGGCAGATAGAGGTTTCTTGAGGACTGACTCCAGTCTATGCGGTGTGGCAGACAGAGGTTTCTTGAGGATTGACTCCAGAGGTTTATGACCTGACTCAACTTGTACTTGACCACCATAAATATATTGATCAAATCTTTCAAGACCAAATAACACAGCAAGCAGTTCTTTTTTGATCTGTGAATATCTTGTTTCTGCTTAACACTGCTCCAAGTCCTGATTTTGATGCATCACAACTAGCAATGACAGGCTTCTTAACATCGAAGTATTTCAACACAGGTTCTTTGAGATTTGATCTCTTCAAATGCATGTTTCTGTGTTGTTTCCCAAACAAATTCAGTGTCACTTTTCAAAAGTACTCTGACTGGCTCTGTCACTGTAGACATATTTGGGATAAATTTCACTAGATAGTTGACTGTACCAAGTAATCTTACAATTCCTTTCTTGTCCGTCGGAGCAGGCATTTCTGTGATTGCTATTACTTTTTCTGAGTTGGGTTTAATACCTGATGAAGTCAGCATGTGTCCCATGTAGAACACTTCTGTTAGTCCAAATTGGCATTTTTCCACATTCAGTGTCAGGTTTATATCCTGGCATCTCTTTAAAACATTTTTCAGTTTTCCGTCATGATCTTCCTTTGAAGTTCCTCAAACAATTAAGTCATCTATATCAGTCTCCACCCCAGGCAGGTCCTCAAAACACTGTGCCATGCATTTCTGGAACACTTCTTGAGCAGATTTAATACCAAAAGTCATTCTCAGGTAGCAATATCTACCAAACGGGGTGTTAAATGTTGTCAATACCTGGCTTTCCTCATCCAGGGGTATTTGACAGTAACCATGATTGGCATCTAGTTTGGAGAAAACCTTAGCTTCATCCATCCTTGTGGTTATATCCTCACTTATAGAAAGTTGATAATGCTCTCGCTTGATAGCTTGATTCAAATTTATTAGATCTAGACAAATTCATAGTTTTCCCCGACTTGGGTTTTTCAAAAGCTACTAATGAACTGACCCATTGTGTTGGTTCATCTACTTTACATATTACATTTTTCTGTTTCATCTCTTCCAAAGTTGATTTAAGTTGTTCTAGTAAAGCTGCAGGAACCTTCCATGGAGGACTTATAACAGGTTTCACATTTTTGTCAAGTGCAATAAGATATTTTTGTTTCAGGCATCCTAGACCTTTGAATACACTGGGAAATTCTTTCACAAAATGATTTTGTCCTTATTTCTGTGAACAGGCGATTGGTTTGTTTTTGTGATATAAAAATCAAGTTCTTAATTCATGCGGTTTAATTTGCATTTGCCTATGACAATAAGTTTGTCACCAGAGTAGCTTGTGTCTTGGTTGGTTTTACTTCAATGTTGTCAATGTTCATTGTTTCAAAAATGTGATTTCGAATGATGTTTACTTGTGAAAAGTCACAGTAACGTATCATTCTTTGTCACTGATTTCTGTGTTTGTCTTTGTCACTGTTCCTACAAAAGATATTTCTTCCTCTTCACTTGAGTATTCTTGCATACTATGCGCCCGTTTTGTCTTGCAGTATTTCAGAAAATGATGCTGTTTAAGAATGATTGTCAATGTCACAGGGCTAGAACTTAATTTTAACTACAATTAGTAGAACTTGTCCAACTCACCAGAAAGTATTTGAAATAGATATTCATGTGCAAAATATAACTTTGTCAACTTTGAATATGTTTACAAATTTATTAGAAAGAAAAGAAGGAATGAATATGCGAATTTAAAAGAAAAGTACAAAACTCGTTTTCAGGGGGAGTTGTGGTAATATGCTGTATTAACATCCTGTTGCTACAAATGGTCTGACAGAGGTCACCTAAGGTCAGCTCCAGGCTCTCACTCAGTTGTAGCCCTTATATGCCTTATGATAATATTTGGGTGAGAAACTAGTTGGTGTGTTTTCACTGTTTTTGTCAGTTGTAATCTAGCCATTAAAGTAGACCAAACCATGTTTTTGTTATTCAATAATACAAAACGCAAGAAGATGCATAAAGTAGTAACATCAAACATGTGCAAAACAGACCATCTCATGTAGAATACCACCAAGTTTAGCGGACAACAAAGCTGATTCCATGAGATGCTTCCAGAGATTCAAAATACTTAAAATTATTTAAGATGTGAAAGTTCAAATGCTGAGAATCTTTTTTAAAAACTGACTTGTATGGTTCTCAGATATGCTCAGGCTTCATATTTCTGAGAGCAATTCCATTAGGCACAAAACAGAAGAAAAAACAACATAGTTGAATTTCTCTTCCGTATCTTTGCTCCAAGCAAGGTCTGAAACAAGGAAATTGTGGGATCAAATACAGTTCTGACAATGCCGACATTATGGTCATGATAAACAACTCAATTCTGACCAGGAATCTCTATGAGAATCCAGTAGGGAAATTGAACAAACTACCCTATCTAGTTTCTAATGAATGCAAAGATGAACACTAATGACACTTGCATTATCTCGAATCCCTTATTGAATATTGTGAGCAGCAAAGACTGCATCAACTTAAGCATATATTTCACAATCCAATTGATTTTAAGGACACAAACCTGATGTTTGTACTTGTTTAATGTCAGTGTGGTTTATGATTATGTGAATGTTTGCAAAGGTACATGGCATTGGTATTTGACAAAGCTAAGTCTACAAGTGTCAGTCTGTAAATATATTAAATGCTCTGAAGAAAATTAGACAGTAAATTTATTTTATTCAGATTTCTAGAGGCTTATTTTGAAAAGATAGCTTTGATGACATCAATTTATGGGGGGTCACATGCACTGACCACCCCTACCCCACCATCAACAAAACATACTTTTGAGTCTCCAAACATCCCAAACAAAACACTGTCTGGCAATATGGCAGGTATATGGACAAGCAATATCAGAAGCACAAGAGTATCATGCATGCAGATTCGCAAGAGAAATTACCATTCCCTATAATAAGAATGCGTGATTATTTTTGTCAGTTGTGATAACAAATTTTGACTGATATACCTCTCTGAAGCATAAATCTATTTTGATTTTAAAAATTAAGTCCTCCACAAATAAATATGCAGATTCCTTAAATAATCTGTCATGCATGGTACAAAATATTTAGCGGATATTTGCAGATGTGACATCTGAGCTGAAGTGTTAACAAAAAGTTATGTGATGTGTCAAATACAACTCTTGGCAATTATGGACAGGTTCTATATAAATATCCATACAAAATGTTTCTTTATGTATAACCTAAACTGCTGATATTGAAGTCCTATACAAGCATTGTGCATATGTGCCAATGCAATAAAGGTGGTGTAACATTACTGATGTATATCAGTATGCATCAGTACACTCGCATATTTTTATTCAAACTGGTACAAATTCTTACATTTTATTTTAACTCTGTCTATTAGTTGAATGGTTATGGCACTTTCTTTGTTTATTCAAAACATTACATGATATTAAGGAATGACACCAAAACCAGTCAAACATGGCTGACAGTCAATAACTATTGAAAAAGAACAAAGCCAAATAGTGTGCCCAATGCTGAATAGGAGGGCTATGAGTGATTTTGGATGTGTTTTGAATTTAAACACAAAAGACACAAGACGAAACACATTTGGATGGACATGTTCTTTATTAAAATTTACAGTCTCAACAAATCAAGTTGACAGCTGGTATTACATGGATTTTCAAAATTGACACTTATCACACAGTCAGTAAACTTTACATATACTATGTACAGTTTTGGATTTTTTATATGACCATGTGTAAAATATCACTTTATGCGATTCTGATTGGTCCAAATAAGCTGATAAAATTACTGCACAGTATTCTCTTTAGTGATTGGTTATGATCATGGCAAAATTTCATTACCCACCTACTAAAACTATTAGTTTTTAACAATTACTAATAATATTTTGATGGCCAATTTGTTTCTTCAATAAACTGCCCAAAGGGAATTGTAGAAAAAATATCACATCTGTCTGAATATGGTCCATTTAACCCCACATGGGCTTGTTACGCCATGCATGGATTATCATGTACTGAAAAATGGCATTAAACACCAAACAAGAAGAAGAAAAACAACTAACTAAGGGAATTGGTTGAATGATAATGTGCATGTGGAAAGGGGTGGGGGTATACAAATAATATGGAATATATCCTTTAAATGTTAACTTACAGGAGTAAATAAATTCACCTCTGTTCACAGAATAAAGTGGACAAAAATTGGTCTAAAAAAAAATGAAAGAAGAATGTTATCCAACCACAGCAACTTTATTATGTAAGATAGCTCTTATCATGTGAAGCAATTCCAAATTTGTGTGTTTGCTATAATCTACTGATCCAAATTAATTAATGCAAATATCTGGACACAAATACATTACTGTAAATCTGGAGTATCTGCATCCATAATCATCCCTTCTCATATCCAACAATTTGAATGATTAGAAGTGATAGTGACACACTCTCACTACTAAATATTTCTCCAGGCAAACTGAAACATGTGACATACCGAACTTGCATAGACATTCTGTGTTGAAAAATTATGTTGAGTTAAATATTCTGTTTATTAGGAAGAACAGTTGCTCTTTGAATAATGCTTGGTAAAATTAAAATAATACATTTTACTAGTTATAGAACAGCACAAAAAATTCCATGGACTATTTTCTATGCTCAACAAAGTGCAACAACTGAATCAGAATGAATGAAATTATTTCCTTCACTCTTAAAATAAAAACTATAAAATAAACAGAATCTAAAATGGGTAACTATTTAATATTAGATATATCAAACTCATTGAATAATGTTCAGGCTCACAAAAGTTGGACATTATTCAACTTGTGTCATAAATTCAATATTAAAATCATTACCCGTTTGAGATCCTCTATACACTGCAATAAAATAATTCATAATACAATGCAGTTTTAGCTGGCAATAGTTATATCTATTAAAACCATTATAAAACTGATAATTTTGTGTTTTCTCTGATTACCATCTTGAATTAAGTCCATTTCATATTTGAAACATAAATCCACCAATTAATTAGGCCCACAATCAATGTATTTTGATTTTAATAATTATATTCCCTGTGAATCAACAAATGTACAATGTCTTGTAATGTTACTGTCATACCATGTTACATGTTACTGATGATTGGAAAGTTGTTAGTTTTGGGTTGTTTTCTTAATGAGTGTTTATATCAATGATATGGTGTTTGAAACATGACTTAAAGCACTAACCAAATGCACTCCCTTATAAGATTAGTCAAGCTACGAACAAGTGTGTGTGTGTGATCTGGATTTTTAATGTAGCTTTAACATTTTTACAGTCATATCGCTATGATGTCTGCAGTGTGACAATTTATAGTGATGTCTAGCGTTAAGGCATCATGCTGCAGACATGTAGCATGATGTCCCACCCTGTAACATTAATATTATCCTAACACCAGGCTGAACAGTCCTAACACTAACCTCTTAGTGATGAGCACCAAGCGAGGCAACTGTAAGTGAAATTTTTGTAAGTCTTTGGTATGACTCAGCCAAGGTTCAAACCCACGACCTACCACATCTGAGGCAGATGCTCTAGCCACTAGGCCACCAGAGTTGTCCAAACAACAAAGATACGGATTGGCTATAGCATAATTTAGTAAATCAAGTTTCCATGAAAATTAGCCCATGCTGAAATGTTACAACGCTATGTAATGTTATGAAAGAGACAATTTTTTCTACCAGAAATTCATGTTGTAATTACATGTATGTAAATGAATGAAATCAGGTTTGTAATCCAATAGGTTTGCTAGAACCTATAATTCTAGTTAGCTTTTGTCATTTAGTAAATAATATTTAACCAAAACTAATTGTTTCATTTTCAACACATAAAATATTCTCAAAACAGTATGGGTTTGATCAATGAGGCAATATAAAACATTTACAGCTGCTGCAAGAAACATTATGACAACAAATTATGAAAATCATCATGTCAAATGAACATGAATATACAATTTTTTGAAAAAAGTGTGTGTGTGTGTGTGTATGTGTGTGTTTTGGATTCTTAACACAGCTTTAACAATGTTTCAGTCATATTGCTACAACGTCTGCAGTGTGGCAATTTATACTGATGTCTAGCACAGAGCATCATGCTGAGACATGTAGCATGATGTCCTAACCAGTCACATTATCCTGAAACCAGACCAACCAGTTCTAACACTAACTTCTTAATGCTGAGCGCCTAGCATGGCAGCTGTTAGTGCCATTTTTATAAGTCTTTGGTATGACTTGGCTGCGACCTTCTGCATTCAAGGCCGATGCTCTAGCCACCAGGCCATCAGAATGGTCTAAAAGAAACAAAAGTCAATAAAAACATGAATAAAGGTGGCATGTCAAGAGGTTTTGCATGAGATGTGAAGGGCAGCCAAAAATCTCAGTTTTAAGTGTCACTCTCTTATTGATGGCAGGTGCTCTTGATTTTGTAATTAATCCAGAAAAAAAGTGGTACACTATGTTTAACAGGTTGCCAACCTCTGGAATAGACCATATTATATTGCCTTTTTAACAAATACTCTTTAATGAGGTGTCATATTAAGGTTCATATCATTGTGCTGAACTAGTAGTTCTTTTGTTTATTTCTGTCATAATCTTAATATTTTTGTTCCACCATACTTCCAAGTCTGCGAAGAGCATCTTTATAAGTTGCCTTCTAGTTCAGTTTTGGTTTGACCTGAATCAGATGGTGAATTTATTTGTCTGTAAACACAAAGTTTTCGGTAATTTTAGCTACTGTGTTTGCATTAGGTCTATTTTCTTCATTAAATCAGTTTGAAACCTTAACGGAACTTGTCAAATGGCAGTAATGGTGGACATAACTGTGTGTAGGAAATACCTCACTAAATTGTCCATTTGTTGTTTTTTTTTTAACCATAGGGCAAATAAATTAAGGAACATAATTCATTCATAGAAAGCAAATGTCTAAATATTATGAGATAGAAAATTCAGCCCAAAATATAATTAAGTAGGTCAGTTTAGATCCAGTGATGTCCTTCACTAACTGATGTTATTAATACTTCTCTCTCATCAGGGGAATTCCCATCATTTTTCAAAACTGCCATCGTAAAGCCTCTGCTGAAGAAACCAACACTAGACCATAATGATTTAAAGAACTACCGCCCAGTTTCTAATCTCCCATTCATTTCAAAAATCTTAGAAAAGGTTGTTCTATCCCAGTTTGTATCTCATCTAAATTCAAACAGTCTTTTTAGCAATGTACAATCTGCATATGGCCCTTGCCACAGTACTGAAACAACTCTTCTAAAAGTAGTTAATGACATTCTCTCTACATTGGATAGCAGAAAGATTACAGTCCTCACCCTCCTTGATTTGTCTGCAGCATTTGACACAATAGACCATGATATATTACTTCACCGTCTCCAGCATGCATTTGGCATTCATGATACAGTCTTACTGTGGTTCAAGTCCTACTTGGTCAACAGGGCACAAATTGTATCTGCAATGGAATACACTCCAGCCCAGTTGATCTATGTTGTGGTGTTTCTCAGGGGTCAGTTCTTGGACCTGTTCTCTTCATTCTGTACTCTCAGTGGCTCTCAAGTGTCATAGATCATCATCCAGTGTCTCACCAATTGTATGCTGATGACACCCAAATATACAAATCTAGCCACTCAACTGAAGTTGATGCTACCATCCAAGGTGTAGAGAGGTGCGTTTCTGATGTGAAATCATGGATGACTTGTAACAAGCTGCAGATGAATGATGATAAAACTGAGGCCATTCTGATCACAACACAAAGACTTTCTTATTCACATCCTTTACCTCAAACAATAAATATCAGCAACACCAACATTAAATTCACACAATCAGTATGAAACCTAGGTGTTACTCTGGACAGTACTCTCACATTGCACCAACATGTCATGAACATATGCAAGGCTGCATATCTTGAGCTGAGACGCATCAGCTCAATTCGCAAATATCTTTCATTTGATGCCACTAAAACATTTTGTGTGTTCATTAGTACTTTCAAGACTGGACTATTGTAACTCAATTCTGTCTGGTTCATCTCAATATCTACTCCAGAAACTTCAAAAAGTTCAAAACACAGCTGCTTGGATCATACTTAGAGTAGCACGATCAAAGCACACCTCCCCGCTGCTCTGTACCCTACACTGGCTATCCATTCGATCCAGAATCAAACACAAAATTTGTTCTCTGTGCTATGTTTCACTAATGGACTCCAGTCCAAGATACCTATCTGACCTCACCCATGAGTACACACCAGCAAGATACTTACGCTTCTCTTCTGACAATCGTATACTCATTATTCCCACTATGAAAACAAAGTCATATGGACAGCATTCTTTTGCATACCAGGGCCCAGCAACGTGGAATGAATTGCCCACTGAACTTAGACACAAAGACACAGTGACCACATTCAAGAAGGCTCTCAAAACTCACTTATTTCGACAGCAAGAACAAACTTAAAGACCTAATAATGGTTTGTACCTGAAATATTCTCAGCATGTTTTTTGTTTTTTTAATGTTTTTCTAATTTCATGTTGTTTGTTTTTGTAATAATATTATGTTTCTTATCTTATAGGTGTTGTCTAATGTTGTAAAGCGCTTAGAGCTTCTAAAGATTAGGCGCTATACAAAGTCCTCATTAATATTATTATTATTATTATTATTATGCGGAATTTGAAAAGCACTCTAAGGCCAGTAGGTTGACTACTTGAGAAAATCAAAGCATTCCTTTTCAGTATGGGGTCATCTTTTATAAAAGTTTTTTTCAGTCACATCTGAACTATTGTAATTTAGTTTGGAGCAAGACCTTAATTCACACAAAAGAAAGCCTTTCTGATTCCATAAGAAGAAATGTCATTGCATTCAGCTTATTGTATCAAACTTTTTACCAATATATGAAGAATAATCTATGTGTAATAAATAATATAATGAAAGATATATAAATGCAATAAACTGACTTCGAACAGTACAAACTAGCATCTATCTAGCCTAAGCACTTTTGACTCTCAATGAGCCCTTTTCAATTGCAACTTATCTCATCTCATGTAAGATATGTAGAATTCAGTATGTCGGAGAAACTGAAAAGCTACACAAAGGATCAACCTTCACAGATCTGATTGGATGACAAAAAGCTGTACAGAAACCCGGTCACAAAACACTTCTCCTCCCTTGGCCACACTTTCAGTGATATAACACTTACTGCAATTGCTCAAAACCCCAACTGGAGTTCTGAAACCAGGGAAGAAAAGGAATCTTACTGGATACACCGCCTTAGAACATTGAAATCAAGCAGTTTAAACCAAGAAGACTAGAAAAAGATAGCCATGCACAAATAAAATTATCTTTTGCAGCCGACACATTTTCTTTTAAATAATTCTCAAAATTTGCCAATTAGCCTATAATTACTTCTATAACAATGAAATTTCCAGGATAGAATTTGTGCTTAAATAAATTTACATAAAACAACAGAAGTCGGTATAGCTCATCAATTTCTAGGTAAATAAAAATATTTTCCAGCATCTGCAACATGTTGAATTAAACTATTTGAAACATAATACATTTAAAGGCGTAATTCCTGTAGAAACAGCCATGTAAAGTTTTGCAAACACAACAGATTTTGTGTTTTATTTGTTTTTCTTGTCTGTGTTTTGTATTTGCCTTTGAAAAAGACTCAATGAGAGTCAAAAGTGCTTATGCTAGTTAGATACTAGTTTTGCACTGTTTGTCGTCAGTTTATTGCATTTATCTTAATCAATCCCTGACACACATGATCCCTTGCTGGATCCAGTGCACTTGAAAGGACTGTTATTCGCCATATGATTTGTATTCTTTTTATATAATCTCTAATGAAGTTGTTTGTTATTTTGTACTCTTTCATCAGTAAAATACTGACATTGTGATTTTATTGCATTTAATAGTGAAACTTCTTCTCATCCTTTCTCGCATAAGAATTTTCAACACAACATATTTTATATACATTTATGTGATGACTGACTGATGTTCATGTGTTATGGACTTAATAGTTTATCTGATTTTCACAATAAGTCAATACATTAATCCTAATCCAAAACAATTTCTCATATTGTGCTGTTAATGAACAGTAGATATTGTAATGACAACAACAGACCAAATGCATCAGTCATTAAATTTTCCTGCCGATAAATAAGACATAAAAGGGCAATGTGACGAATGAGAATAGATTCTCCGTTAACACAACAGTTGCCCTTTCCAAGTATGATGATCAAAGCACTTTTTGTGCAACTATAACCGGCGATTATTTCTTTATTTCTTGATTCTTTTATTCATTATTGGATGCATCACTAAATATTTAGATGAAGCTAATAGATGCTTCAGGTTAGTTTTTCACTGAGGAAAGAAATATTTATACTTTTCATATGGGATTATACCAAACAAACTCAGCAAACAATACATAAAATAGTTTTTTCACTTATCTAAGATCATACATCAATATTTTTCCCAAACCATTTGAAGTATGAACTTCTCTTCTTGATTCAGATAAGAAACATTAAAATATATGGTAAAATAAAATAATAATAGAAAGAAATGATCAGTGAACTTTCTGCATGATTATCAATGACTATTATGTCTTAATCTTTTGTTGCACAATTCAATCCTCAGGTAAGAACTTACCCAAAGTTAACCACCAATTAAAATATGCTTGGCAAAACAATACCTTGTTGTTGGATGTACCTAAATCATACTTCGATATATTTTCTTAGCCCTTTAAAATGGAAACCTCTCTTCAATTTTAACACATCAAAATATGATTAAAAAAAGATAAATAAAAACCCAACAACAATAATGATTTTAATATATTATTCTTTGCTGTAAATCAATCGCTTTGCAAATGTAAATCTTCACAGTAGAACATTTTATGTATGAAACTTAAGACGATCTCATTGAAGATGAAGTTCTTTGTGTGAAAAAAATTAGATACATTTATTATTTTATAGCTTCATGGTGTACAAGAATTTATATGGCATATGGTACTGTATACATGTACACTATTTACAGAATATGGTATCTGTATGTTTTGTGACACAGCAACACATGTAGGTTAATAGTGCTTGGGCAAGTGGAGTCAAGTGCCTTGCCCAAGGACATACCATGGTAGTTGATCCAGGCTGATATAATGGTAGGATTCAAACCTGCACCCTTTCTGTTATGAATCCAGCATGCCCTCCACCAAAGGTACTGCAGCCCCTGCCCTCATCAGACACCTCTTATGACATACATTAGGGGCAAATCAGCCCTACTGTACATCCCCAAACCCACAATGGACATATAATTGAGGGTGTCAAAGAGGATCTCAGGGTAAATGGGTTCCTGTAACCGAGTTACCATCTTTAAACAAAGTCATTATCATCATCATCAGCAGCAGCAGCATCAGCATCATCATTATTATTAAATAAAGCAAGTTTTATAAAACCATCCCCATATCATCTTTGTCTTTTAAAAGCAATTCACAAAAACTTCCTGCAAAAGTCTAGACTAAGTAAATTGGCTGGAACTTAATACATTAAATTGGCACCTGAAACCAAATTCTTGATTACACCTTTTGATAGCATTACATTATGATTCTTACATTGACCAATTAAAAGTGTCCATATACAATATTCTCATCCAAATGGCAATACAATAGAGAGGACATGACATGTAGAGCATATGACATTTCTGAGATAAGTAAAACACAAATTCCTATCTTTCCTAGGAAGCAAAAAATTGAAACTGTTCAACATATTTTATAATGATGGATGATTCAAGAACCAAACATACTTTGCTTAACTGATCTTTAGGTTCATGCTAAGAATTCTGTTCAACATTGCTTACATAGCATGCATACTACTGAGACACATTACAAAATCCCAATAAGATACAACATTTTGAAAGTATTCCACTCATTAACATATAAATCTGAAATCATTGAAAGCAAGTTTGGGTAAGAAAAGTGAAATTATATTTGTTCTGTATATGATATAATATGAAGCTTTATTTCACACAGATAAGCAAGACTACAGATTGGTACAACAAAGACATAAGAAACCAATGTAAGTGGCCAAAACAAAACACTATTGCTTATACTCTTTAATCACCATCAATGTCATAAAAATTATAACTAATTTGTATCCTCAACTTTTGTGTTCTTTTTATGATTATGGCAATACAATATAGAGGACATGACATATAGAGCATATGACACTTCTGAGGTAAGTAAAACACAAATTCCTATCTTTCCCAGGAAGCACAAGATTGAAAAACATATAATTAATATTTTACAATAAATATTTGTACATCTGAAAAACTGGACGAAAAACTTTTGACCACTTCACTCTTATCATTCCATTAAAATGCTCTGGTTTATCTCCACTATATAATGACAATGTCAATAAAGATATATTTTCATGTTAGAATACATTGCCTTCAATGAAAAACTGCTTGAGAGTATTGCATCAAAATGTACAAACACCAACAGACAGATCTATCATCAAGTATTGATGACATATTTACTGATGATATATTTCCTATCAAAAGTAATGCATTACATAAATGTCAATAAAACAATTTACAACTGCAGTTAGCTGCTGTCTTCATTTCACATACATCAATTTCATGTTTACTTAAGTGTCTGACTACCTATATCATAGGTAATGATTTGACTGTTAGGGTAATATATAGTTTGACTAGTGTACAACCCCAACACACTTGCAGTCTATACAGACCCAGCTCTGCCAGTACATAATTCGCCTGCTAATCTGGGTCACTGCTGTTCACCTGCAGACACAGAATGTACTGTGCAGACCAGTCCATTACCTGATAGCATATCTATCCTGGTGGTCATACAACTTTGAACGGAGATTCATGTTCCACTCTGAGCCAATCAAATATGGTGCTAGAAAATAGTAAAGCCCTTTGTGGCTGGTTAACAGCAAATATCAAGTTCAGAGGTTTTATGATTTCTGGGTTAAATCTATGTTTCCAAACAGGCAAACATCATAGGAGAGAAAATATGGTACTTGGTGACAGTTTGCAACACCTGGCTGACAACAATTATCATCAATCATGTGGAAATTATTTTATTTCAGATATCAGAGACATCATGCATGGCTGTGGGTTCAACATTCCTAACATTCACCACTAGCTGTAAAATTAAATTTTCTGGGCCAATGCTTTTTAAACTTTACAAGAAAAGTCTCTCCTAATTATATGAATTATGTTAAGCCTATAAAGTAAACCAAGATTATAACATTTCTTCTAAAATAAAAAGAATACTGCAAACAGCACCATTTATGCCCAACAAAGTTCAGTAGTCCTCAATGCAGACTTTTGTTTTGCATAAAATACAAATTTTTTTTATCACTGTGACCTTGACCCTGACCAGTGTCAGTTTACCCAAAATCAATAGGCCTCTTCATTTTCCTAAGTACATTCCATCCACAAAGTCTGTGCCAGCTCTGTTGTTTAGAACTAATGTCACTGCAGAAACCATTTCTCTTCTTTCAGTCAGTGACCTTGACTTGTGACCTTTTGATCCCCAAATCATTAGCCTTCTTCCATAGCCTAAGTACAAGCCAGCCATCAAAACTGGTTGAGGTGTGTCATGCACAACTAATTTTATTATGCAGAACCATTTTTATTCTTTCAGTCAAAGTTGCCATTACTTTGCGACTTAATGATTCTAAAATCAGTAGTGAGAGCCTGAAATCAATTGGTTTCTCCATACCTCAAGTATAAGCCATCCATACAATTTGGTTACTATTGATGGTGGACAAATAGTCACTGTGCATTACCAAAATCTGCAATGGAGAGACAGGCAACATCACAACATAACATACTCTTGCTTTATGGTTGGTATAATTGGGCTTGAATGATTGATAAACTGATTGGTATTTATAGGTACATAAATATATGAAAGGTTAAATCATACCAAGGCAATCAAAGTTACACTGACTTGGCTTTATTTTGGCAAGACCTGATCCTGCACATTTCCTGGTCAAACAACCTTAGATATTTATATTTACAAACATTCATCTTGTAGCAATATGAACAAGTTAAGGAAAACAAGACAGCTTTAATACTCATTAATGTGACAGCAATTATGTACAGGATATGCTCCCCATTCAAAGAAATGAATCTATGGGAAAAGAGTAAATATTGCTGTACATATTTATTCAGACACCTGATTTTCTGCAGCCCAAGGTGACCAAGTGGTTGAATGTACTTGCCTTCAAAGACCACTGACATCTCACCTCTGCATACTTGGGTTTGAAAATTGTGTCTGCAAACATGGGTAAGAGAGAAAGCTTGCCAGTAGCTTTTCGCATGTTAGTGGTTCTTACTGGGGTTCTACCTCCAACAGATCTCTTGCTGCCATGCATAGCCTATAATGTGCTGACAAAATTACATTAATCCCATAACAATAAGTCAACCTTTTTTATACAGTGATCTGATATTTCTCAGATAAGGTGATGCAGTACAGGATCACCTAGACATCAAAAAGATGTACATATCTACTGAAGTGTAAAGCAAAAAAAATTAAAAGCTCTACCTTTTAATATCCGTACATGATTCTACCAGCAGTAGGACAAAAATACCATTTAAAGGCCATCTACCATACATATCATTTTACCTCTGATATCTACCACTTTTGAAAAAACAAATTTTTAAACACGAAAACAGAAAAAGAAAGAGTCATGTTATGCATTTTATTCACAAATTGCAGAAATCAGCCAGAACCAGTCTAATGGGAACCAGAACTGTTCCACCCGTGTAACAATTGGTGCAATAATCCATGCTAAGTAATTTAATTAAGAACTGTCACAAATGGTTAATTATTTTATGTTGCAATTTGGAAGTTTAAGCCAAAGGCAGGCTGTTATCTGAGGTGCTACAAGTTTATAAATGGATCAATGGCCCATGAGGGTTTTCAAGTCTTTGATTAAAAATCAGCCATCATCTGGTGGAGGTGAGATAAAAGGATAGACTGAACCAAAAATGATTTTGAAAGAAACACAGTTTGTGCAGCTCTTATAATCTTTGGGGGGGGGGGGTTAATTCATGTAAAGCTGACACAACATGCACTTTCTCCCAGAAACTAAAACACCCAACTGCTCAGAAAAATTACAAGAAGTTGAGCTATGTCTGGAAATCAGAGCTTACATTTATACAGGTGAGTATCAAAGGTCCTGAGTTTGCACAGTGTGTTTCATTCAAATAGGATCTGAAGATAACATATGAAAGAAGAAATTATATCACTAGACATATGCAGACACAATAAAAAAGCAGCGATTCTTCTGCAACAAACTGATCTACTCTACAGGCCATGTTTGAGACTGAATCAAAAGTGAGTAAGTAGCACTTGCAGAGACTTTGGAAATTTTCCGGCAGAACACAGATTACCATTCCTCAATGCTAAAACTTATCTTTCCATGCATGAGACTGCACAGAAATGTTCATGCTTTCATACAGATAGAACACATATAGTCACTCAAATCCCATACACACAGAAACACTGGCACAGAAAAGTTGAAAATATGTGCTGGAGTCATAATTTCAGTGTCATACTTGAGAATACATATTATGACAAAATAATGCACTTGTTTTGATTTGCTAAATACTCATGAACAGACCTGTAAATTAAATGAAAACTGAATCAATGACAGGGTTTCATGGGGTGGTTTTGAACTGAAGAATGACATCCTAAGTATCTTCTTTGGAAGTGGACGAAATCGGGATGAAATAATTGTAAATTCCTCAGTGCATTCCTTTCTATAGTGGACTTTAAAATTAAACTTTTTTCTTAGGTGAATGTTCATTGTCAAATTTCATTTCTTATTAAAAAAGAAGTATCCATTATAATAAACTGAACACTAAATACATTCAACTTCACAACAGCAGCTGTTGATAAAAGAAATGAAGAATATCAAACAACAGGATTTGACCAAAATGATGAATTTGAAAATGATCAAACATTATTCAACAAACACAGAATGTGCAAAAAATACATATTTTGGGTATAAAATTATTTGTTTTGGGTCACATTTATCCAGGATGTTCTATGGTAAATCAGGACAGATGACAGGTCTGCATCAAATTTATGTCAATAAAAAAAATATATTGGAACCACTCTACTAGTCAAAATGTTGAAATCTATCAGTCTGATGTCCTTTTTCCATCCTATTACTATGCAACACAAGGAAGCATACAGATATAACAATTTCATTGATGACAAAGCAAAAGCAAAAGCAACCAAGAAACTTTCATATATGTATCGTCACATGACACTTAATATGCCCCTCTCATCACCTTTTCCCTACATGATCCTGAAATTTGAACAGGTGACTTGACTATTGTATGACAAGGTAAGAACATGAAAAAGAAAAAAAAGTCATCAAAATCTCTGTAGGAATTTACAAGTGAAAGCCTGGACAAGAAAACAGGAAATTTATGTACATTATCCCTTGCTGTGACTTCGACCTTTAATTTGATGTGAACTTGACAAAGAAACTTTATCATGATGCACAACTAGTGAAAGATTTTTTTATATATATAACAACTTTTGATCGTATATAATAAGGATTTCACATGTTTCATCTACTTTCATTTTATTTACATGTTAGACACTACCTTTTATCATTTAGTACAGATCTTAACCTTTGTGGGTGGGTGACCAAGATCAGGTTTGTTTTGTTGTTGTTGTTGCATAAATGGTTAAGAACCCAGGAAAACCCTGGAAAGAACCACCAACCAACGAGAAGCTACTGGCAAACTTTTTCACGTACCCACATTGGCTGAGCCCCAGACTTGAATCCATGCAGACAGAGGTAAGAGGGCAGTGATCTGTAACGGTGTTTTAAACCACTCGGCCACTCTAAACCCCTGTTTGTTTTGTTAGCTTCTCCACCCATCCAATATTAAGGCTGATCTCAATGACCCACTCAAAACAGCATAGTTTTGGGCTGAGACCTACACTTTAAATCCCAGATTTACTACCCAGTGCTTATGGGGATTTTCTTGAGGCTTTAATCTTCCTTTATGTTCTTGTACAGTTTTTTATAATTATGTCTTCAGAGCTTAAATATAAATTTGAATCAGCATCAAATAGCTGGTGTTGTGCTACAGGGCCTTAAATCATGTAACTACCACTACCTGACCTTGTGCATGGCGTTTGACTGAATTAGTGAGACAAAGGTATATAGAATGCTAATTTCATTAAAATACCTTCATTCATATAAAATATATGTAAAACCTTGGACAACTGTACTTTTCATACATTCTATAATGAAAACATCTATACGTGATATATCACTGGCTGAACTCTTTATCAAAATATCAGTGGTTTGAAAGTTGTACTCTTGACAAAGATAAAAAATAATTACACTGTTCCTCTTCTGTGACCCTGACCTTGGGGCAATAGGCTATGTAATACGCCATTTATCATATACAAAACAAGTAAATAATGCAAGAGACCCGTATCAAAATTTGTCAGAAAGTTCAATGCATTTTACAAAAACCAATATGTTGAAAGCAGCAGAAATTTGTTACTTCATAATCTTTTCAAACTTTGCAGAAAATGGCATAATAAGTATTTTCTTGTACGTGAAAGTCATTTTTTAAATTTCATTACATCAGTGATATTTATAAATTTTAACATAAAAACAAAAATAGTAAATAGCAACTACACTTGCATACTTCAAATGCTAAATATCTATAATGTAAAATTGAATGAAAATGAGCAAATGAAATGAAAATGAACTTGATACAGTATGGAAAATAACATCCACTTTGACTAATTACAAAACAAATTTTGATTATCGGAAATTACAAAGTCAATATGTTTGTGTAATTAAAACAAGGGAAATTAAAATTCACTTACCTCCTCCCACAATTGTCTTTTTCTTTCTTTTTATCTTTCTTTCACATCTCCTTAGTTTTGACTTCTTTGATTATGTTACAATTGTGAAACTGCCTTTTAAATGATTTGGCAATGGGAATTTTTTTTAAAATTTACACCAGTTTTTCGGCAACAACTTTTTATTTGTAACCTGATAGATAAGTGTCTAAACTCATGAACTACTCAAAAGGTTCACAGTTTAACAGAACCTAGTTTTACATTGCTGACCAGTTAACACTTTTGACATTTAGTCCGTACTCAAGCCACAAACCTACTTTGTTTTGTAAATTAATACAGATTACACATAAGCAGCCTTTACATCCATCTCCACAGATAAATTATTTAGTCATTATTCACCTGTTCCTTTTATGTAGGTAATTCTGTCATTTGTAACTGTCCTTTTTAAACACATTAAAAATCATCAAAGAATGCTAAACATCATGTATATCAATTAAAACAGGTAAGGCCTCACTTTGCACTTCATCATAAACAGTATGCAATATCAATTAAAACAGGTAAGGCCTCACTTTGTACTTCATAAACAGCACGTAATATCAATTAAAACAGGTAAGGCCTCACTTTGTACTTCATCATAAACAGCATGTAATATCAATTAAAACAAGTGAGGCCTCACTTTGTACTTCATCATAAACAGCATGTAATATCAATTAAAACAGGTAAGGCCTCACTTTGTACTTCATAAACAGCATGTAATATCAATTAAAATATGTAAGGCCCCACTTTGTACTTCATCATATTTATATGTGCAGTCTCATAGCGAGTAATGAAATTGAATAGAAAAGAGCACTTTAAATTAATTTATTTCATATCATATAGGTGTTAGGTGTGTTCTTCCATATGATAGAGGTGTTAGGTGGGGGATAAGTCAAAATGTGCAAAACTGTTATTTGATCAGAGATGCAAGTTTTATTGAAACTGGATCATTTTGACGAGTTAGAGGATGTTGTCATAGTTGAACTAACATTATCACACACTTTTTACTTCAATTACAGACACAAATTTAATCAACAAACAGTGCTAAGCATATTTGAACAGAGTTAAGTTAGACACATGAGTGAATGCAATTTCGATCTACCAGAAGCATTAAGATGGTTGATTTTGAATGCAAAATGATTTGTAATCTCACTACTACATTTCTTCTTTAAAACCAACCACTCTGCTATGTAAGACCTTCACAATAGTTTTCTGAATTAAATTCCTTTTTTCAGTAATATTTTCTTTGTCCCTCTGACTTCATTTTGGTGCTGACCTGTATTGTTGTCCTATATAAGCCTACTCCACTGATGACACTGACAGGATCATCTCAAAGTTTTAATCTCAGCAAAATTTTTAGCAAGTATTATTTTAATTGTTCACCTTAAATTTTCAGTGATGCCAGTGTCTGATATCTGATGGTTTAGGAATAGTCTGAATATTGTTTTTCTTTGTGGCACTTTCAGAAATTTATTTACTATATCATATAGTGGAAATGGGAGTTGCCCTGAAGGACACATCAAGGAAACCATCCAGTATTTTGAGGACGGCTATTGTGTTGGTAATATTGGAGTGGCACCATTTTCACATCACAAGAACTTGCTGAAAACTTCATGTCAATGACTTTTTGTTCAGATACAAGTCACATAATTACACTTTCCCTTACCATGATCTTGCTGAACCTGTCATAGCATGGTGACTTGCACAAAAAATATGGCTTTCACCCTATCCACCATCACATTCATGATTATAAAAACACGATTCCCAATAATTGTTATTCAAAAGGTTCTCAACATAGTTACTTTTGATACCATGGAATAGCAGACATAAAGAGTACAAAATCAAGATTAGTACAGCCTCACACTTAATACTCATGGAGTAGTGTCACCCTTGAGCTGTTTATACAGTTAATTGTTACTGCGGCAATTAAAAAGTAAAGGCAGTAAGATATAAACAATCACAATTTAACAGATTACTTAATTCCTTTGACAACATATAGGTGGTTATATCACTAGTCATTTCAGCCAAAGTGTAGGAGAGCCCATTATACTTATTTGCAAAGGTAAAGTACATAAAGTGGAAAAAACACAATTCTCTGGAAATTTTTGTAAATCAGAGATGAATGTAGAAGAAACAATGGCAACTGTACTTCACTGCCCAGTGCATAAGACTAAAGAAGTCATCCTTTTCAAAGATTAATTGGTGGTTCATGATGATACATGTAATCAGAGAAAGTTAAGCTAGGTTATTTCAGTTCTTGACACAAAGTGGTCATCTACCACTAGGAATGACAAGATATAACAAACAGTGTGTCCACTGTATGTTTGACACTCTCTCTCAGCAATGAAAATGCAGATCAAATATTTTCAGTGCTCAGAAAAATTCAACAAGATCTTCATCAGAAGTTTGAACAACAGTATCATCCATTTTCTAATGAGTGCAAAGATGAACACCAGTAAAACTTGCATGACCTTTAAACTCTAGTAACTTGTAACTAAATCCCAGACAACGGAAAGTGGATGCTAAATGAAATCTAATATAGTTTGATAATGGATTTTAAAGCCAGAAACTTGTGTTTTTATTTTCATAATCATCCATTCAGGAGGAGCAGCAATATGATTTTACTTACTGGATGTCAGAGCAGCACCGGTTTCATTTAAGACCAACTAGACCTAGAAAAGAATCTCTGTATAATGTTTCAAGGAACTCCTACAAGTAGTATAGGAGTAGCAGGAATTAACTTGTGCCAATGAACTGTTTGATAATGGATAACAGTCCATGCCACATATTCTTCCAGTCTATGACCAATTCAGATACAAACTAGATATAATCCATAAAATTTTACATCAATGATTGCTCTAATCACCTTAACTATAAACAATAACTTGACAACTTTAGAAAATAGTTATTTTATATTTATAGTTCCATGAATAGGCATCACATGATTTTGCACAAGAAAAAAAATAATGATTGATTGGAATCATAAAACACCCAAAAATATATTTCATGTGCAGAAAAAACTGTATTGTATAATCTTACAAAAACAGCAGAATTTCATACGCACTAAAACTACAGCACAGCAAGGTCACAGTTGGAGTCAAAATGTTAGAAAAGGATGACTTGGTTGAGTATCATTTAATGCTGGCTTGGAAATATTGCCAGATAGTGATATCAACAATCTGGGCAAAAACAAATTTCAATAAATACAAAAAACAAACATAGGCATTCCAAAGATGGTTAGTAGAAGCTATCCCAGTCAATGAAGTGCGTTTTCAAAATTTCCACCTTCCAAGAAAGACAATTATGGATGATCATTCAACCTGTTGGTTTGGAGATGAGATGGAAAAGAGTATAAAAAGCTACAAATGACCACATATGCACTATAATAGAAGAGATATATAGATGTCTGATTGTGAGAATGAGGCCCTGGACTAAGTCTGGGGCTAACCCTGAACATCTGATAAATTGCTGAACACATCAAGAGTTGTCCATGTGCCAAGTATTGTAATAAGACTATAGATAAATGGCTATAGATAAGTATTGTAATCAGACTATAGATAAATGGCCATAGATAAGTATTGTAATAAGACTATAGATAACTGGCTATAGATAAGTATTGTAATAAGACTATAGATAAATGGCTATAGATAAGTATTGTAATAAGACTATAGATAACTGGCTATAGATAAGTATTGTAATAAGACTATAGATAACTGGCTATAGATAAGTATTGTAATAAGACTATAGATAAATGGCTATAGATAAGTATTGTAATAAGACTATAGATAAGTATTGTAATAAGACTATAGATAAGTATTGTAATAAGACTATAGATAAATGGCTATAGATAAGTATTGTAATAAGACTATAGATAACTGGCTATAGATAAGTATTGTAATAAGACTATAGATAAATGGCTATAGATAAGTATTGTAATAAGACTATAGATAAGTATTGTAATAAGACTATAGATAAATGGCTATAGATAAGTATTGTAATAAGACTATAGATAAGTATTGTAATAAGACTATAGATAAGTATTGTAATAAGACTATAGATAAATGGCTATAGATAAGTATTGTAATAAGACTATAGATAACTGGCTATAGATAAGTATTGTAATCAGACTATAGATAACTGGCTATAGATAAGTATTGTAATCAGACTATAGATAACTGGCTATAGATAAGTATTGTAATAAGACTATAGATAACTGGCTATAGATAAGTATTGTAATAAGACTATAGATAACTGTACCTCAGACAAAAATCTTTACAATTTAAAAGTTAATCTTGGGTGTGGATGGACAGACTTGTAAGCAGACAGATATGTGGAAGGGCATAAAAATGGAATAATTATGTCAATCTTCCACCATGGTGGTCTGGACAAAAAGTCCATTCTAAAATTGTGTACGTTTTGGTTTTTGTTGTATTTGTCCATATTGTGTTTACAAACTGTACTGCATATACCATCATATCCTAGTTTTGCAACACAACAGAGTGAAAATCCATAATCAACACATAAGTGTAGAATTACTTTATAATAGTTGGACTTGCAAAGAGGCTGGACAAGGCACACTGCAATTTAATACAAAGTGTTGAAGTACGAATAATATCAAAACAGAATTTGTGAAGTAGATTCTTGGTAAAGGCTTTATTGTTTGCAATATGATATAAGATTGTAATAAGTATATGTTCATGACCACTGCTGACAAAGTCCCTAAATACCCTAATAACAGAATGTAAGCAAATGCTACTTTACAAGATTTTAAAAACCAGAATATAATGAAATTCAACAATTTAAAGGAAAAACAGTCTGTGAATCAAGGCTCAGCCTACACATGAAAGAAGACACATTCTTAGCAAAACTGACACCAGTCAAACTTATTACACCAAATTACTGCATGCTCATGGAAGTCTATCCCTTTCATTGACACCAATTTAATCTCTTTATAAAAAGCACAAACAACTTTAAAATCTGATAGTAATTACTTATACAGATCTACTTCTTATGAGCAAAACTGGTAAAAGCCACATATACAGCCCTTCCTTGATTTTCTTATTTAAAAATATTTTAAAAGGAAATAAAGATATACATGTAATAACTAATGTTCATGTTGTTTTATTTCAGTTGATACTGCCATACATCTGATTGACCAATTCAAGTACATTAACAATGGTTTAATTTTGGTCTTGGGATCCAGAGATGCACAACATTATACCTGGAATAAAGTTAAACTGAAGGACATTGCAATCATGGAGTGTGCTGTATAGAGTTTTCAATTGTATCTGCACTTTCTTCTGTTTCATACAAATAAGCAAATTATATGTCAATATATCGAAAGACCCACTCATGCAATTAATCATCAGAAAGACTTCCTCTGTAACTGGCAGAAACAGAAATTTTACACAAGAGAACCACAAACTATTATATCTTTCTCATGCACTTTTCCCCACAAATGTCATTAAACTTAAAGCTAGGGCCCAACTTTTTGTATAAGGTGTGGACCTGGGTAATATTAAAAATAATAATCTTGTAGAGGTTAAAAAGTGGCAGCCTAAATAAACAAGCCACTAACATGCACTATCTCTTGTTGGGACTTTGATCTTGAGGGAATGAGGACGATGAGCAAAGAAACAAAATTGTAAATTAAAGATATATAAGCTAAAGATTCATCAAACTATATCCACTGGTTCAAAAGCAATACCCACATATGATTAGAGGTCATAGGTTAAGATAGTGCATTGCTTTATGTTCCTAGCAAGTATACAGGTCATATAATTACATTTTCCTTTATTGTGACCTTAACCTTGAAGTAAGGGGCATGGCTATGGTACACAACAAACCAAGTGGAAAATGATATATTACTAGCAAAAATGTATTTAAAGTATCTTAAGCAGTTCAAATGTCTTACTCCAGACAAGGATAAAAGTCAGAAAATTACATCTTCCTTTGCCATGACCTTGATCTGAAAGCAAGGGCCATGACTATCATACACAACACACCGTCTAGTCAAAATAGATACTTGGGGGAAGATTCATTAGAATGTATCCAAGGGTCCAAAGTTATATTCCACAAAATGATACAAGTCACTGAATTACATTATCCCCTGCATTGACCATGACTTTGTTGCACAGGGCCTGGCCACTGTGCATGATACACCATCTGGTACTGATACATTATGCACAAAGTTTCATGAAAATATCGGCAACTATTATGAAGTTATGAGCCAGATATGTAAATGTTGCTCATAGATGGATGAACAGAAGGTCATAAACCACTGTAATATAATATGCCCTACTGATGATGGGCTAACAAATATATATATATATATATACATATACATTCATACATACATACATACATACATACATACATACATACATACATACATACATACATACATACATACATACATACATAGATACATACATACATACATACATACAGATACACATATATTAAAGAAATATATTTTTAAAAAATCAGAAAATTAAATAATCAACTTGGACCTGCCTAACTCAAAGAGAATTATTTAAATCATACAATAAACTTTTCAAGCAAACAACTTCTTTGACTAAATCAGAAATTATCTCCCCTTGAAATACCCTGTCTCTAGCTACTGACAAATACTTAGTGTCTGAAGGGGTCAATGTGTCAACTTAAATATTAAGTATATGATCTTCCTCACCTGCCACAAGTGGATTATCTCCCCTGCTTACAATACCAAACACAACTGCTATCAAATATATTTCTATTTAAGTACAGCCACTTGTGTCTATTTAGCTTGAAGCATTAGAAGTGGTTTTCCAGTATAATCATGTAAATCAATACAATTGTCCCAACTTGGTGTGATAGCAATATTAACCTGTATGTGTGTAGACAAATTTATCAGCAAAGAAGCCTAATCACTAAGATAAGAAGTTGCTTTTGTACTTTTTTTAAACTATCATCACAGTAAGTCATTCATACTAATTAAAATTAGTTTAGTGCACTCTGGAACCATAAATAATTATAGGCTAGTAAAGACCGCTGAAGCTTTTAAGTGACAAATGACAAGTGCCAATACGTAAAATTTACTTGGGCATATATGACCGGTGATTTCTGTCTGAGCAAATGTTTATCTGTAATGCCTTGCTGCCTCCCTCTTACTAAATGGAATTGTGGTTTATTTGTCTTCCAAGCCCCAAGGGGGGTTGTATTTGTAAGGGACTAATCAAGGATTAGGGCAGTTAAAAATTCCATGGGTGTGGAGTAGCACAGGTATGTCCATACTCTAATACACAACCAAGATGAATTACAACTAAACTGTTTATTTTGCTGGCCTGTAAACATTTTCTGACAAATATTAAATGTTTATAGAACATTTTGGAAACGAATTAAAACATTCTTTTTTTTAAAACAGGAGATAAAAAAAGTGAATTTGAATATCATGTTTTTTAAAATCTTTAATACACAACTCCTGAAAACAATGCTGTAAAATGCTGAAAATTAAACTCACCCAGCTAAAATTATGTTGTTGTTGTTGTTGTAGGGTTTAACACCATTTTTCAGCACACGATAGGCTATACATGGCGGCCAGTATTAATGGTGGAGGAAGAACCCGGGAAAATCCTGCAAAGAACCATCGACCCACGAGAAGCTACTGGCAAGCTCTCTCACATACCCACATTAGCTGAATCAAAGACTCGAACCCATGCAGACAGGTGAGAAGGCAGTGATCTGTAACGGAAAGCACTTTAGACCACTCAGCCACTCGGGGCCCCACTAAAATTATGAGAAAGCAAACAAGGGGTGTAACTCCTGTAAAGGATGTAATGGAACATTTGAAACTAAGGTCATTGCAGGTCTCAACAATGTAAAGCAGCACACCATACTTTGTACAATTACACTCTGGAAAAGCAAGACCATCAGGACTGTCTATCTGGGAACATAACTCCTGTAAATGATGCAACAGACTGCTGAAAACTGAACTCATCAAAGTAAAGCTACCCAGAAAATCTGACTGAAATGAAACACAAACTTTGATTAAATTTTACTGTAGAAACCAAAGGCGAGAAGATGTGCAATCAAGGGGCATAAATCCTGATGCTATTGGGGAACACTGGAATGAATTATTCAAAGTCTCAGCTATATAAAACTGTGCATCAAATATTACTGAAATCAAACAGAACCTGGTATGCTGCAGAAACCATGTCAGGAGGATGGTAACCAGGGACATAACTGCTGTAAATGATGACATCAAACAATGGAAATCAAATGATTTAAGGTTTCATCAATAGAGAGCTGCATGCCAAATCAGACTGATGTCCAACAATCTTTGGGAAAGTTAATGGACACCAAAGTTAGAGGGATAGGCAGTCAGGCATCACAACTCCTCTAAATGATGACAGATGGCAGGAAATTGAATTCTTGCAAGGTCTCCTCAGCATAAAGCAGCATACCAAATTTGGTTAAATACATGAGTTCCCAGGAAAATTCTCTTGCAGAAAATAAATAAGTTTAATATGTAATGTTTAAATACAAAAGAACCCTAAAAATACAATATAATAAATTAACAAGGTAAATTTTTTTGATTTTCAAGAAGTGATGACAAGTAACTGCAGTAAAAGTACCACCAGTAGTACTATTTGTAATAGTATTAGTAATAGTAACAACAGTTAAAAACAAACATCTTCTGCTCAAACTATGTAAAACATTTAATGAAAATAACAACCAACTTCAAGCCACTAAATTCATCTTCAACTTGTTAGTTAAATCCATTAGAAGCAACATCTGTCATAATACCATGTCCAACAATTAAAAACAATTTTGTTGAAAAGATTTTTCATCAAAGAGTAATTTATATGTTAAATAAAATGAATAACGAACATTAGTACAAGCCATGTTCTGTTCACCTTATTTATGTAAATAGAACTTTTTTCAACCTAAGACTAGTTTCAGATCAAAGGGAGATAACTCCATTTTCCAGTGTTATAATGCATTAACACAAGACATGTTTCTATAATCTAATTTAGAAGCAATTCAATAAATTGTGTGCTCAGATACCAGTAAATTTTCCAATGATTTCCCAGAATGTTGACCAGAATCTTACACTTTGGACCATTTTGTAACAGCAACCGTATCTGCCAATATAAAAGTGACCAAAGCACCTAAAAACCTAAGCTACTGCACCACTACCTTATGAATACTAAAATGTGTCTCTTCTGTGAGGAGGATTCACTTAAAACACCAAGTTTGACAGGAGGTTAATTATTCTATGCAAAAGAAAAAGCAAATTATGATCAATACAATGCCACATTTAAGAACATTACAATGGTAAACCATGTATTGATTATCCTGCCTCTACTGAGACAACCTTCTGTTTCAAACATTTTTAGTACTGGAAAGGTCATTCTCTAGCATCAAGATTAAAATCATCGAATATTAAAGTGTCTTAATAATCATATGAAAAGAATGTTGAAAACGATCGATTATCAACAAAATGTAATTTGTTCACTTGCAAAAACTATAATGTATATTTCTGTAAATCTCAAAAGACTTGATGTGCAAGATAATGGTTATTCAGAACATGAAAACTGTGTAACAAATCATGCTATCATCAATTTTGATCCGACAGCTTTTAAAACTAAAAAAGCATAATACCAAAAAACACAGTGGTTCAGTCTGGTTTATCACAGTTATCAAACATCCTAACAAGGATGAAAGCCAACTTTTGCTCACAACAAGTCTGCAAGTTTCAATTATCATACAGTGATCACTAAAAAGTCCCTTACCACACTTCTGAACTTTTTTATACCATGAGTAGAACTAGGGATCCCACTCTTTTAATGTTTTATTTGGCTAAATGTGTTTTAAATATTGTCTCTGCTGCTGTTCTTATGAGTTGTTATCAAGAACATCGATCTGGTTTAAAGTATAGGTCACTATTGCTTAATCTTGCGCTCAACTTTAGCATCTTATATCATAGGCATTTGGATCAGAGCGTCTGCCTCAGATGCAGAAGGTCGTGGGTTTGAACACCGGCCGAATCATACCAAAGACTTATAAAAATAGTACAAGTAGCTGCCTCACTAGGCCCTCAGCATTAAGAAGTTAGTGTTAGGACTGGTTGGCCTGGTGTCAGGATAATGTGACATCACTATAAACTGTAAGACTGCAGACATCATAGTGATGTGACTGAAATTTTTTAAAGCTACATTAAAAATCCAAAACACACTATCCATTAACTTTAAATCTTTCCCAGCTGAAACATTTGGTCAAAATGTTTGAAACAGTCAGAGCTGCACCAAGAAAGAAAACCAGGCAAGATAAATAGATCTTTCTCAGTCTTGTGTGTAGTAATCCTTTTTATTACTTATATTGCTTGGTCTTGTTGTCAACTTACCATCTTTGTCATGGGCATTTGGATCACTTGTTACAAAAATATAAACAAAACTTGCACTGAATCAAAGGTATATTTCAAGATGGCAGTAGTATTCATTTTGCATGTCAGCCATCTTCCCAAACAGTGTTCGAGGTTTGTTTTGAGTCTCAAAATGTGTTTTGATGGTGGGGTGGGGGTAGCGAGTGCAACCAAAAAGGTGATGGATAATTGACAATAAGCAACCTTTTCATAGAGCCTAAAGAAAATTATTGGAAATTTAAATCTGAATAAGAACAATTAACTTGTCTGTCTTGTTCAATGCATTTATTAAAAATAGTTGTCAGACTTGATACTGTCAAATATCATCATCATACACGTACGTGCAAACAGTACATAATCACAACCACAATGACATTAAATTAAAATGATACACCAAGTTTTTATCTTAAAAATCCATTGGATGGCAAAATACAGATTTAGCTAGATGCAGTATTTGCTACTGTCAATAGTTCAATAGAGGGTTTGAAGGTAACGCAAGTGTCCTTATCATTAGTGTTCATCAATGCACTCACTAGAGACTGGAAGGCACTGAGCAAACACTGGTCAGGACCAAACTGTTCTTGATGGCCATACTATTAGCATTGTTAGAACTGTATCTCCTGCAGTCTGATCAAGAGATATGCTTGCCTCCACAGAAACTTAATATACATCACATTTGAGACTGACCATTTAATCAAGGGAAGGGGGGAGGAGGGAACATATTTTAAAGTTTAATGGGGACTTTACAAGTGATACAGCAGTAATAAATGATTTTGTCCAGTATGGGTTCACATTTTATCAATGCAAATCAACTGTGCAAACAAGAACATGTGCTTATTACTGCCTTTCAATCAATATCATGGCTAAAATCATACTGAAAAACAGGTCAATTAACAGTTGTTATTTTAACAGAGTTAAGATAGCAAATAATAATAAGAGAACTAATCTGAACATTCAATTCAGCCTTTCAAATGTTTCATACAGGTGGTGCTCCCATTTCATCATATGTTGTCCACTCCAGAATGACTTAGATCGGTATGTTTGCAGTACGTGCAAAGAATTAAGTTCTTCCCCATGCTGCAATGCTTCAACAAGAAAAACTCTGTCAACCAGGAGTTCTGATATTTATTTTTGCTGAGCTTTACTTGCTTTGCTGATAGCTTATTGTTTCCTAAATCACTTCAAAAATATACATTCCACTTTAACAATGCTGAAAACAAAAAACCATGCTTTGTGTTTTATAAATGGAGTAAAACTGAACCTCAAAGAAACATTGGTACTGTTCACAAATTTGCCAATAATATATAATACAGATGGCTTCAACAATCTCATTTAAGACACTCATATGTAATAACATTTGTTCTTCAACATTCATCTAGCATCTCTTTGATTTACCTACATCTTAAGATGAACTGGGTTGTTTCATTTCATGAATCTTACCTATGCAAATTAGCACAATGGGCTCAAACAGCAGTCTTCAAAGGACTTAACACATTACATAAGATATTGTCAGTCAATTGTCTTTGTGTGTGAATTCTGGATTTTTAACATAGCTTTAACACATTAACCCCTGGAGCTTTTTGTCATTTTCACCTGAATATCGAGTAGGAAACACATTTTGAAAGCTATTTCTGAATAGACTCGAAAACACCAAATCCCCGGTCATCTTTCAATAACATACTGCCTACTTGTGTTAGAAACATCGTTTTTCATTGGCTATTTGATTTGCGCATGAGCAGAAGGGTAAAAGTTGGATTTTGTATTTAAAAAATTTTTTTTTTTATTTTGCGAAACGGAGCCATTATTTTAAAATGGAGACCATTCTTTATTCCAAATGCCCATCTTATCCTACTTTTTGCAAAGGCTCATCTGTCTGTTTGCAGTTCATACTGGTTTTCCTTAGATCTGAGACCAAAAAGTCTAAAATCCAGAAACACAATTGGATTCCGACCACGGGTGAATTTTGGGTAAAAAAAAGGCGGGGGCCCCAAGTGGCCAAGTGGTCTAAAGCGCTCTCCGTTATGGATCACTGCCATCTCACCTCTGTCTGCATGGGTTCGAGTCTCGGATTCGGCTAATGTGGGTATGTGAGAAAGCTTGCCAGTAGATTCTCAAGGGTCGGTGGTTCTTTTCGGGGATTTCCCGGGTTCTTCCTCCACCATTAATACTGGCCGCCATGTATAGCCTATCGTGTGCTGAAAAATGGCGTTAAACCCTACAACAACAACAACAAAAAAGTTGGGTCCAAAAAGTGAGGTTTTTTTATCTGTATTTTGTAGTGCAACTAGATATTCCAGATTATTTGGTATCATTGTAGAGCTACATGTGTCTACCTTTTTATAATACCACCGACTTTAGTGTATCTTGCATGACCATTATGCTACAGAGCTTGGCAGTAGGCTACTACCTCCTGCCCCGTTAAGTCCTCGCTAGGGGTTAATGTGTTAACAATTTTTTAATCATATCATTACAATGTCTGCAGTGTGGCAGTTTATAGTGATGTCAAGCACTGGGACAACATGCTGCAGACATATAGCATGATGTCCCACCCAGTTACATTATCCTGACACCAGGCCAACCAGTCATAACACTAGCCTCTTAATGCTGTGCACCTAGCAAGGCAGCTGTTAGTACCATTTTTATAAGTCTTTGGTAAAACTCAGCTGGGGTTCGAACCCATGACCACCCACATCTGAGTTGGATGCTCTAACCACTTATCCACCTGCTTGGTCTAAGCCAATTAAGTAATATGGTGGTTGTTTATACCCAAAAACCATGCCTTTTAATTGTCGCTATTTAAACTGCCACAGGGAGAGTTTTACATCAGCTCCAGTCAGAACTGTGTACTATTTAACTGTGCTAGATGTCAGAATTATATAGTGAAGTGGGTTTTTTTTCTTGAAGGTTTTGAAACACGACTGTGTCAGGGTATATGGAAGTAAAACATTGTGTTTTAGCTATGACAAGCCCTGTTATGGCAAGTAGGAGTTTGAAACAAGTTTTTGCCAATAATTTTACTCTAATAAGTGATTCACAGAAAATATCTGGTACAGCAATGGGAGCGCTCACCAGTCATTATGTACTTTTGAGAGAGTGACAGATGTAAGGTGAAGTTGTTTGCATTTAAAACATGCACAATAGAGAGAATGTTGGCATAGCTCTATGCTACATTAATGGAATGTGGATGATATTTCTTTGGATATTGTACTTTTGGAAACTGTACAAGATCTAAGCACACTGCTAACTAAAATGACTGCTCCCTTGTGCTAAAAAAATCAGTCTGAATTAGTCTAACATACACTATCCGTAGCAGCTATTAAAATAGGGAAAATTAATTTTGCCAGACTAGACAATACCAGCTTCTGAAAGTGCAATGAATGAATTTACCCGATACATAAAATGTATAAAAAGTTATCATCTCTTTTTGATACAATTTACCTCTGAAGTTAAGGAAGTGAAAATGACCAAGTGGAGCTGGCACTTTTTTGAAAGGTGCACAGCTTGAGTAAGGCCAAGCTGTATACTCTATAACCCACATTACACCCGCCAATCATACACCAAAATAAAGGGAATTAAAGATTCTTTGATTTATACCTAAGATATACAAGGTCTTTTTTAAATAGCCAGTATAACCAGTGAGGAAAGCCAGAGAAATTCTTTTTCTTTCAAATTCTAACCCTATGCAAAATACAAAACTGTAGAGTGCCAACAAAGACACTGAAGTAACAGCCATTTACTTCTGCTGATTTTCTTTTCTAAGCAGCTCTCCACCTTCTTCAAAAACATAAACATGGCTGACATAAAACCAGTGCTAAAAAGCCTAAGTATTCTGTAAGTATGGTAATATTGTTAATGTAAACATCTGAGACTGGATTTTGATTAGACCACAAATGGGAGTGTGTTTCTATCCATCATAGAATTGGAACTTAACATTTACTACAGAAATCTGGATCTGAAAAGTATACAAGTTTGCTAAACAGAAAAGCATGACATGAATGTGGGTGATTGGGTCAATGGTATCATTTCTAAACATAGCCCTAATTTTTGTTCAATCAAAGGTATACAAATTACTTATATATATATATATATATATATATATATATATATATATATATATATATATATATATATATATATATATATATAATTCTGTTAATGCCTTCAAGGAGATTTATTTGGGTCATTTCTACACAATTTCTAAAATGTATAATAAATGTAATTAAGAAAATTCTTTATTAGCTTCAGGGAAATGTCCAGTTTTTCCTCACTGTTACAGACAAATGTTTGTGTCTGATTCAAGTTTCCTCTCTAAACATTTTTCAAGGAGGCCCTCAAACTGTGACAGTCGAGAGCACACATCAAAACTTGTACAATGCTGGCTGAACAGTAAAACACAATGTGAAGACGCATTACAAATCACTAACAACGCTTGAAACTATTGGGAGATCTTAGTCATTACAAAATATCTGCCACAATACATAGCTTTCTGTTGTACTTGGAAACTGTACTTTAAATCAAATAGCTTTTCAAATCGCAGCTATTTACAGAATAACCAGCTTGAGTAGAGTTTATCATTGTGCAAATATTAAAGCCCCATCGGTAAATATCTGATAAGACTTAAACAAGTAGATTGTGTTGGACTTAGTCGCTCTTCAACAGTGAGATACATAAATTATCAGCTATCTGAGCCCCACTAAACTGACAGGTAAAAGTCATTTATAGAAACTCCTCAAGCTAAAACATCTCCACACCTTTTCTACACCATGCAGAGCACTGGATGCTCCATTTCAAGTGTTAAGTATATTGACTAAAGACAAACTCCTTAATTAATTCTAGCTCATGTAAATTTATAATACTGCAAATTGTTACACTTTAATCAATAAAAAATGAACTGTTAATTCCAATACATTAAGGATGACTTTGTGGATTAGGTAGATTAAAACAACCAATAGTAATTTACCAAGCAGTCCATGTATTAGACATCTCATGATGCATGTATTGATTACACTTCAGCAAATTTATCTGAATTTTTTTGATAGATTACAGAAATTTAAAGAGAAAATGACAAACCTTAAGTATGATGGTCCTGTACCTAACTTTATGAAAAATGTATATTTTTACGTAGCTAATAGGCCAAGAGGCTTAGGTGGACCTGGTATCTCTCTCCTGCTTTTATTCAAATTCTGATCAAATTCTGAAGAGTTTAAGAAAAAAGTCAAAATTTAGAATCAGATTGGTATCAGGTGAACATATTTTCATGAGATTCAATTCGTTAAAGCTGTTACAATTCGTTAAAGCTGCTACAATTCCATTAAGCAGTACTTGACACTGACTTCATCATTTTCATTCACAAAACTGTAACTGCAATTATTAAACTCATAAAAGCATTTGACTTTTTTATTCATTATTAGATAAAAGACAGAAGTTAAACCTTGACATTTAAATTCAACCATTAACAGGGTTCATAGCACTCTACTATCCAGGTAATAAGCAATGTTAAAGTGATGTCAATGTGATTATGTCATTTTGAGCTGTGGAGTAAGAGTTAATTTTACAAAATAGGACTAGCTTAAGTAATTTTAAATGTCCATTTTTGTTTGTTTAATTGATTTTGCATAGTTGGAAAAGAATTAAATGCAAAATGATACAGATCATAAGGTAATAACTATTAGTGGGTGAAGCATTACAGATACTCTAAACTGGGCCTAAATTTCTGCTAATAGCCAAATCCAACAGCAGTTAGTCAAGAAGTCTGGGTCAGTTGGAAGCTTTCTGTAGAAACTTTTTTAAAAACTCAATTGACTGCATAAATGATGCACATAATTCTAAACAGAATCTATTATTTTCTGCATTTTCATCCATATATGAAGGCAGATCAGAATCAATTGTTCAAGATATAAAATGTCAAGATTTTATCAGGCTTATTGCCCCATTCTGACACCAATGTCAGCCATGTCCTCAATGATCTCCATGAACACTTCAGTATTAATCATATACAATAGTACTTATCTTTTTATTAATAAAAGAAACAATGAAATTATTCTAAAATTTACCACAATGTAATGATATGTGATTTGGAGATGAAAATAATGATGTGCAAAACTGTAAACATTGAAAGAGGTCATCTGGAGTAAAATGGTTTCCATTTAGATGAAATTTCAACAATTACACAGACATATATCATATTTACTGTACATCTTGGGGCAGAACTTATGGTAAAACTTTTTTCACCTAGGTCATATATCCCAAGACTTTAGAAACAAAATAAATTTGTGTTGAATTGTGCCCACTTATCATCATCACTGCATGTTAAAATAGATAAACAAATGTTTATTTGATAATGAACTGAAAGAAACTACCCTTGTCTTGTTAACACCTATTCCTCTTGCTTTGGTTATGAGCAATTTAGTAAAGAAAAAATATAACCATGAACTTTGAACATGTAGCATATGCATCCATACCATAATGAATCTAGAGAAACAAATCATGGTTGTACTCAAGAGGTTTGAAAATCTTATCAGACTGAAAAATGCATCCAACAAAATCACATATAAGAGAGAGTGAGAGAGAGAGAGATGGAGGGGGAGAGATGGAGGGGGGGAGATGGAGGGGGAGAGATGGAGTGAGAAATATCAACTAATTGCTTGAAGGTACCTGCCATTTATGCATGACAATGGGTGAGGAACTAACCAAAAGTGTATTATATCTTGGTTAATAAAAATCATTGTTTCAAAATACCTTCACTGCGTGTGCAAATCACAATCATTTTGCTAGCATGGGTTACAAAAGTACTATTAAAGGAAGTTACTGTTGTCTATACTATTTATCCTGCAGACAACAATACCTGTTTGTATCAATTATGATTGAAGCTGAAAATCAAACAGAAGTTTGGATGGTGAATAAACATAACTGGTAGTGAGCAATGAACTTGTTGTTTGAACTTAAGTGGCAGGATATCCAATATAAAGGTTATTTTATTAAAAAGCAAGCCAACCCCAGAAGCCAACTTTGGATTCTTTCAAATGTGCACACATGCACACACTTATGTGCACACACACACACACACACACACACAAAGTAGTATGACATAGGGAAGCCAACATTGGTTCCTTTTCACTGGTATTCATGGGAATTTTGAGAAAAAAAATTCAACAATGAATCAATATTTCAAGCAACAGAATGTATGCTGATAAAATTCCAGAGTACTTTGATCTCATTCCTGGATGGACTGTCAATAAGATGGGAGGAAATAGTGTGAGAATTTGCATGATTGCTGCAGAAAAAAAAAATCAAACTTAGTCATTGTAGTTTCTGCAGCCGATGTGTCACCTCCAATGATAATTTTTCATAGTGGGTGGAAGCTAAAAATATTCATTCACTGAAAAGATGGATTGTATGTGTGCAAGAGAAGGGTTGGGTTAATGAGGTGACTAAATAGTGGACTAAATACTTTTATTTCAAGTACACAGTTTAATATCTTCTATAAAAAATTTAAGATTGGGTGCATTTTCTGACATGTAATTTTCCAATGACTTAAAAGGTGTCCCACAACTTATGAATCTGAAAATCATGTCCCAGACAATACAGTGCACATAAAGTTACTTTAAAAATTAATTGATGGTGCCCCAAGAAATAATGTGTCCCAAAATATATGATAAATATCGCAATACAGATTTTTAGGTACACATATCATATACAAGTTTATGCCTACTGTAACTTGAGACAATTCTTTCATTGTTTGTGCTTGTATCATTTTTATGATGATTCTGCATTAACACCTGACGAAGCACAACAGCTTTTGTTATTTTAACTCATATGACTTCTAGCCTTATGCAAAGGAATGCTTCTCATGTCTACCTTCAGAGGAATGTTGGCTGTTCTATTACAAATGCATCAATGAATAGAAACATTTTTCATCTGAATGGTAATCGCACAAATTGTTATTCAAGTTAAATAGCAATCTTAGTCCCAATGAACTTAAGTTTACAGTGAATTTATGATAATCCAAATAATATAAATATATGAACAGACAGTAATCCTACCTTAGTAATACATCACAGTCTTTAAGGTAATGTGCACATAGTGTACAAGATTATGATATGAACTGCATCTCCAATTGTTTAGATGCCACTTTAACACATTAACCCCTGGAGGTTTCTGCCATTTTTGCCTGAAAATCGAGTAGGAAACACATTTTTAAAGTTATTTCTGAATAGATCCAAAAACAACAAATCCCTGGTGATCTTTCAATAACATACTGCCTAGTTGTGTTAGAAACATCAATTTTCATTGGCTATTTGACTCATGCATGAGCAGATTGGTAAAATTTGAAATTTTTTTTTTTTGCTCAACGGAGCTGTTATTTTTGTATATAGACCACTGTTTATTCCAAATGCCCATGTTATTATCATATTTTTTGCATCTGAGACCATAAAGTCTAAAATCCGGACACAAAATCGGATTCCAACCACAGGCGAATTTGGGGTAGAAAAAAGTCGGGTCCAAAAAATGAGGTTTTTTTATATCTGTATTTTGTAGTACAACTAGATATTCCAGATTATTTGGTATCATTGTAGAGCTACATCTGTCTACCTTTCTAAAATACCACCCACTTTAGTGTATCGTGCATGACCATGACGCTACAGAGCTCGGCAGTAGGCTACTACCTCCTACCCCGTAAAGTCGTTGCTAGGGGTTAATGTGTTAAACCAATCTGATGCAAAAGATTTTAAAAAACTTGGTTTTGTCAAGAAAGGAATATACATCTCAAGTGAAGCTACTGATAATAATGTACTTGAAATTGAAGGTTTCCAGTCGGAAAAAAGGGATAGGGTAGTTGCAGAAGCTGCATTATCCTTTACATTTCAGATTCAACGGTGTCATGATCTTGAAAATGATGAAGTTGAATGTTTATAAATAGAGATAACCCAAAGACAATCTAACCAATTTTGAAACTGAATATCAGAAAGACCTTGATAAATCTGATTTTGAGATAATTTGTGGAGATTTTAAATGAGATTTTTCAAAGAATAGCCTCCCAAATATGGTTTCACTAAATGTAAACATATGTGATTTTACAGCTGAAATTTACCACTTTTGAAAATTAAGAATGATAAAGGTTAGAAAAGAACCAAACTATTTTTAAACGTTCAAGATCTATCTGCATATTACAGAAGACAGCATGAACCAATTTAATGGTGGACTGTTACAGCAATGCTACAACTGACACAATCATGTGTAGCTGAGTATTCAGATTAAGACAGCTAACATCTGTACACAAGAAGCTGTTAAATGATTACCTTACTATTGTAATCTGGAGAGTTTAAGGCCAAATGTGGTATGTTTCATGAGATGTTACAAGTGATACTGGAATCAAAGGTGGTCCATGGTGGCTTTTGAGACTTCAATTAAAATTCAGCCAACATTTGGCATAGGTGAGATAAAAAGGAGACACTGACCAGTTTAGAGGTTTTTCTTGTTTTAGTTGTTGTTGTTGCTGTAGGGTTTAATGCCATTTTTCAGCACATGATAGGTTATACATGGCAGCCAGTAATAATGGTGGAGGAAGAACCCAGGAAAACCCCAAGAAAGAACCACCGACCCACGAGAAGCTACTGGCAAGCTTTCTCACATGCCCACATTGGCTGAATCCGAGACTCGAACCCACGCAGACAGAGGTGAGATGGCAGTGATCTGTAACGGAGAGCACTTTAGACCACTCAGCCAGTCGGGGCCCCCTCTTGTTTCAGTAACAGTGGCTATAGTTGATAACAGTTACTAGCATCATTTATAAAAAAATTAAATTGCCCTAATGTGAGATTGGCATCATTTGTAAAAATGCATTTCACTCCTTTATCAAATCTGGTCTGAGTTGTTACTTGCTTTATTTTTGTTTGTTTGTTTGAAGGTTTATTTGTATATAATAATGGGGCCCTGGAAGTCTAAATCACTCATATCACCTCTATCTGTGTGAGTTTGAGTCAGACAATATGGATATGTGAGAAAGCTTGCCAGTAACTTCCCATGGGTTGAGGTTCTCATCAGAGTTTTCCCAGGTTCTTCCTTCACCAAATATAATGGCTGCCATGCATAGCCAGTCTATCATGCACTGGAAAATGGTGTTAAACCCTCAAAACAATAAAAAACATAAATAATATATATTACCAATGGATCTTAATCATTCTATTCCAGGAAGATTTCTTTCAAAGTTGGTCAATTCTTTAGAGTGGGCACTGAGAAGTTCTGTAATGCAGTATTGGATGAGACATAAACAAATCAAATTTGAAAGACCTTGATGCTAGGATCAGAATGCTCCTGGTAAACTTGGGTGCAAACTGGTCAAGTGGAAGTTAAAAGTTGTGTGTGTGTGTGTGTGTGTGTGTGTGTGTGATTTGGAATTTTAACATAGCTTTAACAATTTTTCAGTCATATCACTATGATGTCTGCAGTGTGGCAGTTTATAGTGTTGTCCCACCCAGTCACATTATACTGACACCAGGCCAACTATTTGCAGAGCCTCGTGGTGAGACAGATAATGTAACCTCATTACTTTGAGTTCCTTGCTTCAGCACAAACCCCAATATAAAGTGAATCTCACTCTTGATCATATCAATCAAAGACCTTCAAGTTTCATAAAAAAATCTGATAAAAAATATGGTTTCCATTTAGATAATAATCTCAGGGAATCAAATGCAAGATCACCTCATTACTATGTGTGAATCTCACTCATATTCAGAATCAAATGCAAGATCACCTCATTACTATGTGTGAATCTCACTCATATTCAAATGAGATTTTAATAACATAATACTATATACCAAGTTTGATCAAAATCAAATCAGACATACAGCCTCCAGAGTGTAAACAAAGTAACCAGTCATATACAACATCACCTCATCTTGCTCATTATCAAACTCAACTGAGACCTTAATGATGTAAACGTATATTCCAAGTTTGGCCAAAATTCAAATCAGAAATATGGCTCTAGAGTGGTAACAAGGTAAGTTAATCAGGTCAACATATTAATGTTCATAAATCTGACCTTTTATTGAATTTGTCCAAGATTTTTATTGATTCCTAGTTTCCAATTCTGATTGAAATTAATTCTGAAACACAACCTCCAGACTGGTAATTAGCAATTATTGACAAATGGATGACACACAACAGATGACACATACAATACACAATACACAACACACACAGGGTCAGACAATGACCATGCAGCTGAAATAAAAAAATGAATAATGATTATTATTCTGCTTCAAGTAATATTTTACCCCCAAAATCATGTGTGCTGATTTCCCATTGTTGGAAAACATCTGGAGGACATCACAGTGCCAGTATTACCAATCAATGGAAATCAAAAACTTTAAAGTCAAATACATCTTGGGCATAAAAAATATATTTATTATTTGTATCATTCAAACTTTTCACTCCTTAACTTACTGTTTTACAAAAGATTTTGCAAACAAAGAAAAAAGAGGAATAGGAGTAATTATTATTTTCTTGTCCTGTCTTAATAGGTCCTGTTTACACCAGTGAAAATACAACATTACCTAAACATCAATTCATGTATAAAAAAAATGGTCTCATTATAATTAATCTTCGTGTGTTTGTTTGTTTGAGTGATTTAGATTTTTAACATAGCTTAAACAATTTTTTGGTCATATCGCTACGATGTCTGTAGTGACAGTTTATAGTGATGTCTAGCACTGGGGTATCATTCTGCAGACATGTAGCATGATGTCCCACCCAGTCATTATCCTGATACCAGGCTGACCAGTCCTAACACTAACCTCTTAATGCTGAGTGCCAAGCGAGGCAGCTGTTAGTACCATTTTTGTAAGTCTCTGGTATGACTCTGCCGGGGTTCGAACTCATGACCTCCCGCATCCGAGGTGGATGCTCTAACCACTATGCCACCAGAGCAGTCCTGATTAATCTTTGTACTGTCTTAAATACTTTGTCAGCCTTAAGAATACTTCATAATATAAAATCAACAGCATACTCAAATTATGTATATACAGTTCTTGAATAATAACTTTCTTCTCCAGTCCATTTTCTCCTTTCTTTAATCAGATCATGGTAAAGAAAGAAGTGATGCACAGGTACTGTCTGAGATAAACCTAATGAATATCTGATATTGAGCCTCTCTTCAAAGGTTCAATTATCTTCAAGGAAAGTGATAATGAGGTAGATAATATACTCATCATAGTCAATTCAGCTTGTTTATCAAAGGCTTGACACAATGAGGTGTATGTAAAATTACACTTACCTGTGTTCACAAAATGATAGTTGACACTGATTAGGTAGCAATAAAAATTTGAATATTCACCATTAGTTTTCCATTTCAGCTTAAAAAGTGGGCCAATAATATCAAGGTTAAATTGTTATGACAACAAAACAAATAGTTTAACTTTCTCTCTCATGGGTAAAACTGACAGATACCTAAGTGAATAGCACAACTCGTGACTGATGAGTGCAAGGTCACAACAGATTATTTACTTTTGTTAAGGTGACAATACAGGGTGTTGGAATCCTTACACTCTATCTGGTTATTTATCATCTATACATATACCCTCTGTTTGTATGTTATCTTGTAGGAAAATTATAATTTGACAGTCTTGTTACTACATGCTTCTTGATAACACAATCATTTGCTGGAATGTTATCAACCTGTATAGCAGTCATTATAAACACACAGCTCCCTCTTACATTTTGGAAATAATGTGTTGATCCTGAATGATACTATTGACTTGATAGCTAAACACATGGTTAAGATTGACAGATGTTTAAAGAAAGAGATTGATGGAATATATGAAATATAAAATATAAAGCCAATTCTCCCAAGACAGATTAACTACCATATAAAATTCCCACCCATCATATTCACGCACAGCTATTAACAACCTTAACAGGAACAGTGCTGACTCAGAATTGCCATCACATAATGCACCAGTATATCAGTGTCTACACTGCTCAAATGAAATCAATGCAGAATGAAGTGTTCTACACTGCACCGGATGTAGTTCTAAGATACTTGTAGAGGGATGTAAATTCTATATGTAAAACATGGTAAATGCAAATGTATACATTACTACTTATCCACTGAAGTAACTGACAAAATCACAACCTGAGAGGTCAACAACTTTGACACAAACAAATATGATTTTAAACCATTAACTAACCTCACTCCCAAAGAAAAGGCTGGAGAATGTGAATATAATGTGTATCATTGTTTTTCCCATCAAACTGAAATTTGCTGTTAAACAAACAAGCTATTATAACTTTTTCTTTACTTTTCTTTACTTTTGCTAATCATATCTTTACTTTTGCTAATTGCTATTTCTTTACTTTTGCTAATCGATAATTCTTTACATCTGCTAATCATGGTATCTTTACTTTTACTAATTGCTATTTCTTCTTTTTGCTAATTAACATTATTTACTTTGGTGAATTGCTATTTCTTTACTTTTGCTAATCGCTATTTCTTTACTTTTGCTAATCACTACATTTCATACATACCAACCCCCAACCCCACCCCACCCAAGGTACAAGCATTATTATTGCTATAATATGTGGCAAAAAGCAAAATTTGGATGAAAAAGTGTAACCTATATATTACATGCCAGAATTACAGCATGTATGAAGAAGACAGATTCTTGCTACTAACCAGTTCTGCAGCTGGTCAAAAATTCTTAACAGAAGTTTGAAACGATCCATCTGTTCTAACATTTTTTTTCATCATACAACACTCACACCATAAAGCATTTCACTTAAACGTCATGCACCATTATCTTTAAAAATATAGATTCGTTCACCAACTAACTGGTTTATCAATAAAATAATTGCAATGCCAGTAACTGGTAAAAGAAAGTAACATTTCCATTGGTCAGAATGTTACCACGTGATCAAAATGAATTGCATTTATTTCTGCATGAGCTGTAAGGAGAACTACTTTTCTAAGAATACCCACTTCTATAAATAGAGTCACGTGTACAGCATAAGATAAACACTGCCAGTGAAGGCAGGCAAGAGCATTAAAGGAAAAGATCATTCTAACAATTTAAAAAAAAAAAAATTGAATAAATTTGGTTTTCATTGGTTGAAGGACTGGTATTATGATGACCTTATTATGATAGAGCAGGACAATCCTAAGTGCTATGAATAGCTACGTAACAGAAAACCCCAAACATGTATTACTACGCTCAATTAAGAATTCTGTTTTTTAATAATGCAAACAAAATAACGTAATGAATAATTGAAATTTCAATTAACGAATAATTGAAATTTCAATTATAAGAGTTTAACGTTTTTTCTGAGTTTATCGTGGTATAAACTGTCAGTTGCTGACTCACACAGCACTTACATAACGCCCTTTGGGCATTATTTGCTGTGTGAGTTGGCAACTGACAGTTTATACCAGGATAAACTCAGAAAAAACAATGTTAAACTCTTAAATAAATCTGTTAGGCAAAGTTCACTATTGAAGAAACCCTATTTGTTTTCGTGGAAACAGGTCATATACAGTAGCTATAAATAGCAAATAAGGAAATTACTCTTATGCTATTCTTATGGAGCACCTTTTGAAGAATATTTTCAAATTTATGTGAGTGGAATTAAAGAGATAATAATAAAACAGACAAAAACAACTTTTTGTTGCTCTATTTTTATTTTATTTTTGATGTAGCAAGTAGTGTAATCCATATACGGTCTAGTGGAAATGTAATTTGGTGAAAAAGCACTATTTCTTTACTTTTTCTAATCACTATTTTTCAACTTTACTAATCAATATTTCTTTAATTTGGTACTTACTATTGCTTTACTTTTGCTAATCATTAACGAAAAGGCCAAGATCTGCACGTCAAGTCCACAATCAAAACATTGCTTAAAACATTAACCAAAACCTTAACTTTTTTGGTCTACGACTCACTTCCCACTAATGAGAACTCACAAAAATTGTCACCAACATCAGCTATACATAATGGGACCCACTTTGACCACAATTTTAGTCCAAAAAGTCAATGAGAACTTTGCAATTAAAATGAATAAGGAAATAAGTGACTCCTCTCAAACTATATCTGAAAACAGTAAAATAAATTCCACAGACTGAACTTTAAAACAGAAAGGAATAAATTTGTTTACCTCAACCTTATATAACAATCTAAGACACAATAAAATTATCAGGATATGGGTCACAAGTTTGCTACCAGCACATTTTAAGTTTGTCAATAAGGCTAGACCACAATCTCAAAAAGCTGTAAAACAACTTATGACTTACAGACATGAACTAGACATGAGAATAGGCAGGCCAAACTTCAATCCTCAATTAGAAAGGTCAAGTACACAATATATATTAAACATAAGTAACACCTTTCAACTCCAAATTCACTAGGCAGCTTCTCTGTTCCATATACAAGTGATTTATAAAGTTTAGTAAAGACATGAGGCACAAAACATAGTTGAGTGGAAATCATTTCTTGCCTTTTTTCAGTCACTGTGACCTTGATATTCTATATTATGACTATAAAAAATAGGCATCCTTATCCCAATGAAAGCTATCCAGAATGTTTAGTAAAAGGTGATAAAAAAAACTTCAGATATTATGTGAAAACCATTTTATGCCTCAAAATCACTATGATATCTGAATACAAAATCAATATATACTTTTCATGTTTAGAATGCAAATTATATAAATATAGGTCAAACTATCTACAAGTTACTCTGTGGAAACATGTTTCCTTCTTTTCAACCCTGTTGTCTTGAACTTTAACCTTCTGAGAACAAAACTGATATCTCTTGCAAAAAATGTAAGCTACTTACAAATTGGTAATGGTAGATAGTGGAGAACTCCAGTCACTGTGCAAAAACAAAATAGGAAGCAGAAGGAAAACTACAGATTGCTATATTAGGAAAACAAAAGAGAAACAGGATAAATTAAAGAAAATTGAACAGAAAATATTAGAAATTTACAGGGGAATGTCGGATCACATATAAGGGGACGTGCTGGAAAGTTTAGAAAAAATAAAGCAGAACTAGAGAAATCTAGGACAAAATGTTTATATTAAGATCTAAAGTTGAGAGAGAAAAAAGTACTAATTATTTTTTAAATCTTGAAAAATGAAATTATGTCAATAAGACAATAAAGAAAATAATTTTACATGATGAAACCAAATAGATATCTTAGAAGCCCCAAAACAGTTCTACTTGGAATTATAGAAAAGCAAAACTGCTCAGCTTGATGCTAATGATATTCAAGAAACTCAAAATAGATTTTTTAATCACAATATTAAACTTAGTCAAGAGGAAAAAGAATCATGCGAAGGTCCACCTACAATGAAAAAATACAGCACATCTCTAAAACAGATGGAAAATGGGAAAAGTCTTTGCTCAGATTCATTTACTCTCAATTTCTATTAAAAAAAATTGGAAGATATTATGGGATTTCTATGCAGATCAATACATTATGGATATACTATAGGAAAACATTCAGATTTTCAGACTTAAGGAGTCATCACATGTCTACCAAAAGAAGTCAAAGACAAGATATTTTTAAAGAAATGGAAACCTATATCACTCTTGAATATCGACTATAAGATAGTTTTGGGAGCTAATGCAACTAGGATTAAAATGTTCTTCCATCAAAGGATTTATGAAAGGTAGATTCCTTGGAGAAAATACCAGGCTATTATATGATATTATGGATCAAACAGAGAATGAAAATAGATACTGTTTATTGTTGTTAATAGATTTCAAAAAAGCCTTCTTCTCAATTAAATGGAGCTTTGTGGAAAAAGCTTCACAATCTATTAACTTTGGTGATTCTGTTTGTAAGTCATTTAAGCTGTTTTGTAATAACTCTAAAAATTTGTGTTATAAATAATGGAAATATGTCATCATTTTTTGGTCTTGAAAGAGGATGTCATCAAGGGGATACTCATGCACCTTATTTGTTTATTCTTGGTGTTGAGATTGTAGCTATAAATTTAAAGCAAAATGCAGATGTACGGGGTCTCGTCCTTAATGTCAGTGAGGATAAATTAGGTCAGTATGCTCATGAACATTGAAAAATATGCTGCCAAGAAGTGTATATCACCTATACACTGTTACATGTGTCAGCCTATCTAATTAGTGTCAAATGAGATTGTGTGCAATAGGCATGTGTGCATGCATGTATGTGAGGGTGTGTGTCTTTTCCTTTTTTGTGTATTATTTATTGTCCCTAGATTAATTGATAACCAGAAATGTTTTGATTCTAGGGTAACCCTGGGATGGTGTTCGCTGACCCAGCAGTCAACCTATTACGGGGATAATAAAGAATTCATTTTAAAAACATACAGGGAAGGACATGTACAGTGGTTGGATCCATTAACATTTTCATAACATGATATCCTCTGTCTTAAGGTAGGCATATTACAAACATAATAAAAAACTCCTAATATTTTTCTATTTAATAATAGTTAGTTAAATATTAAATCTTTAAAAATTGTATCAAAACATTTAAAAATCAGAAATGAAATGTATAACAGTAATATAATAATTTTATAGTATCAAGTGTGTGATGAAAACTAATAAAAAGTTGTTGAAAATCTGAAGCATTACAGCAAGTTAAAACATGAGAGTGTATGACCACTCCACTCCCAACAAACTTGCAGCTGAACATAGGAATAAGTGATTCACACTTTACCTACATGAGAATCTGTCAGCAGTTCTGAGGAATTTAAATAATGCATGAAAAAATGTACCTAGTAATGGGTAGAGTTCAGGTGATCTGTTAAAATACACAAATAGAAATACATCAGAGTCTGTCATAGAATTAAATAATGAAGGGAAAATCCCCCCCTGCCATCTCAAAAAGGGGGTTATTTTCTATATAATAAAGGGATTTAATGAAGAAAAAAAGGAAAGGCTTGAAATATGATGCACAATATGTATACATTTATTTATCATACATTTATTTATTTTAGCAAAATTTCTAGAAATAAGTATGACCCTTCCATCCACATGTCCTAGAATAGACTCCAACCCTGACAATGTGGGTGGCCATACCAAAACGAAATCTACCTTGGTTACTGATACATGGGCAAACTTCTGGAATTCAAATATGCATGGTAAAAGGTGAAAACCAAACTTGACTCTAGTTTCCTTGATATGAACCCATAGGTTGGTTTTATTCAATTTCATGCCATTAGGACCTTCAAATGTTATACAGCAGAAAATAAATTTGTGCATCGGCACCCACGAGCATTTGAAAGAAATACTGAAAAGGCATAAAACTGTAAACCATATTCTCAGTGCTCCAAATAAAATCAATGTCACCAATGATGGTTGGTTGGTGGTTGGTCGGTTGTTTGGCTGGACGGATGGTAAGTTGATTTGTTTTCAACAGCACCATCAATACATTATTGACTATATCATGCCATGGAAATGGGAGCTAAGCACTTTTGCGATAGACACAATTGTGAGGAAATGGTATGATCCCCCACCTGTTATGTTACTTTTGTTATCATTATCTTGAGATGACTGACCAAGGCGTTACTGCCTGGATCAAGCAAATAACATATAAATATGAAATTAATGAATTGAACAACAGAGATCTGAGCAAACACATCAAAAAGAACAACATGAGCCCCAATATGTAAAATATAACAATTTAAACAATTACATCAGGAAAATAAAATTTAATATGAATTATACACTTTATCCAAAAAATAGAACTACAAAATTTCCGCAAAATGCATTATACCAATAAAACAAGTTTTATCATAGTGTGTGTGATTTGGACTTTTAATGTAGCTTTAACAATATTTGAGTCATATCGCTACAATGTCTGCAGCATGGCAGTGTGGCAGATTATGGTGATGTCTAGCACTGGGGCATCATGATGCAGACATCTAGCATCATTTTCTACCCAGTCACATTAACCTGATACCATGCAGGCTGACCAGGCCGAAAATTAGCATCTTAATGCTGAGCATCAAGTGAGGCAGCTGCGAGTACAATTTTAATAAGTCTTTGGTATGACTTGGCTAGGATTCAAACCCCAGACGGACCGTATCCAAGGTGGATGCTCTAACCACTTAGACCACAGGAATGGTCAGTTTCATCACAGAATGAATTGACTGAATCAAATACAATTGGCTGGGATGTCAGCACAGCCTGCTTGCTTCCAGTCCTTTCCAAATCACTGCTGGTGTTGGTGAATCACCTTCAAAATGAATCACTCTTGAATGCTATTCCAACAGCTTAAATAATCATGCCATGTATTTTATATATCCAGTAAAATCTGACAAGAAATTGTAGTAAAATCCAGTATATCTTTGATTTACATATAATGGCTTGTTTTGGTTTGTGAACTTTACCTATGTAAATCAGCACAGTATGCTCACCCACTGAAGTCTTCAAAATACTGACCATTATCTGAATGGATTTGCTGACCAATGAAGTAATGTGTGAAATGGTGATTCATACCTGACTTCTGCCTTTTAATTGCTGCTATTTAAAATGACCAAAGGATATTTTTACATCAGCTCCAGGACTTTTTGCCATCTATACATGCTACTCGCATATATGGAGGTGGTTGGTTTCTTTTAAGATAACTGAACATCGTATTTTTCTCATCACACCACGGAAGTTGGGAGTAGAAAGTCATGTTTTAGCTTGACATGCCATGTTATGGCAGGTATGCAAGGGCAATGCTAAATACCCTAAAAAAGTCATGCTGGGGCATAACAAGCAGATTAAGTATTGGATAAGTAATACTTTTATCTTATAAAATAGAAGATAGACTGGAAAGAAAGTGGCAGACTATTTTAATTATTCAAGACATAAATTCACTATCTAAGGACAAAATTCATATTAATTTCAAGTTGACCAACTCCACAGCCAGTTCACTCTGTTAAAATGTCAGGTGTATATGTTATATATATATATATATATATATATATATATATATATATATATATATATATATATATATAAAATCATTCTCTAAGGTCAAAGGGAGATAACTCTTAAACATTTTTGTTAGAGTGTGTGATTAGGATTTTTAAAGTAGCTTTAAAAATTTTTCAGTCATATTATCACTACAATGTCTGCAGTGTGTCAGTTTATAGTGATGTCTAGCACTGAGGCACCATGCCATAGACATGTAGCATGATGACCCATCCAGTCACATTATCCTGACACCAGGCTGACCAGTCCTAACACTAACCTCTAAATGCTAAGTGCCTAGCGAGGCATCTGTTAGTACTATTTTTGTAAATCTCTGGTATGACTCAGCTGGGGTTCGAACCCATGACCTCCAGCTTCTGAGGCATATGCTCTAACCACTAGGCCACTGGAGCAGTCATTCTTGTAAACACGTCTTGCAAAAATGATTACCATTGATGACAAGCAAATACCAAACATTGAAACCTGATCTAAGTTCAAACAAAATGATTAGATACCAATTTTAACTAAAACTATTTCATAAATTCTTTAAAAGGTTACAGTTCATGCATTAAGTAACATATTTAAACTGTTACATTAAAACAAACATCATAAATCTTCCAGTCAGTGTTTGAATTTGCTCCCAGAGACAAGTACCACATCTCAAGATCAACTGATAGGCAAATGCAGGTTTGAGTGCTCACCTGAGGGTGGTTGATTACCGGTACACAGCAAAAGGTAACTGTTACCTGAAAAGCTGTACACAATGTTAAGAAATTACAAAGAACTAGGACACTTATGGTAACTGCTTATCATCCCCAATTTGTCAAATTTATCTCGTCTGCAATAGGGTCTTGCAGCCACTTGGAGGGCCTGCATGAGTGGGTGACAAAACTTTATTAAGTGGCTTTGATCTTAATAGATCTTGTTTGCAATGACCTTCAACTACTGCACAAGGAAAATCTCACACATGCCAAGCTTGGAGATTATTTTTGCATAAGATTATCTGGAAAATGTAACCACTGTCATTGGTGTTATTTAAATGAAATGGAGTGATAATGCCAAATGTATTTATATTTAAATGATGTGATAATTCCAAATGCATTTTATAAAAATTTAAGGTTAATCATCAAACAATTCTAACAAGCTATTCTGAATAAATAGTACAAATGGTACCACCTATACTCACTTCTAAGTCAAGGAAACCTGCAAACAACAAAGATCCTGACCTGCCATAGCATATTGCACCTGCAAATCAGTCTGTTGTTTGTTCTACTGATGACTCATAACAAATTGCACAGACACAGATCAGCCTGCACATTATGTGATGGCAGATTTGGGTCTGTGCAGTTTGCAGTTGGAGTTGACTCATAAGCGAGTATATACAACAGTTGCAGGATTGTATTGTCAAACCTGCCTTACCTTACACCTCTACATTTATGGGACACCTGCTCTTAAAGACAACATTAAAGAACCCTTTTTCTTAATTTGTACATGCATCCAAAACAAAACTGCATGACTGTATGAATATCCCTAACTGACAGTTTTCAGCAAGTATCCAATTGACACTGAATGCCTTTCTGGCACTAAAATTCAAATCTTACTATCCACAGGTGAAAATCACATGCACTATCAAATACACTATCCAGCCACCATAATAACATCTCTAAATGTACAATTTCCAGTACAAATATTTACCTTTGCAATTGATCTATAAATTACAAAGATGCTGAAATTTTCTCAATCCATTATATTGATGAACTTCTAATGGATGTCACTCCAGTAAAAGCAATAGCTATGATCTGTGATATCAATTAAATATGCTTTCAAAGGCTTATATCTTTTAAAGTGGTCAGAAGTATCAACTAAGGTCCATGCTGGACTCTTAATATTTGATCAAACTGACTTCTCTCTAAAACCAGACTTTGGTGGGGATGGCAAAAAGTAATAAGTCAATACAGAAAATTCCAAATTTATCTGGGAGGAACAATCTATCTAGCAAGGACTGTCATATACAGCAGGCATCCCTTGTCAAAACAGATTTGATCCCCTTGCTGATAGACGTTCTGAATGTGCAAACTTACCAGCTACTTGTACATATTCAAATGTGACTGATAGTTCAGATTTAGTTCAGATTTATACTATGATTATAAAGTAGAAAATGCAGCTGTAGAAAAACTAATTTTTTATACAGCAGTTGTAACGATGATCATTGTGAACATAGCTTTAATAATTTTAATGTCTCCTTGAGTATGTCTAATAGCATTGATGTTAATCTCATGAATTAAGGAGTTTCTAGTAAGGGTTTACACATAGGTCTTTTAAATATTCAGGGTTTTCGTGGAAAGATCGATCAAGTGAAGTTACTGCTAACCTCTTCTCCAAATAATAATATCCATTTATTTGGACAGTCTCGGAAACAATGTTGGCAGAAAATCAGGGTGAAAATTTATTTTATATCAATGGCTATGACAAACCTTATCAAAAGGATTTGATGGCAGGCGATGGTGGACTCCTTGGGTATGTTAGAACTGGTACTATTTCTAAAAGACAGGAAGACCTAGAAATACAGGAAATATAATTCATTTGGCTACAGATCACTCCAGAAAAAGCTAAGCCCTACTTAGTAGGTTTTGTGTACAGACTCCCATCATCACATGCTGATTGGTGTGAATATTTTGAACTTCAAGTAGATACAATTTTAAATGAAGAGAAAGAATTTTACATTCTAGGTGACATAAATAAAGACCTTCTCAATGATCAAATAAAAGTGAATAGGATGGATTTTATTGCTTCGTTAGGTATGGAGCAACTAGTAAATGAACCCACTAGGGTAACATCTACCACCAAAACACTTATAGATCATATTTATACAAATGCAAAAGAAAATGTTCTGGAAGTAATGGTTCCAAAGATTGGTATAATGACCACTTTGCAATTTTTCTAACATGTAAAGTCATGGGCAAATCAACAAAAAATAATATCCATAAATCCATTACTTGTAGATCTTTACAAAACTTTGATACTTTTAAATTGCTGGAAGATCTGAAACAGATTCCATGGAATACAATCCAAATCTTTGAAGATATTGATGATGTTTCAGATACTTGGACAGATCTTTTCATCAGTATAGTGAACAAACATGCCCCTTTAAAAACACACAGGATAAAGAAAGACCAAAAGCCAGGCTGGATCTCCCAAGAAATTTTAGAAGCAATAAGGCAAAGAGACTGCCTAAAATGAGTAGGAAATCAAGCTGAACATAGAGTTTGGAGGAATAAAGTTAATAAAATGATACATCAAGCCAAATAAGTGCACTACAAAAAAGCGCTCGATGAAAATGAAAACCAAATTAACCCAAAAGCTATTTGGAAAGAGTTTATCAAGTTTGGTGCAGGGAAATTAAGAGTAAAACTAAAATTTTAACCCTCAATCATGAGGGCATTTATATTAATAACCCAACTGGCATCTCAAATATTTAAAATGACTTTTTCATTCAAATTGCAGAGAAGCTTAAAGAACACAGAACTTCATCTGATCATCTAGAACTCAAACATTTGTGTGCTAAAAAGCTATCAAACAACATAAAGTTTGGAATTCCTGAAATGAGTCCACAATTGGTGTGATGTGATGTAATTTGGATTTTTAATGTAGCTTTAAACAAATTTCAGTCATATCGCTACGATGTCTGCAATATGGCAGTTTATAGTGATGTCTAGCACTGGGGCATCATGCCGCAGACATGTAGCATGATGTCCCACCCAGTCACATTATCCTGACACCAGGCCAACCAGTCCTAACACTAACCTCTTAATGCTGAGTGACAAGCGAGGCAGCTGTTAGAACCATTTTTTTAAAGTCTTTGGTATGACTCAGCCGGGGATCGAACCCATGACCTCCCGCATCTGAGGCAGATGCAAGTCCAGAATTGGTGTTGAACACTTATGATCTTATTCATGATAATCAGGCTGGCTTTTAACAGAATCACACATGTGAAATTGCACTTATATCTTTGATTGATAAATGGCTGAAAGCATTAGATCAATGAGAAATAGTAGGCACGATTATGGTTGATTTCTGTAAAGCTTTTGATCTTGTAGACCATGAAATTTTGCTTGAAAAACTAAAAATCTATCAATGCAGTGAAAACTCCTTAATCTGGTTTACTTCTTACTTAACCGATTGAGTGGAAAAAGTATCTTACCACAGGGCTCTATCCTTGGACCTCTGTTATTCATTCTATTTATCAAGGACTTATCTCTTCCAATAGGAACTTCAATTTTTTGCACTGACCTCTATGCAGATCATTCTACAATGTCTGAGATGGGTAAAGCCAAAACGTTATTTGAAAATAACTTACAAGATGCTCCCAACAGACTTCAAGTATGGTACAAGGAAAACAGTATCATCATAAATACAGAAAATAGTATGATCATAAATACAGAAGAAAAAAATGAAAGCCCTACTAGTTACATTGCAACAAAAACAAGCGAGCTAGATAGCAACAAACTCCAGGTTCTGTTTGACAATGTGAGCCTTAATATGACCTCTCATGATAAAATTCTTCGTATATTCATAAGATAACAATCTTACTTGGTCGATTCATATTCCTCTTCAGTATAGGGTCATCTTTTATAAAAGTTATATTCAGCCATGACTGGACTATTGTAATGTAATTTGGGGTAATAACTCTAATTCAAGCAGAGCAACACTGTTAAGACTCCAAAAGATGGCTTGCCATATAATTCTAAATCAATATATAGACAATTTCCAGCATGCAATGAATAATATCCGGAAAAGCCAAACCAAAAAGTTACTTGAAAATAACTTACAAAAGATGCTCTCAACAAACTTCAAGTATGAGAATCCAAAAAAGCCATTCCAAACTATTCAAGCAATATCTTTCACCAAAGAGATGCTGATGGTACTCCAAATTTAAGGTCCATAAGAAGTAAAAATTACATTTTACCATGGTCAAAGAAGGAATTGTTTAAAACAAAGTTTTCAATATACTGGTCAACTGGTATGGAACAACATTCCCAGTGACATAAGTCAGGCTTCTAGCATTTCTTCTATTCATAATCAATGTGTCAAATGGATGAAATCTTAAGACAACTGAACAGTTCTAGTACAATATATACTGCTTTTCTGTAATTTTTCATCATTTTCACAGTTGGATTTTTCGATGCAGGATGATATTTTATATTTTATATATATTTATATGTTCACAGATGCTTGTGCATGTGTTCCAGGCTTGATACTTTGATTTTTAAAATCACTTAATTATTTAGTGTCAAGCCAGATTATTCATGTTGTGTATACTATACATAACAAATAAAAAGCCTCTAGGTTGATTAGCTCTGTTACACTGAGTTACCTTCTCTAAATAAAGTCTTTATTATTATTATTATTATTATTATTAATATTATTATTATTATTATTATTATTATTATTAATATTATTATTATTATTATTATTATTATTATTATTATGTTTAAAATAGTCACTTTAAACTTTTGTTTTTGCACATTTTCATGACAGATTAAATTATTATTATCAAAATACTTATGAAATACTAAACTTGATAGAAGTATTTATGCCTTCTTTATTTTGCTTCAACACATTTATTGTATAAAATGGCAACCTCAAGAAAAGGCTACTATCAAAGCATGGCAAACGTTTCAATAAATAATCTCCTTTCGATAATGCATTAGCATTATGTATTGCATTTAAAAAAATAATTGTATTACTAATGGTCCTGGATATGTGTAGCTGAGTAAAAATTTGCTTATAACAGAATGAAAAAATTTAATTTTTCAATCAATGTTTGAAGGATGACATGAATTTTCAGTGGGAATTCTGTATATAGCAATAGAATTTCTGGCATTTAAGGTCATCAAAGTCAAGCAAAACTGGCATCAGATCATAAAACATCCTCTTTTAAGTAATTACTGACACAAAAGTAAAGATTTTACTTTCATTATTAATACTCTGTGTGAAAACAAAATGTACTGGGGAATGGAATGCTATCTTATGAAACAGAATCTTGTATTCTCTGTAATAAATCTGTTTGTAGTATAATTTACACATAATATATATTTACATACATGTTGCCAGAAAGCTCAATTATGAAGATCCACACAACAAACCCAGGCTTTCGGTAAATTAGGAGTTTTCAATTAACAATAGCTGGAAGCAACATGAGGAGATTTTTCTGACTTCCAAACAAAAAAAACTGTGGCTTGAATTTACTATCATGGTGTATATGCCAGACTAAGTCGTTCACTACATCAAATATTGGAATAATAATAATAAAAAACTACAACATAACATAATATAGACATATACAGTGTGAACATTTTTATTGCTTCTATTCCACTACTCTAGCATGTTTAACTTTTCCAGGAATATAATGTCTGGAGATTTCATAACCAGCACATAATCAACATTTACATGTACATGGCTCACCTATGCGAAGTTCATAGTATTCTACATTAGCTACTGTGCCCATAAATCTGCATGCAGAAAATAAACTTAACTGGTCTTGAAAACAAATATTCTTCAATTTTGTAAGCAAAGTATATTTCTTCATTTTTTTATCTTTACATTTTAACTTTTAAATTTAAACTGGCACAATAGCCAGATCTGTGCAAACCATACACATAAATACACTGTGACATGACATAAAAGATGTAAAAAAAATGCAAAACAGAAACGGTAAGCAAATTTGCTCATGTAAATATAATCCCACCTCTCCTGTATTACATCCACACCAAACGATGGAGTGAATCTACTGTCAAAATGGCACACAACTCTTTAAAAATAGTAGAAGTACTAGGATCTGTCAACGTCTTCTGATGGCTACCATAGTATATACTAAGTTTCATAACAACCCACTAAGAACCTGCATTCACAAAATTCGGCAATCATCTACCTACAGTTAAAATAGTGGGATCACAAAATGTGTCTTTATGTGTATATTTGCAGGATTCAGTGGTCCATTACAAAGTGCAATACAAAATGGGGGATTAGTCACGTTAATGAGATTGTGTCATACTCTACATCAAGCTACAGCAACAGGCAATACAACCAACATCATTTGCAGGAGCAATCTGATTTCTTGACATGTGAATCCTCATGTAATGGATTTAAAATTCAAGTTTCAGGGCAATCCATCAAAAACTATGGGACAAATAACACTAATAAAACCATGTGATACATTGCATTAAGCAAACTACAACTCAGTAGTAACTCTAACAACAAGAGCCCCTTAAAGGGACTGATGCTCTACTGGCTGAAAAGAATTCCTGAGAATCCATAATAAGACCTCTTCTTGTTTCTAACTTCCAAATGCTGAAACCATCTATGAAATTCCTGGACTACCAGATCAATATTACCAACCTGACATCACAACAGGTCTTCTTGCAAAACCCCCATGTCAATGTGCCTTTCCTTTAAGGAAAGAAGCTAGAACAAGATTTTCAAGATGGCTGATATGGCAGCCTTACTGGATATCAGAAAGATATCATTTCCATTTGGGACCAACTAGACACTAAATGAACTACTCTGGTGAAAACCCTAAATCTATGACTTCCAGTTTAGAAGGGATAGCCTTATCAAAACCTTAAAAGATGACTCCCATGACCTTAGACCACAAGATATTCCAAAACATAGTACCAAAAGTTCCATGATGTGTTTCACAACTGACCTCATTTGTTGATAATAAAACGGTAAACTTCAAAGTTTTACAAAACAGTATAGATCATTAAAACTGTCTGCCCTGTGATGAAGGCAGTGATATGCACAGTGTCACCTAATTACATTTTGGTCCAAACTTTTTTTTATTTCGCACAAGTCAATCTGTTAACTGTCTTGATATACAAAAAAGAAGAAGGAAAATAATTGTTGTCTGAAAGTCAAAAGATGTCAGATCAGCACGATTTTCATTTAGTACGAACTAGACATTATATGATGCCATTTTATGAAACCCCCATGTCATTATGGAAATCTGTCCATCATTTTCAAGATGGCTGCAGTGGCAGCTAAACTGGATGTCTCTGCAGCATCATTTTCATTAAGACCAAGTAAACCTTGGCATGAAAAATGTGTATTAAGTGTCCCACCAATCCTACAAGAAGTTTCAGAGGAGTAATAATAATAAATTTAATAATAATAAATTTGCACTAACAGAGAAAGAGACAAGAAACAATGGACAACAGGCCATTCCGTAGGTGCCTCTGGTCTATGAGCAGCAGAGAGCTAAAATTAAGAATGGCAAAGTGATTGGTCTATATGCTCATCTCCAAGTGTTATCATAATGTTTATAAAGTTTCATGGCAATTCTTCAAAAACTGGGGAAGCTGTTGCACTCATGTAGTTATGTAGTACTCTGCATTAAGCAACAAAACAAAAGGGGCAGTAACTATAACAATAAGAGTCCGTCACAGGACCTGATGCTCTGTATGCCAAAAAGAATTTACAAGAATTCAAGACAACCATATCTTTTTTAACTGCTGATAACTGCTGTTAACAATCTAAACACCATCTCAGATACTTCTGAGAAATAACAAGATGGTCAAATTAGCCACTGTAGCAGCCATAGTGGGTATAAGATCATTTTTCATTTAGGAACAACAAGATATCAAAAACCATCTTTTGGCAAAAACCTCAAGTGAACATGACCATTAATTTTGAAGAAGCAGCAACAACAAGATATTAAAGATGGCTGCCATAGGAGCCATACTGGATGTCAGATCAGTACCATGTTTTCATAAGAACTATTTTTTTAAAAACCCAGTTTTAACAACCAATTCTTAGAGGAGTAGCTACAACTAGAATTTCTAAACAGGCCCCCATAGTGACCATTTTGGAAGTCAGATTGGCGCCATTTTAATTAGTACCAACTAGATCAATAAAAAGAGGTCATATGGTGTTAACAGCATGACTTTCCACAGAGTAGTAAAAACAATAGCAGCCACGGTTGCAATATTGGATAGCACATCAATACTACTTTAGTATAGGACTATTCAGATTCATGGTAATCATCATGAATGCAATATGGCTTTAAACATGAAAAAAATGTGAAACTACTTGCACAGCTATGCCCCAAATAATTTAAATTGTTTATTAAAGAGAAGGGACTTAGAGATTATATATTAAACTTAAAACTTTTGAATTGGCGCTCTGGAGAGATTTTCTGAAGATTGAGTTGAAGCTTCACAATGACCTGCAATGAAATTAAAGCATCAATATTTTACTACTGAACAGTAAAATAAAAGTTTTGATGCTGATGGTAATTTTATGATATAAATATCCCCATTTTTGAAAAGAAGGAATTTTGTTTGTCTGTGAATCAATAACAAGAAAAAGCGGTGATGTTCTACACTGTTTTCCATGCACATGATGGTTGCTGAAACCAGCTAGAGTAAAGATGTTAACAATCTATTTTTGTATCTAGAAAATAAAGGTAATTTATATAGAAAAGCCCTGAACTTCATTACAAAAAGCTCTTTACTGACAATTATTCCCATCGTGATTAAAAAATGAGTATTCAGCCATTAAACAATCCCATTACCCACCCACCTTTTCTCAATGTCTAGTGGGGACGGCATTTCCTTCTTAATTTTTTTTTTGGTCTCTTGGTAACTCATGCAGTTACATAACATGTGGTCTATGTTTACTGAGTTTTAGATATACAGCTGTCATTCTAGGGAATGAGCTGCCAAATCATTTTTAAGGGCATTCAAGTTTTAATTCATTTAGATCTTTAATTCTCTCCTGGAATGATAGTGACTGAAAATAGTACATCACACGTATCTCACCATCATGACCATTGCAAATGCTTTTGTTTGTGTTTTTGTTTATCTGTCCTGGTCTTATGTACTGCAGCATGCTCTTTTAGGTCTCGTTTGGTGCTTCTTCATTAAATTTTTGCCAATGATTCTTTCGTTTTTTAGGAAATTATCCTAAATTATTGTTTTAATTTATTAAGACACTAAAAACACTTATAATTACTGCCTATTAATATTTTTTTTGCTTGCAAATGTTTCAAGTGTGCGCTGTGTGTTGTGTCCAACTGTATCTGTGTATTATGTTGTGTTCCTATGTCTTGCAAATCATGCAAGTTTTAACAACTCATTTCTTTTATGCCAGTAAAAGGTTCACTAGAGCTTATGTTGAATTGTTGTTTTAAATCATCCAATGTTAAATAAATCTTATCTTAAGATACATAAAGTTTGTCTTTGAAATCCATTAAACAGTGGAATAGTTTTGAATTTTTTCAGCACTGAAAGTGACCTCTCTGCATCTGCCACAATAAAGAGTGATGTTGCTATGTCCATGGCTGTTGTACATTCCAAAATGATGACTGTTCATACAGTGTTTGCAGTATGTGCAAAGTAAAAATTTCTGCCCCTTGCTGCTGTACTTCACCAAATCAAACTCCATCAAACAGGAAATGTGAAATTTAGTTTTGTTGACCTCTACTCAATTCATATCTTGCTTTTAAAACGTAAATGACATTCATACAGTTTCACTGGTCCTACCTTTTAACATTCCAAATGCTAATAGAACATTTTTAATTTTATAATGTATGGAATAAAATCCTACTTCAGAGAAACTTTGCTCTGATCATGAAGTAGCCAACAATCTTTAATAAAGATGGTTTAAACATTCGCATTCAAAGCAATGAAGTGTAATAAATTGATTATCGCAACTCCAATCACTGATTTATCAAACTTTAAACAAATTCCACTTGATATATTTGATGGCTGATCAGTATCATTTGGAGAACTTTCAATGTTCATGCCAGGATGCTGTCTGCCAAGCTTAGTTGAAACTGGTTTCATAGTTTTTTTTATTATAAAAACATGAAAACAACAATTTATCGATTTGCAAATGATACAGAGGAGAACCAGGATCGCACCATAAGATGATCTCGCTTTAAAGCTAAACAAGCAACTCATGTGGGCCTAATATCCATAAATGCCCTATTCCCAGACAATGGGGTTTTTCTTTAGACCCAAAAGTGTGCTTTCGGTGGTGGGGGGCAGTGTGTGTCACCACACAAACAAAGTCATCCACTTGAGAATAAGCTATCTACACCTATGGGAAATGATTGGAAAATCAAATCTGAAAAAAAAACAAAAAAACATAGAAAATGATTGGAAATTCAAATCTGAATAAAAAACAAGTTAACTTGTCTGGGGTTTTTTCCCAAGCATTTAATATATTTACATTGTCACATATCAACACCATTCATATACATGTGCAAACACTCATATAGTCACAAACACACTGATATTAAATAAAAACATACACTATAAATCAAGTTTCTGTCTTTAAAATCCACTGGATGGCAAAAGAGAAAATAAATCATCATCCTATATGATCCAATCTACGCCCACTTGTAAGCGGGTATCATATGCTGCCATCAAGGAGTGGCAACAAATTCCAACTTATTTATGTCAAAATCTCTATAAAAAAAGAGGGCAGGGCAAGAGGAAGCTCTTACTAGTGGTTACACCACTGATAATTTGTGATGTCTAGTATCATCACAGCTCATGTAAAGGTCAGAAATACATTTCATTTTCTTTCAACATAATTTTCCCAAATTTATGCAAATGATAAACCATGTATTGATGGTACTAGTTAATTGGCATTTGTACAGGTAAAATGTGGCATTGTACCAACTTTTTCCATCTTTGCCGGTACCAAAGTATTGGTAGTTGTGAAATCATGGTGGAATATATGAATATCTCTCAATTAGGCAACTGACATGTCAGCTTGCCAATGATGGTGGGAACATATACTAAAATTGTACCGAAGAAAGAAACGTTTATAGGACGTACTTGCAACATTGTCTCAATGTTGGCTTGACGTTTTTTTCTTGGACCATATATAAAGAATCACTTTTTCTTTATAAAAGGGACAAGTAGTTTATACATCCGCCACTCTCCCATGGATTTCCCCCAGCCCCCTGAGGACTTGGCCCGAAATCGTAACTAAGCATCTGTTCAAAGCCCACATATTCAAAATTAAAATCTTTTCATAGCATAACTCTTAAAATATATACACCTACTTGGTATTACAAGGGGAGTTAATCTACATAGCATGGATGTCAGGGTCTGTCCCTCTCCTTTTGGACCCTGCTTATGGAAATCATCAAGATCTGTGGTAGCTCAGTGGTTATGGCACAGGACAGGTGCTCAGAAGTTTGCAGGTTCAAATCCGACCATCTGATCAACCAAATTTCTCCAGATTTTCTTTTTACATCATGGGTTTCTTTCCTCTTATTAAATAAATTTGGAAGTGTTTCTGGAAGGAAAAATAAAGGTTATCAAATGTTTCTTTTCATTAAAAGCTACACAATATTTAACGAATGTAACTGAGATACTTTTTATCGGTAGTGGCACAGAATATATGAATCCCTTAATATCATACACAATATATGTAATAACTAAACATTTCAGGCACGTTATCTACAGACTTTTTACTGATATTCATAAATGATCACTGAAATTACCTGTGAAATAAGAGAGTTTTTGTAAACATATTGGATAAAAATTGTGATTCACTGGTCGTACCTAGGTCCAGTACTAATAAAAGTAATCATTTTATCCGATAATTCATTAAATAAACAAATGAAGACTTTTACAACAGAAATAGTTGCTGCCTTTTTCATTCAAACTATAATACACATAAGGTACAGTGCATGTCAATAGCAGTGAAAGAAGAAGACATAAAAAGAAATGACTTTTCCATTCTCTTTTCATTGAAGAAGAAAAAACTGAAAAAAATATGTTGAGCTTTGTGTCCAAAATTTGTATGATTTGATCATGGCTTATAAAGACAATGACCTCTGGAAAATAGCCACAGCTTAACTAGATGACATTTCATTGATTGTGCATTGAGAGAGAGAGAGAGAGAGAGAGAGAGAGTAATACATTTATTTTAAATACAGAAAAAATGTAAGGAACATGAAAAAAAACCAGAGAGAAAGCCAATTTATTGTGAAAATGATATAATTTCAGTTTTGATAACTAAAATTGGGCAAATAAAGCCAGGAATAAATACTCTCCATAACCCACAATTTTCTGTTACCAAGACCATGCATCACACACTAAAACAATAATCAAGTTAACAGAAATAATCCTTTTGCCCCATAATTGCCAGCCATTGCAAATTGCATTGATTTTAATCTGTATCCATGATTAAGTAATAAATGTTTGGTAATTGATGGCTTCAGCAAGTGAGGCACTGAATACAAATGCTTTGGCCGTCAGCTCTCTTCATTCCCGAGAAAATGCCATCCATAAATTCAATTTTAGGATCTTTTCTGCCAGTATGGATTTTCTGAAAGAATCTGTTTTGTTAGGCTTATTGATTTGACGCAAACAAGAGACAGATCCAAATGATCTACTGGTTGCTGATGATGGCAAGTATATGCTCTCATCCAAACAATCCTTAAACCTCCTGATAAGACATCTATCTCTCACAAAACTTGCAATAAATTATTTGCAGCATCAAATAAATTTTAATCCAACAAAAGAAGTGATAAATGATTACAAACTGGGTATAAGCATTTCCTTCAGAAGACATAATAAGAATTATGTACGGAATGATGGCACTCTGGAAAGTCAATAATATCTAGAACCCATCAACTCATATTCAGCCTTTGTAGGGAAGTGAATAAAAAAAAATATTGACTTAGTAACCTATAGTGTTTGTGCTTAAACCTAAGAATTAAGATTAAGAGTTCCAGCTTGTTCAGAAGACATTGAGGAATAAAGCGTCCATAAAAGCTGACAAATGTGATAGAACAATAAACAATAAAATAACTACGGGCCATAAAGTACAAAGAAGCAATTCCACAGAATCTCTAAACATAGCAAAGTACTAACTGAAAATTTAGGGTTTATAATCCATTTTTGTCCAGTTTTTGAAGAATATTCTGTTTTAATGAAAAAAAAATTACTGGTTCCTCTTGGTGCATTATAAATGGGTCCACTATGGTTTCAAATTTCTCTTAATACACCATTGTATCATTACACAGTTAAATTTGTCAAATGTGGCCACCAATGGGAAAGACAAATGTGACCTCTGTACACCAATGACCTCTATAAACAAGTTCACCTTCTGAAAACGTTTTTTGATTAAATGCAGTGTACTACTATTATTATTATTATTTTATTAGCCAATCTCAACATAGCAAAGTACTAACTGGAAATTTAGTGTTTATAATCCATTTTTGTCCAGTTTTTGAAGAAAATTTTGTTTTAATGAAAAAATTATACTGGTTATTTTGGGTGCATATTAAATGGGTCCTTTATGGTTTCAGATTTTTCTTAATACACCATTGTATCATTACACAGTTAAATTTGTCAAATGTGGCCACCAATGAGAAAAGGCAAATGTGACCTCTGTACACTGATGACCTCTATTTACAAGTTCACCTTCTGAAAACAGTTTTTGATTAAATGCAATGTACTACTATTATTATTATTATTATTATCAATAGATTCTATGTCCACTATTCAACCAAATCATAGAATATGCATACATGTTGTTCTCTCCAAAATGTATGTTCCATACAAGATTACTGCTTCCCGCTCACATTCATCCATTATTTAAATTACTTACTCTTAAAATATTCACTTAGTTTATTTTGTGTATTAGGACAAAACACTATTTTTACTACTAATTGACCTGTTACATACAACTGTAAATCAGAGGACTGATTCTCGGAGTAGTTATACTGTATAAATCAGGCTTGGAAACAGCTATTCAAAATTCAAATATAATATTGAATATAATACCTGGATTAGCCAGTTGCTCAAATGATTAGAGAAAGAATGATCCGATATAATTTACCTGGTTCAACTCTTGTTGCATATACACTATGCCAGATAAAATATGGTGTTTAAACACTGGATTAGTCATCAGCCAGAAAGACCACTCTTTGCCAAATTCATGGGCCCTGTTATAAATAAGTCAGTGTTTGGTCTGTGGACTGACAATAATTTCTAACACAGGACTGTATCATTGTATGTATGTGGTCATCGGCTAAATGCAGATTTTAAACGAAGACAGCAAAATGTATGTGACTGTGAACTTTCTTATACAGGTGTGGAATTAAAATCTAGTTTAAAAAAACTCTTGCATGAACAGTGTAGCAAGAGTGTAGCAATCATCAAGATACATCCCCTCACTAAGTTTCACAATTACAGATAAACAGCTTATATAGTGAATAGAGTCCACCCAAATGTAAAAATTCAAAACTAGGTCTGTAAAATGTTAAATGTAGGACACAATAACCTTTTCGTATAAGGCTCTGATAGAGATGCACGGATTCATTTAGTTTGATGATTCTACTTAAAAATGAACCAAATCAGAAATAAAGGTGATAGTTAAATATTATTTGATAAGGTGTATGCATGTGGTCAGAAAATCTTGTAAATACAATCTGATTTAGGCTCATTCCTTTACGTACTAGACCAAATTTTTCCCATGACCTGGTTTTCTCCATTAATTTACAATTCAGGTTGTTGCTTTAAATTGTTGCAAAAAAATCACTTATCTGGCATGCAACCAGGAGGAAGTTGACCATGCTAGTAATAGACACTTATTCATAACAACAGCAAAAATATCCCCAACATGTTCACCCCTAAACAGATTATGTCAGCAATCTGAAACTGTATAAGCTATATACTGTATTCTACACAGTGAACTGTGAACAGCAAAGTACCCAGTTATACCAAAACATACTGCAGCAACAAATCAGGGTCTACTCTATTCATAAATAGATGTAAATTAAATAGAGGTAAACACAATATATTGGCTTCACCAATACTTTTTCTGCTGAAAATTAAAGAAACATTGTTCTCACATCTACAGATGAGATTGTCTTAAAAATGCATGTCTTGCAAGCAAGAAATGTGTCCTCTAAAAACAGGTAGCCATTTAAAAGAAGCTTATTTCTGCAAACATATGGCCTATAGCCTCTGTGACCTTCACAATGTTATCTATTTAAGATTGCTGATTGCTTTAGAAAGGTGACCTTTCAGGCAGGTTTCACTGATCTTTATATTTTGATATTCAGAATCATCCTCAACTCATCTTTAAAACATGAATTCAATATAGCAAACACTACCTTGTAAAAGCTTCCTTACTGTGAAAACTAATTATTCTTCCAATAGGTCACATAAGACTATTAAATGTCAATCATTTCGTCCCCCGTGTGCACAATATAATGATCAAGTCAGCTAGCAAAGCCTTTTGAATTATTTTTGAGTTGCCATTTCACTACTATTTCAGTAATAAAATAGCTGGTAAAACAAAAACAAACAAAAAACTGTCATCTCCATGCATGCAATCATATTCAAGTTCATTAGGCATCTACATATTCACCCCAAACAAAAATCCAGTCAGTTTACCAGGTTTATTATATAAATTTATGCAGCTTTTGTAATACGTTACTTAACAATATTGCCAACAACATAAATACAATGTAAATACAATTTTCATCCTTTTAGATATCTCAGCAATATTTGCCGATTCAAATTTTGTACTTGTGAATATTTTGTGCTTTACAGCACTCCATTATTGATAAATTAGTGACTGCCAATAAAATTCAGGGGTCTCATTTGTACTCAGCTTGAACCTGATATATGTCACTAGTGTCCTCTCATTTAATCAGCATGAGTATGGAAAAACATGTGCATTTAACAGCATTGGTTTGTAAAATATGTTGGTTTGTACAGTTCAAGAGTTCTTTTCAAGGAGTTTCATGGACTCAAGTTTCAAGGAGCATTTTTTTTCTTACAGAAATTTAACTTTCTCCACAAGTTACATTGTTTATCACTGCATGAACAGAAGAAGTAAAATGGAGATGTGCCACTACTGAAAGGGGACGATACTCCATCTAACAACTACCAGTGTCATGTATCATTCGACTGACCCAATTATAACCCATTCTGCTTATTTATTCATTAGTTTTTGAAAATAAGTATTATTATTTTTTTCTAAATATGTTCTGTAAAAGATTAAGCTTCTGCAGGTTGATTTATCAGATTGTTCACTCATATGGACTACTGCAGTGTCTTCTTAAATTTTTGCTCATTACGTTGTACATATGTTTATAAATGAACCTGATCAGCCAATCATGTTTCCAATATAGAACAGGGTAAAAGAAATAAGAAACAATTACAATCAAATACAAGTTCATACAGTTACAATTACAATCGTATTAAGAATAACTGAATTACCTTTCTAAAGTAAAGATAATGAAAAATGTAATTGAAAGAGTGGAAATGAGCTATGGAGATGTATGTATTAGTCATGCAAAATTTCCAAAATTATCATGCATGATTAAAAAAGATTGAGAATGGTCCAATCTAAGCAATCCTTAAGTCCAATCCTATGTAATTAACTGCCCATTAACAATTAACAGATACATAAAAACAGGTAGATGTATCAACAAGATCCACATCAACCAATGTTATTTTGATCAAAACCCTTTGACACACATGTACCACAATGATCATATATAAAAATGATTGTCCTTCATACCTATATTTATATTATCATTCAATCAAGCTCTTCAACATTATAAAATATTGATATTACTTAATTGCTAATACACAGAGTCAAAGCATAACAAAACCTTAAAACTAACACTGATAAAACTTATGGTTTGCCAATTCAAGATATAAAAGAATGAAAATGTATTAAGCTAGTCTTTTAACTTACATTCAGTGATGCAGGTCGCATTTACTAGATTTCAATAAATGACTAAAAAATGTTAATAACAATGGCCCAAAAATATTTTAAAATTAAAAATATGCATGCTTTAAGACTAAAGTTAGACATCACTGTGCGCTGGCTGCATCTAATACTGAAAGCCTAGTTGAAGTAGGTTGTATTTAAGCAACAGTAACATTTCTCCCTTCTCGCCAAGTAACGATCCATGACGATCCAAAAAAATCTGGCCTATGCCACTAAACAGCTGCTTGCTCGGAATGCCTGAAGCTCGTGCAGACAAATAGCGTCCAGCTAATTTGGCCAAGATGGGGAACTGAAACCTGTGAGTGTTCCACTAGCCGTATATGTCTACTTCTCGTAGCAACAGAGGGCTGACCAGCTACAATTCAAGCATAGCGTCAACAGCATCATCCATGTGGGTTGTTTCGTTGATGGTATAGATAGGTTAGGCACAGGCCACAGAAAACAAATCCCAGAGATGTGACATTGATGGTCCAGTGGCGTCTGTTTCAGTTTCAGTTGGTTTTTTGGGTCGGGGTTCCTCCTGCTTATCAGCTGACGCAACTATGATGCATTCTGCTCTAAGCCATTCTTTGGATCTGGTCACAAGTAATTCTTCACTGAATAGGCGATGTTTGAATCGTGGATTCAAGATGGTGGAAAAGAGAAACTTCTTGTTGCTGGCAACGTCAGCAAAGCAAGTGTTCAGTGATGTCAACATGTCACGGCACATTGTCTAAATACCTTGACTTGCTTCATGCTCTTGAGCCAGCAACATTCAGAGAATTTTCAGCACAGGAAGAATGATGGATACTGATATTTGTCTATCACTTACATCCTTGGTAATGTCCACAAATGGGCGTAACGTGTCCACAATATTGCTAATCAAGACACACCGTTGGGCTGTTAGGCTAGGCAGGTCATAGAGATTAGCTATAATGAAACCAACATATTGTATGTAGAATTCCAGCATGTCTGGACATCCTGGATGAGTTTCTTTTTTTCCTGCTGCTCTTTGAGCTGCTATTGTGCCAGGATAGAATGCTGGAACTTGCTGACTATGGATCGTGAGATCACCAAAACATCTTTGACAGCTCACTGCAACAGAATGCCATCACTGACAACAAGCTGCAGCATGTGTGCAAAACAGCTGATGCTGTCGATTTTCAGCAAGACACATTGCTTTAACCATGTTTGTACCTCCGTCATGCAAAAGAACATGGATATGAGTTTTGGGAATGTTGTATTCCTTACAAAATTTGCTCACCAAATATTCTCCTGTGTATGATTCATCGAGAGGCATTGCTGCTAAAATCACCTATTTCAGCTGAAAGTCTTCTGTCAGCCTGTGTGCCATAAGACTCAACAAGGCTACGCCAATGGATGGGTCTGACCATGCATCAGAGGTCAAACTGAGGTCAGATTGGGCAGAAACTACATCACACACCTTACTTTGTATTGCCTTATGCATGTCAGGTATCAAAGTATTTGGAAAATTACTTCCGACTTGGAATTTTATAGCACGGTTCTGCCTTGGCCATCAGATGTCGAAATCCAATGTCTAAACAACGGCTAATGGTTGCACATCTACTGCCATGAACACTGCAATAGCTTTGTGCCAACTTATAGCTCTTGGGTCGTCAAATGCAAATGGCAGCTTTCGATCCAGCATGGCATCAATAGTCAAGAGTACAAGGAGTTGCTGCAGATGCTGAGGTTAACTGCGCAGCATTCTTTTCTTTTTATCTGCAAGAAACAGGTCATGTTCAACGATGTGCTTGCAGCACAAGTGCTGGACAAGATTTGATGTCGAATAGTTTTTGGACTCCTTTCCACCTCTGGAAATGCATGCTTTGCAAAATTTGCAATTTGCTTTGGACTTGTCGATTGCATTTACTTTGAAGTAATTCCAGACCAAACTTGAGTGTTTCGAGTTTGACATTATGCATAGGCTTGGTAGTAAATTTAATAATGTACAATCAGTCAATATTAATAATCCAATCGATTCGCGCTCTTGAAACAATGTTTTAAATCAAGTAAGTTACTACTAAGTTGTCCACGTGGCTGGATGGACGAACGCATCACAGTGCAAATCATGAGTTGAAGCAGCTCAGCAGCTGGTGTATACCGGGTTAACATTGCTGGCGCTGGCATGCCAAAATCAATGCTGTATAATATTTGTATGTCACCGTTCAGCTGCTTCAGCGTGCAAACGCTATTTGTTGATTATCAGCATTGCAGTACTGGCTAAAGAACAGATTAACTATAGTGAGTGATTGTTTCATAGCAGTTGAAAATTTTGCTAGCTATCTAATCTGCTAATGCGTATGCTGGAAGTTCAACAGCCATACGAGGCCTCATTGGCTGGTTGGCTGCTGTGATTGGGATGAATACAAGAATAGTATTGATGATTTGTTGACAATCAGTGGTAGTTTACAGCAAGTGTGTTAAAAAGTATTTAATTTAAAGAATCTATTGTCTTTCAATTAACCCCTAAATCAAATGTTTATTCCTTAATTTCCACTATTCAATTCTGATTTAAAATTCAAGCCATGTCAAGATGAATGTTACGACTGAATTTATATTTTGGAAATTTGTTTACATCAGCACTGATTATTTCTGCCGATACCAATTATAAAGATTGTTCTAATAATCGGCCCGATTATGAGTATGGCCAATTAATCGGTACAGCTTTATTCTACCTTACTGAAATATCAAAGACATCTACCTAACCCAAATAGAAATAGGCTTCTACCTTACCTAAATATCAAAAACATCTGTCTAGCACAAATATCAAAGACATCTACCTTACAGAAATATCAAAAACATCTGTCTAGCACAAATATCAACAGACTTCTACCTTACCCAAATATCATTAGACTTCTACCTGACCCAACTGCAAGCAATCACGTTCTGCATAAACCCCATTTTTCTTCCTTCAGTCACAATGCCCTTGACCTATGAGCTTCTGACACAAAATCAATAGGGTTCATCCTGATTATAAGTGCAAGTCAGCCAAAAGTTTGGTAACTAACTGTTTTGAACAACTTGAGTAAATGCAGGGTATTGAAACCATCTCTCCTATTCTTGAAAAACTCAGATATACCAAATTTGGGAAAATAAATTCTTCAGGTTAACATTAAACCACAAATCAGTACAAAATTCTCTCTCAAAGCTAATGACCCTGATCATGATATCATTATATCTGAACTTAACTGTCTCATACAATGTCAAGATATATTCACATGGTAATTGAGTTATATCTACCAGGGATGGGGACACAAACTATGTGTATTGAATGGTCATCATTCAAGGCATTCTTCAGATATATTTACAAACTGGGTCTGATAAAAATGCAGTTATAGTTATTTGCATTTATCATACAACAAAAACTTTATTCCAGGGTTTTGACCTTATGATCAATTTCAGAATACTGGTATTAATTTGCTTACTTGAATGCAATACAAAATATAAAGTCTGATAAAAAATGATTTGCAAGTCACTGTGTTCATAAACTCAACAATGTGCAGCATATCTAATTTTCATTCTCCTTCACAAAAATGTTGATATGTTGGTGGTCAGATCCGTACTGCCTTTGTTCATAACAAAATACATACATAGCGAAAACCCATGCCAATGTCACCATTCATTTTGGAAAGGAAAAGCAATAAAAAGATGGCCTAAAAATGATATGCCTATAAAACGAACTACATTTAGGAAAAGAAGTCATACAAAGATTTTCTGAAGGACAACCTAGACAGTCATTTCGGAGGTTGCATCAGCATAAAACTTTAACATAGGCACAACTATGTATACATGTACTAGGCAAAAAGATGCTTTAAAAAATTGTGTTTTATAATTGAGACTCTAAAAGCAGCAACTCAAAGTCCTGGAAAAAATCTCACTACAGTCAGCTTCATAAAGTTCAAATTTGCATCATTGTCATTAATGACCAATTACAGACTGTTAAAAACATCCCTTTAAAATGCATAGTGACATAATGATTTTCAAGATGGCTGCAAAATCAGTCATGCTATAAGTCTAGTCAGCACCACTTTTATTTTTGACAACTACATGCCATAAGAAGTCTTTTTGCAAGGACCCAAATCTATACAAGGATATGCTCATGAGAAACAGCAACATTTTAAACACTGGAGGTATGACTTGTACCAATGTCTAAAAGGACCACCTATTTATTACAAGAAACGTTTTGTGAAAACTCAAGTTATTACAAATACCCATTAAGACGAAGTTGAAAAAGAAGATTTTCAAAATTACCACTGTGAGGGCCACATTGGAGGTCAAACTGTTACCATTTTCTTCCAAGACCACCCATAGTTAAAAAGTCTTTTAGTTAAAGTGCATTGTTGATATGACAATGCATTCAAAGCAGAATTTTAAAAAAATCAAACCAGAATAATCTATGTTGCACTTTTTGAGGAATTATTACTCAGATTTAACAGCAGAGGGAAGTTGGAGTCATACCAAAGACAAAAATGGTACTAACAGCTGCCTCAATAGGTGCTCAGCATGAAGAGGTTAGTGTTAGGACTTGTTGGCCTCGTGTCAGGACAATGTGACTGGGTGGGACATCATGCTATATGTCTGCGGCATGATGCCCCAGTGCTAGACATCACTATAAACTGCCACACTGCAGACATAGCAATATGACTGAGAAATTGTTAAAGCTACATTAAAAATCCAAATCAAACACACACACACATTTTCAATGTTGGCTGTCAATTTGACACCATTTTTACTCAATGTCAATTAGACATATATCCTGTAGTGAACACCCAAACTTGCTATAACCATTGATAAAGTAAAATTGCAATAACAAGATGGTCAAAATGACACTGTCAAATGTCAAGTTTCATAGCTATCCTCCAAGCATTTCAGATCAGAAGGAATAACTGATGAATGGAGACTGTTGTAAATTTACACCAGCAGATTTCTCAGCAAATTGAAAATCTTAGCTGCTTTTGCAGATCTTTCAAAATTTCTCCACAAGATGTAGACACAATTTATCAACAGAATGCTCTGAATTCTTAAAAGTGCACATACATGCCATTCCATTCGACAATATATTTTGTGGAATTCACATAACCCGCAATTCTGCCAATTAACATTAATGTAACTGTAATGACAATAATCCATTAAAACAAATATTCAAGTCTGACAATGAAAAAAAAAAAAAAAACTTTCCAAAACTCAATCAAATTCCGAAATTAAGTGATCTTCTTTGCTAGGCTAATTGTTTACACTATACAAGTTATATCTGATGGACTACTATTTGGATACATACAGTAAGAATCAATCTGCAATATTGGAGAGCAAGTGTACTATTTTCTCATGGACTTTGCAAATAACTGGCAGTATAATGACAATATTGGATTGAAACTTCCTGCACAGCTACTACCCAACAATGAGCTCAATGGCTGCAAGTATGTCACATCTCACACATATTTTGTAGATTCAAGCTGAGGAGGAAGAAGATGATCAAATGAAGATTACCCATCCCTTTTAAAGACTATATATTATTGCTCAAACAATTTAAAACTCATGGGAAATGTGTGCATCAGAAAGGACCCCTACTCTTGACAATTTAAATACAGATCCTAAAACAGATGAGTAGGCAGTCTTAGATAATAACTCTTTTGAATGATTATCATTTAAGGGATTATGTCAGCATAAAGGTGCCTGACTAATTTGTAAACTAATGCTGCAGAAACCATCAAAGAACAAGCCATTAGGAATTATGTTGTGTAACACTGGAAATCTAATTACCGTATGTCATGGAGTCATCAATATAGAGCTGCACATTAACTTTGGTAGTAATCCAAAACATTTTGGTAAAGTTATGCTGTGGAAGCCAAAGTCAGGAAAATGGACAATTAAGGTGCATCATGTGGCAAAGATCAATTTATGAAAGAAAATTTAACTGGTTTAGGTTTACATAAGACCCTTACAGAAATAATCAACAACTACCTGGTTTTCAAAATGATGTACTTTTAACCTCAAAGGCTATTGATTTAAGACTTTCCCATACAATCTGAATTAGACATATGACCATGTACTACCCGACAGAATGTATGTGAGTGGACAATCAATTATAACTGTTGAAATTTATATACATCTATAATGAGCTCATTTAAATGTTACCAAAAAAAATGTCAACTTTTCTCTGCTAAACTGCACTTGTTGGATTAAGAAAACTTGTTATTGTTCTAATTTTAAACAAAAGCCCCAAACAATATATTATACCTTTGTCTAAAAAGGAGTGAAGACATTTATTTTCTTTACATCTACTTCTTGTTCATGCTATTATCTACTTCCATTGTAGTTTGGCAGTGGACTGTTTTCAATACAATCTCATACACATGTCTGAAAACGAATACTAACCCACTCTAACATGTGCAATTCTGACACAACCTAGCCACACGATCAAATTTTGACTTGGTACACAACAGAGATTACACAAATACTTTCAACAATTAGTTGACACATTCAGTCCACATAACGCAAGTCCAACTGCAAACAGAACAGACCAGATCTGCCTCAACATCATGTGCTGGCAGATCTGGGTCTGTGCAGTTTATTCTGACCAATCAGTATAACAATTTATTAGGAGCAATCAGTAAAACAAACTGCATAGGCCCTGATCTGCAGGTGCATTATGCTACAGCAGATCAGGACATTTATTGTTTTTAGTTTGTCTCCACTTATACGCGAATACATATGGTATGTTTATACACTCAGTATAATTTCTGTCAATAAACATGATTATGATATTATTCTGGTCACAAAATATGAAATTGTTCTGTTAACCAGACAAATAGGAATCTATGAAACTGTAACAGTGTGATGTTCATATAGCAGACATTAAGGTAAAATATTGTGAATATGTACTGCTGATATAAAAGACACAAATTTTATGAATCCATGTCATTTATATGATGGACATGTTTGTCTGTAGCTTGTGTTTTAATGCCTTTTTCTATACAAGATAGGCTATACATGTCAGCCAGCATATTCTGTGGAGGAAAAACGCAGAAGAAAAACAGGAAGAACCACTGACTTATGGGAAGCTACTAGCAAGCTTTCCCATATACCCACACTGACAGAGCCAAAACTTGAAGCCATGTGGACAGGAGATATCAGTACTCGATAAAGGAAAGCACCTTAGACAGCTCAGCCACCCAGAGCCCATTCAATGGACATGAAGTTGCCTTATTGTACTATAACAGTATAACATAAGAAAAGAACCAACATACAATATTTCTTGCCTAATGCCAAATAATACCATTATAGTCTCACTTCTGTACAGACAAAGGCTTGAATATCTTGACCCCTAAGATCATGTGACACTGTCAGGTCACACACTGCTTTTACACAGCCAACATAATGTGACTACAATGAAAAATTCAAATGATGTACTGGAATGTGGTAGGCTCTATGGATAGAAAACAAGATGCTAGTTCCGACTGCCAACACTTTGCATGGCTGACTGCAGATTATTGACCAACAAGCCTCAATGACCTGGACCTCTGGTCAAGTTATGAAGGGCTAAACAAAACTTGCTTTGCAGAAGCCATTATTTTCTTGTTGGACTTATAATGACAATGCCCTCAAATCCTTTAGTCCCCAGAATCAATAAATTTCTTTATTATCCTAAGTACAAGCCATCCACAAAGTTTGGCCACGGAACTTACTCTAAAACACACATCATTCTGTAAAAAAGCATTTTTCTTTGAGATACAATCACTTTTAACATCTGACCTCTGCATCCATCAATGTTAACTTTCAATGTCCTTGAACAGATCTTCACTTCATTAAAATAATATGTCTGATAACATCATCTGAATAAAGCAATTATATTACCAACAAACCTTGGGACCAAATTCAATTTTTGGTCTTGTGAAGCTTTTGCTTTACAAAGGGTTTTGCAGAAAAGTATGTATTTGTATAAGTGCTTATGTGACTTAAAAGAGAGACAGAATATTTGTGTATGTGTGTGTAAGAGTGCACAAATTAAGGAAGGTGTGTATTTGTTTTCTAAACAGTTAACAAAAACTTGGCTGTTTCTCAAGAAAAATCTAACAAATCAGATACTTTTATAACTACTTTAAGTCTGTTTTAATTATGAATGATAATTCATGTTTATACACTCGGTATAATTTCTGTTAATTTCAATGTAGGTGTTGGCACAGATTCATACTCTCTTATCATAGTAATTCTATCCTGTAAGGACAGTTCAAGCCTGTAACACTTAGCTGGTCATTCTGGCATCATGACATGTGATTGAAGCCAAATGACAGTCATGTTTCTGAAAATCAAATTTGAGAATCTGACTTGTGGAATACTATTTTGTTAGTGTATGTCAACAAAGCATCACAAGTATGGCAGCATACCTTATTAATAAGCCTGGGGATTTAAATTAAAAAAACAAAACAACAAGCAACATTCTGTGGATCTTTTATACAAACAAATAAATGTAACATCAATCACACTTAGATAATAAACATACAAACATAACAGAATAAATCTGAAATTTTGGACTGAAATTTTTTCTTGTTTCTGGAGATAAGGGGATTTGGTTTCCTGAAGAAAAAAATATTAATACTAAATAAGAACAAATACTTAATTCCCAAGAGTTTGGCTATATTCTTTTGCTGCCAATTTGTTACATTAAATGGACACATACAGTAAGTAATAACCCATGCATATCAGAGTTCAGAACCAATGTTAATATTCTGTATAGACACATGAACATAAACATATGACATAATTTACAGATTTAATATCGGGTTACCTCTCACACTAATACTGTCTGCTTGGTTTATATCAGCCAAAAACAAGTAAATTCAGTTGATTTTTGTATACTCACTTACCATAGTGATGTAACCAATGCTAAACAATCAGTCTGGTTGTGACCCTTGTAGCAATACCATTTAGGTACTAGGAAGTCACTGAAAGAACACAATTTTCATGTCCTGTGTGCAGAAAAGGTAAAGAAATTGATCAGTGACCTTAACTTTGAACATTAACCCTGACTGAGAGACACATAATTGCTATTAAGTGTAGAAACACAAGTGCAAATAGAACCCCAATCAAATTGTAAGAAGATAACAAGAATGAAATATAAATATGTGACCTTGGTCTTAAAGACAGGATCCCAAAAGGGGAGTGGAACACATCTTCTAGTGACATTATGCAAGTATACCAAATTTCATTCATTTTTCTTAAACAGCTCAAGTGGAAGGGAAATGCTGCTGAAACCTAAAATATTGGTCTCTGACCTTGACCTTGAAGACAGGACTCCCAATGTGATGCATGACAACTGCCTTCATCCCTTAATCTCAAAGAGGCCTAAAATTATACAGATTGGAATTTCAAGTGTAATGGAAAATTTCAATTCTGAGTCATGACTTTGATCTTGAAAATAGGACTCTTAGTGTGGCATGCAACATACCATTTTACCTTTTACTGACAATACCTTTTATTGACAATTTACAAGTATAACATGTTTCATACATTAATCTTGAACAGTTTCAAAGTTATAAAGTGTAATGGAAAGTATGTTAAAAATGGAACATATCCTGTTGTGACCTTTACCTTAATAATGGAGTCTCAATTTCATAAGACACACCTTCTAATGATTATGTACAAGTATATATCAAGCTCAATCCCATAATCTTGAATGGTATTGGTTATTGCACAATGTGAAAAGTGCAATGGCCAAGCAGACAGATGAATGGAATGCTGATACTATGACCACTACCTTCTGTGAAAGTCAGAGGACAAATGATTCTCGAGACAGAAAAACCTTTACCCTGACAATACCATGATATTCAAGACAGCACAAAGTTTAATTGCATGCTGTTTTGATATATCCATCAATCAATCCATCCATCGATCCACTTGTATAGTAAAATGAAATTTGAGCAATCTCTACTAGAATCACCATCTGTCATTTACATTCAAAATCGGGGTCCAGAGTGGCCAAGTGGTCTAAAGCGCTCTCCATTATGGATCACTGCCATCTGACCTCTGTCCGCATGGGTTCGAGTCTCGGATTCGGCCAATGTGGGTATATGAGAAAGCTTGCCAGTAGCTTCTCGTGGGCCAGTGGTTCTTTCTGGAGTTTTCCTGGGTTCTTCCTCCACCATTAATACTGGCTGCCATGCATAGCTTATCGTGTGCTGAAAAATGACGTTAAACCCCACAACAACAACAACAACAACAACAACATTCAAAATCATCACGCATGAACAAATTTTATTGTACTACATAAATGTCCTGGCATGAGCATGCACCTTCTAAATGTGACCAGTTACCATGATTTTTGGCAAATATGTGTTTCAACACTGCCATGAACACTGTATCATAAAACCAGATATAAACACTACAAACTCTCATTTGATCCTTTGTTAATCAAGAATGCCAACAGTTTCAAACGAAAAATGCACAAAAAAACAGATGAAATGAGGAGTCTAGCTACCAGTTTCACTAGACTTATAAGGTTAATTTGCATACTTAAGACTGTAAATAAAATTGTTGTACTTGTCATAAACACCAATCATAGTGCCATCAAAATTCCTGTAACAATTAACCATTCCACCTTTAAAGGATTAGCCGTCATGGATGCACAGCAGCTCCTGTTTATCTATTGTGAAAACTGGCCCAATGCCAACAAAGACATTAATACTGAGATCTCATGTCACCGTGCTTTTGCTTTTGCATACTGGTTACTGCCCTATGTTATATCTCTGGAGTTACCACACATAATGACTGATGTGAATGAGGTTGCTTTCTCTAAGTTAAGCAACTTTTCCCCAAATCAATTAATTCTACAGTCATTGTAAAGGTCTTTATATGTTTCTCGCTTTATTTTGCTCCTGTATTAAAACATGTCTGTGGCATGATGCCCCAGTGCTAGACATCACTATCAACTGCCACACTGCAGAAATCATAATGATGTGACTGATTTTATTTTTAAAACTACGTTAAAAATCCAAATAACACACATACACATGTCAGTAAAGATACTTAAACCATATTAGTTTATTTGACCACCTGCTCTGCCTTGCTCCTAAAAGTCAGGAATCTAATATCCTTATCCCTTTCTATCACACACTCCTTTCCTTGAACTTGTAAGTTATACAACTTATGAAATTACAGTAAAACCTGTCTTGAGAAACCATACATTCTCATTTCATCCAACATTTAATGCACTTAATGGCTGGTACGACCATAAAGCAATATATTAATCTACCATAGTTCAATTATGTGTATCTACATTGTGTGCTTAACTTCTTGCCCATGATTGTAGGTCATAGTTTAAAATAATGATCATTTGTAAACAAATGTTTAAATAGTTAACTTTTTTCCATGATTGCGGGATGTACTCTAAGATAATATTTGTAAACATGCTGAGAGAGCCTTTTGACCCATGTTCTGGAAGAGAACATATGACCCACATCCAGGTCATCTTATTGTGCCTTCAGTTTTTATGTAAGGTTATATTAATCAAAATATTTCATTCTTATCTTAATATCAGTCTTTTGGGAATCTATGATGAGAGTTTTAATTTTTATTCAGTTTTAATTTCTGAGCAATTATTTATCTAAATAATTCACTGGAATTACAAAGTGCTCATTAACATTTTAACTTCAGCACTGCTTTGGGATTATTGAGGACTCATTCAAAGACATTCTGGATTATATCATTGTGATGCATCATGCTTATGGTTAAATCAGCTCATTCAAGAGTATTGGTAGATCAGCTCATTCAAGATTAAAATTCGTTCAGAACACCACTAGAATTTATTCTGAACACTAACATTTTGGACTTACGATATAACTTTAAGGATTATTTGGGATTTAAATCACAATACTGTTTCTTTTAAATTCTCACTTTGAATTCTAAGGAAATAAATTATGACCATAGAGCCATAACACATTAAACAGACAAAATACTAAATACAAACAGCATACACATGATTTAATAAAAAGTCAAAACTTCTGTGTAGCGGTAGATGGGCAAAGTTGTGATAGCTGAATGGATTTAGATTACTAATTAAATTTCAAACACAGGTCTCTGGTAAAAACCAATATGACAGCATTTATCCACAAAAAGAGAAAAATATTAGAAATATTCTCTGTATTATCACCCGCAGCTCTTAAATTTTCATTCAAATTACTAATAGTGTTATTGCTATAATTTTTTTTAATAACATGAATACATAAAAACTTAGCAATTTAATGTGCTTATCAAATCTACAAACAATTGTATGCTCATTGCTCATTAGTTTTCCTTCATGATTTATATGTATCACTTGTCAATCCTAGCTTCCATCTTTTGAGGACAATTCTCAACAAAAAAAGTAAACATGCTTCCCACATATTTTATATTATTTACATATTTTACAATACATGAATATTCCTATAATGAGCTCAAAAAAATCTGCAAATGAACTCATCATCATCATCATGACATCTTCATCAATTATACTGTCAATGATTCGAGTTTGAAAATTCCAATCAGTCTGTGAACAGCTTTATCACATGCTATTTGTAAATTACTGCATTACTCCATCTGCATTAGAACTGTGTAAGTGCTTCATGAGGGGCAATCATACATTATCTGACAAATTCAAATATTGATAATTCTGACTATAAAAAATATATAATGAACTAATGGGGAACAACTGTATCAATTTTCTTGTACAACAGACTCTTACACTTATGAAAATTGTCAAAGGGACAATAATTTTATTTAAATTCCCTTTAAAACCTTACTTTGTCTTATTAATATTTTCTGAATGTTGCTCCCAACAGCTCTTAACTAACCAAATACAATTTCAAACAACAGGGGCATCAATAAACCAAAATTGGCCAATACCACTGACCTGGCTCAAAACTTAATAACTGACCATTTCACTAAACAGGTTTATGTAGTATTATAAGAAAACAATCGATGTAAATTATGTCCCAAACTTTATATTGTACCTGTTTTACCTATTTTACTATATCATGAAAACAAAATTCTTCTTAACATAATGGTATAATTAATAGGCAAAGTATCATGTTCATGACCAAAGAGATCAAAGATCTTGAGGGTATAAATCACATTCACCAAGCTGCATTCACCATGCAAGTCACTGCACTAATCAAATTCATAGTATATATCTTGATGCCATAAAACCCAACCAGGTGTCAATTTCACACCTTGACATGTACAAACTACACAGTACAGTAGTATAATCAGAGGCCTAGCTAGGGATGCATACAGCTGAACTTGCATAATGAAGAAAAAAAACTAGGTTTTAAATTTCTTGGATATTCTCTTGTGTCATGTATATTTAATCTGCATTGTCTGGGGTATTATTTATTTATTATATGCTTCGCATTATGTAAAATTCTATTTTGTAGCTGAACTTGTCCAAAATCAAGTTGATTGTCTACCTGACCTGAATCAATGATCTTATTTTTAATTCTGTAAATAACTCTAGCTGATATTTTCTATGTGAACTGTGATTTATTATTAGGATTGTTATCAAAAGAAGTAAACATATTTATCTTGGTCTGAGTCAAGAGCATTGTCTTGATCATGTTCTTTATTATAATTTAAGCAACAGCATCTTATAAAATGAATTTTTTTAAAAGTAATATTTTGTTAAGAAAATGCTAATTGTTACTTAGGTGAAGTAGAGGGCTTTATAATCTTGTTTACTCAAAAAATGATTTATTTGTGTCATAAGATTTTGAGGCAGAATCATTTGTTGTGTTCAGTGTTTGATTCGGGATGATATTTCAAATTATTCTCCTCTGGAAATACTAAGTGCTCTACAATATTCTTGAAATTAGACATTCTCTGGGAATTTGACTGAATTCAAAAATTCAAACATGGAAACCCTGGATTATATTACTTGATTCAACAAAAGACTGTTAGCACATCATTACAATTCAGACCCTGGGTACATTAGAACATTAAAGACTACAGGCACATCAGCACCTTCAGCATTGGAAATTATCTGAAATACCCCATAACTTTATACTGAACTTTATTCATTAGGATTTTGTGTTAGAAATTCTAGGTCTATCTGGAATTTATTTCACAACACTATAAGTTATTTTTACATTTTCACCTTGTACTCTAGGGTAATAAATTATATGTTGAAGTCTACAATTCTTGTTGCTTCTCACTCTTTTCTATTACTTTTTTTAAAGACCATCGAGTCATAATACATGGCCAGAATAATTGCCTAGCTACACTCGTACATACCTGTTGATCTACTACATGTGCATATACAGTGGACCTGTTATCATAAAATCAGATAGAAAGTTACATACTGTTCTGCAGCTGCCTTGCTTGGCACTCAGCATAAGACTGGTCGGCCTGGTGTCAGGATAATGTGACTGGGTGAGACATCATGCTACATGTCTGTGGCATGATGCCCCAGTGCTGGACATCACTATAAACTGCCACACTGCAGACATTGTAGCAATATAACTGAAAAATTGTTAAAGCTACATTAAAAATCCTAATCACACACACACACACACTGTTCTGCATCAAACAGTATGCTTTGTTTGGTTCTCTGAAGCCAATCTACTGATCAAAATTTGCAAATCTACTGGTTTGAGATCTTGCTTCTGTTGCATGTATATAGGACCAGCCAGACCTTATGAGGCCATTTAGTAAATAAAACCCCATACTGATGCAACCATCCATTCTTTAGAAGTATCCATAACAAGATTTTCAAGATGGCCACTGTGGTGGCCGTGCTCACATTAGATCAGTAAAATGTCCTTCAGTCAAAACCCTATGTTGATATAACCATCTATTCATGAGGAGTAGCAATAGCAAGATTTTCAAGATGGCCACAAAACAGCAGCGATATTGGATGTCCCAGTGGCATCGTTCTCTTTTAGGTCCCACTAGACATTATGCAAGGTCTTCTTTTAAAAACCCTATCTTAATACAACTTTCCATCAAGCAATGTAGCAATAACAAGATCTAAAAAAGAGAACTACAGTCAGTGGTGGCAATACTGGATGTCTGTGCAGCACCCTTTCCATTTAGGACCAACTAAACCATGGGTTGAACATGTGTGTAACATTCATGGCAATCAGCCAATTAGTTTATAAGAAGCAGCAACAAAAATGTATGCTAACAGATGGAGGATAGACAACAAACCATCACATAAGCTCTTCTGGTCTATGACCAGTAGAGCTAAAAATGACAATAATGACATCACAAGCACATTTTTTTTAGTACATTATGTTTATCCAAGAATACTTAACTGATTACATTACATTAGGATGACTTCCTTCACTACCTCTGAATCCAGCCGAAAAAGACGGAAAAAGGTCTCTATATTATGAGGACAAAGGGAATCAGCTCTTACTAGTAAACTCACCTTGCTACCCTCTATGTGGCTACCATTATACCATGATTACCTTGTTATGACCTGTTTAAAACACATTTTTACTTGAGCAAAACCTTAAAGGATGCTTGCATTGCAGGAAAGGGTGGGACAGATTATTATTATTAATGTGATCAGGCAAGTGTTGTCAATGAAACACAATTACTAAGAAATTTGATTTCTTTGTCAAATACAATGAATGCTCTACTAAAGGATAATCACTAAATGTTAGTTTAGCACGAGAAGAGATTTGTCCAGACACTGTCTCTTGATAATGTTTCAAGAGTCATTGAAAAATCTTCTGAAGGAACAGTTGATAGTCATGATTTAAAACAATGTATAACAGAAAATTCAGAGAAATATGGTTAATAAATTGATAGTAAATTTTTTAATTCAGATACTCCATATCATTCATCTCAAAACCATCAAAACTTTGTCTTCTTTCAAAATCAGTGCTTAAGCAAAAAGGTCTCAAAACCTGCCATCTGAATTACATCCATTATCTTTTTCCAAAACTAGATGAAATCAAATTACTTCTCTCAGGAAATAAGTCAGTAATTGATATTTTTGCTCTCAGTGAAACCTTCCTACATGAACTTTTTCATGATGATGAACTTAAAATTCCTAACAACAGATTTTAAAGAAAAGACTGACTTGTCCAAAACGGTGGTGTACTTATCATTTTCATTAAGGATGGCATTTCTTTCAAACGTTGATATGATCTTGAGGAAATTGATATGGAATTAATCAGGCTAGAAATTAGGTATAATGTCCAAAAAACATTTGTATTAGGCTGTGTTTATAGACCACCGAACACTGACAATACTTAGTATACTATATTTCAAAATAACCTTGAAACTCTGTACATAGAAAACAAAAAAGTCTGTTTAGTGGATGACTATAATTACAATTTGCTTTATCAAAAGAATCATAGCTGGATTAAGACCATGAATTTTCTGAATTATCAACAGCTTGTCCATGTACTAACTAGGATAACAGAGGTATCTGAAACACTAATTGATAATGATCATATTTATCCTAATATTATGCTGACAACAGTCCTCAAGCGATCATTATCCTATATGCTGTACATGAAAATAAAACGAAAAAGTAAAACTCATAATCATAAATATATCAAGTATCGAATAATGATAAGATTCAATTCACAAATAATCCTTAAAGAACTGAAAGATGTCCCTTGGTCAGTAACTGAATGTTTTGATGACCCATGAGATGCTCTTGACATCTGGATAGATAAGTTTACTCTCACCCTAAGCACTCCTGCTCCTTTTCATTTCAAGAGAGTCAAGAAAAAAAATCTGCCAAATTGGATTACAGGTGATATACAGAATGCTATTAAGACAAGGGATAGATTTCATAAATTAAAAGATATGGACAATTACAGAATATGGAGACACAGAGTCAAGTCAGTGATTCAAAAGGCAAAGAAAACTTATTATTCCAATGAAATATCAGATAGTATTACAAAAAAGAATCCTAGAAAACTCTAGAAAACCTTCAATGACTTGAGAGGCAAATGTCAATAACCTGCCATTTACATGTATTAGTGATGCAAATGGTGATATTAAGCACAAACCTCTTGAAATTGCAAATGCACTCAATGATTACTGTCTGAATATAAATGAAAAGCTTGTGGATTTCAAAAGATTCTCCAGTGATAAATTAAATGAACAAATTCCTTCAAAACTTAGCAAAGAAGAGTGCTTCAAAATCCATAAAAATAAACCTTAATTCATTTGAAATGAATTACACCAACTTGATGTCACAACAGCAACAGGTCTAGATAATATAAGTGCTAAACTCCTAAAACTCTCATCTCAATTGAACCTTCACTTATGTATATCTTCAATCTAAGTATTTCCACAGGTATTTTTCCAAAAGAAGCTAAAACTGGCAAAAGTAACTCCAATACATAAGAAGGGAGATCTTTCTGATATGAACAACTAAAAACCTATATCAGTTTTATAATCACTTTCAAAGATATTAGAAAGACATGTTTGTAATGAATTTAGAAACTACCTGGAATCATTTAATTTGCTACATAACAATCAGGCTTTCATGAAGAATATTCATGCCAGACTACACTAACTAACATAGTGGATGATTGGTTAACAACAGTAGATCAAGGCAACCTTGTAGGCACAATTTGTTTCTTGACCTTTCAAATGGTTTGGACCTTGTAAATCACAAAATCCTGCTGGAAAAGCTCAGCATATATCAAGTTAACCAAGAAAGCTTAACTTGGTTTTGATCCTATCTTGAAGGCAGACAAGTTTCAATTAGAAATAAATGTTCAGATAAGAAACTGATAAAGTCAGGTGTTCCACAAGGATCAGTTCTTAGGACCATTACTTTTTCTGCTGTACATCAATGATTTACCATATCACATTGAGCTATCCACCACCAGCATGTTCGCAGATAATACATTATGTAACATTGGATCAACAGACCATGAGATTAGCACTAAATTAAATAAAGATTTGGTATAAATAAATAACTGGTGTGAACACAGTGGTATGAGGATAAATGCAGCCAAATCAAAAGCCATGATCATAGGTAGTTGTGCAAGAGTAAAAGTTGAGAAAAATGATTTCAAAGTAATGATAAAAGGAATGGATATACAACAGTCTGAAAATGAAAAAGTACCTCACATCATGATAGACCGTATCTTGTGCTGGTAAATACAAGTTGATAAGGTTATTAAAAAAGTTAATTGACTGCTTTACCTCTTGAATAGAATAAAATCTTATCTCCCTCAAGAACAAAGAAAGATATTTTCAATGTGTATATCATGCCACACCTAGAATATTGTTCTATCTGGGTTAATAGTGGTATAGAAAATCAGGAAAGATAACTGAAATTTCAAAAACAAGCAGCTAGAGTTATTCTTCATGCTGATTTAGAGATACACTATCAACAAATCTTTTTAAAACCCTAAAGTGGCTTCCATTTCAGCAGAGAACTCAGTTTCAGAAGGGTTTATGAGTCTATAAATCCTTACATGCTTTGGCTCCTGATCATCTTAAATGTAAATTTAAATTTGTTAAAAATGTACATATGTATGAACTAAGATCCATCTCAAACAACAAGTTATATTTACCTAAACAAAATTCAGAGTTTTATAAAAAGAGTTTTGTTTTTCTAGAGCCAAACTTTGGAATTCCATACCACCTTATATAAAGTCAGCCGACACATGCCAAGCTTTTAAAAAGCTTCTTAGTCACCATCTACAGAAAAGTTTTGAATTTGTATAATATAGTACTACTTCTTTTTACAACATTGTTATCATGTAGTCATCTATAATGTTTTACACATGTTCCCTACTACTATTTGTATGAATCCTTTATGTATTCATCCTTGAAGCCTTATACAGATCTAATTGTAGCAGCAGATCAACTGTCGAGTTCTTAACAGCATCTGTTGTCTAAAGACACCTTATCTTGTAAAAATAGTGCATTATATGTATATATTTGTACAACTGTCATTGTAAAAGACCTCATGGAAGATTGGTCATTTGACCAAATGAGCTTCTTTAAATAAAGTCATTATTATTATTATTATTATTACTGTCTCACCATAAAATGTTTCCGAGGTGAATCTGGTGAATGTGGCAAATTCATCTTTAGGTGAAAGGTTGTGCTTTCATGAATGGAGAGTTGACACAGTCTGTACAGCTACCACTAACCAAGCAAGATTCAATTCCCTTGTTAGCAAGGCCATGTCATGCAAATGGAAACTAGAGAAAGCATAATGGGCATGCCAATCAGCTGACTCTGCTATGTCTTCAATTATGACAATATATAATCAAGTCCAGGCTCATTGCCCAGGTTCATGAATTCAAAATTCCATGAATTGGCCATTTTCAGTTCATGCATATTCTACTTTTTCATGAACTTTCAGGAGTGGCTCATGAACCCAATTCATGAATAATTCTTGAACAGTTTATGCTGGTTCATGAATTGTTCATGATAATTTCACAGAGGTAAATTTGCTCATAGTTAGAGCTATGTTCATAAGTGTACTTGATACTGTGCAAGTACAGAGTATACAGATTTCATAACTTCCTTTAGCCAAGTGGCCAGCAACTCATGGAGTTCAGCAGCTGGAACAGTCATTCATAGCTGATGTGGATATTGTCCAATGTGTCTCATATAACAAGGTCCTGCATTTTAATTTTTCTTGACATATCAAAAAAGGCAAAGTAACAAAGAGTTATTTTTGGTTCACTTAAATACAGCAAGCAGTGCTCTTATGAACCGTCAAGCCAAACAAGCTGGATGAAAAGAGAAATAACCCGAAGGCTATATGGAAAGTGTTTAGAGAGTTTGCTGATGGGAAATGTAAGCATAAAACTGAAATATTCTCCCTTAATCATGAGGGCATTAATACCGATAATCCAACTGTCATCTCAATATTTTCAATGACTTTTTCATTCAAATTGCTGAAAAACTTAAAGAACCCAGAACTTTATCTGATCATCTGGAATTTAAAAACTTTTTGTGCTACAAAACTACCAAACAATATAAAGTTTGAAATTTCTGATATGAGTCCTGAATTGTGTTGAATTATATATAAACAATGGATGATTGTAAAGCTACAGGACTTGATATGATCGGACCAAGGCTACTAAAGGTAGCTGCACCAGTAATTGTTGAGAGTACAGCTTTCATTTGCAATGAAAATATTATGTCTAATAAATTTCAACAAGCATGGAAAACTGCCAAGGTTACACCATTGCATAAAGCAGGTAAAAAAGATGATGTAAATAACTACAAACCCATCTCTATCCTTCCTTGTCTCTCCTAATTACAAGAAAAACATGTACATGATTCTTTTTTCAACTATTTGAACACTTATGATCTCATCCATTATAATCAGTCTGGCTTTCAATAGAATCACTCCTGTGAAATGCACTTATATCTTTGATTGATACATGGATGAAAGCATTAGAGCAAGGAGAAATGGTAGGCACAATTATGGTTGATTTTTGTAAAGCTTTTGATCTTGTAGACCATGAAATAATTTTGCTTGAAAAACTAAAATTTTATCAATGCAGTGAAAACTCCTTAAACTGGTTTACAGTTTAACAGTTAAACACAGCTTTACATGAAGAAAGCCAGATTGCAATCAATGTGGAGGAAACTCCAGGACCCCAGTTTATGATAGGTGCAACAAATTCCTTTGAGTTCCATGGAACCCATAACCAGACTTGCACCTCCATACAGTGCACAATAATGATAGGTAATCTCCAAGCCCAAATAGATAGGTTAAAACAGGAACTCTCTGCACTAAAATCAAAGAGTGTACACAGCGTTCAAATGGATAAACCAGGTGCAAAATAAGTGTGCCAGGAAACCCAGACAACACGATACACAAACATGTCAAAGGACCAAAACACAAGAACATGTCAGGGCACTCAGACCATACCAAAACCAGCAATTAGAAAAAAATCATTATACAGACAAACAGATGCAACCACACCAATTAAACAAGATGACTCTCTTCTACAGGTATTAGATGGGCAGAGCCAGAAATTAGTTAAAGCACATACTGTAAACACTGACAATTATGTGTCTCACTCAACATCAAAACCAGGTACAGAAGGAACTGCTCTAAAGACAACCTGGACCAAGTACCCACAACAAGAAGCTATTAATTAAATACAAATACTAAATACTGCAGTCACCAAACTCTGTCAGTCTAGTCATGGAAATCAAGAAGTCCAAGCAATGTATCTGAACTCTCTTCTCATAGGATCATCAATAATCAAAGGAGTAAGAACAAGAGGGTTATATAAAACTGACATAAAAAAAACAAAGAGGTGCAACTATTAATAATATTGCAGAAAAAATATTTGAAATGGATATGTCACCATATCATAGTCTGCAATTCTTCTCATTGGTGGCAATAATTACAGTAATGGCCAATATTTAAAGGACATTGAGGATGATTATGAAAGCTTGTTGTATGCCATCAGGTCCAAAAACACAGAATGTAAAATAATCATCTCAGGTCTACTGCCAAGAAGGGATGTACTTATGACTCCACTAAATGACACCCTAAGTACATTGTGCAAAAATTTCCAAATACTCTTTGTTCCACAATATAGGACTTTCTTCTCAAAGACAATCAAGTGAACCAACAATGATACCAGCAAGACCGAATCCACTAGTCTAACAGAGGTACTGCCATGCTTCTTAGGTATATAGACCAGTACATAAGTCTTATAAAAGGGGTTAGGCATGAGTCGGAAAACTGCTTGTATTGTGGAGAGCACAGTCATGTAACACAGTAATGCACTGCATGGAAAACAGATTAGTTGCCATCTTTGTAATGAACTAGGACATAAGCAAAAGTTGTGCACATACCAATAGGTAGAAGGGAATGATGTGCAGGCCTATGCAACAGATATCCAGCAACAAAATGCGTTAGAATATGTGTATAGTTTTCCATGTAATAATTATAATTCTATAAACAGATTTCAGGCACTATTTGATTTGTGTACAAAGTGCAACTTGTTAACATGTAAACAACTATGTGATATTGTTAAAGTTATTCTCCCTCTGACGCTCCTCAAGTGTCTAATATATCAATGTCTTCTTGTAGATATGTAAATCAGTCTCATATTGAACATTCTCATGTATCCACTACATGTGGTCATGGTACAACAGATGGATCTGTATGTTATCTTCTTCATGTGTTTATGTAAAAAATCAAGGCGATGAAAAGAAATCTGTCAAGTCTTAAAAAAATACATTGCATACTACCTAAGTTGTCTGAAAATCAATCCTCTGATTGGAATTGTCATGTCTTTGGCCTCCTAAAAAGAGGTCTGCAAGTAATCAACCTAAATATTCAACACATCCTCCCTAAACTGAATGAGATAAAGTTCATATTACAGCAGACTGGATCAGTCAATATTCTATGTGAAACATTTCTTTCTGATGATACAGAGGTTTGACTTTGAAAGAAATGATAGGGAATCCATGGTGGGTGGGATTATTCTTCTCTATGTAGACAGTTTCATTAGTTATAACAGACGTGTTGATCTAGAGACTATTGGGGTAGAGAGTATCTGGATTGAAGTAACCCTTGCCCAATCAAAGCCAATACTCTTATGCTCAGTTTACAGGTCACCTAGTTCCACAGCTTATTGGATTGATAGATCTGAGGTGCAAATTCAAAAGGCATTACGGAAGATTTTGAAACTATCATATTAGGTGATTTTAACATTGATTACATGAAAACTCCACCATTAACATGGATAAGCAACTTTGAAACTTACAACTTTACTCATAATTAACACCCAACTAGAGTAACAGATAAAAGTACTACAATCATTGAACATGTCTATACTAATAAACCTGAAAACATAAGTGAAATTAATGTGCCACTGTATGCACTGAGTGACCACTACACAGACTGTATAACTAGACATGTTCCTAATCATCTACAAATGGTCAACACATTGAACTATAATACAGGGACTTTAAACAGTTTGATGAGGAAGTGTTCTTAAACGATTTAGTTTGCAAACCCTTCCAATCAGTCTGCAATATAGCTGACATCAACACTGCCTTAGACAAATGGTATCGGATGTTCAATGCAGCCTTAGACAAGCATGCCTCAATTAAAACAAAAAGGGTTAAACACCAAATTACACCCAAGTGGAATACCCCTGAGATCAATCAGGCTAGGCACCTAAGAGATAATTTCCACAACAAAAAGACATGAAAAGCTATAGAAAGTGGAAGAATAAAACTAAGCACCTCATAGATAAGGCAAAAGAGAATTACTATAAACAGGCTATAGATGAAAGTAAGAATACGAAGACATTGTGGAAGCATCTAAAAGAGGTGAACCCACCCAGGAACAGTTTTCTTCCCCCTAGACTTAAGCAAAATGATGATATAGCAACATCTGTACAAAATATTGTTTTGTTCAACAATTTCTTCATAAGCATCTCCAGTAACAGTATTCAGAACCAGACTAACATCCCAACTAAACTTGATGCTCTTCTATTATTTATAAGAGCTAAAATTCCTGATGATAATTAATTTTCAAGAGCTATTGTTAGTGAAGCTGATATGCCAATTAAGGTGAATATTAATAAATCCTCTGGATTGGATGGGATTGGTCCACAAATTCTTAAAATTGCTGCACCAGTAATAACAAAGTCACTAACGCATATCATAAACTTAAGTATAATGAGTGGTAATTTTCCAGAAACAATGAAATATGTAAAGGTTACACCTATCTTTAAGAAAGGAGAAAAGGAGGATCCAGGGAATTACAGACCAATATCAATTTTACCTGTATTGTCAAATTTATTTGAAAAGCATGTAGAAATTCAGGTCAATAATTTTTTTTGAAACATACTCTCTATTTAATACAGTGCAATCAGGATTTAGAAAGTACCACTTGCGCAAAGCAGAAACAAGCAGCACACATAATTTTAGATGCATCTATTGATCATCCCTCAAAAGCATTATTTACAGGAACTCAAATGGTTCACAATATATGACATGATAGATTTTAACAAGGCAGTTCTTTTATATAAATGTCTACATGGAACTGCACCAGAGTATTTTCAGGACTTTTTCAGGATTTTTTCAACACAATACCAGTTGAGATCAAATTATCATATGGAAACCTAGCACCAAAACCAAGAACAGCGCAATTTAAAAAGAGCTTCCAATACTCAGGTACAGTTCTGTGGAACACGCTTCCACTACATGTAAAATCTGCTGAAAATATTAGAGCATTTAAGAAGAGATATCAGAAGCATGTATGTGCTTCTTATAGATAATGGAATTTAGTATTTTAATACTAAACATGTTAAAATAAACAATAATTATTGCTATCATCATATAATGTGCATTGTTATACTCTCTTGACTAATGAGTCACCCTCTATAAATAAAGTATTATTATTATTATTATTATTACATAACTGACAGAGTGCAGAAAGTATCTTTAAATGGTCAACTTTCTCAAAGTAAAAATATTAATTGTGGAGTTTCACAAGGCTCTATCCTTGGACCTCTGTTATTCATACTATTTATCAATGACTTACTTCTTAAGATAGGAACTTCAATTTCTTCAACTGACCTCTATGCAGATGATACTACACTGACTGAGATGGGAAACACTAAAAAGGTACTTCAAAATAATTTACAAGATGCTCTTTAGACTTAAAGTATGGGGCAAGAAAAACAGCATGATCATAAATACAGAAAAAACAAAAGCCCTACTAGTTACAACACAACAAAAATGAGCAAGACCAGATAGCGACAAACTCCAGGTTCTATTGACAGTGTGAGCCTTAATATGACCTCTCATGATAAAATTCTTGGTATATTCGTAGATAACAATCTTACTTGGTCTATTCACATTAAACATGTTTCAAAAAAAGGTTAATTCTTATCTTTGGCTACTGAGGAAAATCAAAACATACATTCCTCTTCAGTATAGGGTCATCTTTTATAAAAATTATATTCAGCCATATCTGGACTACTGCAATGTATTTTGGGGTAATACCTCTAATTCAAACATAACACTTTTAAGACTCCAAAAGAGGGCTTGCCATATAATTCTAGATCAGTGTATTGACAATTTCCACGATGCCATTAATAAGATAAAGATTTTAACAAAACATGAAAGAAAGTTTCTAAGAAAGACCAGATTGATGTATATAGTATCCAGAAAAGCCATTCCTATATATCTAAGCAATATCTTTCACCAAAGAGATGCTGAAGGTACTCCAAATTTAAGGTCTTTAAGAAGTAAAAATTATATTATACCAAGGCCAAAGAAGGACTTCTTTAAAAAATGTTTTCAATATAATGGTCCACTGGAATGGAACAACATTCCCTAAGTTACATGAGGCAGGCTCCTAGCATTTCTTCTTTTCATAATCGATGTCTCAAATGGATGAAATCTTTAGACAACTGAACAGTTCCAGTAAATTAAATACCACCAGCTTTTCTGTAATTTTGCATCATTTTCACAGTTGAATTTTTCGATGCAGGATGATAGTTTATATATGTTTATGTGTTCACAGATGCATATGCATATGTTCCAGGCTTGATACTTTAATTTTTAATGATAGAAGAACAAAATGCTGAGAAAGAATAAGGTCTGACTTCTCCACATTAATTATCCACCCTGATCTGCAGATGAGGGAAGGTTTTTCATGTTGTGAACCAAACACCAAAAACTTACTGAAGAGTTTTGAAGCATCTCATAAAGGAATGGTACATATTTTCTGTGGAGGACATCCTGAACATGGTATCACTTGGGAAATTTTCATAAAGGGAGGACCAGAGTGGAGGGTTTCAAATAGTGAAATCTTGAGATCCTCTATAACAGTTTGGATCACCCATCATTTTGCGAGATAATGGCTGGTCCAAATCTGACTAAAAGGGAGTAGTCTGGCACCCAAAGTAGGTTGCCAGAAGGCATGGTTGACCTTGTATTACTGATGACTGATGGAATGCCTCAGGAAAGATACATTTTTCCTCTCTCCCCTACTTCCTGCCTGTGAAAGTAGGGGCATATGACCACCTTCAACTCAGTTAGTCAGGAGAAGAAAGAAAAACCTGCCATTATTGCAAACCACTACAACTAATTCTCTGACAACAATTCCTTCTCTTGTATGTTCCATAACAGGGTCAAGCAGAGTTAGATGACTGGACTGAAAGTTTAAAGTCAAATCCTGTGCCTCCTGCATTTCCACCACCTCAATTTGATGCCCTAAAAGAAGTGGAGAACTGAAAAGGAGTGAGTGAATAGAAAAAAACAATAACAATGACCAATAGTGGCTTTTTCAATCCACTGTTGGATAAGCATGTTCTTGCATTTCCATTTCACCAACTTTATCAATCGGAAATGATGATGAAGTATCAACAGCATGCATCACCATTTTGGATATGCCACCAGCAGTGATCACATTATGGAATACTGGTCTTGCATGGGCAGCTTGGCTCAGTTGGATTGCTTCATAAGTAATGCATGTTTGCAAGAATTTCATAGAAATGGTCAGTCTGGTTGACTAGTTGGCCAGCTAGCCAATCAGAGATGACAGAATCTTGCCACTGTAAATGTACAAAGATCATTTGTATGGCTGGACCAGTTAGTCAGCAGTCAACATCTTGGCTCCAATTAATTCTGAATATGCCTTGCAGTCCTGTAGGGCTGCCGAGGTATAGTTAATATGTCAGACCAACTATGCAGTTCTGTCTGGTTAGCCAACTTGTCAGTCAGAGATAACAGACTCCTGACCATTATAATCATACATAGCTTATTTGCATGCATTGGTCAGCTGTCAGAATGGCATCCCAAAAACTGGCCACCTGTTGTGGTATGGTTGGTACAGACTGTCCATCCTATACCACACTGGTCAAACATCAAATCCATCTTCTTTTCTTATTATCCTCATACTATTTTTATTACTTTGTTTATGTTTAGTCTGCAGTAGTATTTAATACTGTATTTCAATTTCATTTGAGAGGAACCATTTCTTTCAATTAGTTATTGGAATTACAAAATGCTCACATTGATTGCAAGCCTTCACTTCTTGGTGGGATCCTAGGCTTACCTCTAGTAAGATTACAAATTATAAATAGTTGTCTTCATAGCTACAACAAAACCTTTTAATTCATAATGATTACATGTGATTCCAAGTTTTCACTGTGCTTTCTACTGTATACACATATGCAGAATGTTCTGGCACTGTTCCTGCATATGTATGGGGGTGGGAGTGGAGGGAATTTTTACATCATCCAGGACAATAATCAATGTTTGTAATGCATTCATTGATACAATATGTACAGGTTCTGTTTTGTCAAAAATTATTGGACCAAGTATTTGTTATGCATATACACATGTCCATCCTATATGCCTGTAACAGATTTCTTCCACTTGGCTGTCTTCTCTGTAATGAAGAAGATAGTACAGCACCCAAAAATGTCTCCAGTGAAATGAACATTGTCGATCAAAATCTTATGACAATAGCGAATTGTAGAATAATTGTAAAATATAAAATAAATTCACTGAATTCTTTTATGCACCATGTAAAATAACATTTTGACTTTGTAAAACATTTTTTTAACTGGACTGTGTGATGGCCATGTTTACAGCATGGCAGCAAAAGCATAAGCTACTTTAAAATGGGTATGATGGCAGCCACCAACCTAATAGAAAGGAGAGTTAATCTGTATGAGTTCATTCCCATTGTCCGTATAATAGCTATATATAAATATATATAGACAGATGTTTTTCTGTATTTCTGGTAGGCCAACATCCGGAGGTAGCAAAACAAGTTATCCAATAATATAATATAATTTATTTGACAGAGAAACATAATTATGATTAAAAAGGTGAATATTAAAATTCAGTTGTCTACACCATGTATTCTAAAACAGCTAGAACAAATTAAAAGTCCTTCAAAGGGACTAGTTCTCTACTGTCCAAAAATAATTTCCTGGAATTCCAGATAACACCATTTCTTCTTTTTTAATGCAGAGTGTGGATGCCATCTCTGATATTCTTGAGCAATAAGATTTTGAAATTAGCCATAGTGCATGAAAACCAGACTCCAATTTCATTTAAGACCAACTAGAGGAACAATTACGAAGACTTGCTGCAAATCCCATGCTGATATCTTCATACGTTATGGGGAATTAGTGACAAGATTTTCATTATGTTCATTGTAGCTGCCATATTCCAAGTTAGATCTGCAGTATCTTCATTCAAAATATCAGACTAATTCTGATGAGAACCCCACTTTCATATGACTTTCCATTTAGTGGTAGCAATGACAAGATTTCAAGATGACTCCCAAAGAGGCCAATACTTGATGTAAAATTATCACCATTTTCATTTCCTGACAACTAGACATCACAAGTCCATTGGTGAAAAAAACAAACAAACAAACAATATTGATATCAATTTCCTTCCAGGCTTTCAAGACACTGGCTGAGTCAGCATACTGGATATCAGATTGGCACCATTTTATTTAAGACCAACCAAATACCATAAAAACTCTTCTGGGGAAAACCTTATGCTGATATGACGTTCAATTCAGGAGAAGCAGCAATTACAAAATTTTCAAGACTGCTTCTATGGTGGCCATATTGGATGTCAGATTAGCAACATTTTCTTTTAGGACCAACATGGCTTAATAAAAAGGTCTTTTGTCATGGCCATCTATTAAGGAGTAGTACAAAGATGATTTTCATGAGGGCTGCAGTTGTGACAATGCTGACTTTTATAAGCACCATTCCAATTCAGTTGTTGTTTCGAGTTTAATGCCATTTCTCAGTGCAAAATAGGCTATACTTGGCAGCCAATTTATAATAACTGGTGGAGGAGGATCCTGGGAACACCCTTAGAAGAACCACAGATATTGGCCATGCTTTCTCACATACCCACTTTAGCCGAGCCCTAGATTTGAACCCATGCAGACAGATATGATATGGCAGTGCTCAGTCAAGGCGAGCACTTTAGACCCCATGGCATCCTGTGGTTCCTCATTTTGATTTAGAACCAACTAGACATTATATAAAGCCTTTTAGTGAAAACCCATTAATGACAGAACCATCCAATCAGTAGAAGTTATAATGCAATTTTCAAGATGGCCACCTTGGTAGCCATATTGGACACTGAAGTTCAAACCATTTTCATTTACAACCAGCTAGACATTATAATAATTCTGGTTAAAACACCATGTCAGTTTGACTTCCTTTCAGAAGGGTTAGTGATAAGATTTTCAAGATGTCTGCCATGGTGGCTATATTGTCTGACATATCAGCACACATTTTATTTAAGACCAACTGGAACAAGACATGATGAATTCTTAAAGTCGAACACTCATGCTGATCATTCCATTCTGAATGAGTTGCCATAACAAGATCTTCAAGATTGCACTGACTGCCTTTTCACCACTATTATCATTTAAGACCAACTGGACAAAAAAAATGTCTTATGTGAAAACCCTTCTTATGTTGATATAAACATCCATTCAGGAAGAGTAGTGATAACAAGATTTTCAAGATGGCCACTGTGGAGCCATACTGGATGTCTGTGCAGAACCATTTTCAAATAGGAGCAATCAGACATCATATGAAGTCCTCTGGTAAAAACACATCCATTCGGCTTTCTGTTGTGAAAAGATTTTCAAGATGGCTGCATTGGTAACCATCAAGAAAAGATGGAAAACATTTACACTAATGACCCACTCTACATCTTAAGAAGTCTCTACTGAAAACCACATGTTGTTATGACAACCCCATTCAGGAAAAGTAGTGGCAACAAGATTTTCAGGATGGCTACTGTGTGTGTGTGTGTGCATGCGTGTGTGTGTGAAGTTTCATCAACTTTTGCTAATGGATGTAGGTATGTTGCATGATGCACAACTGTTCATTCCATAAGTTCTGTTTTACCAGTAGAGTTAATAATTGCTGAATTTTGAAAACTAGCCCTATACCAAAGTCACCTATGAATATAAATACATTAAAAAATATTTAAATAGTTTAAATTTATTTAACTACAGCTTTAATGTAAATACATTTCAATCATAGCACTATTTTTAACAATGATAAAGTGTGTGTGTGTGCGTGTGTGTGTGTATGTGTGTGAGAGAAAGAGAGAGATTTGATTTTTAAAGTAGCTTTGACAATTTTTCAGTCATATCACTATCTATGATGTTTGCAGTGTGGCAGTTTATAGTGATGTCTAACACTGGGGCATCATGCTGCAGACAATTTGTAGATCATTTCCAACCCAGTTCCATTATCCTGACACCAGGTCAAAAAGTCCTAACTCTAATCTTTTCATGCTAAGTGCCTAGCAAGGCAAAAGTTAGTTCCATTTGTACTGTCTTTGATATAACTCAGCCAGTATTTGTACCCATGACCTGCTCTAACCACTAGGCCACCGGAATGGTGCCCAAACATTTGCACCAATTCATCCACAGAAAGCACATGGTTACTAAATATTACACTGGGTAAATCCTGTTATTGGCTGTTATTATTGTGTGGACAACCTGTTGTGCAAAATGACTACGGTATTAAAATATCCCTTGGCAAGGGTTTGAACCCACCACATCCTGCATCTGAGGCAGACACTCTAAACCCCTAGGCCACTGGAGTGATCCATAAAAAAGTGTGACATTTCACTGCTGTAGATTTTAATAGCTTATACTGCACTAAAATGGATTCAGAATGAGCTTACAAATGTTTGGAAGGAAAGAAATAAATATAGGCACTTTAAGCAGAAGGGGCAAATTGAAATAGTTACTGCAAATTCATATTATTTAAAACAATGGGAGTAGAGATAATCTTAAATTCACTTTCTTCATACCTGCAAACCTCCTAAACACTGTTAGGGGAATTTTGAGACTCAAAAAGTGTTTTCAGGTTGGAGGCAGGGAATCAAATTTTAATAAAAGAAAATTAAACCTGTTTTTCTCTACAGTTTGAAACATAAAATAGTTGCTAGACTTTGCACTGTCAAATATCACCATATATACTCATGTGTACACATATAATCACAACACAGATCTTAAATAAAACACCTTGGATGTCGAATAGTCCTAATTAAATGCAGTCTTTATTGCTCTCAATAGTTCAACAAGGGGTTTGATGGAAGTCTCATTATAATCCATCTTTACCCTCATCAGAGTTTGGGTGATACAGTTGTTCAAACATCCCTGAAGGTCCTGTTGAATTTTTATTAGAATAAAAGTGATCTTTCTACATCTGCATTACTATGTTCAAAACTAGTATTTACTTTTGAGATTCAACTCTGCACTTATATTTTGTTGATGCTGGATGTTGTTACTATGTTGACAGATTGTGTACACTCCAGAATGACGTGTCAAATTGGTGATAAGTGTCACGGAACTGTGTATGATTTATATCAATATGTATATGTGATCAAAAATGTACTCGGGGTTTTGTTGCTGCATACAGCATCACCCGAGGGTGGTTTATTTTTTTCGGCTCTAGTTATTTCGAAATACTGAGCGCAACTCAACCCATGCTGCATGTGCAAATTGCCTGCAGTGAAAACCTAAGTACCTAGCTGTGCATATCTGTCACAGCTAGTATACATATAGAGCAAATTCTCTATAAACAGATTACACTATGACAAGTCTTATCAGAAGGCTTACCTCTTTACGAGGGCAAATCTTCAGCTGTAGAGGCATTGAAACTTAAGATTGTATTCTTTATTACTATTCATTTTATAAGACAGAATTGTTTCATATATTAGACATTTTAGAATTTATTCTAAATTCTACAGAGAGTCAATACCTAGGTTATACAATGCCATGATATTAGAAATACTATAGTCTGGTTTGAGTTAGCTATTTGTTGTAACTGAACAGACAGATTGAATTTAATTATAACCTGCATGCATTGAATGATTAATGTAATGGGTAACAAATTCATGTGCACGCATGTGCAACATTTATCAATGCAGAAGTACTTAACCATGTCATATGTACTACATGGTTTAGTTGTTATACTTTTAGCTGCCTTGTATATGGTTTAGTGATGTGGAGTCACAGAACTCTGTGTGGTTTCTTGTGACATGTATGCTGTGTCTGGTGACGTTGGTTTGGAAGATTGTACTGGTGTTCTCAATGTGAGGGACCAAGGCTTTGCAACCATCGAGTCTGTGTTGAATGTGAGGGCTCTCAAGGGATCCTTCAACAGACAGGGAGGGGTGAACCATTCATGGGGGCTCTTTGACCATTGACTAGAGAGGGTGAACTGGAGATACATCTTGGACGTCAAATGGGCGCCACAATAGTTTTATATATATATATATATATACTACGTGTTCCATGTTATTGTTATTTTCACTATTGCTATCTGAGCAAAATTATATGCATTCCCATTTCAATATCGTTATATGAATGACAGATTCATAAATTCATACATATTCCAATATCGCTTGATGAATTGATAAATTGATGAGTTGATAGATTGATGAATAAATGAGTATTATACTGATAAGTGCATAAATCAGATGCTTTGGTCACCCTTGGTGTTTAATAAGACCTTGTTTATATTGGGGTGTTGATCATATAATTTTATTTGTTTATCGGTGATAGGACGTTATTCACGTTTGTTTAAAATTTTTATCGTTCAGTTACTTGTTGATAGTTCCATGTTAGGAACTTTATAATTTTCCTTATCTTTTTGTTTATAATGGTGTAATATTTAAATTTGTGTTTATAAATAAACATCTTATTAATGCAGTTGCTTTCGGTGTCTTCACTAATCCAGTCCCAACCCGGCTTCATCGTGTGACAATAAGAATAAAATGCTTCCCCTTGTTAACTCATCAACCAAAACATCTAAAATTAAGTACTGCAAAATTAAGTATTGCTGGGCTTTGCTTGCATTGATTATGGCTCATTCTTTCCTGAATCAAAGCTATGTTTTCACATTCTGCCTTCAATGGTTAAAAGAATCCCACCTCTACACTATTCCAACTCCTGAGATAATATATACACTACAATCTGACTTCAAAGTAATTTTGCTGCTGATCATGTTGAATCCAATTTTTTCACACATTGCTCTCTAAATAAATAAATAATGCTTACATATGACCATTACTTTCCTTTCTTCAACAGGTGTCTCTTTGATTTACCTAACTTTAAACAAACTGAGTTGTTCAACTTCATATACTTTACCTATGCAAATTAACCTAATGCAGTGGTTCCCAGCCCTAGGGTTGAAGCCCACTTTTCTTGAGGACATTCTGGAGGGTTGCCAGAAATATTTTTCAGGTGACAAAACTTTAAAAAATGTGGAAATAGGTCGTGAGACTCAGAAAAAATATTTGTTATGGTCACAGCCCAAAAAGGTTGGGAACCACTGACCTAATGGGTTCCCCTGAAAGGATTCTTAACACAAGATTACACTAGCAATTGTCAATTAACTAATCTGTGCAAGGGTAGCTGTCCATCTCAGACTTGTATTTTTATTACCTGTTACAATCAACTGTATAAACACGCACACACACATGCTGCTGGTCATGATCAAGCCAATATTTTTTTTTACATTTTACCCTTTCTCTTAACCAAAATTACATAAAATTGTGTTTTTTCATCTATGAACATATCAAGGGTGTTTGGGAGTCACAAGTCATGCTTTTCACATCATATGCAGTCAGAACATACCATGATGTGACTGAATCTTCTACCCTTTACCCTCCTTCCTCAGCCTGTTCTTCTCATTCTTTGAGCATTGGTGAGCTATTTCCTTTATCCTAAAACCTCTTCAAATTTCCCTCATCATAAAAATGGCACATTTGGAATATCTGCTCTTCTACACAAATTACATACACGTCATGACTTCTATGGGTACACTTAAAACAAAGTAAATGAACAGACTATTTGGAATTGTGTACAAACTTTATTTTTCCAAAATCTTCTTATAGAAAAGAAATTCGAGTTTTAAGTTTATTTTGAAAGTTTTTTACTTTTTTATATGATATTTCATAAGCATATTGCAACAGTTGTAATATAGACTTCAAAGCAGTCCTGAAGTATATACCTACTGAATATGTCCAAATGGACATGACATGAAACAAGAGAGAACATGCAGTATAGGCATCCATTAAATGATCAGAGAGGTACTTAGATCATACACGGGGCAGTGCTGTGCTTATTGAATGTTTTTTTTCCATCACAGGCCCAGGGCAAGTGACTTCAAAACATCACAAGACTTGGTTCAAATTCCACTAGCCCTGACCAAATTCCATGTGCCCAAAAGGGCTCTATATTTTTACTAATATTTTGACACAACATTGAAGTTGCTGTACCTAAAATAGGAAATGAAATACACAAAATTCATATTAAACTGACTTGTTTTTAGTCACCTCAAAATATTTCACATTAAGCAACATTTTTCTCCATGTCCTGATGCCAAACATTGTTCAATTGCTCCAATACTGAAAACACTTTCAGACACAGGCTGAGGGCAAGTCTCATTGTTTTAAAAAATTACTTGCCCCAACTTTTTATTCATTTGCCAGACAGCCATATTTTTACTATTGGCACACCCAACCTATCCAGAATATACTTGTAATATTGGTAACTGAACCTTCATCCACATTTTACTGAAGAGGGATTCAGACAAGAAAGTTACTATCAATGCATGCCCTGGTGATAAATTCTGAATCATTGCAGCATATGCCACTGGTCTTGTGATTTTTCATTGTATGTCTTTAGGCTTGCCTTCAGGTCAAGTGGGTGGGTGTGATTTGGATTTTAATGTACCTTTAATAATTTTTCAGTCATGCTGACACAATGTCTGCAGTTTATAGCGATATCTAGCATGAGGGCATCATGGCACAGACATGTAGAATCATGTCCCACCCAGTCACATTACCCTGACACTAGACCAACCACTCCTAACACTAACCTCTTAATTCTAAGCACCAAGCAACTGGAGTTCGAACCCACTATCTCCTGCATCTGAGGCAGATGCTCCAATCACTTACGCTACCAGAGCTATCGCCTTCAGGTCCATGTAAAGTCTGTATTTCATCACAATCTTTTATTAAGGATACAAATTTGGGAGACTTGCTGTAATTTTGTTTTCGGGATGCTGCTATAATCTCCATGCTTCTCTAAGGGAGTTGAAAACTGAAATGTAGTAAGAGTTGCACTGATCTTATTTTATACCCATCATTAAAAACAGTAGCTTCAAATTCATAATCAGTTCATGTGATAGTACTGTGAATGTGTCATAATTACAGAAAATACTCACTCCATATCAATAGAATCAGCGGGCCACCACCCCTTTGAACTAAATGGATTTAGGTAAATGTAATGATCTCAGATCAACAATGTATTCTGTGATTTTATAAGTCACTAATCCCTAACCTGTATTAACTGTCAAAGAAATCACAAAGGTACTGTTCTGAATATTTAACCTGCAATGCATTACCATCTAAGCAAGACCACAGGGCAGCTTTTGCTTGATTATTCATGCTTTTCAAGTTAAAAGTAATGATAGGCAACCAACAAAATACAGAGAAGAGTAACAGTACTGTTCGCCATTTATAGGACATGTGCATCACTGTACACACAAAGTGTATAACTTCTGATACAATTAAGCAGGCAATACATACAATCTGAAGGGATCTACAACTTCAAAACAGAAATGCTGCATATCATCAGCTGGCTCAAGTTTTTTTTCTCAGGCAAATTAAATAACATTTTTAGTTGTTGTTGTAGGGTTTAACGCCATTTTTCAGCACACGATAGGCTATACATGGCGACCAGTATTAATGGTGGAGGAAGAGCCTGGGAAAACCCCAGAAAGAACCACCGACCCATGAGAAGCTACTGGAAAGCTTTCTCACATACATACATTGGCCGAATCCAAGATTCGAACCCACACAACATTTCTAGTAAGGGTGGTTATATTTGATGACAAATTGACAAGATTTGTATAAATAAGGAGAAACAGAAGGCATTTGTGCCAGGATGCTTTACTGGCATTAGGTGTACATTGTGCACTGTCAAATCTGGTAAAACTTTTCAAGTGGTCTGTAACAAAGTCATTTAAGGATTTTAAAATTGTAATAAAGACTGACATATCTATGAGTTTAGAAGGCTTTTATGCCAGGAAACTGCCTGAAATGTGTTCAAATTCTGCTGAGCTGTTTTGGAGAACAAGTCATTTAAATGTTTTATAATTTTAGCAATGGTGGCCAGAATTGACGTCTGATGGACACCATTTTCATAAAATGGAAAGGCTTCAGACTGGGATGCTGTCTAAATGTGTACAATCGCGCAAATGGTATTTGCTCAGAAGTTTTTTTTTAGTAACAGCAGTCATATTGTATCACAAATCAAGATCAATGGTGCAAACCTGAAAGGTCTTCATAACAAGATCATGTCTTCCATATATGGGCCATGCACGTCTCTTGGTTTTTGAGAAAGATTTGAAAATGGCTAATGCTGATGCATAAGATACAAGAACCATACCATAATGTCACTTGGTCTTCAGCTAAAACTCAGATATGACCTTCCTGTGACCTTGAGTTTAAACCAAGGTATATAAATGGCATATGACACATTATCAAGCAATCATATATCTGAGTAGATTTTGATCAAAATAAATATCTCTTATAAGGCAAGTAATGAAGCAGACATGAACAGTTACAATCATGCAAAGCAAGCATGAGCCATGGCATACTGATAATATCAAACTGTTTAACACTCAGAATATGCATGAACACATTTGTTACATTTGTCTGTTGAACACAGCCAAGCCAAGCCTAATAACCATTATCAACAATAAAACATATTGGATGATTCGTGTGGGTTGGTCATTAAAGGCAACATTCATCTCCTTTGATGTACACACAAAAATCTATAACAGAAAAAAACTTTCAATAAAATTGTTTAAAGACTGTCAAACATCCAGATCATTATGGGATATGACAAGAATAGATTCACTGCCATCTAATGAAAGTATCTGGCTTAGTCTCATATAAAGATTACTAGTTTGATTGTTCTCTTTAGAAAAAAAGGAATCTGATTCACAATATTTAATGGGTAATACAAGCTGTATTTCCATAAAGATACGTCTTTCTCATATGAAAAAAAGCTTCAGTGCAATCACTTGTCTTCTGGGACATTTTATCAGTCTCTTAATAATAAATTATTTTTAAAACAGCCCAAATTCAGCAACATCTTCAGCAGTCACATTTCTCACTTCCAAGTGAAGGCTGCTAATGAAAGATATTACTGTAATATGAAGCATTAATCTTATTTTAAAACTTTAATTTGTATGCTCTTTCCTCATTTGAAAGTTCATGAAAAATAAGTTAAACATAAAGAAACTTTACAAAGAAATTTAAATGAAGATGTGCATAGCATAAACACAGCACATCATACACTACCAACATTGGTCAATTCGTTTTAATCTATTTTTTGTAGTTATGTAGAGTTCACATTAAAATATATAGAGTAAAATGGTTTCAACAGAATCCGTAGGTCAATATACACCAATATGAGATTCATTCCTGACCTAAAATTTCTCAATAACTATGCTGTTCCGAGTTTTTTTTCCAGGTAAAACGAAACATGCAGTGTCACCCCAACATTCAGTTATACTAAAGTTCAGTTCTTGTCCAAATATAAAACCAAGGGCCAAATAAATTGTTAGTAATATTGGTCATAAATGTCAAGTAAACAGACTCCAAATTAATCTTAAGTACAAATATTTTTATATACCATATCTACTGCATATAGTGGGACACCGTATTTGTTGGGACACCATAAATCAATTTTTAAAGTAATATTTTGTGCACTATATGTTCTGGGACACATCAGGTTTTTTTAGTTTTAAATTGTAAGACACCTTTATAATCATTTGAAAATTACAGAAAAAGTCCACTTAATCTCCAATTTTATGAAAAAAGCTATTGAACTGTGTACTTGAGATAAATCTCTTAATCCAGCTGCATCACCTCATCAACTCAACCCTTCTCCTGCACATACATGATCCATGTGACTTAATATTCTTTAGCTCCCTCATGCTGCAAATAATTATCAATGGGCTAAAGTTAGATTTTTTAAATCTGCACAAGTCGTGTGAATTCTCCCACTTTTAACCCCCTTTTTATTGACGGTCCATCCAGGAACGAGATCAAAGTACAATGCAGTTTCATATCGTCAGTGAAATAATCTTCTTCCCTTCTGATGTTCAAGAATTCATGGAATGATTTTTTTGCCTCCAAATCTTCTGGAAGATGCTGAGCCATTGATGTCTGTGCACAAAACGCTAGATTTAGTTGCTTTAAGAACTGTTCCACTGTTTCAATGTATTTTCAAAATTCCTGTGAATACCAGCAAAAAGAAACCAAAAAGTTTCAGCCTGCTTTGTATGTATGTATGTATGTATGTATGTATGTATGTATGTATCAGCTATGCAGAGTTTGTGGATATATTCTGGTCTTTAAAAAATTGCTAATGAAGAACAAAAAAGATGAATAAATGACAACAATACAAGGTTAGTTTGTTCTATTTCATTATCAAATAAACATTTTATTTATTTTATATTATTGTGATATGCAGTGGTGGTCATACACTGAATACAATCTATTTTGTTTCTTAAGTCTTGGGACATATGATCTAGGTGAAAAAATATTTCACCATAAGTTCTAAGACAGGAAAAAAGGTTTAATTCTATCATGTCCCAAGACATATGGTAAATACAGTATGCACCAAGCTTCATGAAATTGGTTGATGATGAACTAAGATACGAGCCTTAGCAAAATGCAATAGCCAAACACGTTTAAATAGTTTGTGCAATGCTTTAGTTATTGTCTGGAAATTATATGCTATTGCCAAATCTATTTTTAGTGACAGCACTCTCAACCTTTGTTTAATAATGATAGCTACTGCTGAAGGCAGAGTAAATCATTAAGGTCTTGGTATGTGAATATTAACCACTATATTATTCAAAACTACTGCATATTCTCCAGGAAGACATTAATGTTATGTACCTTTGCATCTAAAAACTCCATTTTTGGGGTCTCTCCAAGCCTACCTCCCAATTTCATAATATCTTCCGATTTTTGCAGAGAACTCCTGATTATTACATTATGTCTTCGATTTTCATTTCTTCTAAACAAGAAAAGTCCTACATGTTCTGCTGTATCACCTGTGAATTATTGTTTTGATGAAATAATTATTTTAGTATAAAGCATTCACTTCTTCACTAAACACAATGTTATGTTTAAACATTATTCACGTAAATTAATGATTATCTTTACCTCTACAATAATACAAAAATAAAAAATAAACCAGAACAAAAAGATAAACAATGATAAAATTGTCCACAATTAATTTCAATCCCAAGAAAGATCACTATGAATGGTTTAACTTCAATATATATAGCTCCATTCCCACAAAAGAAACACGAGTGAACGCCTGGCATTTTTATACCGTACATACCAATGTTAAACTGGTATAGTTACCGGTCAAAATTCCATTTTATCACAAGCCAGTTTCAGGGTTTTAATGATTAACAGGCCTGTACTGCCATTGCAGAACGAAAGACAAATTCGCCGACTATCAACATAGGAGACACCGAAACATCAAGCTTTCCATTGTGCGGAAAGTTATGTTTGTTCAGCTAAAACACAAAACTAGAATTGATTGATGTTGAGCTTACTTGATCTCTATGAGAATTTTAGCCTTTATTATTACCACTCTTCGTGACCATGTAAATTATGATGGTTTTGTGCCTTGTACAAATAAATGTGCGTACCCTTTTTAAAATATTACCTCATTTTGTAGGATCGCTTATATCATTGAAAATTAGTAACTCGTGAGCGCGTGATTCAACATGAATGAAACAGCTATTAAGGACGTGCTGAAATGTTATCTGGAAGGAAGCAATTGGTCGAAACAATGAATAAAGCAAAATCTGCATCTATGTTTGGGAATAAGGATTTAACTGACACTATGCACACTTTGCACTGTGTATGTACTGTAGATTATAGTTCAGCATGGTCTCCCTGGTAAACTCAACCAGCCTGCGAATTATGAAGTCTGTATTTACCTTTATTTAACTTCATGTTGGCGAAATCAGAAAATAAACACATACAAAATAATAACAAAATCAATCATAGTACTTAAAAACAGTTTAATAATTGTTGGGTCACAAAAAGTTACTTTTATTTTACATGCCTCTGTCTTAGGACATGGAAAAAATTACTGTTTCATGTCCCAAGATTTACAGCCATTACAGTAGTCAACAAAAAGACCTAAAAACTGTCAAGTTTACACACTGGCCTGCGGATAAGCTGACTCCTTTCTTCCAGGCCTTTATTTTTTCCTAAATTATTCAGCTTATAAGTGAGTATATATGGTAGGTATTAAGAAAAAATGGTCACTTAGTGGTTGCATTTGAGAAAAAAGGAAAAAGTACACTTGCCTGTGACTAGTTTAAATCCATTCCTATTTCCCATGCAACATTTGTAAAAATTCAAAATTAAAGGGTCAACCACCATATCTGCATTGCTGACAGACCAATGATAAAACCGGACAGTATATATCAAAGTCTAGCCCTGGTTAAGTATGTCACACAGGGAATTTTCAGAGGGTTGTACATTATCTTTTGTAAAATGCAAAATGCAAAATTCATTTTTTAACAAATATGCATTTAAAAAATTGAAAAGTATGTTTGAATAAAATGGACATATGTAATAAACAAAAAACCACTTAAGTGCTTTGTTCGAAGTTGAGGGAAAGAACTAATTTGATATGGCCTTGACATAATCCTACACCATATCAAACACATTCTTTCTGCCCATCTTGATGACATATGCCAATATTCAAGTTTGAACAAGCTCAGATCAGAAATACAGCCTTTAACAGGGTAACACCCTCAGCCAATCAGATATAAGACCACCTCCTTCAAATGCTTAGATCTCACTCATCGAACTCATCCAAGATCTTAATGATATAAGCATATATTCCAAGTCAGATCAAATACAGAACAGAAATACAGTCTTTAAAGTGGTAACAAGCACAACCAATCCGATACAAGACCACCTCATTAATATCCATGAATCGTGATCATTATTAAACTTGTAGAAGATTTTTAATATACGCCCATATTCCAACATGACCAAAATCAGATCAGAAATGTGGATTTGAGACTTGTAAAATGGTATTGTTGATGGACAAACATGACTGACGACATACAATGGACAGAGGGCCATACCATATCGAAAATTAAAGGGGTGGATCATTAATCCCAAAAATGTACATGTTTTTAATAAGAAAAGCATATTAATGAACAGCAGTATTTAACACTTGCAAGTAACTATAACAGCAATCATGGTCTCTTATTTCAAGTACAGCTTTCTAAGCTCTGTTAAACAGCAATCTTTGCATCACACGGTTGTCTATTTCAAATCACTCTAAGCAATCTGCTGTGATATTCACAAAGTCACAAGGTGCCAATCAAGGGAGATAATCCTAAAAAAGTGATGCTTGTCAAATGCCATAAGGAGACAAATAGCTGTTTCTATATGTCCATTACCATCCATGATCATCACAATGGTGAAATGTCTTATTGATTTTCTACATAGAGAGACTTTTGAAATCAGGCCTCAGTTCCAAGACAAAGTGATTACAGCTTTTGCAGTCAAATACAGCAATGAGATATTGACATTAATAGCCAGATATGCAATCAATGATTAAGTTGATTTCTACCAGAATGCTCTCAATCAGTGGCCATAATTCCTCCCTCAAGAATGTAAGGTAGAGTCAATAGGCCCAATTGAAATAAAGTGGGAAGAACTTCTAATATGGCATTATATTTATTCAAATAAAGAATGTTTCAAAATGTCACAGTTTAAGGTAAAATGGGGTATGTACCTGTCAAATGTGAAGAATAGAAACAGTAAAAATTTTGACAAAAAGAAATGATAACAAGGACACTAGCAAGAGTACTTTGAAGGGACTGGTGCTCTATTACCTGAAAGGAATATCCAAAAATTTAAGACAAGACCATTTCTTCTTTTTAACTGCTGGAAATTGAAACTCACATTTTTGAGCTTTACTATTTTCAAATTAGCCACTGTAGCAGTCATACTGGTGGTAAGATTAGCATCATTTTCATTTAGAACAAATTTGACACCTAAAAACAACTGTTGTTGAAAACTCTATGTTGATTTGACCAACCATTCAGGAAAATAAGATTTTCAGTATGTTTATTGTGGCAGCCATCTTCTGGTAAGATCAGCACTATTTGCATATGGACCAACTAGGTATCACAATTATTCTCATGAAAATCCCATGTCAATATCCCCAACAATTTATGTGGAGTCACAAAAATAAGATTATCAAGATGGCTGCCTTGGCAGCCATACTGTTTATCAGATGGGTACCATTTTCAATTAGTACCAACAAGACATCTTAGATGTTTTCTGGTGAAAACTGAATGTTAATATGGCTTTTGATTTAAGAGAAATAGTGATAAGACTTTCAAGGTGACAGGTGTGGCAACCATATTGGATTTCAAAACAAAACTATTTTTATTTAAGACCGACATGTCACCATAAGAAGTTTTCCAGTTAAAACACCATACTGGTATGACTTTCTGCTCATCAGGATTTCCAATAGCAAGGATTTCAAGATGGCTGCTGCTGTGGAAACATCTGATGTCAGATCAGCACCACTTTCATCAAAGACCAACACGACATCGTAAAAAGTTTTCTAGAGAAACATTACCGTATATTGATATAAACATCCAACCAAGAGTTTGCTTTTGTTTTCTTGGTTTTAATGGCACTTTTGAACCATTTTTGGCTGTTATCATGCTGAGGAAATGGGAGCAAAGTGCCTTGCCCAAAGAAAACATGAGGCAGCTAATCCAGACTGGTTTTGGTGGGCATCCAACCTACAACGTATTCATTATGAGTATGACACTCTACAATGGAGCTACTGTGGGTCCTCCATTCCGGTGTCATAGGAATAACAACACTAGATGTCCATTTAGTGACAGCAATTTCACTTAAGACTAACAACTAGCAAGACATAATACATCTTTTAGTGAAGACCCATTGTTGATATGACATTGATTCTGAGTGGTAGCAAAATTCCAGATGGCTACCATGACAGCTAGACAGAGTGGCACGATTTTCATTATGGACCATCTAAACCTTGGGATGAATGTATTTTTTAAAGTTTCATGACATTCCTTCTAATAGTGTATTAGCAGCAATAAACAAACTTCTGGCAACAGATAGACAATAAGGACAGAAAATGGACAAAAGGTCAAAATACAAATTAGTGGTGAAATGGAAACTGCTCATATACAACAACAATTTGACTTTTGGATGAAAAAAGTTATACTTATTGTTTTTCTGCCCAATAATTTCAACCTTGAACAGTTTTATGAAAAATACACTTGACTGGGGCCTAAAAGTTACAATGGTTCAAGATCCAGGACAAATCTCTTTTGGCTGCAGACCTGTCTTATATATTAATAGCAACAGCCTGCCAGATCTTTAATATTTCTTAGTTGTTACTGTAAGCTGAATAACATGTGCTGCGAATCGTGTAAATGTCTGGAAAGGAGTCATAAAAGTGTACTGATACAAGCAGGAGTCAGTTGTTCAATAGCAAGAGACTGGTATTGTAACACACTACCAGAAATCTGCAAATTTAGCATGCAATATGAGGAGCACCAGTTTAAGCTTGATCTTTGTCAAATGTTTGCCTTAAGTCAGCATAACCTGAAACCAAGCCTCCAATGTATGGATTTGTTGGAACAATGCTTGGACAGTGCAGGGTTCTACTGGTCCTGGACAAGTGAGAAACAATATTTTTGCATTATTTGACAAAGAGCTACAATCTTTTCCATGATCATTTAAAAGATTGTTTTTGCTTATGAAGGCAGTGGTACATAATACTCTTTTTTAAAAACATAGTGAAACTTGCCTTAGCAGAAAGCTCTATACAGAGGACATATGTTATAAAGGACCTTTCACTTCAAAACATATTTCAGTATTTCAAAATATTTCAGTACAAAATACTGTTGTTCAATGAGTATCTTCTGTAAACAGAATAAGAGGTCAGGTGCGGATCCCTTTTTTTCTTCTTCTAGAAAATACCATAAGATATGGCCCCTATTTGTTTAATGTGAAGAAATTTGATCAGAATTGGTAAATGAAACCTTGGTATATCACTTGTTTTTATGTCAAAAACAGTGGATAGTGCTCATATGTTGACACCAAAATATAAAATTCATAACTTTTAGTGACAATAATATTTACAATAGTATAACTATATGATGAAATAACAATCGATTAAAATGTCAGTAATGAATACTAGTGACAATACCTTGGGAAATAAATACCAATTAAATAAATCTTGTCAAATGAAATTCATGTTTCAGTTTTAACTTTTAATTTGCATTTCAATGTAATTATAATGTGCACTCTTGTACTGAAATGTGAAAAATGTCAATCAATCAACACATTGGTGTCTGCAAGTATTTCCATGGAAGCCTAATTAAATAATGACTGTTTTCATCTCTGACTTATCAAACTTTTGGTTGCTTGTTATAATTAACTAATAGCTGACCTGCATCGGAATATGGCATCAGTTATTTTTGGTATCAAATCAATACAAGGGGGCAGAATGAAAGCAATAAAAGGCAAGCAAATTCTACCTGCATAAGAGCTAACTGTCAAACTAGTGTCAAGTCAACTCATTTCAATTGCCTAATTGACTGTCTTGTCTGTTTTTTCTTGTCACAATTTGTCTTGTCTTGTCTTGTGTGTTTTAATGCCATTTTGCAGCAGATGCTTGGCTATCCTGCAGACCTGCCAACCGTGACGAGTCCATCTCAGTAAGGCAGTTGATTCTTTTCCATAAGTTTGACCAGTTTTCAGTAAGGTGTAACAAAATGTCACTGTAAAGCTAGAAAACATAATTAAAAGTTTGGTATTCGGAACATGCAGCAAGGGTAAACATCATGTTCAACTTGAAAGTTTGTAAAGTACGTGTAGACTTTATTTACCACTAGTACAGTGCACAAATTTTAGTTCCAAACCCTATGCAGCTCAGTGGCTTCTTGCTGTCTCTCAACGTGACATAATTCCTGGAAATTCTGTTTCCATTTCACATGACGTCAGCAATCATATTTCCCACCACAAGTCATACTCAAATCGGCATGTGATGTCCATTAAACGTAACTGTGTCCCTTCCAGCTTTTATTCACAAAAATCTGAATATTCCATTTTATTTTTCCTGTGTTGATTATTAACACTTTTCAGGAGGCTTATTTTCCCTTTCATCTGATATGCATTGCTTGCTGGATGCCATTTAAAAAAAAAAAAAATTCTATGAATAAAGAGCATCTTTACCAGATAATTATTGGAAATTATTCTAAGCACAATTATAAAATGAGGATTCAGTCATTAAACAGCCCAGTTCCTACCCCAAACCCTTAACCAAGCAGTTTTCTGGATGTCTAGCAGATTTTTAGGGTGAGGTCCCTCAGTAACTCATGCCCTTGCTTATAGTGTGGTCTATCTTTTTGGACCACGTTGTGCACGAGTTATCGAGAGAGAGGTGTATTTTTAATCAATGTTAAAGTCTACTTATTTTCTAACACTGCAGAGAATAACCATTCTAATATACAACAGATTTTACTTCAAGTTCAATCCAGTGTAAGTAGAATATCACAAATGTTCTTGAAAGTTTCACAGTATCCCATGGAAATTAGTAAAAATCCATGTTCTTGAATGTTTCTCAGCATCCCAACAAACTCTGTTTTCTTGAATGTTTTCACAATAATCCACCAAGCACAGTTTGTTTAAAATAAATGGTTTACCACTCTGCAATTTCAATGTTCAAGAAATGAATCTGAATCCTCTAAACACTCTAACAAGACTGAACCATAACTGAAAAATGAAACACTATGTATTTCAGTCCTTTATATAACCACTATATACACATCAAATTAACAATTCTAAATCACTAGAAAGATTCCAGGTATTTAAAATATTCTGCATTATGAAATATCTTTAACAGTCAGCACTTGACATTTTTATTTTATTATTGAGCTAAACAGCAGCTAGGGCATGCGCAACATCTCTAGAGTACAGATATTCTCTTAGAATTACAGCGTGACCCCACTATAGCACGCTCCGTTATAACACAAATTTGGATATAACATGGTCGTGGTGTAGAACCCAAAATTTCATATACATGTGTTTCTCTTGTACATGAAAAAAGAATTTCTTTCTTAAAAGTAGGAATAACAAAAATGTAAATAAAATTTTTTTATCATTTTGGGAAAGAGATCATGTATGAATAAACAAAGACAATGAAGGCGTGGATCCTGAAATTTTATATGTATTTTTTCATGTATGAAAAGGTAGTTTTATCTTCTTAAAAGTATGAAAAATAACATGTAAAAAAAATAATCTGGGATCATGGAGGGCTTCACCATCTGGCGATTTTTTTATTGGTGACACTGTTGGCTGTTTAAGCTTGTATATACAAACATTGGTTAGTAGTGGAGAAATTCAGAGGCCCCATGAAAAGAAGTCGCACACTGGAAAAAAAAATGTACTGAAATTTATCTATTGTTTCATAAACAATTTCTTTGTCCATGTTGACAAACCATCTAAACAGTGCATTGTTATATCATAATCCGCTTATCTTGACATCTAGCATGAGTACTGTATGTTGTGAGATATCCGCATTTTTGTTGTTGACATTTCTGGTAATGGAGATCAACCGGATGAGGCATCATCTCGTAATCTATCTTATGTTGGATTTTCAGCCGCTTGCTAGTAATTAATATATTTACTTAGACTGACATTTGTATGTGGATGGTAAGTAAAATTCCTCTTCTTTTCACTCAGAATTAAATCCTTCAAAACACTCACATTTTCTGTAATAATCCTTGTCATCAGACCAGAACACCTGCATCCCTATCATCTGTTGACCCTTTGTTAAATTTCTGATACATGCGTGGAAGAAAGCATCATGCTGCTACCACATATTTAACAAAAAAAACAAAAAACAAAACACATCTTACTTATTGGTTTCATCAATAGGCAGGGAGGAAAAGTAACTGGAATAGACCAAGTGATGGCCAATTCCTTTTTACAAATGTACCCAGATAAAATAGTTTGCTGAAATTTCAAAGGAAATGATTACCTTTGAAGCACCGATTGTTATGAAATCATACTAAACAGATGGAAAAATATCAGTTTCAATCACACAATACAATTATTTAATGTTGCCGCCACAATAAGAAATAGGCATTTGTTTGGTTCTCTAAAGCTATCCTTTAGTGGTAACTTCAATAACGCATGCACCTTTCATCAAAGACAGCCGACTACAATCTTCAATAAAAACAAAGAACTTTTCTTCAAAGGTAGTCAGTACCAAACTTAAATAAAAAGTAACGGAATCTGATGGATTTTTGCATTTTCCAACATGACTGGAACACATTAACTGTGCTGTAAAAGTTTTCTTTTTGCAGGGAAAAAGTTTATGCTTATGAACACTACCAATGACGGTTTAAAATGCAAACTGACTTTTACCGACTATGGACATACTGAAAAATAAATGTGCTTCGTTATTCATTATGTGATGGGGCCCCAAGTGGCCGAGTGGTCTAAAGCGCTCTCCATTACGGATCACTGCCATCTCACCTCTGTCTATGTGGGTTCGAGTGTAGGATTCGCCAATGTGGGTATGTGAGAAAGCTTGCCAGTAGCTTCTTGTGGGTCGGTGGTTCTTCCCGGAGTTTTCCAGGGTTCTTCCTCCACCATTAATACTGGCCGCCATGCATAGCCTATCGTGTGCTGAAAAATGGCGTTAAACCCCACAACAACAACATTATGTGATTGTGCTATGTTTTTCCACTGAATTCAGACCAATATGACCTGTGACAAAATTATTGACTATTTTAAATCTGTGTGCATGCATATTTTCGATGGAATCACTTTTATTGTGGATTCAATGTATATGATGAGATTCGCGGGTGAGTACACGCTGTTGATACTCGATTCATGCTATATATTAGACATGTATATATAAACAGTATTCACATATATGTACCAATCTGTTGTTCTCTCAATAAAGTAAAGATAAAGATAACGTATATATATGCCTTCTCTGTTTTCATGACAGGTGTATTTCTCATTTAACATGCATCGATTTAAGATGGTAACTGTGCTGATGAAGCATGTATTTTACCACCTGCATTTATTACCTACCCCCCCGCACATTTTTTGGGGTACATGCATCATTTTCTTATGCTAACTGACTTGTTTGCTTATAAAAAATTTTGGTCTATAACACAGTCAGTTTCTATGGCTCCTAACTGCCATGTCATAGCAGGGTCACACTGTATATGATGCTGACAATAACTCCATTTAACCATTTTGTGGCATAATTTGACAGAATCAGTTGTTGACATGAACTTGTCAATAACCTTGATTTATAAATGGAGAAAGTACATACGTGTAGTCTTCTTACAGTACAGTCCGGCCACAGAATCAAAGAATTAAAAGAAAATGTCATTAACCCAAATGACTTAAATAAAATCTATATTATAAAATATTACATCATATAGTTACCCATAACAACTAGTACAAATGATGTTTGCTTAAAGTGAAACCAACTGGAGTAAGGTTTTGAGAAAGATCTTTCAAAGATTGGATAAATTTAAAATAAAAGTTATTTATACTGAAAAGTAAACTTCATTAGAAAAGCTGTTTATTGACAATTATTCCAAAATATGATTATCAAACAAATATTCAACCACTTGACCTGCTCTTCCACCCTCCTTTCATTGTTAATATCCATCCCTTTCTTACTTTTTTTTTTATTAGGAACCACAAAACCTGTTAGCACTTCTATACTGGGAGATATAGCATCTTTTCACTAAGCTTTTCTAACACCTCTTCTTTACTGTGTTGTGTTAGGGTGTAAACTACCATCAACACTCAACTATAACAGAAACCTGACCACACAACTTAAGTCAACCACAGAGTCATATAGTAAATGTCAATTCGTAAATGCCATCAATTAATTTATTAAAAACTAAAATTATTTACGATTAATAATCAATGTGCAACTACACTCTTGAATCAATATAGTTAATTAACATGGCTTTAAATGTCACAACCAAATGCCATGGTACTATTTTGGGAAAATTTAAATATACAACTCTACATCTACCTACTTATTACTTACCGATATATCTAATTTACACTTCAAATTTAACAAGTGTTCAGCAAAACAAATGCCACCTCAGAAACATCAAATCTTTTCCTGGTGCCAAGATACAGTACTCACACATTTAGCCAATTAGTGCTGCAAACAAATTTCCAAAGAGTAACTGTAATTAATGATAGGCAAATGAGTGGTTTAAGATCATCTCTGCAGATCTTTGGAAATTTAGGGATGTTCTGGCACAAATCTCTCAGCTGTTAACTTACTTTCTGGAACTTTCCTTTTGATGAACACAGGACCCATTTCTTTTATCTCCAAAATCTCAGATTTGATCAATAAATTATATGTTTACTAAACTTTTGACTGCTTTATTACAGAGGTAGATAAGGGAAATGTCACCACTGTCATAGACTGAGTACAGTACATGCTGAAAGCAGATGATGTGACAATGAAATGATTTGTAATATTATCAATCTGTTCCAAAACCAATTTATGGTTTAGTTTTGGAAGTTCAACATGAATTTGGAAAACTGTGTGAAGGCAGAGAGACTCTTACTATATTATTCCTAATAATTCAAGACCAGTATTTATATTTTTCAAAAAATTCAGAGACCTGTGGAATATTGACTATACAATTGAAAATTCTGCCATGTAAGCCCATTCTTTCAAGCTGGACTGTGCATATTGCCAAATGAACAAATCTGTATTTAAACTCTTTGGCTAATAAAGAAAAAAAAAATCATTAAATATATAAATAAATAATTTTCTGGAAAAACAGGGAGAAAATTAAACCTCCTAAAAACTATTATGGTTACAGCAGATATGGGAAGCTGTTATTTTAACATCAAGTTTGATCATGGTTTTGCTGATGCTTGGTAATCTGGATCCAAAATGACTGGATTATGAAACTGCAAATTTTCCCATGTTAGGTTTATTGATGATATTTGCTTTATTTTAGTCTATTCAGAAAAAGATTCAACCAAAAGATTTTCTTAACTGAATATATAACAACTCATCAATTAAAATTAAAATCAGTAAGCAAACTGTAGACTTCTTAGTGTAGCAATGTAACAGGGAAATAACTCTGCAAAGGGAAAAAATCTGGATAATATGGGATATTTCAAAGAAACGGACACTATCCAACTAATACATCAAAAGTTTTCATCCAAGGCATATTTTTTCATCCAAGAAGGATTGTTTAATTTCGCTAGATTTAGAATACTGAACAAGTCATTCATGACACTTATTCACTGCATCTTGCAGGACTCGGAGAACGGGATTAAAAGATCAGGAACTTATGAAAATTAAACTTTGGGCATTAAAAAAACAAATATTCAGAACAAAGCATCAGAAATAATTACTTTAAATAGAAGCTGAGTCTCTGCACTGCTACAGAAAAATTAGCAATTGCCAACAGGAATTTCCTGAAGCATTTATAACCTGCACTTTGTTAACAGCTTAAAACTAAAAATAAGAACATAAGGGACTTTTTAGCCATATTCAAACTACCTAATATGAACGAATCTGGTTGTTTTATGTCTGAATTTAATGTATGTAAGCTGTTTGATTTGCTAATTAATCTAACATAAGCTGTGTGATTTTCCAATTATTCAGACACAGTAAAAATCTTAAAAATGAACAGAAATTCATTAAACAATATATTAATATGATATGCAAAATATGTGTATTGTTTTTACTGTAAAAAGCAGTCTGTTGGGGAAACCAACAGAAATGTAAGCGTTATGATGGAGAGATACATGACTGCAAAGACAATTAAAATCAGGACAATTCTGGTGGCCTAAGCAGTTAGAGCATTCGCCTTAGATGCGGGAGCTCGTGGGTTCAAACAATGGCCAAGTCATAACATAAAAATGGTACTAGCAGTGTCACAGAATTATATAAATCCCTTTATTTATTAAAAACATGTACCTGGCTTTCATTTTTTGTGCACAACAATACCCAAGGGTGATTTATGTATATTGTACAATATTTTAAAACAGTGAATTAGGTCCATCCCATGCCCCACATTCAAAGTGCTTTCGATGGGAAAAACTGAATGCTTCAAGTGCACAGACGATGAATGGCTGCATTGTCTGTGTATAAATGCCTCACCCTAAGCCTAAGATCTTCACATTACGGAATGTCTTGTCAGTGAGCAGTCTACTTAAGGACTTGCACATCTTCAGCTGTAGAGGTATGCGAGTTATTTATTTATTTATTGTGTACATGTTATAACTATTGTACTACCACATCTATTTTTGTATATTTTCTATGTAGCTTTGGCTTACATGGTATAATGCAAATATCTTCTATTCTTGTTTGTGACTTAGCAAGAGATTTATATTAGCAATATAAAGTTGCCTTTTTAAGAAACACTTAGTACCATAGGATTCTTATTGGGCATGGGCAGGTTCACTTCTTAACCTGTTTATTGTTTTGTAATTATTGTGCTGATAATGTAATCTGTATAGCTTATCATATATAATGTCATTACGTTTTATTGTATATGCCCATGCATGCATAGTACACGTGTTAGATGTGTTTTCAGCTGATCAGAGTCGATGTGGTACCAGCTGCAGAGCTAACCACATAAGTTAACCATAGCAGCTGTAAAGCTGAACCATAGCAGCCATAAAGCTGAGTGAACAGCGTTACTGGTTGAGTAGCAGGTGATCGAGCATTGATGACCAATTGGTGGGTGCTGATTGCTTGATTGACCAAGGAACTGAATGGTGGTCAGTGACTACCTGGAATACTGACTGCATGATTGACCAGTGTGATTAGTTGCCAAGCGTGCTGGTGAAAGATTGTGCAACTCCATACATGTAATCTTTTAGCCGTGGGCTAATTTGGGGGTTTGTAATACCCAGTCTTTTGAGATTGTAAAAGATATTTTGTATATCTGTCCCTTTGATTTCATTATTTTACTGAGTAAAATACCTCATTTTTCACTTTTGAGTGAATTCATTTTTACTATCTCATTTTTTTATCATGTGAAATTAGTGAATCATTCACCCTTGTACTTGTACTGTGTAAGGTCATTTATTTGTATTTTCATTTGTTGCATTATAAGGTTCTTGCGGATTATGTTAGTTTGTCCAATATTTAGATCTTATACACGCACATATTAATCATAATTCTTTTCTCATTCAAGTCATTCATCATTAAACACTGTATTTGTATCACCATCAAAAGTGTTCTGTTATAAATCTGAAATCCAATCCTGTTATCTTGTTACATGGTTATGGTGCAGAAACCTTATTTACAGTCACAGTGACCATCATCAATAGCCTCTGTACCTTACTCCAAGGGCACACCTTCCACAAAGTTTAGTTCCAGAATTGTGATGTAGAATGAAAGTTACTATGTGGAAGCCCACTGTTAATTCCTTCAGTCTCAGTAACCTCAAATCAATAGACTTCTCTCTCACCCTATGTGCAAACAATGCACCTACTCTTGTGAAAGCACATGGTTGTGCAGAAACCAATTTTAAATTTGTCAGCCCCAGTGACCATTGCCATTTAATCCCAAAATCAGCTAAATGCCATCCACAAATTTTAGTTTGGGTCTGAGATGTACAAATAAAGTTAGTGTGGGGAATACATTTTTCTTTCAGTCACATTAACCATGATTTTTGACCTTTTCTCACCAAAATCAATAGGCTTCTTTCTTAATCAAAGTGCAAGCAATCAACAATCAGCTAATACAGTGCAACCCATCTATAAAAGACACTCAAGGGATAACCAAATCTCATCTAAATTGACAGGTGTCCTATATATTTCCATGGAAAATGTCCTTTATGAACATATGCCCTAGATATGTGGTCTCTACTAAGGCAGGATTTCACTATACTCAACTGAACAAGAGGAAAACATGAAAGATAATCAACACGTGCAATAATAATTCCATTACAGCAAATAGGGCCACCTTGTGAGCTCAATTTCTGTTGGTGGTCTGAAAACATTTCTTTTGAAATAACCCAGCCAAAAGTTACAAAAGTTTGCTTTCTAGAATTTTATCCATATTCCATTCATATCCAGAATACACATTACCGGATCAGAAGTGTAATTTAACTCTTATTTTTTTCTTTACTGGAAGTCATCTTGACCCTACAAAAGCTTGCCATTGCTTTTTCATGTACATTTTAAGTAATGGGTTAGAAGTGAAATTCAACTTTAAAATTTTAGGGATTTTTTTCAGTTTTTTCAAGGTTTTACATTTATTTTGCTGTCCAAGACACAAACAGGTTATAGGATTATCTTCATGGTGAGCATACTATTTATCAAATAATTAATAAAGTATGCTTTAATTTTGTTTCTAAATAAAATGAAAATAAAAGTGAAAATTAATAACTAATTAAAAAACAATTACTAGAAAGTGCTAAAAAATTTGTTTGCTTTCTCAACCACTAGTCTAGCCTAACAAAAAAAAGTATTAAAAAAAGCACTTATGTGGAAGCCGGCATATAGCCATTCATAATTTTTTCAAATTTTTAGCGGTTTTTTTAACATTTAGGTTTTCTTCCACTTTTTTAGACCTTTTTAGGTTTCTAAGGTCAAAATTAAATTTTTGATTTTAAGGTCGACTTCTAACACTGGAAACACTTTAGTTTTTAGCTCCTCCAATACAGATGTATCATCAAATATCTGACAGGTCAGCACCTCTATTTTCACAGCAATAGATATGTATCCCTCCCTCGATTTTTGAAAAACTGTATTAGTTTATAAGTACTAGTAATGGCCAATACACACATTTTGTATTTTGAACTGCTTAAATTGTTAACTGTGTTTATATTCATCCAGTACAAAATTGATTATAGATAAAACTGTTGCCAGACTCACAAGAGTTGAATGTATATACACTTAATGGTGTAATTGGTTTTCACATAAGATGTAGTGTGCAAACATATTAACTGCATGTTTTTGCTAATAACCTTTGCTAAATATGCAACATTACATCTTTTTCTTACATTTGGTTTGCAAAGGTACTTTTTTGTTCTCAGCAGTTTAATACACCTGTGGTAAATAGACACTGCAACTGATAACAGAAAACTATGTAAATATTGGAAAATCTTACCTTAATGTAGGATAAACAGTTTTGGGATACTTCTAATCTTTTCCAAGAGGACAGTTATCTGCCAACAGTGCAACTTCCTGGCTACAAGGGAAAACAAGCAGATAAAACCAGTGTGATTTAGTTGTCAATAATTCAGTCCTAAGTCAATTAGGGGCTTGACTATCTGCATCACATAAATGTAATGAGAAGGATAGCAACTGATAGAATACTCTCAGGAAACTTGATTTGCATGCTGTGAGCCTCATATGACTGGGAAATCATTTGCCATACAATTACAGACTTTCAGTCCTATTGCCTCTGTACTTAATTACATTCACTGGAAGACACAAATCTTCGGATCTCCCAACAATGTCTGTTTGCATCTTTACCCTTTTTAAGGAAAAGCTTTTATGAAAACAAGTTTTGAGTTATGATTGATAATCTTTGGAGAAAAAGATGTAGCCATTAAATTTCTGAGAGTATAATGAAATGATTAGAACAGTATTATGTAACTACACTGTGTTTTGGTGAGGACTCCTAATACAGTCAAAACATTAGTGTGAACCAATTACTGATGTAAAAATAACATTTTGCATCAAAAATTTATAAGACAATTTAATTATTGCCTTTTCCTATCTTGTCATTACTAGATGCTATCCACAACAATACAAGTGATTGCATTTATCACAAATAAGAGTTCCTAAATCAATTTAATATCCCTCGTAAGGGAAGCAGATAAACAGAAGACAGGGATACAAACACGAAAATGTAATGCTCTTTAATATTTTAAAAAACCAGGTATCATTTTGAAAAAGTTAAGTTTACATTTTTTAGCATCAAAATAAAAAAAAAAGATATGTATCATTACTTGTGATGATACTGAAAACAAGTTGTCAGGATTTTTGGCATAGTTTATTTTTAAAAAAGAACAATGTATGCATAATAAAAATAGAAGCATAAGCATATAAAAAAATAATGTAACATTTGCTTCAGATAGTTAACACTAATAGTCTTACTCCATCTTTCTGCACAGATGTTCCAATACCAACAAATTTAACTGCCAAGAATAATGTTAAATTTCATGCACTGCATATGAAAAAGAAGAAAAAAAGAAAAAGAAATGGATATATATACATCATAACTGTATATAAGTAATATTTCTATGTAAATATTCAATGTCTTTTCAGATAGACTAAAGTAAACAGAGTAGGGGGAGGAAATATCCTTGGGAAACCAAACTTCAACACAATCTTCATTACCCTGTACTGAAGAGAACTGTAATTGTTCTGTCATACAACTGTAAACTGTCAACAGAATAGCAAAAGTCTAGCTGAAGTGATCAAGTAACTGATCCAAAAAGCACAAAAATAAATATGGCTGCTAAAGAATAAATAAATTTTTCAAGCAAAAACAGTAGGCAATTTAATTTACTTTTGCAAACAAATTTTTATGATCTGGCATGAATAAATAATAATAGGAACAATATGCCATGTTTAGCTGATTCTGAAGCATATCTTCCAAATTTAATGCTCTTGGTACAAAAGAAAGAATAAAAAATCTAACGGTACAAATAATTACACATAAAATAGTAATTATACAAGACTTACACAAGACTGCTGGTCCAGATTATCTACCATTCTCCAATTATTCCATAGTTTGCTTATTGCATCACATTTTCCAATTCTGAGACCTCAACATTTTCATTCAAATCAAATTTAGGACAGTCTGGACAATGCAAATATAAATGTTTCAGATTTTATTACCATTACAAGATTATATACTGTACATTTATCACTGTGGTGCCAAAGTTCTGCATCTCCAAATTCATAATTGTGTGCAACATTTTAATTTCACTCTGCTATCTGTCAGATATTATTTTATTATTATTTGTATTATGCAATATTTCACTAAACTATCAAGATTTATTTTGACAGAAGAATGGCTGATAACAAATATAGTAAAATTAAAATCCCTATAAAAAAAAAGATCAAAAAAATCTAAAGGATAATTCACTACTGCATGAGATATTATCAATGAAGGACCCTTATTACATATGGGAACACATTTTGTATCCTATATACAGCAAGATCTGTGGACCCCAACACAATCATGTTTAAGTTATTACCAAGATAATATTTTATAAACTTTATACCTGTACGCCTTTTTAATTTACCTGTAAGCTTTCTTTTTTTAAGCAGTACGGTAATGACTATGTCTTGGGACACTGTAAGTCTTGAGACACCCTAAATTATTTTCAAAAGTAATTTTTGTATGACCAATAAATGTTGGGACACAAAATTATAGCAATTCTTTTCATGTACTATAAATCTTGGGACACCTTCAACATTTGTTTGAAAAGTCAATAAATATATTAAATTTTCTTCTGTTTCTTTATTTCTGAGTTGAACATTAGCAGGTTGCTGTAAGCATTTACATCAGTAATCTATCCCTTTTGTCTTCAGTTTATTATTGTTTGTTTAAGCATTATTGCATTAGGATAATGTATCAATGAACCAGTAATTACATTTTTATTTGCCTTGAAAATGTAAATACCTAACTCATTATAACTGTGCTCCCAGTATGACAAGAACAGACAACAATAACGTTTGGTTCACCGCTCGCATTTAGTTAGCATGTTTACATCATGGCATCTCCACATGTATGTTGAAGATTCTGACTTGCACTTAATTAAGTACATCCCTTAGATTAAAATTACTCACACAATTGTGCTAAATTTGAATAATCCCTCCAAAATACAATAAATTTCAGAAAAAATGCTTTTAAAATAAATGTAATATATAAAACATGAGGACGTAGCTTTCTTTGATGTAAGTGACCATAAATAAGTACCCGCTTACTTGGCTGCGGTAAACATGTTTCTGAACCAAACAAGTGTTCATACCTTAACTAACTGACAATGACAGTCAATGGTTAGTCAGTCCAATATAAATGGAGGGGGGGGGGGGGGCAACCAATTTAGTACTGCTATTATGCTGGGCATCTCATCCTGCTGAACCCACTTTAGATTTTACAACAGTTAGTTCGTGTGGACTAATGTTGTAGTACAAAAGGTTTATCGGCATTGCTGCCAGACAAAAATCCACCTTTCCACAAACCAGTTTCATAGTTTAAACAATTATCTGGTCTTCTGTGTGAAAACAAAGGACAAATCTGCCAATTATAAACAAAGGAAATGCCAAAACAGCCAGCAATCCAAATTCAAAGGTGAAATGAATACTGTGATGAAAGTTACAAATTTGTGTTATGGTAAAACAAAACACAAAACTAAAATATATCCATGATGATCAGTTATGTATACTGGCTGCTGGTTATGCGACTTAAATATTAAAGAACTGTGTCATTTCATATGATTTGCATCACTTCGGTGGATTGCTTATATTGCTGAAAAATCAGCTACACTTTAACATGCGGGTCAAAATAAATAAAATATCAACTGATGTCTTTTTTAAATGTGATTTGGAAGAATGAGATTTTGTAAAACTGAAGAATAAAACAAAAATGCATCTAATTTTCTTGGGAATCAACAAGAATATACATTTTCCACCGTTTAAGTACTGTTGTGTACACTATATATAGCCCGGCCACCTGGTAAACAGTAAGCATCTGTGAATTATTGAAGTTTTTTTTTAACCTTTATTTTATTTCATGTTGGAAAAATTGGAAAATATGCACATGCAAAATAACAGCATAAAAACAATCATAGTAGTTTATAAGTTGATTGATGTAGTAAACGAACAAAAGCTAGTCACTGGCGCAGTGTGGCAATCTTGCCAATTTTGTCTTTTTTAAAACATCTTTAAGTGTTGGGACACCAAAAATGCCGTATTTTTTAAAACGCATATAAATCTTGGGACAAAAAAGGTCATTACGATAATAGAATATGCATCAGTAACTGGATCAAAATCATCTTTACAAAGTTGAAGCAAAATTGTTCAGCTTCTGTTCAGTCATAAAAGGACTGGATAATAAGATTAGCAATTTTGATCATGTTGAGTTGTTAAAGTGGCATCAAAAAAGCAATTCTACAATACTTCCAACCAAATTTGGCTGTACATTGTAAATATGTTCAATGAAGTAGTAATCAACAGGGTTTCAAAATTTCTAGTAACAATACCTGTTTCCAAAGACCAAAATGCTAGGATAAACTCTGAGTTAAAATTCATCAATTGGTTCTCAAGAAACAATTTATTTACAAGGTTTTGCCATTGTTAGGCAAAATCAATCATATTTAATTGATGATATGTATCATCTGTGCAAAATGTAAAGGCCCTGATGCCCCTTTCTGTGACCTATTGTCCAAATTGGTCATGTAATTTTATTGATAATACCCCCAAGTTTCTGCAAATTGTGGGAGTGCTAATTTTTGGGGGATGCAATATAGGCAATCTTTGAGCAGTTCTCTAATATTATCTCTTCTAAAAATGAATGGGTGTGGTTGTGGTGAGAAAAGTAAATTTAATATTTCTTTTAGCTTATGACAAAATACTGAATGACCGTGATGCCAAAACATCTCATTAACATTTGGTTGAAACTATGCCGATCATGCAGATATTTTCGAGCTAACAACATTAGATGAACTGACAAAACATAATGCACCTTTGAGTACTCTAGACAGCTCACATGCAAAATATTACCTGATCAATAATTTAGAAGAACAGAAGGACCCTGATCTGCCAGCTCACTATATGCCAGCATATCAGAATCACAGCATCTTAGATGGGTGCATGCTAAGTTGCTTTCTTTGTTAAAAGATGTTTATTCCTGTTCAAGCTAAAAGGCAAAAATCAAACTGGTGCTCAAGTTTTCAGAAACTCAGTCACTGACAGTACTGACCCTTCTTATGTTTCCGTAACTTTCAAGTCTAAAATCAATACCAATTTTCCCGTCTCGAACTGAAAGCACTAAGTAATCTTCAAGATAAATGAGGTACAACTCAATTCACCATAATGATAACAATTGATATCAAATTTTATATCAACGAAGTGCAACTGAAGACAAAGAGAATTTATTAAATAACAATGGGATTAAAAAATAAAAGGTTAATAGAGGTACAAATCCTGACCTGGATGACCGCAAATCCATGTAGCAGTCCTCTAAATTTACTGTAGCTTGCTTTTTAAATTTCTTGTGAGTGAAGTTACATTTTGGTAAGGCTGTCTTTTCCATTCCCTAAGAAAACATTTCCTGAAAGGCAAAAAATAAATCTTTTGAGAAATCTACTAGATTTGTATGAGATCCATGAAAATAATGCCCTCCCCAAATTTTTATAAATGTTGGCAATTTGTTTTGTCATTTAGCATGTCATTCACATCCCCACAGGTAAAAATGAGCAGGCTTCTTTCTTACCCTGCTGCACTTGCAGTCACCCAAATATAAGAGACAGTAAATGGTCGAGAACATAAATTCTTGTTTGGAAGTCACTTCTCTTCTTTCCGAGATGCCTTAACCTTTGATCTTTCATCCCCAAAATCAAAAGGCTTCTTTTTATAACATGTACAAGCCATCCACACGAGTTTGGTCCTAGTCTAGGGCCAAAGATGACAGTCTAAGGTGCTCACCTTTACAAATCACAACCAAATTCAAGTCTCCACTCAACTAACGTGGGCATGTGAGAAAGCTTGCCAGTAGTTTCCCATGGGTCAGTGGTTCATCAATGGTTATAATGAAACAGAATTTGTTCAGCAAAAAATAAATTCCATGTCCAAAAGGTAATGCAGTTCCTATTTATTTGTTCTAGCTCACAAAGTGGTCATTTTTGTTGCATCATGTAAAAATTGTCTCGACACACAATCAAGCATAATATGAAATCATGTATCTTCACAAGGTAATATTTTTCATATGTGAAAATGCAGTTATGAAAAAATATTGAAACTAGTTCACAAATACTTTTATATATTTCACTCCTAGCATACAGTAATGAAGGCTATCTGAAATGGAGGTTTTTACTTTATTTCTTTTTCATCAAGATTTCATTAATTTAAGCCCCCCACACCACCCCCATATGTTTCCAACTGCACTGGTATTAAAATTAGGGTAGGCAGATTGGTTTATTTTTTTAAATTTCTTTTAAACATTATTCATATTTATAAAGATTTTTGCAGTTGTTTTTCTTTGATTATGGAGGAAACAAGTACTAGGGTTGGCAATGAGAAACAGGAGTCAGCTGACCAGAAACACATTTGTTTTCACTTAAAGAATTAGCAGAGAAGAAATTATCACATATATATATTTTGTATTGCTTTATTTTTCTTTCTGCAAAAGGCCCAAATTTCTCATACTATGACTGACAAAGATAACAAGTACATTTCTTATATTGTCAATCATTTAACAAACAAATTCATGTTACATTCCAACATAGTAAAAACATTAGAACTAAAGGTGTAAAAAAATAAATTGCAAAAGAAAACAAGGACCATTTATAATTACAAAAACTCTTAATCAAATGCTCTTCCATTCAGTCTTCAATTTTCTGAATTATTTATCATGCCACCAAGTCAATCACATAATTTTACCTTGTATCAAATCAATATTTGACAGAAAAAAATTGTATACATTCAAATAACAAAAAATACTGCATTGCACAAGATGTATTGTAATTGGAAGCCAGTGCGCGAACATATGAGAGATCTCACCACTGTCTGCATGGGTTCAGGTCTCGAGCATGGTCTATATGGTACATGAGAAATCTTGCCAGTGGCTTCCTGTGGGTCAGTGGTTCTTCATGGAATTTTCCCAGTTTCTGCCTCCACCAGTTATATGGGTCGCCATGTATGTTGAAAAATGACGTTAAACCTCATAAAAACAACAATAACAACATGAGGGAAAAATCTCTGTACTCTATTGACATTAAACAGGGTTCTTTATAGAAAGGTCAAAATAAACAATGTCTCCAAATGTGTTTTTTTATAGACAGACACTGCCTTTTGTGCAAATCTTTGTTTTCTTTAGGTATCAATGTATCCTTAGAAATTTCTAATTTTCTGATGAGTGCTACAACCACAGGCCTCATTTCAATTACAAGTTCAGTTACAATCAAAGGCCATTTTAGTGAATTTTAGGTTTGTGGGGTTCTATCAAATGGCAAGAGCTCCTCAAATTTGTGAAAAAGTATATAAGGCATGCCCAGTGACCCATTATTCTCTACACATTTAGAACATGCACAGAGACCCATTATTCTCAACAAATTTATAACATGCAGAGACCCATTATTCTCTACACATTTAGAACATGCCCACTGACCCATTATTCTTTACACATTTAGAACATGCACAGAGACCCATTATTCTCTACACATTTAGAACATGCCCACTGACCCATTATTTTCTACACTTTTAGAACATGCACAGAGACCCATTATTCTCTACACATTTAGAACATGCACAGAAACCCATTATTCTCTACACATTTAGAATGTGTCCACTGAGTCATTATTCTCTACACATTTAGAACATGCCCACTAACCCATTATTCTCTACACATTTAGAACATGCCCACTGACCCATTATTCTCTACACATTTAGAACGTGTCCACTGAGCCATTATTCTCTACACATTTAGGACATGCCCACTGACCCATTATTCTCTATACATTTAGAACATGCCCACTAACCCATTATTCTCTACACATTTAGCATATGCCCACTGATGCATTAGTCTCTACACATTTAGCACATGCCCACTGACCCATTAAGTCTCTACACATTTAGAACATGCCCACTGACCCATTATTCTCTACACATTTAGAACATGCCCACTAACCCATTATTCTCTACACATTTAGAACATGCCCACTGACCCATTATTCTCTACACATTTAGAACATGCCCACTGAGCCATTATTCTCTACACATTTAGAACATGCCCACTGACCCATTATTCTCTACACATTTAGAACATGCCCACTGACCCATTATTCTCTACACATTTAGAACGTGTCCACTGAGCCATTATTCTCTACACATTTAGAACATGCCCACTGACCCATTATTCTCTACACATTTAGCACATGCCCACTGACCCATTAAGTCTCTACACATTTAGAACATGCCCACTGACCCATTATTCTCTACACATTTAGCATATGCCCACTGATGCATTAGTCTCTACACATTTATAACACGAAGCTCATAACCCCAAAACTAGATATAATGTTTGGAGTACAAATACATCACAGTAATTAAGCTTTATGTTCCCACATTGGTCTTTACACCAGTTATTTTAGCCATATTAGTTCAAATGAACTATACAATGTAATTAATTGTAACTGTTAACAGGACCTAGATTACATTATTGTAACTGATGACAGATACAAATATTTAATAAACTGCCACTCAAACACTATTTTTTTGTTAGTTTCTAGAACTTCATTAAAGAATAAAAAAGTACAAAATATTTCAAAGCTAATTTGAAACAACCGGTTTAAACGTAAAGGGGACTCCATGCATAAATGTCTTCAGAGTGTACATGTATTCAAACCACAGAGGTCACCGATCTTGTGGGTGTTGACCCTTAAATTTAGAACCATCTGATGTGATTACTGTGTCAATTTTTCATTTAGTTTTAAAATACACACAAAAAAAGATAGTTTGTAATAGTGGCAGCTGATTGAATATTTTAACCTAATTGTAATGTTCATAATGTATCCTTGGTACTACCACCAGTTAGAATTAATGATTAGTTTCTGCTATCTGCTATACTCAATTACATAGTCAAAAAACAGGACATAATTAATGGCCAGTGGGAACATAAACCATTAATGTTGACTAAGCCAAGTTGACAAAATTGTTAGAGTTCAATATTTCCAGCATCAATATAAACAAACTTGTCAAAGTTTACTTCATTTCTACTTAAGCTTGACTTTTCTTTTCAAAAAATTTGAGGAATATTGTGCTAGTGCTATCTTAGGAGAAATATTGTAATGAACATAAACCAAAAATGCCTGCACAGACTGTGACTAATTTCCATCTTACATCAGTTATGATTACTCCAGTCACAGAACAATTCAAGGCTTAGGGATGTCTTACAATTGTATATATATCATTTGAGCTTCAACATCCCTATTTGACGGGCTTGACAGTAAATGGAACTAAATCAATCAAGAGCTAATACAATTAGATGACTCGCCAGTGTGATAGTGGTAACTTTCATTAGCTGTTATAACACAGCTGTCTCAATCGAATCAATTCCCATACCCATTTTAATAATCAATACCAACACCGAACTGAGAATGCTGCTTGACAACAATTTTCCGAGACTTTAATTTGAGTGAGACAGGTCATCCAGTTTCTATTAAATTGCACAAGCATTGATGGATCCAAATAGAACAGGAACATTTGTGTTAAATCAATGCCTAGAATTGATCTGTTTAACTAAAATACTGCTGCAAACCTTCCAGAGTGAGAAAAATAAATTCAATTATTTTTCAAAAAGGTTCTTTTTTATTATTCTTTCAGTAAAATGAGTAATAAACTTCATATCAAACTGTAATAATAACTAAAAAGATAATATTTTGTATTTTCTAAACAAAATTACACAGAAAGAAGGTTAATTAAAATAATCCCAAAATATCTATCTTGAAAAAGCTAAGTTTAAAAAAACTTTCCATATTGGTGTTGTGCATGAGCTATGAATTTTTTTTTGAGGTACTGCAAAGAAATTTGTTCTTAGTGTTATTTTTTTATACCAAACTTTTTTTATTAGAAAAATAAAAAATTTTAATTAGAAAAATTCCCCAAACATGCATCTAATATTGTATAAAGTTCTGCCCTCAACATAAAGTAAGTAAATGATCCTAAAAAATGGAGTATAGGACAAGATTTTTTTTCTTCTCTGTAATTGAAAGTTTTCAATTTCACACATTCCAACTTGGCAGGACAAGGAGAATAACATTTTGTTTCCATGCCGGTTGCTATTCACTTAGAATTTCTTTACCCTTTCATTTATATAGCACTGGTTTGTCTGGTCTTCATTTCAGAAAGAAAGCAGAGACCAACGGACACTTAAAGTCACATAGGGATGGATGTCAACATACTTATTAACATGTCAGACAGAAGGAACAAACCTCCTACTGCAGAGGTCCAAAGCAAGTGCTCTGATACATTAACCAGGTCTTTAATGGACAACATACATTAGTGAGAAATCTAATTCCTTGTTAATGCACTGTTTACTATGTTCTTACATGTTAGCCGACATGATGGTAGTATAATGCACTTCTCAAGCAGGGTCCGGTTAGCCTCTCATTGTCTGCTGGAATTATCATCTTCAAATCAAATCTCCAGGCCACACAGTTCCCTAACATCTATTCATGCACAGCAGAAAGGGTATCAAGTATATTTCCCGGGTCCTTGACAAAGAATCATCAAATCAAATCTCCAGGCCACACAGTTCCCTAACATCTATTCATGCACAGCAGAAAGGGTATCAAGTATATTTCCCGGGTCCTTGACAAAGAATCATCAAATCAAATCTCCAGGCCACACAGTTCCCTAACATCTATTCATGCACATCAGAAAGGGTATCAAGTATATTTCCCGGGTCCCTGACAAAGAATCTTCAAATCAAATCTCCAGGCCACACAATTCCTTAACATCTATTCATGCACATCAGAAAGGGTATCAAGTATATTTCCTGGGTCCTTGACAAAGAATCATCAAATCAAATCTCCAGGCCACACAGTTCCCTAACATCTATTCATGCACAGCAGAAAGGGTATCAAGTATATTTCCCGGGTCCTTGACAAAGAATCATCAAATCAAATCTCCAGGCCACACAGTTCCCTAACATCTATTCATGCACATCAGAAAGGGTATCAAGTATATTTCCCGGGTCCCTGACAAAGAATCTTCAAATCAAATCTCCAGGCCACACAATTCCTTAACATCTATTCATGCACATCAGAAAGGGTATCAAGTATATTTCCTGGGTCCTTGACAAAGAATCATCAAATCAAATCTCCAGGCCACACAGTTCCCTAACATCTATTCATGCACAGCAGAAAGGGTATCAAGTATATTTCCCGGGTCCTTGACAAAGAATCATCAAATCAAATCTCCAGGCCACACAGTTCCCTAACATCTATTCATGCACATCAGAAAGGGTATCAAGTATATTTCCCGGGTCCCTGACAAAGAATCTTCAAATCAAATCTCCAGGCCACACAATTCCTTAACATCTATTCATGCACAGCAGAAAGGGTATCAAGTATATTTCCCGGGTCCTTGACAAAGAATCATCAAATCAAATCTCCAGGCCACACAGTTTTCTAACATCTATTCATGCACAGCAGAAAGGGTATCAAGTATATTTCCCGGGTCCCTGACAAAGAATCATCAAATCAAATCTCCAGGCCACACAGTTCCCTAACATCTGTTCATGCACATCAGAAAGGGTATCAAGTATATTTCCCGGGTCCCTGACAAAGAATCTTCAATTCAAATCTCCAGGCCACACAGTTCCTTAACATCTATTCATGCACAGCAGAAAGGGTATCAAGTATATCTCCTGGGTCCCTGACAAAGAATCTTCAAATCAAATCTCCAGGCCACACAGTTCCCTAACATCTATTCATGCACAGCAAAAAGGGTATCAAGCATATTTCCCGGGTCCTTGACAAAGAATCTTCAAATCAAATCTCCAGGCCACACAGTTCCCTAACATTTATTCATGCACAGCAGAAAGGGTATCAAGTATATTTCCCGGGTCCTTGACAAAGAATCTTCAAATCAAATCTCCAGGCCACACAGTTCCCTAACATCTATTCATGCACATCAGAAAGGGTATCAAGCATATTTCCCGGGTCCTTGACAAAGAATCTTCAAATCAAATCTCCAGGCCACACAGTTTTCTAACATCTATTCACGCACAACAGAAAGGGTATCAAGTATATTTCCCAGGTCCTTGACAAAGAGTAGCATAGTGTCATTTGAAGGGTAAATGTATTCTTCACCATTCTTCAATCTCCATTTTAAATATATTTTGAGTATACAGACTTATCCATGTAAAGCTTTTATGTTTATTATTCTTCTTGGCCTCTCAATAAATATAATGTACTTGTATAGGAAATGTAGTTAATGAAAAATGTTAATATGTGGTGACCAAAAATGCCTTTCTTTTCTTTATTGACTGCTGCTCACATCTAACAGACTTACTTTCAAATGAGCTGCCCATTGGAGACACAAAATGGCATTCTGGTCCATGCTGAGTGTGTACATACATGTTTATGAGTTTATATATATATATATATATATATATATATATATATATATATATATATATATATATATGTATATAAGCACTTCCAAAATGCCAAATATTGTTGGTCACGTCCAACAGATGAGCTGTAATATTTGTCATCTGCTACCCATATCAACCAAATATTCAAATATTCCAAGTTTGATCAAAATGTGTTAAAAAGTTTGGCCTCCCAAGTGGTAACAAGCAAGTATTGACAGATGAATGACAGACACAGGGCCATACCATAAGCACTCTAGGCCCTATGGCCTATTGAGCTAAATAAGACAAAATGCATACAAGGCACGTCTAAGTCTAGGAGACAATGTTCATACCAAAATGCAACAGAACATGCTGAATGAGTAGCAAATGAACAAACGGTCTGCTACCATTGGACTTACGGTGAGACAGATGGGTGGAAAAGGTGATTACTGTAAAGCTTCCACATCTCAATCCTGGGCACTATCCTCTGGGGAAAATGGAATTCAACTTCATGCAAAAAACATTCCCCACTCCCTAAACATAAAGTAAAGCAACTTAATTATATTCCTTTCACTTAATTATATTCCTTTCAGTATTTTTACTGTTGTAGTAGTGCAGAAAACACTTTAGTTGATGCTGCCACCCACAATGACAATACAGGGCAATCCAGCTATAATGCGCCCCGCAATAGCACAAATTTGAATATAATGCAGTTGTGGTGTGGCTCCCAAAATTTCATATATTCATTCGCACATGAAAAAATATTTTTTAAAAAGTACATGAATTATTGTATAAAATATTTATTATCATTTTGGGGAAGAGATCATTTATGAATTTGAATATAATACGATCATAGCATGGTTCCTGAAATTTTAAATACATGTGTATTTTTCTCATACCCAGATTCTTTTTTTTTAAAGTACGTGAAATAGTGTGTAAAATGTTTATTATCATCTGAGGGAAGAGTTCACATATGAATTCAAATACAATATGATTGTGGCATGGCTTCTGAATTTTAACAATTTCACCAGGTTCTTGAAGTGTTATGCCAAACATTATCAGAAATGTTACTTATTACAGATCCATGAGTAAAGCCAGTAAGTCATCTTTGTGGTTGTCTTCAATTAATTCTGTATACAATTGCTACTCAAACAATAGCTGACGTGTTTCTTCTTTAACTGCATACACAACCAAGCAGAAGACAATGTCGTGGTTGATAAAAGAGTCTCACAGTTTAATAAACATAATAAAATGAAAGCCACCAATATGTTTGCTGGGCTTGGCAGTCTTAATAGACGCAATCAGTTGACCACTAAATAATGTACATTTTATTAGCTGGAAATTGAAAGGGTATGAAATTGTACATGCATTCAGCTTAAAAATCTTTATAAAAGTATTTTTCACATGATTCTTTCGATTTTCACAAAATCTAAAGTAGAACTTATATGATCGCTGAAAGCATGTGTTGCTGGTTAATTATTCTTGCTGTAGTCATTCAAATGAATGACGTACAAGTGTTAATTACTGGGAATTTACAATGGATAAGGTACATGGAAACGCATATAAGAAAATGTTAACAGTATGAAATTTGTACAGACACCGTTCATAGACCCTGGAACATAATGAAAAGTACATGTGCTTCGTCTTTCTTAACCTAATTTTGTTGTTAATTTTTCTGACTGAATTCAGACACACAATGATCTGTGACAAAATTACTGAATAGTTTAAACATGTATGCAGTTGTTGCGATGGAATTACATGTATTATGGATTAACCGCATGCCACAATGTTACGATATCAGACCGTAAGAAAACAGTGTTAATACTCTGTTCATGCTATATATTAGACGTTGAATTCAGACAGAATGATCTGTGACAAAACTATTGAATATTTTAAATCTGTGTACAATTTTTCAATGGAATTACATGCATTATGGATGAAATGCATGCCACGATGGCACGTTAGTAAACGGTGTTGATACCCTATTCATCATATACCATAGACATGAATAAACATATATGTGCCAATGCAATGTTCTCTGAAAAAGTAAAATACTGTAAACCCCGCTATTAACACGATCCAATTTTTCAGACCCCAATTATTGCCTTATAGTGGGGTTCCACTGTAACACCATTGTTGCATTTTTTGCAGAAAAATGTGAGACAAAAAAGTCTTGCAGAAAAAGCCAAACTAAATGTTTCTGACAAGCTTTTAATGTAACATTTCTCTTTTAGTATTTTCAATACCCAATCTTATCTGCAAGTAGCTAAAAAATCTATCCAATTTCACTATATATGCAAACGAGTCTCAGAAGCTTACAAATGTGTGCAGTAACTGACTGATTATTTCTGTCCTATACTGAATACTAAAAGAGTCCAACTTTCAATTTAACATAATGACATCAGTTCTCTATCACTGAATGATAAATTATGCTTTTAATCATGGCCTCTTTGGGAAATAACAGAGAATCCAAACATACTGTTCAGAGTTAGACATGTTCAATCCTTCCATCTTGATATAGCCTCTGTTGGAAGAGTCAAATGTAGATAAAATATATAATAAGTCCATCAGACAGTGAAACAGAATATGAGTGATTTATTGCCAGTGGCGTACAATGGCAGTGCGCTGCTGTCAATGAAAAGCGAGCAGGAAATAGGATAGATTTAATGATATGCAATTTAACAGTATAAAACGTAATAACTGAACCTCTAAACAAAAGAGAATTCTTTTCTAAATAATGCATCCCTTCAGCTGGAACTGACAGAACAGGGATAAAGCTTTCAATATGTGTGTGTGTGTGTGTGTGATATGGATTTTTAATGTAGCTTTAACAATTCTGCAGTCATATTGCTACAACATCTGCAATGTGGCAGTTTATAATGATGTCTAGTACTGGGGTATCATGCTGCAGACATGTAGCATGATATCCCACCCAGTCACATTATCCTGACACCAGGCTGATCAGTCCTAACACTAACCTCTTAATGCTGAGTGCCCAGTGAGGCACCTGTTAGTACCATTTTTATAAGTCTTTGGTATGACTTGGGGTTCAAACCTGCAACCTCCCACATCCGAGGCAGACACTCTAACCACTAGGCCACTGGAACGGTGAAGCAAGGAATGTAGATTTAATTAAAAGCACTAAAGACAATATACACCTGATGTTAAAACTGCCAAGTTATTATGACATTCAAATGTCAATATGACCCATGTATCCTTCGCATATTGATGTATTTTCAAAATTTGATCAGAGCAAAATGAGATAACTAAGTTTATATACCATCAAACTCATAATCCAAGGACTGTGGGTTTGACAACTGCCCACGACAACCCAGATCAACTGCCTGTGTGTTACTGACTTACTGAGCATGACCTAGTGAAAACAAGAATTGAAAATGTCATCACAACCAACCAAGGAACAACCAGACATATGTTCAACACACACAATAGTGCACAAATTTGTGGGTCAAAAGCACATGAGAAAAAAATTTGCACAAACCTCAGCCTAACTTTTGAAGCAAAAAACAGGTCAGAGTGACCTGCTTGTGGCTCAAGGGTGCTGCATCCTACAAGAGGCATCAGAAATATGAACCCAAGAAGCATGACCTTACCTGCATGCACAATTAATTGACCAGAGCCAAAACATAACCATGACAGAAAGACACAAGAAAGGCTGAAAGGATTGATGGATAGATATGTGTAATGCTTCATATTTTTTCCATACTAGAACAGCATTTGTTTTATAAGGACATACAGTCTATACTCACTTATAAGTCGAGTCAAACTGCAAACAACAAAGATTCTGATCTGCCTCCAGATCAGAGTCAATGTTGTTTGTTTTAGTGATTATTCCTAATGAAATGCACAGACCCAGATCTGCTGGCACATTGTGCGATGACAGAGTTTGGTTTGTGCTGGGGGTTTTTTGCAGTTGGACTCACCTGATAAGCAAGTATATGGTACTTATAACCTGAACAAGACACGTGCTAAAAAGTTCTTCTTTTGGGTTTAACAATGACAGATTTTCGTTTGTGCTGTTTGCAGTTGGACTTGTCTTATAAGCAAGTATATATGGAATTATATCCTGAACAAGACACCTGCCCAAAAATATGTGTAGTTGTTTTTTGTTTAACACTATTTGTTAGACAATACATGGCAGCCAGTATAATTGCCGCACGAAAGCCCTTGTGACGGCCTGCAGGCCGTAGTTTGCCCACCCCTGCTTTAGACCATTAGGCCCCCACCCCAATATAATAAGATATGACATAAGTTCACCAATTATTTCATATGGGAATAATTCTTCATATGGGACTAATTCTTCATCATTACCCTAAAGTGTGAAGTTTTTCCAAATAACATTATGTATAATATACAGCATTATTATATGACAAGATTAATCTATATTAAGTGAAATCAATCATAATTTTATGAAGGGCAAGTAAATTTTAATCTTCACCTATTTTTGCACTGCTACTGTTTCCACGGGCCATTTCAGGACAGTATCAAGCCATATTGTTTTATTCCCATGTCAGACCTTGTTTCTGCACCAGGTTGTTATTTTTACATCCCACCAGACCCTTTTTATAAAACAACTTGCCTATTGGTGGTTGAAAAATGTACCTTTTAGTGTCTCACTAACAAAAATGAATTGCTTTTGTGCTCAACTCTTATAACCACAAGCGGCATACTTTTGTACCCAAATCTCAGGCTAGTCATAGTGTCCACTGCTCAACACCACAAGGTGATGCATAAAGGAGGTCTCTGTTTATCTGAACTTCTCATGGCAGTGTGGCAACTTAATTAGTGTTATAACCAGATCATTTCACAATGTCATGCCATGCTGTCCTTTCCTTGAAAAAGGTCATTATTTTCTCATGCCAATTTATTTTTTATATCATGCAAGGCCTTTTATTACAACTAATTGCATTTTTCAGGGGTTGCAATAAGCCCTGCTTTGTTTCTTGGAAGTGTAGACAGTTGATTATGTACTCAATTTAATTTCAATATTTTTTACAATTATATGTAGTCACATACATATCCACTGTCTGCTCATTACCAGCATGCAGTGATGTACAAGGTCTTTACTTATTATAACTGCTACTCACAGTGTGTACACTCATGGGATAATGTTTCCAAACAAAGTAAAATAGAAATGATTAAAGGGATTATCATTTCTAATATTAATGGTCCTTGCAGCCAATGCTCGGTATAAGCAATTGTGTTTATTCTAAATGACATGCAGATTTTTTTTCTCTTATGCCAGAAGTTGCAATAATCCACTTGGGACAGCACCATATTGAGTATGCTTCAACCAGAAAGACCATTGTTCTCAAAATGTTTCCAGCTGGTTTCATTATAATGACATTCATGTACTTTATTGCTCCAAAATAAAGCTATCTATCTAATAAGAAATATATGCCACTGTATCAACAGAATACTTAATTCTCAAAAGGATGAAATCAAAGGATACACTAAATGCTACCAGGGCTGAACAAATCTCACAACCCAACGTACTGAACTATGCATTTTTCAAGTCTGACAATTTTTTCCCCCTATTTTAAAAAGCCTGGCAAGTCCACATTTCCGTGCTTTAATCATTTTATAAACCTTTATCTGGTCATTCATGCCCCTGGGGCATATTACAGTTTACAGTGATGTCTAGCACTGGGGCATCATGCCATGCATGTTGCATTATGTCCCTCCCAGTCACATTATCCTGACACCAAGTCGACCAGTCCTAACACAAACCTCTTAATGCTGAGCACCAAGTGAGGCAGCTGCTAGTACTACTTTTAAGTCTACGGTATAACGTGGCCAGGGTTCATACCTGTGACCTCCCACATCTGAAGTGGATGCTCTAACCACTTAGGCCACTGAAACAGTCTGGATAAAATGAGTTTACTAAAATAATTTTGCAGTGATGGTAATAAGGTAGACTGGGAGAAGGAAAATTCACGTGAAAATGGAGGGATATAATAAAACTGCAACTGAGTAGGAAGTAACTATTTCTCCCATGAGACATAAGCCGGAATCTATGACATCAAATAATGTCAAATGTGACACAACTGAAAGACATTTTTTTTAGCAACACTGGATTGATTGATATGCATGGCTTTATTTTACTGACTTAGAAGTGAAGATGTTTTGCAGTTACAGTAAACAATAGATTTATCCCAAGCTGGAACAGGTTGGAAATTTAAAATTTTTGGGACAAGTGAAAAGTAAAGTAGGACATGTGAACAAAATTTGATAAGCCATGGCTGGCTACTGATTGGTAATAACACTCTTTTTTAAGAATATATCTAATGGACAAGCCAAAAAACAGAATGAATTTAATTCTACAAAATTTTGGTACAAGAACATTTGCTTATGACACTATACAAATATAATTGATAATGAAATAACTTTTTTTTTTTTTTTAACAGTGCAAGGGAGATAACTCCAAAACATCACTGTACAATATGTGATCTAGGGGAAAGAATTCTAACATGACAATTCACCAACTTTGTATAACATCAATACATAGCTTTAAGCCAGTAAAGAAAAAACAAAAATGCTGTAGTAATATAGAGTTCTCAATGACAGGATTATCAAGCCAGACTCTCAGTTTCAAGGTCACGACTACAGTTTCCAACATAATGGAATCCCAATTTATTCTGTCTGAAAATGTGGCAGTGGACTTGATTAGTCATGATCCAACACAAAGCAGATATTAGCTGTAACTTACCATATCACAAAAGAATTCATCGAAAATGGGGTCTAATCCTATGACTTAACAGCTGCACATGGGGCTTAAATATCAAGGCCAGATCCATCTTGGAGAGAAACAACAGGTTATGGGATGATTTACTTATTCATGATTTGCTGCATGCAACATTACACTAACAAAAATAGCTGTTACACCTGTAGTTGCAATTAATGAAGTGACTGCAGAATAATTCAATATTGCCCACACAGCACAACACTTTCTTAGTTATTTAATCCCTAAATTCCTCTCAAGAACAACCCACATCAAATACCAGCATCATTATCTTAACTTCCTAGACAGATGGTTAAAATTACTTAACCATAACGTGTTCATCCGCCAGTCACCTTGTATCATCTCCCAAAGTTTGGAGTTGGTGTAGGACAGGCTGCAAGACACAAAAGTCACATTAATTCCTTAAGGATACACATATGCATGCCACGCTTTCTTAAATAATCATGCTGACAATAAATACAAACAACAGATTATAAATTCTCCATCGTAATGACACAAGTTTACAATACAAGGAAATACTGTAAATATTAACCACATTTTTACATGCAACATTTTTGACAAAAGTATATGTATATGTGTGTACTCACATTAAAAGGGAACCCCACAATAATGCAGCAGTTTGGGTCCTTAACTCACCATGAAACAAACTGCAGCATAGTGAGAATGATGTAAAATTTGATGCATGTGTATTGAGTTGAGAAGGGAGCAGTGGAATAAATAAAACACCATGTAAATAAAACTTTACTATCTGCCAGTTATAATCTGGCTTAGCATAGCCCCATGCTCAAAAAAAATTGTCACTGACTTATAAGAACATTAATTGTGGTCTGTAAGCCAAAGGTATCTGAAACTTACTGGTGACTAATTATTTTTGTTTCTCAGCTTGGCTGATGTTTTGAGCAGCATTAGTGAATAAGGATCAAATACAAACAAGGCCAGGAACTGCATGCAAGCTCAAGATCAAAGCAACACTTGCAAAATATGCAACTTTGTAAATCTATGTGACCTTAAGTATGTCAGACTCAATTATTTTATATATGGTTTCTAAATGATTCATCGAATGTAATAAGAAAAGCCATCAAGAGGTTTAGGAAATATATGCAAATAAAAACCTTTAACCTAAACCTTAAGGCAAATTTTATATAAGTGACCTTGACCCCACTGTCAAAGGTGCAAGAAATCACATCACCAACTAAACTGACTTAGGTTCATACTGGTTTAACTCAAGTATGTCCTTAGCCAAACATGGGTTTAGAAATATTACCAACTGAGAAACAAAAGAAAACTTAAAATATTTTTATGATTATAACTTTGATCAAATGTCAAAGTGCCAAGCAAGCTTGTCGTAGAATAAATTGTCTTAGCTTCATAATGATTCATGGTAAATAAGAGAAAATCCATTGGAGCCTTTAGGAAATATAAGAAAGCCCGCAAACTTGAAAGAAAACCAAAATGCAAGTGTCTAATGACTGACACTCACCTCAAGTCAAAGGGGCGAGTGTCACACCTTCATAATGACTCATGCCATGGTTGCTAAGAACCTATCAAGCAAACCTATAAGCAAATGAAACACTTTAACCCAAGTTTTAACAAATTGATGACCCAAAGGATGATGCCAGTTGGAAATGTGACTGCTGTGTCTTGCTTTCCCATAATGCAGGCAAAAGAAATGCCCGCTGCAATTACATGGCTGTGTCATATCTGAATTCATGTAATAATGAAATCTTAAAGGCCTTTTCAATAAGTGTTGTCTCACCCTGGTAGGAACTCGTCTGTGTATCTTTTGCACATGTGTTAACTGCCATTCTACTTCTGCAGGCTATGTGTTACAACAGTCTGCTATGACCATATGCATAATGACATTACTTTCCAAATTTCTATGACAATAATTCTGACTTTTAAAATCACCTACATACCAAACAACACAGATTTACAACTAATTTACTAAACAATTTATGTTCATGTCAATTGCAGTCTTAATAAAAAATATAAACTCTTCAGTATATATTGTTCTTTAACCTTATATTCAAATCTCAGTCTGTACATGATTTAAAATGTCACCTTATGTCATTAATTTGACAATCACTTCATATCTTTTTCTTATCAACGCTGACTGACCACACAAAGAAACACCTCTAAGCACACATACATGTATTGTGTATATTTTAGAAACAATTCCTTTCAAAAAGAAAGTTCTTCTACAATAATATTCCACAATTCTAAAACGAATGGAATGCACTGAATATATGGTGGCTGCTTCAAGGTCAAAACCCCAAAATCAAACAAATTCTTGTCAGTAATGGCCAATTGTCCTTGCACTTGAAAAAAATATTAATGCTACCTTTCTAAGATTACATTGAAACTGAAGTCTAATGTACAAAAGAACTATAATAGCAGGCTTCACCCAACCTGAAAAGAGTAAAAGGAGAGTCAAGAAGAAAAATAATAATTTACAACAAAGTCTCCCACTATTATATATGAATGTTTCGAATTTAATCAGGGGGTGGGTGGGGGTATATTGTGAAGGTAAGGTCATAGTTTTTTTCTTCTCTTTTCTAAGTTATTTTTCAAGTGAATCTTATGAGACAGAACACACAATTCTAAATTATTTTTTAATAATGTATTTGTATATTTTTTCTCGGAAATTATATATTTAGATACAGCAACAAAAAGTACAGGATAAGCAGCTTTATATTTGTAAGCCAATCTGAGGAGATAGGAAAATTAATGTCTTTTTCTTCACTCTTCAACTGTCGCTTTTGCCTTCATTGACAAACTGAACGCAAAGGTCATTGTAAATTTTGGAACGTTACACTGATTGCGGGTCCAAATATTCATTGACAATGACACATGATTGCATTTTCTGATCATTTGATGACACAAAATTAACATACTGTATGCCAAACACTGTAATTCCTGTAATTCTCTTTGCTCATTTGAAAAGTTCTTCCTTTTTCCCACAAAAATTCTGCCCATGATGTCTTAGGTAATGTTTAAGTTCTGGGATTTTACACCTTTCCAAAGCATTGTCGGTTTAAATAGTTCATTGTAACACTTTATAATCAAAGTCAATAAAGGCAGCCCCCAGAAGTTGCGTAATTAATGACAGCACCCCTTTCTAAGAGAAGTAATTAACTTATTGAAAAGGTCTATAGTGGTGTTCAAATGGTACAAATACAGTAAGATCAAGCATTTATATTCCCTAAAAGAGCCTTCACACTGCCACTAACTGAAGAAACCTGTTTGAAACTTAATTTGACCTGAAATGAAACCAACTATCTGATTCAACTTTCTCTTCAGCCATCTTTAATTGGCAACACTGTTAACAAAAGTCTCAATACCAAACTCATTCACGATATGATGATCTGAATGATTTGCATAATATGGATTGAAAATAATTTTATATGGAAAAAATGAAACAAACTATTTTGCAACAGCATAATAATCAAACTTTCCCTAAATACATGTATTACAAAGCTGTATTATGACAGGACAACAGAAATGCAGAAGTGCTGGTTGGCAAATACATACAAGCTTAGTGCAAAGTCAGCTAGATACTACATTCTAAATTATCTCTACCAGCTACTATGTATGACATGCAAAAAACTTCAGATCTGCTACTTTCATCACCCTATGGTCTGAAAATTTGCTGAATGTCACTTTTGAAATCTCTTATGTTTTTATCTTTCAGTATCATGGCTCATTTGCTGCTTAAGTCCACACTGAACTGATTTGCTGCTAAAGTCCACTGTTTCCACACTGAATTGATTTGTTGTTCAAGTCCATTGTTTCCACACTGAATTGATTTGCTGCTAAATTTCAGTGTTTCCACACTGAATTGATTTGCTGTTCAAGTCTGTTGTTTCCATAATGAATTGATCTAGTGCTTAAGTCCATTGTTACCACACATAATTGATTTGTTGCTTAAGTTCAGTGTTTCCATACTTAACTGATTTGAGTCCATTGCTTCCACACTGAATTGATTTGCAGCTTAAGTCCATTGCTTCCATACTTAATTGATTTGCTGCTTAAGTCCAGTTTCCATACTTAATTGATTTGCTGCTTAAGTCCATTGCTTCCACACTGAATTGATCTTCTGTTGAAGTCCATTGTTTCCACACTGAATTGATTTGTTGCATAAGTCCACAATGAACTGATTTGCTGCAAATCCAAAATCTGTTTTTTCTGAAGATGAATCACCGTGACTAAAGCTCATTGATATCTTGATAATTTTCAGTTACCTGAAAGCAAACTACTTCCATCTATACCTCTTAAGTTCTTTACTTGTTCTATTATTATTCTGGGTGTATGTTATTTTTTCACCCCCTCTCCATTAAATAGAACCGATTTGTTTCGAAATGTCAAAAGAAGTTAAGTTACCCATTTTTATACACAAGCATCAATATGACTGGTTTAAAATAGCAGGTAGAAATGGTAATAAAGTTATGAAAATCAGCACATTAACTACTCGTAATTAAGAAGCAATATTCAAAGCTGCTATACTCAGTATCTAGCATGCTTTATGCATCTGAGGTTTAAAATCATTAAATTTTAGTGCTGATGTGCATGCAATTTACAGATGATATCCCCACATAGTCAAGCATTTGGAAATATGGTGATTCTAAATAACTTCAGCTCACCTTCCTCCCAAACTGTATGTATCACATCTCATGGAACTTTAAGTCAGATGGGATTAGAAGACAGGAATCTAAATAAAACTGGAAAGCAAACCTTTTCATTTGCTAAAAACTACTGAGAGGAAACGAACTGGAAGGCAAAACAGAATCCTCTCATTATATAGTTAGCAAAATAACAATTTTTATATATTAACATCAAATTTACAGAAGTAGGGATAGTATAGTCATTTCTGCAAAAAATAGTGAAAAATAGGGAGTCTATAAAAAACAACAGGTAAAGCAGGTAAACTAGGGCTGCTGGAATGACTGCATAAGTCTTGCAATAAATACTACTAAAGAGTCTTACAATCAGGTAAAATATGGACTCAATTGCCTCTTAGAAATTTCTGAAATTTATCCCTGATGCTGATTTAGATATACCATCAACAAAATCGTTTTAAAACCCTAAGGTGGCTTCCATTTCAGCCGAGAACATAATTTCAGAAGGGTTTACTAGTTTATAAATCCTTACATGGTTTGGCTCCTAATTATCTTAAATGTAATTTTTAATTTGTTAAACATGGACACATGTATGAACTTAGAGTCATGTAAAACAAATGTTATATTTACCTAAACCAAATTCAGAGTTATATAAGAAGAGTTTTGCTTTTTCTGGAGCCAAACTATGGAACTGCATACCACCTTAAAGTCAGCTGACACATGCCAAGCTTTCAAAAAGCTTCTTAGTCAACATCTACAGAAACAATAATTTTTATGATATTGTTTTATTCAGCACTACTACTTTTTACAAGATTGCTATCATGGACTCACCTATAATGTTTTACATGTTTGCTACTATTATTCATATGAATCATGTATTTACTTATCCTTGAAACCTTGTACATATTTTATTGTAGCAGTAGATCAGTTATTGAGTTTTTAACAGCATTTCTTGTCTAAAGAACCCCATCTTGTAAATATTGTACATTATATGTATATATCTGTACAAATGTCATTGTAGAAGGTCTCATGGAAGATTGGTCAGTTGACCAAATAAGCTTCTTTAAATAAAATTGTTATTATTATTATTATTATTATCATAAACATGGAATTTCATTTTCTGCAGGGCTTAAAAACTTCACCAGAAAACGACCAACCTGAAAATATTTCCAAATAATTTTGTCACAACGCTTTACAAAATGTACATGAAAGCATATGTACAGGTGTCTTTAAAACAAAAAAGTCTTCATCCATTCAAACCATAGTGGTCAGGTTAGGTCATAGATGTTGTGTACAATGACCTGTATTTTAACAAGTACATGCATTGTGGGTAAATTCAAAATAAAATTTGGATATGTTATACTTCATCAAATTAAGATGAAGTTTTAAAAAGCAGAAAATTTAAATTGCTTATTCTGGTGTTAGCTGATTGACTATTTATAGCTATTTCCAATTACATCAATACATTTTAGTACTCATATTTGTCAGAATTATTAACAATATATAGCATCTGCAGTCCTCATCTGAACTCATATGGCCAAAATACATGGTATAATGCCCAAGAAGGACACAAAAACCTTAAAGTAAATAAGCTCAGGCAAAAGGTGAATAACTGTAAACAGATTTTTGAAAATGGCATTGGACCTGGTTTCCAAAACAGTTTTTTTCACCATAATTTATACTCACATGATTGCTTGTTGAATAGAATATTGGGTATTTATGCAAAGCAAATACCCCAAATCTTCTGTATCTGGCCCAATTCTAATTTTAGCACAGGTTTGAGGCAAGTAACTGAAAGCTGACATGTTCAAACTGCATTTGATCCTCTTAATCTGCAAAGCATATATTTTTGGAAAAAGCAATATGCCCTTTTAAAAGATGATTTTGACAATTGTTACTAATGCACCTTGCCTGAAATTGAGTTTTGAATTAAGTTATCAGGTTTGTCATCCAAGCCTGATGATGCATTTCCAACATTGTGGACACAGTTAATGATGTCATTGTTACACTCTTCGAATTGTTAAACAACAAAAGTATCTAAGCTTTTGAAACAAAATCAGCATGCATGAGAGCTTTTGCATAACTTTTCAATTATTTGATACATGATTTGAAAAGAACTGATAAGCCAACTTAAAAGATGTGAATTTTTGAGCTGATTTCTTGCCAACCTAGTAAGTTTTGACCACAGATTTAAGCCTTCATCATCTTGGGGATGTATTAAGTATTTTCTCCACTTTTAATTTAGTGTGTTTTCAGGTACAAGGATAGATGAAATTGTGCAAATGAAGAGTAACACATATTAAGATTGTTTTCTGGGTTATGCTTTAATTTTTTAGTAAATCAAACCATGGTAAATTATAATGAACAACACAAAACAATTTACCCGAAATAAATGTACATCAGATGTTTTCATCCCCATTTATGTTCACTTGATCAAATGGATGAATATCAAAGCATCTTCTTAAGTACAAGGTATTATAAAAATATTTTCATTTTGGATAGGTGTCACCACTGCCCTCTGCTGAAGAAAAATCTACCACCATGTCGGCCAATTCTGCGCAACGATACGTCATTTTTGTAAACACTGGATCACGTGCTATTTTGGGTCAAAAATCCATTTTGTATCCAGAAAGAACAATCATACATGAATTAAGAAAAGTGATATTCATAAAGTGTACAAAAATATCCCACATTTAAACTCGAAATGCACATGAAAATGTGATTTCTAAATGGCAACGTGAAGACCCACTCCATGACCTTCTTGAACCTGTAACTCAGAAAATCTGATTTACTAGGCATCCTTTAGAATCATACAAATAAAATACATTATATAAAAGATGGAAATGTGTACCTTAAAACAAAACTGTATTTTAATCCAAGTTTCCAATTTTGCAGGAAGTTGTCCCACACGTACAAAATCGTCTACTACCCAACATGTGTACTTGCTGCTAGAACACAAATTCTCAACAAATTCCCTGGCGTATAGTCTTTCTAAATTCTGTAGTAATTTTTCCCCATCAACAAGACGTTGTAAACACATTACATCCTATTCATTGTTGTTTCTCTTCCACATAATGGCTTATTTTTCATAAAATGTTGAACTTTACTAACTTTTTTACAAGATTGGTTTAGTTTGCTTAATATCTCTTGCCATTTATTGGCATTTTTACATTGAATTTTGTAAAACTAGCTATAAACCTGACCTAATTACTAGACTGAACTGCTGACAGAAACAGTCCAGAGTAATATATTTCATTTCTGTAGCCCGATGGATAAACATTATATCTTTTCAAAGCTATGCGCAGAATAGACCGACATATCGCGAGTCAGGAAAACAGGCTGGTGGTATCCTGTGTCCAAAATTAATATTATTTTTAACTGAATATTCTGATGACAATTGCATCTTTTCAAATAGTAAGCATTGCTGTATTTTATTTTTGTCAATCGCTCGATTTCGGTATGCGTTTTGCTTCAATATTGGAAATGAAAACCTTAGGTGCACAGAAATGCCTGACAGCAGTGTACTGATAGCCAAGTTTTAGTTCCTGAAATTCTAAATTTGTGCTGCTTTTATGTATTTGCTTTTGATCTCCTCTTGACATAACATAGTATGGGTTATGGTGGTGTAAAATAATTTCATAATGTGAGGCCAATAAAAAAGAATACTCGATGAAAATAAATTTTTTTCGAGTACATTGGCCGGGGCATAGCTACTGGTAGGCTTGCCCAAATTTTTCTTATCGCTTTTGACTTGGATCTAACTGTTATATGCAGCCAAATATATCTTCATTACTGTCAAATAATGATCATAATATTTTAGAAATGTAATGTCCTACCGATGTGCACGCAATCTTTATGAGTTACCAAACGTTTATTAACGATGAAGTAACGTCGAAGCTGATCATGACGGTATGGTAAACTGGAGTGCACGTGCATAGGTTCATAAATCTGCACTATTTAAGGAACGTATTAAAACTAATCCTCTTTTATACAACGGAATATATTAACGTTTACATTTTTAAAAATACATATCACGGCATCTAATTTCAAGCCATTTGCGGTAAAATCAACGATTAATAGCCGTGCGAACAATTTCATCTGCTAATCCTCATTGCCGCCATACGTCGGAAAGCTTATTTTTTATTGGTCAAGAAGTATCACTCGGCTCAAGAATTGTAACGCCAATGTGAAGACAGCCGAGTAATCCGAAACTAATAGGCAAAACGTGTACCTGTGGCCTAGATCACGCCCCCTTGTTGTTCATACGTAACAGGTGCCAAATAACATACCAAGTGGTTGTTGATTGTTGTCGCGCTCTCTCTACTGTGATGTTGAGGAAATGATCTGAAGTACCAAGTACTCCATTCGTTTAACCAGACTATCATCGAGCTATCTTCTATACTGTTGATTTTTGTCATAAAGGAAAGCGAACTGTAACGTCGTCAGCTCAGGTGAGAAAATCGTTATAGAAGGAAGTTTTATATTTCGAGCTTGGTACCAGTATATTACATGCATGTATACATTTGTTTCGTGCAACGGCACGATAATCAAGCACTGCTTATCAATGTCATTCAGATTAAAGTTTGTTGTTGGATTTTCTTCGGTTTTGATTTCGAAGGAACATATACTTCTAGGAACAAAGTGGCATAGCAGACACTTTCAGTAATATGGGCAATTTTGCTTACCAAACGGGCACTCTTTGTAAAGAAAATGGGGCCGGGGGGGGGGGGTTGTGATAAAAAGGACTTCATGCAGATGGTTATATGTAAAATGCCATCTTTTTGTGAATTGAAATAGATAAAGACACATTTATGTATCCATCCTACATTAGATAAATATAAAAATTCAGCGTAATACATATAAAACGGGGATGGGCAAAGGAAGCACATAGGGCAGACAGTTAAGCACTGAAGGAAAATAGGGGTGCACCCCTGTATTTCTTTCTAGCCGCAGCACTGTTAAATTGCTATTCTGAGACTACCCAATCGAAAAGTGTGAAACATTATCAACATAAACTAGGTAATACTTTTTTTTTTTTACAGATACAAAGAAATAGGAAATATCTTTAATTTTTTGGTCAGTGTTTCTAAAGAAAATATTGAAGTGATGTTATATCAAAGAAACTCTCCGAGTTTGTATCTATCAAATGATCAGAGGTCCCAGGCTTAAAATAACACCCATTCAAAATAAAGATATACTAAGATTGTTGAAATCCATTGAGTATCAGTAGATATAATGGCTTAGACAGTACTGAAATGTGAATCAAAACACTGCCTCCATTATGAAATACACTTTAAAAAAACTGGACATCTGCTAAAGTCACAACTCTCTTCAGAAATGGGGCAAAAGATGAATCAAATTTTCTGCACTTCCCATACCTTAAGTATTACTAAATTCTCTTGTCTCTATACCTATTTTATTACTTTTTATCAACACTTTATTTCTTTTACAATAATGAGTCAGGTTTTTAGAAATTTCCACTCCCATCAAATGTCTTGAACAAATGTTACTAATTTTTCACAAGTGGCCATGTGGTCTAAAGCGCTGTCCATTACGGATCACTGCCATCTCACCTCTGTCTGCATGGGTTTGAGTCTAGGATTTGGCCAATGGTGGGTATGTGAGAAAGCTTGCCAGTAGCTTCTCGTGGGTCAGTGATTCTTCCTGGGGTTTTCCTGGGTTCTTCCTCCACCATTAATACTGGCCGCCATGGATAGCCTAGCGTGTGCTGACAAATGGCGTTAAACCCCACAACAACAACTAATTCTTCATCTCAAGAAATAGATAATGCCAGAATCTTCTTGGTGTATTATTGTTAGATTTTAGAAAGTCATGTGACCTGGTCAGTTGCAGTATTTTGTTGCAGTTATTACTAATTTATAGTTGCTAAAAAGTAATATCTTTTTGTGCATATTTAAATAGCAGATAATGAATCAATAGTTCCAACATCATTTTAAGTGATGCATGCCCTATTTACTATAGGGATTCTTCAAGGGTAAATTTTACAGCCACTTTCTTTTTACTGTTGGCCCATGGTATCAGACCAGTCTAATAATAATTTTACATACATTGACATTTTAATATAGAAATTGTCTCGCCAAATCATATTTTGCAGCTTTTAAACACAAATGTTAACACCCATTTGAACCCAAAATATAATTTTGTAGTTTCTTTTTTTAAAGACAAATTTGCCATATTTAACTGCTTCCAGTCGGAGATAACATTTATTTTATGTACTTGATGTATTTTGTGTGCGATTTGGATTTTTAACATAGCTTTAACAATTTTTCAGTCATATCACTATGATGTCTGTAGTGTGGCAGTTTATAGTGGTGTCTAGCACTGGGTCATCATACCGCAAACATGTAGCATGATGTCCTACCCAGTCACATTATCCTGATACCAGGTTGACCAGTCCTAACACTATCCTCTTAATGCTGAGCACCAAGTGAAGCAGCTTTGGTATGACTCAGCTGGGGATCAAACCCACAAATTCCTGTATCCAAGGCAGATGCTCTAATCACTAGGTTACAGGAGCGGTTGATGTATTTTATTGTCTATAATGCAAGTAATGTACATTGTAATACATCTTGACATTATTTGATGAGCACCACAAGCATATATATATATATATATATATATATATATATATATATATATATATATATATATATATATATATATATACACACACACACAGAGAAAGACTATATGTAGTTAATGTCTTTGCCTAAAGCAAAATTTGCCATCACCATGCACATATGGCAATTTCTTGAAGGGTACTAGTGAAGGAGTGGACATTTTGTCAAGAGACATTAAAAGTATACTAAATTTTCATGTCTAGATTTTACCAACTGAACTCAAGTCTTGATTTAAGTATAGACTCTAGCAGTCTGTGTGCCTTAAGCTTGACTAATAACTGCCCAATCAAGTGTATTAAGCTTGACTAATAACTGCCCAGTCAAGTGTCTTAAGCTTGACTAATAACTGCCCAGTCAAGTGTCTTAAGCTTGACTAATAACTGCCCAATCAAGTGTCTTAAGCTTGACTAATAACTGCCCAGTCAAGTGTCTTAAGCTTGACTAATAACTGCCCAATCAAGTGTCTTAAGCTTGACTAATAACTGCCCAATCAAGTGCCTTAAGCTTGACTAATAACTGCCCAATCAAGTGGCTTAAGCTTGACTAATAACTGCCCAGTCAAGTGTCTTAAGCTTGACTAATAACTGCCCAATCAAGTGTCTTAAGCTTGACTAATAACTGCCCAGTCAAGTGTCTTAAGCTTGACTAATAACTGCCCAATCAAGTGTCTTAAGCTTGACTAATAACTGCCCAATCAAGTGTCTTAAGCTTGACTAATAACTGCCCAATCAAGTGCCTTAAGCTTGACTAATAACTGCCCAATCAAGTGTCTTAAGCTTGACTAATAACTGCCCAGTCAAGTGTCTTAAGCTTGACTAATAACTGCCCAATCAAGTGTCTTAAGCTTGACTAATAACTGCCCAATCAAGTGTCTTAAGCTTGACTAATAACTGCCCAATCAAGTGTCTTAAGCTTGACTAATAACTGCCCAATCAAGTGTCTTAAGCTTGACTAATAACTGCCCAGTCAAGTGTCTTAAGCTTGACTAATAACTGCCCAATCAAGTGTCTTAAGCTTGACTAATAACTGCCCAATCAAGTGTCTTAAGCTTGACTAATAACTGCCCAATCAAGTGTCTTAAGCTTGACTAATAACTGCCCAATCAAGTGTCTTAAGCTTTAAGCTTGACTAATAACTGCCCAGTCAAGTGTCTTAAGCTTGACTAATAACTGCCCAGTCAAGTGTCTTAAGCTTGACTAATAACTGCCCAGTCAAGTGTCTTAAGCTTGACTAATAACTGCCCAATCAAGTGTCTTAAGCTTGACTAATAACTGCCCAATCAAGTGTCTTAAGCTTGACTAATAACTGCCCAGTCAAGTGTCTTAAGCTTGACTAATAACTGCCCAGTCAAGTGTCTTAAGCTTGACTAATAACTGCCCAGTCAAGTGTCTTAAGCTTGACTAATAACTGCCCAGTCAAGTGTCTTAAGCTTGACTAATAACTGCCCAATCAAGTGTCTTAAGCTTGACTAATAACTGCCCAATCAAGTGTCTTAAGCTTGACTAATAACTGCCCAATCAAGTGTCTTAAGCTTGACTAATAACTGCCCAATCAAGTGTCTTAAGCTTGACTAATAACTGCCCAGTCAAGTGTCTTAAGCTTGACTAATAACTGCCCAGTCAAGTGTCTTAAGCTTGACTAATAACTGCCCAATCAAGTGTCTTAAGCTTGACTAATAACTGCCCAGTCAAGTGTCTTAAGCTTGACTAATAACTGCCCAGTCAAGTGTCTTAAGCTTGACTAATAACTGCCCAGTCAAGTGTCTTAAGCTTGACTAATAACTGCCCAGTCAAGTGTCTTAAGCTTGACTAATAACTGCCCAATCAAGTGTCTTAAGCTTGACTAATAACTGCCCAATCAAATGTCTTAAGCTTGACTAATAACTGCCCAATCAAGTGTCTTAAGCTTGACTAATAACTGCCCAATCAAGTGTCTTAAGCTTGACTAATAACTGCCCAATCAAGTGCCTTAAGCTTGACTAATAACTGCCCAATCAAGTGCCTTAAGCTTGACTAATAACTGCCCAATCAAGTGCCTTAAGCTTGACTAATAACTGCCCAATCAAGTGTCTTAAGCTTGACTAATAACTGCCCAATCAAGTGTCTTAAGCTTGACTAATAACTGCCCAATCAAATGTCTTAAGCTTGACTAATAACTGCCCAGTCAAGTGTCTTAAGCTTGACTAATAACTGCCCAGTCAAGTGTCTTAAGCTTGACTAATAACTGCCCAATCAAGTGTCTTAAGCTTGACTAATAACTGCCCAATCAAGTGTCTTAAGCTTAGACACTACTAGTACTTTTCTTGGTTTAACAAAATTAAGGAGTTTTACATTGTTTGGAATAGATTTTATGGTTCATGTTTAAAACCAGTATTTTCAGAGATTGAATTTATGCTTTAATAGAAAGTTAAGGTCCCAGTGAAATTACGTTTAAAGAAATGAATCTATGCTATGAAGCCATTTTTTTAAAGACCACTTTTTCTAATTCCTAAAAGTGTCTGCATGCCAAAACACAGATTATAATGAATTCACAGTAAGGACTCTCATTCGTCATAATGTGTCATGGGCCCCAGATTAACAGGGTCGTCATTGTAGTACTCCCTTTCTGAAGTACATTATATTGTTGTTGTGGGGTTTAACGCCATTTTTCAGCACATGATAGGCTATACATGGTGGCCAGTATTAATGGTGGAGGAAGAACCACTGACCCACAAGAAGCTGCTGGCAAGCTTTCTCACATACCCACATTGGCCGAATCCTAGACTCGAACCCACGCAGACAGAAGTGAGATGGCAGTGATCCATAACGGAGAGCGCTTTAGACCACTCTGGGCCCATCGAATTACATTATATAGTACTCCCTCATAGAGAATACCATCTTATAGTGAGACCACCTTATAATGAAGTACATGATTAATGCAGTACTCCCAAACATTAATACTGTTCATGGGAGCCATACAGAATACCACTTTATAGTGAGACCACCTTATAATGAAGTACATGATTAATACAGTACTCCCAAATTATAATACTGTTCATGGGAGCAATACAGAATACCACCTTATAGTGAGAGTGCCTCATAATAAAATACATGACACATACACTACCCTTATCACTATAACACAGACCATAGAAGCCATAGAGTATAATGCCTTAAAATAAAGGACATGACACTTACACTATCCTCTCACTATAATACAGTCCATAGAAACCATAGAGTATAATGCCTTATAATGAAGTACATGATACATGCAATACCCTTTCACTATAACACAGTCCACAGAAGCCATATAGTAATACCTTGTTATGAGATGCATGATAATATAAGTTTGCTATCACTTCATGAAATGGCATCCATGTGCATACTCGATTTACAACATGAACCATGTTATAATGAAGGGCATTATATAGTAAAGGGTTGCTTATAATACAGGTATGATATTATAATTATTATTATTATTACTGAGTAGTAATGCCATGTATGATATATCTCTGTATCAGCTGACCTTACCAATGAGACCTTATGCTTGTGTGGCTTTTTTCATGGACATCATGATAATACATTATTTTATGCTGTGCCGTGAGTTACTGGATTTTCCAAGTAAAATAATTGTGATAATTCACTGGAGTGAAATACAATAAATAATTTCACTGCCAAGTTAATATCAAGATTACTTTGAAATTCTTAGATTCTGAATACATGGGTGAATGGTCAATATGGCAACAAGGTACACATTTTTTTTTCCTTAATGTGCTATTTTATGTTAAATTGGGAAGGAGATTCATGTAACTGTTTATATTTTCTGTGTGAATAATCATAAATCACTGACATCATGTTGGATCCAGTAAGAGATCTGCAGCATCAAAAAGTGATTAGAGCATCTGCCTCAGATGCAGGAGGTTGCAGGTTCGAACCCTGGCAGAGTCATACCAAAGACTTATAAAAATGATACTAGCAGCTGCCTCGCTTGGCACTCAGCATTAAGAGGTTAGTGTTAGGACTGGTTGGCCTGGTGTCAGGATAATGTGACTGGGTGGGACTTAATGCTATATGTCTGTGGCATGATGCGCCATTGTTAGACATCACTTTAAACTGCCACACTGCAGACATCGTAGCGATATGACTGGAAAATTGTTAAAGCAACATGAAAAATCCAAAACCCTACACACACACACACACACTCTATTATACTGGACATCTTGCTAGCCAATGTGTTTGAGTATAAAACGCAATCTGTTATGCAGGACATCTTGTTAGTCAATACGTTGGATATAAAATAAAAAGAAAATTTGCTTGCTAAAAGTGTATAATGGATATATTTCTTCTCATAAGTTTTTCACCCGCTTGATGAAATATATCCATTATTCATTTGTTTGAAGCAAATATTCTCTTTGTAGTCACCTGAAAATCCATTATTACTTTGTGTAAATATTATGTCAGATGTTAAATATTTTATATTTATAAAACTTTGATGAAACAAAAATAAGATTTATGGTATTTTCCTGTTCTTCAGATGACAATCCTGTACAGTTGTATTGCGAGGGGATCCACGATTCTCAGCAGCCAATCCCTCGACTCTTCATCTGATTATGAAAAAGCAGCTGAAGCTGTTATATCAAGCATTCCCACCAGAAATGACGGCAAGAAAACATTCTCAGCAAGTGGGTATGTAGATTCGTAGACTACTAATATTTGTCCAGCAATATCCATTACATTAAGAAAGATCACATAAAACAAACTCTCTCAATGCATCCATGACCTTAAAATGTGAGTTTTGCACTATCACTATTTTAAGACTTCATCCTGTAGGCACTCAGTATTTAGTTCAGCATCCTCTGTTTTCTGAAACTCAGAATCCAGATGAGATGCATTTTCCTAAATAGGTTATATAAAAAGGCTTACATCACAAGAAAAATTAATTACATCAAAAAATATTAAAGAGTTCTCATATTTACAGAAGTGAATGTAATAAAAATATATAAATTAAATAAAGAATTATCAGATTTACAGTAGTGTGTACAATACAAATATATATATGAAACTAAATGATTACAATAATTTTAGTCAGTAATATTTATTATGGCAAGATTGTATTAATTTGCCATCAATATAACAATTCTATACCCAGTAATTCCTTCCTCCATTCTCAACTAGATTGTCTTGTTTTCATATCATGACCTAGACTTCCTTTAGGCTGAGGGTCCAGAACTTACAGTGTCAGATGCCTACAGAGAGCTCTTTATAAACTGCACCATAATTTCAACATCGTAGTCCCAGATCTTCCATTATACAGTGTACCAACAGATCTAAACAGGACTTCTAACAGTATAGTCCTAGATCTTCCATTATATAATATACTTCCAGTTCCAGACAGGACTTCTAACAGTGTAGTCCCAGAGCTGCCATTACATAATGTGCCAACAGATCTGGCAAGGACTTTCAACAGCATCGTCCCAGATCTGCCATTACATAATGTAACAACAGACATGCATAGGACTTCGCCATTAAAACTTGAGTTTGGGCTCTCATCGTCATCAATGGTACAGCAGTATTGCTGCAATTCCAGTCTGGCTTAATGTTGTTAAATTGATGTCTCTGGTGGCCTAAGTCGTTAGGGCATCCTCCTCAGATGCAAGAGGTTGCTCATTCAAACCCAGGCTGAGTCATACCAAAGACATGAAATTGTACTAGCAGCTGCCTTGCTTGGTGTTCAGCATTAAGAGGTTAGTGTTAGGACTGGTCAGCCTGGTGTCAGGATAATGTGACTGGGTGGACTTACATGGCATGATGCCCCAGTGCTAGAAATCAATAATAGGTTGGTGTGCACTTTCTTGTGCTACTCGTAATTTAATATCTACCTCCAAGCTAGGGTCATTACATTCACATGGAAAAGTATGGGAAAAAGTACACTATTACTAATTGCCCATAATGATTTTAATTTTTTAAACAGCATTATTTGTATTGGTTGAAGATCACAAACAAATCAGCTATTTTGAGATATGATCTCCACTGAGAGATCACTTGTCTTGAGAGATGAGATTTTGTTGGTTGAAGGAATGGACTCTCAATACAGGTTCTTCATTAGTAGCACTGAAACCAAGAACCTGTGATTCCGTATAGTATTTGTAGGGTATGCAAGGTTCCAAACATAACTATTTTGCTTGGGTGCACAATGCACCAGCAGCTTTCAAAACCTGGGTGCACAGTGCACCCTTGACTGATATTGTTTGGTTAACATGCCCAAAAATAATATACATTGTTCATGTGTTCACCTTCACATTTTGCACCCTGTGAAGTTGGCTTAAAGACTTCTGTTTTTACTAGCTGTCTTATCAATGAAATCGGTGTCCAAAATTCATTTTTAAAACAAATTACAATCAAGAATGTTTTAAGTGATTCATGTTTATTTTAAATAAATTTAAGAATTGAAGATGTACTAATTATTGACATTGTTGTAAAATGCTACATTTATCATTTTTTTCAGACATATGGAATGCTGTGAAAAAGATTGGGTTAGGATACAAACCTTTTGTTCATGAAGCCCACACAATTTCAAATGTCAGTTGAGTGAGAAAATCATGATGTGCAATGAAGTTTCTTTCAAATCTAACTTTACAAATGTTGCCTCTTTCTCTCATTAAGTAACTGAATTAGCAAGTCCATTAATGCAATGTATCATACAATTAATTGGACATCTTCATTTAAGTTGAGAAATCTTTTGTACATTTATTGTAAAATCTCTTCCTGTGCAAGCTAAAGTTAGACTTTTATCTTCTATTCCAGCAACAAGTGGCACTGTTTGGTGGAGAATGGTATCATATTTATGTGTACAGCCAAGTCCTCATTTCCATCAAACAAGTGTTATGGTTACCTTACTGAGGTAATAACCTTCTTGATCATTTTTTTCCCCAATTAATCCTTACAGGTAAAGCCAGACAGGTGCAAATACTGGTAAAGGTGTTGTTTCCTAGAACAGGGATTGGCAGCATTGTTTCTCTCATAATGAAATTTGTCAACAACAAAAATAGGAGTTGGGCTTATCAAAGGTATCACGTGTGAATATATGCCAACAAAATTTAAAAGGTGGGGGGAGGGGCTTCATCAAGCAATGGCTTGATAAATATGGTTGTTTTATTGCATGTTATCAGTGGTACACTGTACTGCAAGCAGGTTGAAACATAAATTTTGTCAGATGACAGGTGTTACCTATTAACATGACATTAATAATTTGATTCATGTGTGGTCACTGAATTATTTCATCAGTCTTTGTATACAGTTCTCCTAAGTACTTATGAATGAGTATTGTATACTTAGAGACTTCTGCAAAACTGATATGAAAAGAATGGAGTTGGGTTCCACAGAAGATTTTGTATTGCAAAATATCATTGGTATTTCTGTACATACTGCACTATATACCATTGTGTACCAAAATTATGTTTCAGTAGATAAATTTGGTATGTGTGTGTTAATTGCTGCATAAGTTGTCATCCAAACACTGCAAATAAAGTGGCATTGTTCAGCTTACACTATAGTTGATGCCCAGTATGGACATAATCATTATTCTGACATTAGAGATATTGTTCATAAAAATATAGAAAGAGTTGACAAAGAAGATAATGTTCCATTAGTGATGCTTCTCATACAATAGGCATGATGCCAAGAATGATGTTTATTAGAGATGGCCAGTGAACAAAACAAACAAGCTGACTGAGCAAACCAAAAAAATATTTAGTTGACTAGAGAAAACACCTACTATTCAAACAGTAAACTGAAGTCTTAGGGTGATTCACAAACCTATCAAGGAATGCATATACTTAACAGATGTTAATAAAAATGGAATATTGGATTTGTTTCTTTTTTTAATTCAAAAGAATACCAAATGTTGGAATTTGCCAGAATATCCTTCACAACATTTGGCAGCAATGTTTGCATAAGTGACTCATGACAACTATATAAGTAAAGGTTCATAAATATAATTATTTTTGCAATATTAAAATATAGTATGTGACAAATGCAGCTTTTTTGTAACACTTTAAATAATTAAATTATTTTGTCATGAGAAAATAAAACATACTTTTATTATCATTAAATATGTACAGTAACTAGATTACTCAGGAGTTTCTGTACCTTCCTTACTGATAAAAATTGGTGAAGTACTGGTATTTTGGAAAGTACTGTGGTAAATACCACCTGGCAAAAACCCACTATTTACCAGTAATACTGTACACCTCTACAAAAATATTTCCAAAATTGCAGTTGAAATCATCCAGTTACAGGAGACAAATGTGAAAATGTGAAAATAAAGATAAATGCAAAGTGCATGAACTGTTAATGCATGGCACAGTCGGAATATTACAACACCATCCAGGTAACTTGCAGACATTGACATGATGTGAGAATTCTAGAAATGGTAGTCTTTTTCAACATGTTAACATTTCAGAGCTAAAAAATTGGATTGCCTAAACCCCGGTGTCCTTCAAATCTAGATCAGGCCCTCCCATATTTTAGTGAGTTCGCTATCAGACTCATAAAGAAAAAATAGGTGGTTTACCTTAAGGAAACCATAAGTAAGTGCCAACTAAATGCTATATTCTAAATAATGAAGTTCTTGAAAGACGCTGGTAAATTATTGATATTCAGTGACCTGCTGGATCTCTATTTGTAGCGTCCTCCACCTCACAGGATCCTCTGTGTAACCTGTTGAATGTATCAAAGCTTTAAACATTTTGTAGAAGGTGAAAAGATCTAACCATCGAATGGGGAACAGTACTATTTCTGTATTCCATATATATAATCGGCTATTGATAATTGGTGCTTTGCTGTCCTACATGAATAATAGTTAGCTGGCCCTTGCTTGGTAATGCACCACTAGTTAAATATATCAAGTAGCACATTGTAACTGTTTGACACTTAAGCCATGCTTAAGAATTAATTGCTTATAAAGCTTCCAGTACAGTGTTTTTCACCCAAAAAGAACTGAGATAATTATATTGGATTTTAATCCATTTACTTAAGAAAGCTGATTTTGTTGATATATAGAGTGTTTTCTATAATTGTGACACATCCACAGTATTGTAACATGAACTAATTACAAAACTTGAAGCTATTGTTTATACTGATCACTACAGAAACATAGCCATGCCTTCTCAACATCATTTCTGTTTTCAACTCTGTTTAAGAAAGATGGGGAGATTTATTGCATTGTTCGGAAAATGAATCTACTGAGCACTGGTTTACATCAAGACCTGGAGAAAAGTTTTCTTTTAACAAAATCAAATCATATTTTAATTTTAGATGACAAGGTTGCACACAATTTATTTGTCCTAAGTAAACTCATGTAAGAGTCAAATAGGCACAAAAAATGAATTGAGTTAAAGCATTTTTATATTTCTTTCCTTTTTCTTGTATTTAAATTATAGCAGTTTCAACATTTTGTACTAAAAAAAATATGTCAGAATTGGGCATTGGGTATCTGTATGTCCGAATTGGGCATTGGGTATCTGGATTCAGGGCAAGTGATTCTTTTTAAGCTACTTGCCTTGGGTCTATTTCTTTAAAAAAATCTTTGACTACTGGTGCTGGAAGTGCAGTCATGTAGATATGCATTTATTAATGATAAACATATTCTTGTCTTGGTGAAGTGTAATAGTGTTTATCTCAATTGACCAGTGATACATCACTATCTGAATGGACATTACTGACCAAATGGTAAGCACATGAATTTGTGTTACTAATTTAAAACCACTATGGACTTATTCAAATCCTCCAATATGAGACTGTGATCCACTAATTTCCCTCAAAAACAAGCTTACACATTTATCATTTGAGTTCTTTAGCAACTAGTTGTAACAATTGTACGAAAGCAAACATAACTTTCTATAAAGTTATAATTAATCACATTTAGTCTGTTAAGTGTTTGATACAGATAGATAATGTTTCCTACTTTATTATGGATTTGTATCAATTGACTTGTAACAAAATATCAACACTGTTTATGTTTTGTAGATTAAAGACAAATTCCACAATGATGGCCTAGCACTCAAAGCTGTGTCAGCTACAGGTCACGAATTGGATGGAGACATGGGGTATACTATGAGACAGGAAATGGTTAGTAACACTCTCAAGTGATGGGAATCAGTCAGAATTTCTTAATTAATTATTGGTTCCACTTAAACAACTGATAATCTTGTATGATCTTTTACTATGAACAAGTTTTTAATTTTTGTTTGCTATACAGTTATATCTTTAATCAAGAGTTCAAAATGTCAATAAATGTGCAGGAGGAATTTCATTTAATGACGCATTAATCTGACGAAACTAGTACATTTTTTCTATGGCCATTTGGTATTCTTGGTTTGCTTCTGAAACACAAGAAGTGGAAGAACTAATCTTTGTTGAATGCTTCAGAGTAATCTCCCTTTCTGCACAGTCAAGGTTGGAGTTTCAAAGTTGATTATCTTATTGGTTTGCTGAACCAATTGGTTTCATTTATAATCGATGATTAGAACAACACTAGTAATCTCTTTTATTTCACTATATAGTGTCCCCTTTTAGGATTACCCATCTGCAATCTAAAGGTGGCCTTATAAAAGGGATGGTCACTCATGACAGAGACAAAACAGCACATACAAGTAAACTACATTGGAATCAAGAAACATAACAATCAAGCCTGCCTTTATAACACCTCAGTATAGTGGATATCTTCCTGTAATGGATACCTTAATGTAAAGCCCTCCCACCCCTTTAAATAATACTCCATATAATGGATGACATAATGTATAGGAAAATCCTGTATGAAGATACCTGATATAAAATACCTTAAGATAAACAACACTTCAGTATAAAGGATACCTTAATGTAAAGGTACTAAAAAGGTGAACAGCATTTTTGGCAATTATTATTTTGCTGTTTTTTGGAATGCTATGTGTTAATTTTACTTTATTTAATTGGTCATATTTCAGTGTATTTGCTTCAGAATTGAACAGTAAGAATAAAATGACGTTGAAAGTATTGTACCCACTACATGGTGTGGACCTAGGTAATTTTCTGATGTATGAACTGTTAGGATTAAAGGAGAGGATATTCTAGAAATTTATAAAATTGTCTCATGATTTTTCTACATCACATTTGAATTTGTGTGTTTGTCTTGCCATGCCAGTGAACTAATAGGGCAGGTTAAAATATAGGTGGATTTGATGCAACACATAACTACCTCGTGCCTAAAAATAGCCTGCATATGCAGTGTCATAAAACCCTTAAGAAAAACGTCATAACATGACAGCCATGTTTCAGTATGTTAAGTGAAGACAATGTTCCTAGGGTGCAAATAATACCTTACTCCCTAGTGGAAAGTCACTTTGTTATACATTCAAAAGGGTTGTTACAATGTCATCTTCCTACAAGTGGAAATTGAAGTAATTTATATATTCAGTATTTCATGTATAGCATGCATCATGAACTAATAGTAGATTATTTCTTGAACAAGAGTTACAAAAAACTGTATGAAGCATTGTTGCCTTTATTTCTACCTTCCTCAGTATTAAGTTATGGCTAGAACATCTAAATATAGAAAAGTCAGGGGGAATGAAAAAGGTAACCCTCTTCATAGATAGCTCTCAGAATCCCATACTGACTTTTATTCTGTATAATGCATATAATTTGTTTATTGATTTTCTTGTCATGGCAATTTTGACACATGCAATCTGTTTTATGTCTGATAAAATGGTGTTGCACAAGAAATTAAAAAACATGCATATTTTTTAATCTATAAAAATTCAAATAATCTTCAGGAATTCATCCACTATGAATACATCAGCTTCACTACAACTATGTGCCTTAAGTTTTTCTGACTTATTTTAAAATTGTATTTAATTATTGCTGAGGTTGTCATTGATCATCTAATTCTATTTCACCAATCAATCTTAGAATTAAAAGGATTGCACAGTGCAACAAACAAATAAACAGAGCTAGGTGCATTTAAGTTGATAAATAAAAACAATTATCTTCTTAGCCAATAGATCAATAACCTCCCCAGATTAAAGTACATAAAGACTATGAAACAAGTCATTATTTGTTTTATCTACTAAAATTTGGTTAATAGTTTATCTTTTAGTGTTATTTGTACACATTGATATGAGTGCTCTTTTGTACACATTGATATTAATGTTTCTGTGTACACATTGGTATGAGTGTAATTTGTACACATTGATATGTGTATTATTTCTACATTTATATGAGTGTATTTTGCACACATTGATATGAGTGCTATTTTGTACACATTGATATTAATGTTTTTATGTACACATTGGTATGAGTGTTATTTGTACACATTGATATGAGTAATATTTCTACATTTATGTGAGTGTATTTTGTACACATTGATATGAATGATATTTTGTACACATTGATATTAATGTTTTTATGTACACATTGGTATGAGTGTTATTTGTACACATTGATATGAGTATTATTTCTACATTTATGTGAGTGTATTTTGTACACATTGATATGAGCAGAGCAACACAGATCACAGAATATGAGACATAGTTCAGTGTAAACAGCACATTGTGTACAATCCAATTTTCTTCTTTTTGTCTGAAAGCAATATGGTGGTGCCTGTCATGTCTTATATATAAATGACTTAAAAATTCTATTTATAACAACATGGTTGGTTTGTAACCTGTCCTTTTCATAGAAACTTGCATATGTTGCAAAAACATGCTACAGTCGTAAAATAATTATTCATACAGAGAATGGTTTAAAAAAAAAAAAAAAAAAAAGACATAAGTAAATTTAATAAAGGAATTCGTATATAATCAATACAAAAATATCTCTGTCATGTTGAAATTTTACCTAGTCTGAGAAAATGGAGTTATATCATTACATTACAAGTGAGTCTAAATCACTGTTATGTTCGTATGGGTAAAAGTTTATTTTTTAAAAAAATGAGCAATAGAGATATTGCACAGAACTTATCTTTTTGATTTTTCTAAATCTGCGAAATACCCAAATATTTCCACCCCCATGAAAAATAACTTTTATTCACCTGTCCTTTCTATGAAAGACATTTGTCTGATATTGCCAAAAGATGCTAATTTGGTTCCAATACTGTCAAATTTAATTTGAAAAAGATTTTAATCTTATGTGTCTTCACTCATTGCATGTTTTTACTTCTTCAGTCACTCACGATCAACATGCTTTTAAGACTCACAAATATATTTATACCACTAGACCTTTATCTAACTTTTCCAACTTATTAAAAGGAAAAAGAGTCTACAGATGAAAATACAGATAAAATATGTAAAGCTTATAAAAGACTCATCTGAAAGAGATCGCATCACCTTTCTGTACAGGATATTTTTGGTGTATCCTGCCTTTTCTTTATTGAAGATTTTTGCTGTACTTTTTTTCTTCCCAGTAACCCACCCAAAAGTACTCTTCATTGCTTCTGCTGTTTGGGAGAGGGTACTCTTCCAGACTGCAGAATTGTTTAATCTCACCTTACAGTCTCAGTTTACATGTTTAATTAAGGACTATTATTTTTGGCAACTTAGACAAATTTTCCAGCGACTATTTTTTGTGCTTTGTTCAAAATGCAATAGTTTTTATCCATTATGGTAGGAAAAATACTCAAAGAAAGAGGACAACATAAAAGTTCTACAAAGCCAGGTCGATGAGGTGAAGGGGGTGATGACCCAGAACATCGAAAAAGTCATTGAAAGAGGGGAAAGACTTGATGATCTCATTGACAAAACTGATGAACTTCAGGCTCAGGTAATTTTTACTCTTGTTTTGTCAAGCTATTATTGACCCAAATTATTGAACTATATAATTGTCTGTTTAGAGATTGAACAAATGTTGCATGCTATAATTGTAACACTTTTTGAACACATCAAGTAGAAGTGTTCATCTTTCTTCACAGTACAGTTTCATTTTTGCACACCCCAGATTTCTTCATGAACATCTTAAATATGTGAACACTTTTAAGGTGTAGAAAAATCAGTTGCCATGTGCCAGTGACAACCAAAAATTAATATTGTGCAACCCTTTTTGCCAGTGTGAAAGTCTATTTGGGCAACTTCAAAAAATCTTGTGAAAAATGATCATGTTAAAACTTACAATGGAATTTTCTATTTTTCTAGCGACGAACATTTTATTCTGCAGTTGAGTGTTGTTATTGCCCATCAGTACCTCTATAGTTTTGGGAGCTGATTTATCTGACTACAAAACACCATCAAAAAAACGAAATAATATTTTATTGGCTGATCTTGAACATATTAAATAAATCTGTCAACATGTTTGACTTTTTCCATTAGAAAGGCTGATAGTGAGTTACCAGCATTGTATGCTATAAGTTGTTGATTGATTTTCATTGCAGCAATCTTGGGGCAGTTGCAGTAATTTACCAGGCAACCAGAGAAATCTTGGTGGGCAACCAATTTTTAAAATCTAGTTGCCCAGGAACAACCATGGATTTTCAAACTTTTTCTACCCTTGACTTACTTTTCGAACATGAATAACCAGTTAAAGAAAATGTGTTAATGATCTGAGCAATTCAGGACTCATGGGTGTTTTATGGAAAGAACATGTTGATAACAGTAATGTTCAACAAATGTGCATTTTGTGGTTTGATAAAGATGATCTTCACTTTATCATCCATGCAAAAAATAATGAGTTGTTAGAAGAGCAACTTCACTTTACCACCCATGCAAACCACAGCAAGAGTGTTGTTAGTTTGTTTTGGTTTCATGGCAGAGCAACACAAGTATGCTATTGAGTGCCATGGTAATCAGAGTTAAGTGCCTTGCCCAAGGACACAGTTGTAGCAAGGTGCCTTGCCCAAGGATACAGTTGTAGCAAGGTGCCTTGCCCAAGGACACAGTTGTAGCAAGGTGCCTTGCCTAAGGATACAGTTGTAGCAAGGTGCCTTGCCCAATCACACAGTTGTGGCAAGGTGCCTTGCCTAAGAACACAGTTGTAACAAGGTGCCTTGCCCAAATACACAGTTGTAGCAAGGTAACTTGCTCAAGGACACAGTTGTAGTAAGTTGCCTTGCTCAAGAACACAGTTGTAGTAACTTGTCTTGCGCAAGGACACACTATGTTAATTGACCTGTGCTAATTTGATGGTGAGATTTAAACCACACCCTTTTGGTTTTGAGTCTGGCATGTTAAAATCAGAGCCACTACTGCTCCTACAGAAGTTAAAATTAAAGACAGATCCTGTTGAGAGATTAAGCAGGAAGGTGATCACAGTATTGGTGGTACTGAAACCCTATCCCGTTTTTTAAACAAATTACAACCTGATTGTAGACAATTCAGGACATTCAGTTATTACTGGAATAAAATAATTTTTGGTGGATTTTTTTTTACATTCCTAAGTCTGGCATATTTTTGTACATCAGTAACTTCAGTATGTTGTAATATTTTCAGACATCATAAGTATTAGAATCTCTGTAAAATGAAGGGTATATCACCTGGACAATATAAAAAATATTGACTAGAATAACATACATGATTCATTTTATAGAATAACACACATGCATCCTTCTAGAATCAGACACATAATTCAATTTATATAATATCACACATGGGTCCTTCTAGAATAACACATATGATTCAATTTATGGAACAACACACATGGGTCCTTCTAGAATAACACATATGATTCAATTTATGGAACAACACACGTGTCCTACTAGAATAACACACATCATTCAGTTTACATAATTCACACATTTGTCCTTCTAGAATAACACATATGATTGATTCAGTTTATGGAATAACACACATGGGTCCTTGTAGAATAGCACAGATGATTCAGTTTATAGAATAACACACATGATTCAGTTTATAGGATAACATGCATGGGTCCTTCTAGAATAACACACATTATTCAATTTATAGAATAACACACATGATTCAATTTTTAGAATAACACACATAATTCAGTTTATAGAATATCACACATGGGTCCTTCTAGAATAACACATATGATTCAGTTTATTGAATAACACACATGGATCCTTCTAGAATAGCACACATGATTCAGTTTATAGAATAACACACATGATTCAGTTTATAGGATAACACACATGGGTCCTTCTAGAATAACACACATGATTCAATTTATAGAATAACACACATGATTCAATTTATAGAATAACACACATAATTCAGTTTATAGAATAACACACATGATTCATTTTATAGAATAACACATGGGTCCTTCTAGAATAACACACATTATTCAATTTATAGAATAACACACATGATTCAATTTATAGAATAACACACATAATTCAGTTTATAGAATAACACACGTGTCCTTCTAGAATAACACACATGATTCAATTTATAGAATAACACACATGGGTCCTTCTAGAATGACACACATGATTCATTTTATAGAATAACACATGGGTCCTTCTAGAATAACACACATGATTCAGTTTATAGAATAACACACATGGGTCCTTCTAGAATAACACACATGATTCAATTTATAGAATAACACACATTATTCAATTTATAGAATAACACACATGGTTCATTTTATAGAATAACACATGGGTCCTTCTAGAATAACACATGGGTCCTTCTAGAATAACACACATGATTCAGTTTATAGAATAACACACATTGGTCCTTCTAGAATAACACACATGATTCAATTTATAGAATAACACACATTATTCAATTTATAGAATAACACACATGATTCAATTTATAGAATAACACACATGATTCAATTTATATAAAAACATACACGAATCTTTTTATAGATAACACACATGGGTCCTTCCAGAATAACACACGTGATTCAGTTTATAGAAAAAAAATACACAAGGGTCCTTCTAGAACAACACATATGCATCTAACAGAGGGAGACTTGTAATGGTTTATGCATTATGAAGAAACTTGAACATGATGCTGTGATAGTGGGTAATTTGATTATTGTCATTAGAGTTACTGCATAGAGCAAGAAAATTACTACAAAGAAAAGATGCTTGGTTTATTTTATGTTACTGTTTCTAATCTTATGATGACTGCTCCGGTGGCATAGTGGTTAGAGCATCCACCTCAGAAGTGGAAGGTTGTGGGTTTGATCCCTGGCCAAGTCATACCAAAGACTTACAAATATGGTACTAACAGCTGCCTCGCTTGGTGCTCAGCATTAAGAGGTTAGTGTTAGGACTTGTCGTCCTGCTGTCAGGATAATGTGACTGGGTGGGACATCATGCTACATGTTTGCAGCATGATGACCAAGTGCTAGACATCACTATAAATTGTCACACTGCAGACATCGTATCAATATGACTGAAAAATTGTTAAAGCTATGTTAAAAATCCAAATCACACACACTAATCTTATGATTTATATTATGATAATGAAATTCATTATTACCATCAAACTGAAATTTATATATTTGATTATGCATTCTCAGAGTGTAAACCACAATAAAATTCTCCTTGGCAATGATTCTCACATTTTGTTTGCTGAATATTTTGGTCAGCAATCTTTATCCCTTCAAAAACTGGTCTAAACTTCGTAATAAAAAATGTTAACTCCTTTAATATCTAAAATGAAATCTTAGGGCTCACCCATTACAGAGGCCTGGAAAATACAAATGCCAATACTAGGAACATAAGGTAGTCTAAGTAAAAGACATAATAATATGTTGGAACTAGTTACCCAATAAATAGAAAGAATGCAAGATTCTAGAAAAGCTAACTATCAAACATGTAAAAATTGCAAGTAGCCCCCTCTATAAAAATCTGCAAGCCAATTGCTGTCAGCTAGTCTCAGGGATACAGGCACTGGAAAGGCTAACACTGCTCTAGGTGATCTCTGCAAGTATGCTGCAGGGGACTGCCTAGCTGTTTGGCTCAGGGGTTAATGTGTTAAGTGGTGTTTTTTTAAACGTGCTACCTGCAAGGAAAAGGTATCAGCAATACAAGAGTAACTCTTAAAGTCATACCAACTGCAAATGACTGATCTACAGCAATTTACATCTGAAATTCTGTATCAATAACAATTAACAATAACAATTTAAACATCAGACATTTGAATTTTTGTCCTAGAATGTTGATTGTTGTTACCATTTTCTGCCAGGTCCAACATTTTATTATAAACCCATTTAATCTTGCACTTTTGATTTGGTGTTCAATGATGATATTGACATTCGGTTTCTTTATATTGATTATTCAGACTAGAATTATTCATTTGTTTTCACTGATGCTCACTATTCTTAGCTGCACTAAATTGAACTTTTATAAATAAAAATTTCTTTGAATTTTGATTACATAATTTGAAAAGAGGGAAGAGGCATGGGTAATTTGAAAAGAGGGAAGAGGCATGGGCAATTTGAAAAGAGGGAAGAGGCATGGGCAATTTGAAAAGTGGGAAGAGGCATGGGCAATTTGAAAAGTGGGGAGAAGTATTAATGTTTTGTCCTTAGTCATGGAAGACTTGTTTTGCGTATGAATATGTCTTGACCTGATGGCCTTTAACATATTCTTACAAAATTTTAAACCCAATCTTTCAGCAGAATTGGACTGAAATGCATATGTAGATATGTGTATGTCTTTCTTTCTTTATCTAATGACCCCATACAGGTATATATGTGTATGTCTCTTTCTCTCTGTCTGATGACCTCAAGCCTGTAGCTATGTGTATGTTTGCGTTTTTTCATATCTATTGACCCCAGTCTGATTACCGCCCTCCTCCTTGAAGAACAAACAAGCTGGCTGACTCTCTCTTTTTGGAACAGTTTCCGAATCTCCTGGACTATAGAAATTTGATAGGTGGCAACCTGATTATTCTTGGAGTTTTCAACTTTCACTTTGACTGTCCCGGAAGCTCAAATACATCAAAACTCATAGATTCTATTACTGTTTTCAACCTCAAACAGCCAGTTAACCAACCCACCCATAAACATGGTCACATTTTAGACTGGATTCTTCATAGACCTGATGATAACATTCTACGGTCCTCCCTGGTATCCCATGACCTTGCATCAGATCACCTCTGCATTATATGCCATCTTGACATATCAGTCCCTAACCCTCCACTTTTATATGCTACTAAGAGAAACCTCCGTATGATAAACAGAACCAAACTAATGCACGACATCCAAGCTAACCTAACAACTTGCTTACCTCCTACCGCAGAACAACTCGATAACTGTCTGCATACATTACTTGACAAACATGCCCCAGCTACCAAGTACAGGTATCAATTCAGAAGTGTTCTCCATGGTATAACAGTGTTAGGGACCAGCTTTGCACTGCTAAAAGAGACTGCCATAAAGCTGAGAGGCTCTGGCTTTCCACCAGACTCACTATTCATAAGCAAATCTATGAAGTCGCTAAGAAGAATGTCACAAATATAGTCCATGCAGCGAAATCAGCCCACTACACTACTAAGATCATGGAAAGTTCCAGCTGCAAAGAGCTCTTCAGGATTACTAACAAGCTAATGTAAAGGAACAAATCAACACCACTTCCAACTACCTTCTCTCCAGTCGACCTTCCGGACATGTTTGCAAATTTTTTCCGTGACAAAGTACAAACTATTAGAGATAAGCTTGACACTACAATTTCAATTGACTCATCATCACCATACAGTTGGGATACAGAATTTGAGCAGCAACCATTAGCAGCATTTGAACCGGTACATACAGTCATGATGAAGAGTGCACCAAAGTCATGTGAACTTGATCCAATTCCAACATCACTGCTGCTTGAGTGCTTAGATCCAGTATTGCCTTCACTAACTGATGTTATTAATACCTCTCTCTCATCTGGGGAATTCTCATCATTTTTCAAAACTGCCATTGTAAAGCCTCTGCTGAAGAAACCAACACTAGACCATAACGATTTAAAGGACTGCCCAGTTTCTAATCTCCCATTCATTTAAAAAATCTTAGATAAGGTTGTTCTATCCCAGCTTGTATCTCATCTAAATTCAAAGTCTTTTTAGCAATGTACAATCTGCATATGGCCCTTACCACAGTACTGAAACTACTCTTCTAAAAGTAGTTAATGACATTCTTTCTGTGTTGGATAGCAGAAAGATTACAGTCCTCACCCTCCTTGATTTGTCTGCAGCATTTGACACAACAGACCATGATATATTACTTCACCGTCTCCAGCATGTATTTGGCATTCATGATACAGCCTTACTGTGGTTCAAGTCCTACTTGGTCAACAGGACACAAATTGTGTCTGCAAATGGAATACTCTCCAGCCCAGTTGATATATGTTGTGGTGTTCCACAGGGGTCTGTTCTTGGACCTGTTCTCTTCATTCTGTACACTCATTCGCTCTCAAGTGTCATAGATCATCATCCAGTGTCTCACCAATTGTACGCCGATGACACCCAAATATACAAATCTAGCCACCCAACTGAAGTTGATGCTACCATCCAAGGTGTAGAGAGGTGCATTTCTGATGTGAAATCATGGATGACTTGTAACAAGCTGCAGATGAATGATGATTAAACTGAGGCCATTCTGATCACAACACAAAGACTTTCCCATTCACATCCTTTACCTCAAACAATAAATATCAGCAATGCCAACATTAAATTCACACAATCAGTATGAAACCTAGGTGTTACTCTGGACAGTACTCTCACATTGCACCAACATGTCATGAACATATGCAAGGCTGCATATCTTGAGCTGAGACGCATCAGCTCAATTCGCAAATATCTTTCAGTTGATGCCACTAAAACATTTTGTGTGTTCATTAGTACTTTCAAGACTGGACTATTGTAACTCAATTCTGTCTTGTTCATCTCAAAATCTACTCCAGAAACTTCAAAGAGTTCAAAACACAGCTGCTCGGATCATACTTAGAGTACCACGATCAGAGCACACCTCCCCGCTGCTTTGTACCCTACACTGGCTATCCATTCGATCCAGAATCAAACACAAAATTTGTTCTCTGTGCTACATTTCACTGTCGGACTCTAGTCCAACATACCTATCTGACCTCACTCATGTGTACACACCAGCAAGATACTTATGCTCCTCTTCTGACAATCGTATACTCATTATTCCCACTATGAAAACAAAGTAATATGGACAGCGTTCTTTTCCATACCAGGGTCCAGCAATGTGGAATGAATTGCCCACTGAACTTAGACACAAAGACACAGTGATCACATTCAAGAAGGCTCTCAAAACTCACTTATTTCGACTGCAAGAACAAACTTAAAGACCTAATAATGTTTCCTACCTGAAAGATTCTCATTTATTTTTTAAAATGTTTTTCTTATTTCATGTTGTTTGTTTTTGTAATAATATTATTATGTTTCGTATAGGTGTTGTCTAATGTAAAGCGCTTAGAGCTTCTAAAGATTAGGTGCTATACAAAGTCCTCATTATTATTATTATTATTATTATTTAGATATGTGTATGTCTATTTCTTTCTGTAAATGTACCCATGGTCCACTTTGTAGAAACCTTACACACAGTTCCCATCTTCTTGAAAGACATCTGTGGGTTGGCAGACTGTACCTTCTTTCAAGGTGTCTGATTAATTTGGTTCTCATTATCTAGAGTTGACCACCCTCGATGTTATTACCCATTTCGAGTAAATATAAATATAAGAAGTGAACTTATAAGTGGAATAGATAAAGATCTGAGCAGATATATAGAACAGACCAACATGAGCCCCCATACATGTAAACAACAATTTAATCAATTACATACAACAACTGTGAGAATTCATTACATCAGGAATATATTCTGCTTCTAGAAATAAAACATTCATTGAGTTACAAAAAAAACCCACAAATATATTTAAATAAAGTAGCCGATCTGTTTACTGATAGATTTAGTTTATCATAGGATCGAGTGAACAATCAAAGTCAATGCGTTGTACAATTGCATAACCTGTTTCTTCGTTCACTCCACTTCCACTGTAGCTGTTCCTTCGACTTCTGTCAGTCTTGCCTCTTTCAGCTTTCAGTCCTCACTATGTGCATAACACATAGATTCACAGATACCTGGATCTCAGGATAAGTACATTTCACTATATGTCTCAGGATATGTCTCAGAGTTAATACGTCACAGGATATGTCTCAGAAATAATATGTCGCAGGATATGTCTCTGAAATAATATGTCACAGGAGCTATTTTCTCCCTTTAAAAAAATATAAATAGAGACAACCTAAATTTTCTGTTGTTTAGGATAACAGGCTTGCATTATCCCCCTCTCATTATCAGATCTTACTATCTGTGCTAAACAGATGCTAAGGCCATCAGTCGGCTCCACATGTCCTATAATGACCCTAGTTAGTTTAATGGCTAATTCATCAAGCATTAACACCACACATTAGCATCACATGAGGCATAACGGTCCCGAGCCAGCCTCAGTTTACACAAGTGAATGAATGAGATCCAGTACATGGCTTACTAAGTCAACTGTAGTCATACGTGAAATTTTCTAAATTCAGTGAATTCACATGGATTCTTGTAACTCATATTAACTAATGTAATGTATGAAATTCTTAGAACCTAATTCCTATGCAAACAAGACAACAATTTAAACAATTCGTCAAACTTATCTAAAGATTAATGTATGACTTCCTATGCATAAACTCAACACAGTTATACTTCATAAAGCAAATTGATATACGAATGTAGAAATTAAATTCATGCAAATATAAGTAAATAAATTCAGCAGAGAATTATATATGGCATCAACAAATTACATGGAATTGTCACAAATACCTTTGAGCTTTCAGCGTTCCTCGCTTCTATCGCCAAATTTGTTTGTCTGTTTTTCTCAACAACAGTTTTACAAGAGCTTTTCTCCCAAATTACTCTCTGTGTCTTCTACACTTGTTTTCTCTTGCAGAAAAGCTTAGACTGATTAGAATTTTCGATATGGCGATATTAAAACTAGGCAATTTAGTGTGGGGAAACATGCCCCTTATTTAGCCTAACCAATCAGAATCAACTATCTATGCCGCCTTTTTCCAGAGATGCCAAAGTCATGGTTAAATTGACCTTGTAGTTTGAGTAACAGTGTTTCTGTGATCTTTCAATTTTGACATTTACACTATGGAATCAATGTTAGCTTTTGATTCCACCAGTCTTCTGTGTGCTAGATAAATTAATGCTTAATTAAGAATGAAATTCTCCCCTTGAAAAGACATTACCGATCATGGCAGTATGGCGATTTGATTCGCACCTGTCCACATAAATCTTATTAATTGTTCTCTGGTCTCAGCTAATGTGTTCTTCATAGATTGCCAGAAATTTGCCCCTTCACACTCTCTATGTGTGTATGTGTCATTCTCTCTGTCTAATGACCTAAAACATTCAGATATATGTATGTCTCTTTCAGTCTAATGACCTCAAACATGCAGATATATGTATGTCTCTTTCTCTATGTTTAATGACCTCAAACATGTTGATATATGTGTGTCTTTTTCTCACTGTGTCTAATGACCTCAAAATGTAGATATGTGTATGTCTCTTTCTCTCTATCTAATGACCTCAAACATGTAGATATGTTATATGTTTCTTTCTCAGTGTCTAATGACCCCAAGCATTTAGATATATGTCCGTCTTTCTCTCACTGTCTCTAATGACCCCAAGCATGTAGATATATGTATGTCACTTCCTCTCTTCCTAAGCATTCTAGATATGTTTTTCTCCCTGTATTGAATTGAACTCAAGCATTGTATCAGTGCCATGTACTAAAAAACAGAGGAAAAATGTAAAATGCCTCTAAAAAGTGGATGTTAAGGCTCCCACTTCAGGAAATCTTTACTGGTGCTAGCTGTCAGAATGTTAAGGGAATTGGCTTAGAAGAATTTATTTTAAGCTTTTTTTTAACAATTTAAAAACAATATATGTTAAAATCACCTGATAAAGTAGATTAGTTTTTGTAAAACACATAGGTCAATCAATATAAGAATGTAATACTCTTAATTATTACAAGATCTGGATGCACAGTGCAGTTTGGAAATTCATTTGGAGGGATGGCTGTCATGTGTATCATCTGGACATTCTTGATCCCTTTCTGAATGATGGGGTGTTCATTATGAAAGATCTTGATCCCTCTCTGAATCATGGGGTGTTCATCATGAAAACTCTTGATCTCTCTCTGAATGATGGGGTGTTCAGTATGAAAACTCTTGATCCCTCTCTGAATGATAGGGTGTTCAGTATGAAAACTCTTGATCCCTCTCTGAATGATAGGGTGTTCAGTATGAAAACTCTTGATCCCTCTCTGAATCATGGGGTGTATATTATGAAAACTCTTGATCCCTCTGAATGATAGGGTGTTCAGTATGAAAACTCTTGATCCCTCTGAATGATAGGGTGTTCAGTATGAAAACTCTTGATCCCTCTCTGAATCATGGGGTGTTCAGTATGAAAACTCTTGATCCCTCTCAGAATCATGGGGTGTTCAGTATGAAAACTCTTGATCCCTCTGAATGATAGGGTGTTAGTATGAAAACTCTTGATCCCTCTGAATGATAGGGTGTCAGTATGAAAACTCTTGATCCCTCTGAATGATAGGGTGTTCAGTATGAAAACTCTTGATCCCTCTCTGAATCATGGGTTGTTCATTATGAAAACTCTTGATCCCTCTGAATGATAGAGTGTTCAGTATGAAAACTCTTGATCCCTCTGAATGATAGGGTGTTCATTATGAAAACTCTTGATCCCTCTCTGAATGATAGGGTGTTAGTATGAAAACTCTTGATCCCTCTCTGAATGATGGGGTGTTCAGTATGAAAATTCTTGATCTCTCTGAACGATATTGTATTTTTATGAAAAATCTTGATCCCTCTATTAATGATGGAGTGTTCATTATGAACACAGAAACATCTTATCATGTAGTAAAGCTTTTGACATTAATGCATATTTTGAACATCTAATTACACATGGCCTGGATTAATGGAATCTATGAATATGGAATGGGACAATCCCTCCCATAGGATCATAATTCTAGGGTGGGAATAAGGTTTTAATGCAGGGGTCTCAAACTCAAACCACCCTGAGGGCCACATAAGGGTATTTTCAATGGTACATGGGCCGCACCACCTTTGTTATCTCTTATGACATGTTGTGATGCCAATCATTTGGCAGGCCACATGATACAGCTTGGCAGGCTGCATGTGGGCTGCGAGCTGCATGTCTGAGACCCCAGTTTTATTGAGTTGCTGCCAACAGATGATAAGCTTGAGGCTGATATTTTCCAATCCCATTTCAGTATGGCTGATTGATTTCTTCACATTTCTGGTTCAAAAAATGTTGGTTTTCATGAAATCGAAAACAGTTGGTATAAATTAAGTTTTAAAAGGATAAAATACCAACTGAAATTTTTTAGATATTTAGAAAGAGCTCAGAAGATTCATTGTTTACACACCCACAAAAATTCAGTGTAAACTCTGAAATTTGGTTAAAAGAGAGATATATAAATGATAAAAAAGTGATATGATATCATACTTATGAATCTATACCAGTACAAGTCACTTTGGTGAAAACGTTTCTCAAGTTTAATTCGAAAATTAGCATGATATTGATCTCACATGTATTTGATTTTATATTTTAGCTTTTAATATCACAATAATTGATCTCACATGTATTTGATTATATTTTAGCTTTTAATATCACAATAATTGAAGAGATATTTGGAACCTACTTGATTAATTTTCACATATTTAAGTTATATTATTTTCATAAATGCTGTATGAAACATTATAAAATGGTACACGTTGGTCACTTTATAAACAAATCATTGAATCAGATTTGGTTTGTGGATTTCTTCTTCATGCTAGATCAGTAGACACCTGACATTTGTAACCACATCTGTCCTTTCCTCCAGTTCAGTTTAAAGTTTAGATCAGTTTTTCAGGTTCTTTGTTGGCGCATTTGTTTTCTATCAACACATTTCTATTTCATTGTAGTTAGTCATATCTCTAATTAGGTAAATGTTGTAAATAAAGCTCATTTTGTGCTAATAATTAAGTTACATTTTTTTTTTTAATTTCTTTTTCAGTCTTCCACATTTCAAAAGACTGCAAACAAAATAAAAAAGAAATACTGGTGGAAGAACTTGAAAATGAAGATTATCATCGCAATAGTGATCTTCATTATAATTGTTGCCATCGTCCTAGCGGTCATATTTGGTGGTGGAATTGTAAAAATAGGAGGGGACACTACCACTTCTGCTCCTCCAAAACCTACATCAAAACAAGCTGGATAGACAATAATTTGTTCTATAATTTTTGGGGGGAGGGGGGCTCCATGTATAAGTCGTTCTGGATGAAACATTTCAGTATTTTTATTAAAGACATTTTTCTTCATCTGAGATTGCAAATAGCAAGGTATTATTGAAAATCATACATTTGTTTTGAGCGAAAAAATTTAAATGAGACTAATTTTGCTAAAATTTTATGCACATACAATTTTTGGAATCAGATTGTACTTAATAATATATAATGTAAACCCTAAATATCAGTGCCAATTTTTAGCTTATAGAAGTAATACCTGTTTAACCAAGAGATGTTTTTTTTAAATGCTATTTTCTGCTAAAAACTGTAAAATAAAAAATTATTTTTGCCCATTGGTTATTCGTTAAAATTGTATGTCATTACATATAATATACTGAAATAACAAATTTACTAAAATTAATTAGTTTAGAATTGTGTAAATTTGCAGTACCATATGTTCTCATTTATAAGTAACGTCCAACTGCAAACAACACATACCCTGATCTGCATTCATGTAATGTGTCAACAGATCAGGGTCTGTCTTTTTCTGCTGATTACTCCAAAGAAACTGCATATACCCAGATCTACCAATGCCTTATGCAACAGTAGATCTGGGTCTGTACAGTTTGCAGTTGGGCTGGACTTATTAACTAGTTCGTAAATGTAGACAGACTGAGGTGTGGTGAATTGACTATATTTCATTGGGTACCAATTTTTGTTGATTTTGTGATTGCTTCAAATCACAAATTTAAAGAGCCAACTAATTAGAACACTTTTATAGAAACATTTCCAAAAGTACGATAAAAAATTTCATTTTCCATAAACACTTTACTTAACAAAATGAAAATGAATTTACATTTTTTCTTTTTCAGAAACAAAAGTATCAGCCATTGTTATTTAAATATTTAAGATTCTTTGCACTAGTTAAAGGCAAAACATTTTTGTTATAGAAAGTTGGAATCAGTTGAAATTGAAGACTGATGATTACTTCAACATAACCATTTAAGCATGGAGTTTAGTTTATTAAGAGATATGTTCTATATTTTTTGTTGAAAGTGTCATTTTCACATACTGATTAATGTTGTGTGTCACTGAATTCACTGAAGTATCACTGTCATAATGCTATGTTATGAAAGCTTTCATTGGCTGATACTGGTGATTCAACAACTGGTTAGAATATGTAGAGAAACTGGTCTTTCATTGATCTGAGAAACTTGTTGAGTTGCATTGCACTCAGACATTAAACATTAAAATTGGAGGTGTGAAAACAAAATTTTCCAAAGAAAAAGCTTTATTTTTTTATAGTTGGTTTTTGAAGACTATGATCAATTGCTTGGTCTTGTTTCTTTACTGACAAGTCCTCAAATTTTGTGGTATTAATCATCACACCACTGGCAGAAACAATGTTTTTCTTTCCATTTACATTTTACAGTAGTGATATCAAGCATTCCAGCGTGTGAACAACTGTGTTACATTTTTATATCCAGCAATGAGTGATTTTATGAAATCAATAATATTCTAAGGCTAAAGATATATGCATTTATTGTTAGACATTTTTGTAGAAAAAATTTAATTCCTTATCTACTACTGACATTAAATGACAGCAGAAGAGATACTTTTCTTGTTCTTTTTGAGATGAAGATTAGAACTAATGAGGCTGCAGAGTTTGTTTTCTTTTCTTTGCGTGCACAATTAGAATATAAAAAGTTCATTTACTTCGTGATCAATTAAAATATCCACTGGTCTGTATATTGTACAGTAGTTAATGTGCATGGTGGAGTCAGCCAAATGCAGAAACATAAACCCAGATGTGTTACACTTTTATATATCAGGTCAGCATAGACTCTGATCTGTTACACTATTATGTATCAGGTCAGCATAGACCCAGATCTGTTACACTATTATGTGTCAGGTCAGCATAGACCCTGATCTGTTACACTATTATGTATCAGGTCAGCATAGACCCTAATCTGTTACACTATTATGTATCAGGTCAGCATAGACCCTGATCTGTTACACTATTATGTATCAGGTCAGCATAGACCCTGATCTGTTACACTATTATGTGTCGGGTCAGCATAGACCCTGATCTGTTACACTATTATGTATCGGGTCAGCATAGACCCTGATCTGTTACACTATTATATATCAGGTCAGCATAGACCCTGATCTGTTACAATATTATATATCAGGTCAGCATAGACACAGATCTGTTACACTATTATGTGTCAGGTCAACATAGACCCAGATCTGTTACACTATTATGTGTTAGGTCAGCATAGACACAGATGTGTTACACTATCATGTATCAGGTCAGCAAAGACCCAGATGTGTTACACTGTTATGTGCCAGGTCACCAGATCAGAGGCTCAATACAATATGGTGATCACAGTCTGCTGATGTATTTTGGTACATTAGATATGAGTATTTGCTGTGCTTGCAGTTAGGTTTGGGTTGTACACAGGTAAAGAAAATATTTAGAACAAAAAGCAAGAAAAGTAGATATGATTTTTTTCATGATGTTGATAATTAAATATGTGCTTGGCATGCACATTACTAATCTTAAGTGACATTGTCATTATCAAATGTTTGTATATTCTCTCTCAAATATTCATGTTTTGAATGTACAATAAGTTAATAAAACAATCTATTTTGTAATTATCATACTCGATGCATAGCTGCCATATTTTTTCAAATTGCATCATATTTTTGTGTATTTGCAAATATAATTGGTCTTTGCACTTCTGATCCATGCATCCAATAACTTTGTATTGTACAGTATTTACAGTACTTATTGTGAGCAAAGGAGATTACTTCCTTATACCAAGACCACATTATAATGAATTATTTTATATATGTATAATTTCACTGCAACTGTACATGATGTAATGTGATCCAAGACTGTAGCCATGTTTAACTGGAATAGTGTTATAACGAGGGACCTTACAGTGAGATTGTCTTATAATGAAGTTTTATAAATATATAATTTCATTTCTACTGTACATAATGTAAGGGGATCCATGATGATAGTCATGTTTTAACGGGAATGGTGTTATAATGAAGGGACTTATTGTGAGAGAGTGCTATATCTTTACTATATACTTTGAACCTGTTGCTGTTCATACTGCCTTACTGTAACTCATCAGACTTTCCCATAGTGAATTTAGATAAGGTGATTTTGTATTCTGTATTATCACACACATGCACAAACACACACACACACACCAGATCTGCTGTTGCAGATGTTGAATCATCTGCCAGTAGAACAAGTATTTGCATCATTTTGAGTTATCTAATCTTCACCAAAAAATGACAAAGCCCAAAAGATTTATATAAAATATTGAATTAATTTTAGTTTTAAAGTGGATGGTTACAAAATTAGTGGTGTTCACTGGTTTGATTACATAAACCATTATGGTGTAACAGTATGTGTATTTTTTCTTACACATGTTTATAGGGGGTTGTTTTAAAATAGTCAAACCTGCTACTAGTGGCCACTCATAGGAAAAGGCAAAACTGGTCATTGTACACAGGTGATCACTGTTGACAAGTTCACCTTTTAAAATTGTTTTTTGAACAAATACAGTGCACTGAACATTGTTATCATTATGGCTGAAGTTACAAGTACAAGCAAGATAAGAAATGTTTGCACATCAATTCACATGATATTCCTTTATCAAAACAATGCGTTCTTCATAAAGCAAATATTCAGATTGCATAGAATGAATAATCAATGTGGATACACTCTTTTGAGGGTTTAAAGCAGAGAGTAAAACCATAGCTTGGTTAGGAAACACCTGGGCGCTGACCACATAAAATAGTTGACTGTTACATACAGGACATTTATATAGCGAATTTGCTGGGGAGAAATTAGAATGGTCATTGTGAACAGATGACTGCTGAGTAAAGGTGACCATTAGGACAGGTTTAACTGTACCTTAAAAAAGTTTTGGACTTCATTTTATATGTGACAAGTTTGAGACACTAATCAAAATGCAATGATTATTTGCTAGTGGCAATTTTTAAATATTTTTATGAATTTGTATTTAAAATAATGTAAAGTCGATACTCCCCTCAGTTAGAATTAATTGCAATGTATAGTTTCTGCTGTGCTTATTTGAAGTTATATGGCCCCATGCACATGAACTTGAACCTGGACATTTAAGTGGCATTGTTGTACACAGGCTTAATGAAACTATACCGTAAACCATATTTTGTGGTGTAAAACATGACACCAATTTTTCAAATTGAAGACCCAGATCTGCTATTGCTTATTACACTAGTAAATCTGGCTGTATTTTCTTGAAACGTTTGGATCCACAAGCTCCAGTTCAAAACTAAATATGATACTCCGGGTGTAACGACATCGGGAAATTTATCTAAGGGATCCAATTGCAATCGCCGTGCTATTTATAACATTGTTTTTGACTGATAGAGAGCTAAATTAAATTTCAGACTCAATCTCATGCATGTGCTATCTATTATACTTATAATCCAAGCAAACATGAAAGACCCCTTATATGTCAGCCTATTATGGGATGGTACATTGAGTGGATGCAGTTTGCTATAGGTTATGTGCTATAAAAGGGTAATTACAGTATGTAATATCATTTTCATCTGATATGGTTTGTACTGTTTAACATGATTTTGTAATCTTTACATTTGAATTTTTAATGTAAAAATGTAAGTTGATAATATTTATACACCCGCCATAAGGCAGAGTGTACTCTGTTATGATGATGCCCGTCTGCTACCACTTTTTCATATGTGCACAATCACTCATGTTGTCCACCATTTATAGTTACCAAACACTGTGGATGACTTGCACCTGGGGCAACCAAGAAACCTATCAATTTGGAGCTGAAAAGCTCAATAGTCAAGGTCCATGTGACTGAAAAAAGACTGGTTTCCACACAATATTTTGAGTTTTATACCATTGACAGTTATAAAACTTTGTGGATAAGTTGCATATCTGATAAGAAAGATCCATCATGATTTCAGGGTCAAAGATAAAGGACACTACTAGAAAAAGAAAAATGTTTTATGCATGATGACTCAAAATCTACAGTTGCCAGACTATTTGGATAGGATGCAATTTGGATTTGGAAGATCCCTATCAGTTTGGGGTGGATAGAAGGTTAAAGGGCAAGGTCACTATAACTGGACACAACAATGTTTTTTGTACAATAAATCTAGTTCTCTGCTATCTACATTTACCATACTTTTTGGATAGTTTACACTTGCAGTAAGAAAGAAGTTGATTTTAGGGTCAAAAGGTGTAAGATCCAGGTCACTGTAACTGAAAATGAAAATGGTTTCTACACGATGACCATAGTTTTTTGTTGCAGACTTAGACCATACTTTTTGGATGTCTTGCATGTAGCAGAATAAAGAAACCTATCAATTTTGAAATCAAAAGTCAAAGTCACTGACAGGAAGAAAAATTATTTTTGCACAAAATATTTTAGTTATGGGGTAAGCATATAATGTGTCATGTACAGTACTCTATTTATTACTTTACTTTGCAATGTAAAAGTGTGATAAAATATAATGTGAACACACAATAAATTGCTTTGCTATGTCAGAATTATCTTCAACTATAAAATAATAATCTTGTATCTCCCCAAGTCTACAAAATTAAGCTTTGCATCACTCAGAATGCAAATAATTTTACTTTTATACAAAATTTCCCAACAATATACTGTGATTTTTCTTTTATAAACTGTACATTTATTCAGCCACACTTAATTTTAATTCCTAGTTTTGTAAAATTTATTTTGGTATGTGTAAACATGTATGTCAAAACTCACTTATTTCAACTGCAAGAACAAACTTAAAGACCTAATGTTTCCTACCTTAAATATTCTCAGCATGTTTTTTCTATGTTTTCTAATTTCATTGTGTTTGTGTTTGTAATCATATCATTATATATGTTTTTTATCTTATAGGTGTTGTCTAATGTTGTAAAGCACTTAGAGCTTCTAAAGATTAGGTGTTATACAAAGTCCTCATTATTATTATTATTATTATTATTATTATTATTATTTATGTTCAATTGTTGTCTAATATTGTAAAGCGCTTAGAGCTTCTAAAGATTAGGCGTTATACAAAGTCCTCATTATTATTATTATTATTATTATCATTATTATTATTATTTATGTTCAATACCAGAATGAACGTTTTCATAAACCAAAGTACAAAATTTAGTTCCAGGTGAAGTCTGATGCTTTCATGAAACTGGAATGATTTTTATTTGTGGCAATGAAAAATATGTTTTTCTTGGAGCTGCATTCCCAAACAAATACAGCTGTAATGGCAAACTGGGAAAATGGTACAGTTTGATTTTGTGGCTCTCTGAAAAAGTGTCAAATAAACAATTTTGCTAAAATGTATGCCTAAAGCAATAAAGCAAAACAGAGGGTGGTTGAAATTTGGGAATCCTACACTGATCTGTATGCATATTGGCATATAAATGTGCTAAGGAAGTGGCTCTCAACCTGTGGACTGCAGACTCCTACTGGACATATATTATTCCAAAGGAGCATAAAAGTGCAACTGTTAACATGTGGGGTCATCAAATTTTTTTGTAAAATTAAGAAGGGGTCCTGGTACTTGAAAAGGTTGGGAACCACTATGCTGAGGAGCTATTTCCATTATGTTTTTCTTCACACACCTGTCATGTGCTCACAAAACAAAATGGTTGGTATGGCATGTACAACTGAAAACTGCATACTGAGGATTGGCAAAGGGATGTGGATTTTTATTTGTCTGACTTTTTGGAATTTGAACACACTAACCACTGAGTCACTGTGGTTCTACAGAGAAATGTGGACAGCACGTGGTCTTTCTGCCCCATTTCATCTGTTTTGACCTACTATGAGGTAACATACACAACCAAATATCAGAAAATTGATGGAAAATTTACATATTTACAATCTTGGACCTATACACATAAGGTAGTATCATTTTAAAGCTGCCAGATTACCAAGTGTGGTAAATAAACAGACCAAAACTGGACTAAGTACTTGAATATGATGATGAATTTATTAGTGTTAACAACACCTTAGCAAAAAAGTGGCTATGTGAAGCCCATAAAAGTGAAGTTCTAAAACTAAAACTGAAGAATGGCACAAAAATCTTAAGGGAGAAAAACATTTTCAAATAAATGTAAAAACATGATGTATAACCAGAAAAAATATAAAAACTAAAGCTGTTACAATTCTGTAAAAGGTTTATAAATAAAAGATAAAGGTAAAACATGTAAAATCCTTTAAATATATGGTGGAAGCTACAATAAAGATACTGGCTATACCAGATTAGAATAAGTTGTTGGAATATCAGATTAGAATAAATTGTTGGCTTTATCAGATTAGAATAAGTTGTTGGTTATATCAGATTAGAAAAAGTTGTTGGTTATATCAGATTAGAAAAAGTTGTTGGAATAACAGATTAGAAGTTGTTGGCTATATCAGATTAAAATAAGTTGTTGGCTATATCAGATTAGAAAAAGTTGTTGGAATAACAGATTAGAAGATGTTGGCTATATCAGATTAGAATAAGTTGTTGGCTATATCAGATTAGAATAAGTTGTTGGCTATATCAGATTAGAATAAGTTGTTGACTGTATCAGATTAGAATAAGTCATTGGCTATATCAGAGTAGAATAACTTGTTGGCTATATCAGATCAGAAAAAGTTGTTGGAATAACATATTAGAAGCTGTTGGCTATATCAGATTAGAAGATGTTGTTGGCTATATCAGAATGAAATAAGTTGTTGGCTATATCAGATTAGAATAAGTTGTTGGCCATATCAGATTAGAATAAATTATTGGCTATATCAGATTAGAATAAGTTGTTGGAATATTAGATTATAAAAGTTGTTGTAATATCAGATCAGAATAAGTTGTTGGCTATATCAGATTAGAATAAGCTATTGAAGGGAATGCAGTTTAAATTCTTGCAGCTTTTGCAGGACATAACTATTAAAGCTACCATATTTGCTCACACACAAATATAATCCAATTGCAAACTGCATAGACCCAGATTTTCCATCACATAATGCACTGGCAGATCTGGACTATACACTCTGTAGTAAACAGAAGAAGAAACAACTTTGACCCTGATCTGCCGTTGCATTTTGCAATGTCAGATCATGGTCTGTGTTGTTTGCAGGTGCACTTGACTTGTGAATATATACTGTTATAAATAAATCAAATGGTGGTAAAATATCAAAATTTATTCATGAGGATAGCTTGAATGTATAGCAGTGTTTATGTATAAATACTAACCTGATCATATACAATATGCAAATTTTTTCCCCAGTAAATTAGGTTTTGACAAAAACTTAAACTTTAACATATATCTTTTGACACTCTCAAATTTTGCACCATGATCAGATAAAAATTTAGATTTTCCTAATATATGTCAGATATAGAAAACTACATTATATTCAATTATGAATTTTTCTACCTTTCGTCTTTTTTCTTTTTCACCAAAAACATAAGCAAGAAACAAGTGTCTCATTAAAACTTGTTGGGATCTTATTGTCATTGTAATTGTTTGCTTATGCATCTACATAAGTTTGCTTCCTTTCTCTTAAACTGTGCCATTTTTGGTCACAAAAATGAGAGTATTGTTCACTTCAGCAAAGTATGTCACTGTGATCTACATTTTACACATTTTAAAATTTGATTAAGTTTTTGCTTTAGTTCAGTGTATCTAATAATTTTACATTCATTCAGTTTGATATGTGATTTCTTTCAGAGGACTGACAAAAGGACTCATGGAAAGTAGATCACAGTAGACATGTTAGTTTTTTGTTTTTTTTAAATCAAAGCAAGTAAAACATCCACAAAAAATAATTCTTGTTTACATTTGTCCTAAACCTTACAACAAAGTCAAAGCAAGTAAAACATCCACAAAAAATAGTTCTTGTTTACATTTGTCCTAAACCTTACAACAAAATCAAAGCAAGTAAAACATCCACAAAAATAGTTCTTGTTTACATTTGTCCATGCAACTTACAATAAAGTCAAAGCAAATAAAATATCCACAAAAAATAGTTCTTGTTTACATTTGTCCTAAACCTTACAACAAAGTCAAAGAGCCTGTGTGATGTGCTCCAAAATGGGTCATCCAGAGTTTACGAATATTTTTCTCAAATTTTTTGCAGGCTTGATGCTTTCAATATTTTTTGAGATTGTAGTATCTTCAGTTGTTATGTGATCTTAGTACAATTTTTGGGGAGAATGTTAAAACTTTTGTTGGCAAGTTCATATTTTACATGTAAAGAAACATATTTGTCTTGTATTTTTGAAATAATGCTGCTTCTGATACCTTGCATGTAAATTTAATTTGTTATTAAACATGCTTTGAATTGTTAAATAATGCGAGTAATTGTGCCTTAAGTTTTTGGTCTTCTAATACTTTCTAATGGTATATTTAATTGTCTTAAATTAAATACAGCAAAACATCCATAAAATGAGGCCTCTGTGTTGGTTTCCTCTGTATGCGTATAAAGACGTTTTGTCCATAGCATCAATAATTTTCATCTGAAGATTTTGTGATGACAACGTAGATGCTGATCACTCAACAATCAGGAATGGATAGAATTTGGTAAAACAACTTGAGTAATACATTTTAGAACAACAATCAGGAATGGATAGACTTTGGTAAAACAACTTGAGTATTAAATTTTAGAATAACAATCAGGAATGGATAGACTTTGGTAAAACAACTTGAGTATTAAATTTTAGAACAACAGTTAGTATTTAAGATCAGTAAAGGCATATACATGACTGTTGAGATTTACTTTAGTTTGCCTTCTGGAAATCAGCAGAACAATATAAAATCAAAGCACCTGCTGATTCAATAATAATCATATTCTCCCTCTTTGAGGAAGGATGCTGTTACATACATGTGTAGGTATTAATCTTGTATTAATACAGCCAAGATCATCTTTTCAGTCATTTTTAGTTTTAAATACTCCATAGTACATGGAGGATCTCTACATATTTTGAATATCAGGAAACATTTCATGAATAAAGTGTAAATAGTGTATTCTGACAAATGGCAGAGCCATGAATGACAATACAACGTTTTTACACATCAGAAGATTTTTTCATAGTACACTGTGACCCTGCTATAGCACGTTCCGTTATAACATGAATTAGGATATTACACGATTTTGACTTGGCTTCCAAAATTTCATATGCATGTATTTTTCTCATACACGAAAAGTTTTGTTTTCTATCTTAAACGTACGAAAAGTAATGTGTAAAATATTTATTATCAGTTTGGGAATGAGATCATGTATGAATTCTAATTCAAAACGAACGCAGTATGGCTTTTGCAATTTCATATACATTTTTTTTTCTTCTCGTTCACGGATAAAGATTTTTTCTTATTAAAAGTACAAAAAAATAACTTGTAAAATGTTTATTCAGGGATCACGCTGGCTTCGCTAATGTCACAAATTACGATTTATGTTCCTTACTGGCGACAAAATATACCATCTGAAGAGTTGGGTTTTTTTGCGACATTATTGGCCATTAATACTGATACATACAGCCTTGGATCTAGAGGAATGAAATTCAGAGGCACCTTGAAAGCAAACCGCAGACCTGATATAAAATACACTGGAATTTATTTATTGTTAGATAAACAAACTTTTTGTTCATATTCACAAACCATCTTAACAGTGCATTGTTATTGTACATTGTTGTGTTTGAGTACTGTATCTGTGACATCTCCACATTTTTTAACATATTTTTTGACATGCTGGTATTGGAGATCAGCTGGACGAGGCATTATCTCATAATGGATCTTTCGGATGAAGTAGTGTCGGATTATCGGCAGTTCACTGGTAAATAATAGATCTATTTAGACTGACCTTTGTATGTGGATGGCAAGTACAATTTTTCATCTTCTTTTCACTCAAAACTAAATTCTTCAGAACACTCACATTTTATGTAGTAATCCCAGTCAAAGCAGAACACCTGTTGACCTTTTTTTTAAGAACAATTTCAGACACATACATGGAAGGCAGCATCACTCTGCTACCGGAAATATTCCCCCCACTCCACCCCAAACTAACGGAGATCTACTTGTTTATCTATCCAGTAATCATGCTACCAGGACTAGCTCCAGTCGACGAACATTTAAAGGCAGGAACAGTAACTGCTACAATCTACCAAATGACTGCTAATTCCTTTTGTTTTTAAAATGTACACAAAAAAGTTTTGCTGAATCTTCAAAGAAAACTGATTACCTTTGAAGCACCGATTGTTCTGCATAAATACTAAGCAAATAAAAAACCGTCTCTATCAATGTTCTACAGTTATTTTTTATGTTGCCGCCGCAGTGAGAAACGGACATCTGTTTGGTCTTCCTGAGCTGTCCTTGGCGGGTAACTTCAATAACACACACACACACACATTAACAAAGGAAGTCGCACCAAATTTAAATAAAAGCAATGAAATCGGATGGATTGTTCCACTTCCCAAAGTGATACATTTCCAGTATTTTGAAACTACAGGTATCTGTTCGATAAGTTAATTGAAGATCGGGTATCTTGCATAGATGTTTGTTAAACTTTTTAATTTGTTCACGTTTTCATTTTTCTATCAATAGCCTCATTCCCTAGGTAACCTTGGCAAGATGACGGGCTAATTTAAGTACATGTATGTGTAAACTGTAAATAAATATAGCCTTGTGGTTTTTGCGACAGTTGTAGTGAATTGTTTCGTGACAATCAGATATAGATCAATACGAGGACTACCAATTTTTCTATATGTGTGCTATTTGTTTTCTAACGGTATGTGAGTCATACCTGAAATTTATAACACGTGATCTATACGCGAATTCATGGATTTCTTACATGCAATGTACAGTATTTAACAGATTATGGATTATTCTACACAAATGTAAGTTGTTAATATACAAGTGTTTTTTCAGATTAGATTATTTTCATTTAATCAAATGCACATATTTTTGCGCCAGCTTTTATTCCCCTCCCCCGACTATATTTATGGTAAATGCATAATTTTCTTCAGCAAACGGATCTGATTGGTTATAACACGGTTTGGTCTATAACACGGTCGGGTTCTATGGACACCAACCACCGTGTTATAGCGGGGTCACACTTGTATATCACCGCTGTGGCGATATAATTTTCCCGCTGATATATTTCAATATAACATTATGAAATATATACTAGATTTCAGTATCTCATTATGAAATATGTAATAAATAGTATTATAGTGTTATTGCATCTATGATACAGGATCTGATCCTTGTCAGGATCAGTCCTTAAAGGTCAGATCTCGTCGGTAACATGAAATACATCCATGCAACAAACTGATTGTTGATCTAAGTGATTATTTAAAAAATCGCTTTATATACACTCACCACACACACGTACACCCACATGCACATGCAGAGAGTATTAGTATTAAGTGAACAGCTTGTCTTGCTTTCTCACTCTGTACCAACATCTGTTTGTTGATCTGAATTTGATTGTTTTAAATCAGATTGACTGCTCGGGTGGACTAGTTGTTAGAGCATCCACCTTGGATGCTGGAAGTACTAGCAGCTGCCTCGCTAGGCACTCAGCATTAAGAGGTTAGTGTTAGGACTGGTTGGCTTGGTGTCAGGATAATGTGACTGGGTGGGACATGATGCTATATGACTGAGGCATGATGCCCCAGTGGTAGACGTCACTATAAACTGCCACCCTGCAGACATCATAGTGATATGACTGACAAATTGTTAAAGCTATGTTAAAAATCCAAATCACACACTCACACTTAAATCAAATTGATTTCAAGGATGACTGCTCAAATCGCAGTTATAATCATTGAGATCATTAATGGCAATCTAAGATAAAGTCGTTGTTGTTGTTGTAGGGTTTAACGCCATTTTTCAACACACGATAGTCTATACATGGCGGCCGGTATTAATGGTGGAGGAAGAACCCGGGAAATCATCGGAAAGAACTACCGACCCACGAGAAGCTACTGGCAAGCTTTCTCACATATCCACATTGGCCGAATCCGAGACTAGAACCTACGCAGACAGAGGTGAGATGGCAGTGATCCGTTACGAAGAGCGCTTTAGACCTAAGACAAAGTAATCCAGAAAAAAGAAATGTTAAGGATAACCTTTACACATATAGGCTAAATGAATTGATACACTTTCTCTCTCTTTCTCTCTCTCTCCAAATTAAACTGACCAAGCGTGTCTTATTTACCATTAAATAAGATGGCATAGAAGTTTGTCTCATTTTTATTTATCTCTGTCACTAAATGGAATCACATTTCACAACTAACGTTTTCGAGCAAAGAATGATACATGTTTATTGAGGTATTCAAGAATATTTAAGATCCACAAAACAAGTTGGAAAGTTCCATTTATTTTAAGCAATCATTTTTTTTATATAATTATTTTGAATTATTATGCTTAATGTGAAGATTAATGTTCTGTTGAAATTTGGGACACTTTAGTGACTACTGACTTCTCATACCATATATACTTGGTATAAGATAAGTCCAACTGCAGACTGCACAGACCCAGATCTCCCATTATATAATGCACTGGCCTATATGGGTCTGTGCAGTTTCTTAGGAGTAATCAGTAAAACAAACAAAATAGACACAGATCTGCAGGTGCATTGTGTTATGGCAAACCAGGATCTTTGTTGTTTTCCATTTTACTTGACTTGTAAGTGAGTATATATGGTAATTTACTGAAACTATATAGGTGAAAGCATAACATATGATTTATATATCTACGGGTCATAGACCAGAAGAGTTTATGGGAAGTCATGTTATCCATATTATTGCTACTCCTAAAATACTTGCGGGATTACTTTGAAACTTTACATACACATTCATCGCAAGGGCCAGATGGTCATAAATAAAAATGGTGCCCCTCAGACATCCAGTATGGCTACCACATAGGTTGATTTCATGCATAAAATCATATACTATTTCACCCCCTCCCCTTTAAAAATAGAATACTCCAATATGTAAGAAACTTCATTGTCACCAAAATTACCTTCATAGTTTACTCAGTTTTAGCATGTCACAATACTTCGTGACACTCACAGAACCAGTAAGTTTTCATAAAACACTGTTAGGTTACACTTAAATTCCCATTTTTATTATCATTTCAAAAGAATGTACATATTGGAATTCATCTGATAGAAAAGACAGTTCACCTCAGAAGATTTCCAAAATTTGGTCTGAAGTTTTGACCTCAAAATTTTTCCTTTTAATTTAATTGACCCAATTTTTTCTATTTTAATGGACAAAAATTGCAACTATTCAACAAATATGCATTTTTTAAATATTCAAATATGTACATCATCTCGTCTAATTAGTCGATTCACATCAGCTTGTTGTCATTCATACTTTTCCTATATATACCATGAACATTTCTAGCATGTTTTAGGGGATCATTGCATAATTATATTGGTGGTAGTCCTTATATTTATTGATCACAGCACATAGGAGATGAGGTACTGTTACTGGATCCAGGTTTCCTATAGAGTCAGCCTGAAGTTTCCTCAGAATGCAGAATGTCCTTTCAGTGTCTGCATTGGATTGTGCCATGTCAGTACCACTTTACCGAGATCACCAAGAAGTTTAAATTGTTTCCTGCCTGTGTGTAGATTCATACTGATGCTTGCCTGCCAGATCTGCAGAAGGTTGGTACTGTCTGGGTCTAATGTTGTTTTAATGTCAGTAAGATTCAGCATATGAAGCACCAATAATGCATACATTATACCATCACACCCTTTGCGACTGTAATCCTAATTCTCTGACACATTTGTTTTAAGTCTTATAATCACTATCACCACTGTTTAATAATAACAATCAAATCCGGAAAACAACTGTTACTTACAAGTATTATGGACTAAGACAAAGATCTCGTTCATCCCAGGTATTAGAGATTACAATGGCATTTAGTGTCATGTACTTTAATCTAGTTTGCATTCAAGCTTACAAAGGACAAAATCCAGGTGAGTAGTGTTTATATAACTTTTTGTAAGCAGTCGTTCATTATAGTGTCAAAATGCCTTCTTTGGCACACACAAAAAAAACAGTCGTAGCTCTTCGCTTTCTGAGATGATCATTTACGAGAGTAGATTATTATTATTATTATTATTATTATTATACAATTAAGTTACAATTTCTTATAAACAATAAAATATTCACTGTGTGAGTAATTTTTATCCGTTCGCATGAGAACTTTTGTATGATTTCTGAGTCGGGAAAATTAGTTTGACTAGATCTGAAAAATTATTTCAGTAATGGCATATTTGTTATTACAGTTAATATGCTTGGATGAGATTGGGTTATGTATCATGCGTACTATTGTTCTTGCCACGGTAACAGATTTTAAAATCAGATTTACAGGAAGAGCGGTATGCATATTCATGTCTCTTTTAAACTTAGTTACAACCTCTGAAAATTCACGTTTCCAGCCATCATTGAATTTCATGTGATATTTGGGTTGCTTGGAATTTGGTGTTTTGGCACTGACACTCTTAGACATCTCAATAGACTTTAAAGACTGAAGCTAATGCTGTTATGCCACTATAGACTATTCCAACAGCAGCAGGGAAGTTCTACAGACCAGACTGTTCCAGCAAAATAAAGCCTCCTACGAGAACATTTCCCGTAGAAGCCTCAGATTTCAAAAATAAACCTTCCCACGAAAAACAATTTGCGTAAATTCGACCCCGAGTGCAATTTTTGTGTGCAAAATATATCATTCTGGACAAGGAAAAAACACAACTTTTCGGGGGTGGGGGTGGGGGTGGGAAATTTATTCTGGTGTCGGTGATGTTTGCAAAGATTGGGCTGCAGATCCTAATTTTACCTCGCATTAAAACAATATAGTTGAAAATAATATGAGTCCAAAAACTAGTACAGTTGGAGAGCCTCATTCTGCTAGATTAGCGCGAGAGCAATTAGCGGCATTAAAGAAGCTCATCCCGACAAAACAATTATTTAAGAGAAATGTTCGTGGTTACGAAGATGTACAACATGGAATTTCCGAGGTTTCGTCGAAATGGTTGAAGCCAGTGACCGGAACAATCGAACAAGTTGTATTTGGTGACGAAAAAGATCAGGAAACTAGGAAAAAGGGAATTTTTCCTATGTTGAAAGGTATTGAGGAACAATCACGAACATTACCCGAGCGATTAGCAATTGCAGCACAACAAGGGCGACAACCTGCAATTGCTTATAAAATAGGTAGTAAGGGAAAAACCGTAGTAGGAAAACCGGGAGTAAAAAAAGGGAAGTTTAATATCGAGAATTTAAGAGAAAATTTCACCGATGAGGGATGGGAAATAATATCACGACCGCTCTCGACACTGTATACCATAGATCGAATTGGTCAATTTGCGGAAGATATGTTTAGTGTTCGAAATGAATATTTGACTGAAATAGGAAGGGGAAAATATAAAACCCGTAATAGTTGGTATGGTATGTTATATAAAGTTTATGCGGAAAAAACACAGGCGAGCGAAAGGGATCCATTTTTTAGAAGATTTTTAGAAGCAGCAGACGATAGATATAATTATAATAAGCAACTAGCGGAAGATATAAAACAGCAAGCGAAGGAAAGAAAACAACAGGAGAAGGAAGAAAAAGCTAAAACACGAAGGAGAAAAGTAATACCACAGGAAGATATTCAACCACAGGAACCAATAATTCAACCACAGGAAGAAGATATTCAACCACAGGAATTAGGAGCTAGACCAAAAGAAAAAATTCCACCTCAGAAAAAGGAGAGAAAATCAAGAAGGAAAAAAGATCAGAGTGACGAACCGATAGTTGCACCCGAATTCAAACCATCTGCGGACAATGGTTCGTCAGTAATTGATACTAGAATATCCGCTGATAATTATTTGAACAAGAACATGTTGTATTTACTTAGTAACGATGGTTCAAGAATTATGATGGCTGCGGATAATTCTCCGGAAAATAAAAGATTATTTTTGAAAAAAGATATTGCTGATAAAGTCGAAGAAATTGATTGGCGGGCGATAATTTATTTTGGTAGTTTAGGAAAACCAATAGATTATTCTGATGAAAATTTTATAAAATTTTTATCGGATGTTGGTAAATACAAATTATCAGTAAAGATGCCGACAAGTCCATCATCTACAAGGGCGAGTGATACATTAATCCCCCAGTTTTCCCCCCCTTCCTTCCACCTCCCTTCAGAACCATCACCTGAGGCAAAAAGAACGGTATTAGATGTAGGAACGGAATATTCCCCCCCCCCCGTACCAAGTACTTATAGTACTGAGGATATGCTTCGCGAAGGTAGGCGGCGTCGTTTTAATCTGGGACCTCGTTATTTTCAAGGTGACGAAGGTCGGTCTTTTCGCTCCTCCCCCCCTCCATTGCCACCGAAATCTCCAGAACCAAAGTCAGGAAGCGGATATACCATTTGCCCTGACAGCGTTGTCAACGACGTATCTCGCCTCGAGGTATTAATCGGAGGAAAACGAGCCGGAAATAACTCCCGTGAAATAATCAACGAGGCCTCAGATATTTGTCAGCGATTATTCCGCGGTGGCGTCATCAACTCTAACATTTATAAGGAGTTCGTTGATGAACTCATCGATTAAAACAACATAATTGAAATAACATGATTGTTCACAAACATCAGCGCAGATCCAGACAGATCCGCGTAGTAAACTCTCGATTGCCCGTATATAAATATATCCACGGCAATGGATTCGGCGATATCATTGGAAGTCTCGTTACGCGAATAATACCTAAAATCGGACCCACGATCAAGCAATTCGCGTCAAAAGCAATAGGAAAGATCGGCGAGACTGCCGTTTCTGGTATCGGTAATTTGGCCAGCAAAGGTTTCAATGTTGTCAAAAATAAAATATTAAATTTAACACGTAAAAAACAACCCGTCAAATTACCTAGCACCAGTGAAATGCCACCCGAGATCAGCAAAGCCATAAACGACGCAGCAAATAAAAAAATAAATGATCTCGCAAAGGAAGTTGCTAACGCAAATCTAGCAAATGAAGTTGCAAATACAAGCTTCATTTCAGGCAGCGGTCTTCGTTTTAGATGATATTCGTAATAATAAATGTTCGCACAAGTGTCAAATGAAGTGTTTGACATGGACGAGCCTGTAGGTAGAGACACATCCGTGCGGGATTTCCAGTATTTCTCGTACGACGCAGTTGACCCAAATACACCTAATCGCTTGGAAATTCAAGTCCACGATACAACAAGATATTTTCTTCCATCTGAGGCATATATCGAGGTTGTTGGGAGAATTGTGAAAGACGATGATACCAATTACGATGCAGATTTTGGTGTTGGATTCGTTAACAACGGTATCATGGCATTATTCAAGAGTGCCACTTACATGATCGACGGAAGAGAGATCGAATCAATCACGGACAACGTTGATATAGCAACGACGATTATAGGCCTAGCGAGATACTCGGATGATTTTACCAGGTCAGCCGGTCCTAGTATGATGTTCGCCAAGGATAATTCCAATGACCCTGAACATTCCCCGTATGATATCGGCAGACCGCAAAATCTCGCTGGTAATGCTCACGCCACCAACGTCCCTGTAGTGCTTGGCCCCAATATCAATTACAACCTTGGATTTGCCACGCGAAAAGCTATGTTAAAGGGAAATGAACGAAGATTTTCCTGTGCAATTCCGTTATCACATATTTTTGGATTTTGCAGGCATTTCAGAAAAGTTATTTACGGAGCAAAACACACGATAACTTTCGTTCGAGACGCTGCTGGCAGTAACAAAGCCATCTGGCGAGATCCTGGTGATGTCGGTAAAGTTGTCCTAACTAAATTTACCTTGTGGATGCCAGCGATAGTTCCATCGATGCTCGAGGAAGAAAAATTATTATCATTCATGAATCAAGGCGGAAAATCCGTCATGTCCTGGCTGACAACGATGACCGACTCCTGCGATGTTAATATTAACGGAATATTTACCTGGCGAATTGCGTCACAACAGGGCGCTTCGGCACCTAGACATATCTTTGTTGCCCTTCAAAATGCAAACAGATACGATCAAAATCACAGTCACATGATATTCGATCAATTCGAGGCAACAAACGTATCATTGAGAATAAACGGCCAACAAGAACCATCCGAGGAAATATCAATTGATTTTGAAAACTATTCGACGGCCCGTGCATATCATCGCTTACTAAGTTTTATGGGCCGCGATCAAAATATCGATACAGGATTGCAAATATCACAGATGGATTTTAATACTCGCTATCCTATCTATTACTTCTCCTTGGAACATCTCGACCTGGTAAAACAATCCGTTGTCGATATCCATTTCAAAGCCAGAATTAACACAGGTGGAGCAGCTGCAAGAGCCATCGCGGTGATTCTCGGCGATAGAACAATGATCCTGGAAGGCATCAGTGGTAGAATGAGAATTATTGACGCACCCGTAGAGAATATGTGACAAATTCCAAATTTAGATTAAGCGATTATTAATATGCCATACGAACACGTCAGTGTAACTCTGACCCCGGGTCAGATGAAAAAACTCCAATCAGCGATATCAAAGCGATGCGGTATGAAATTAACCCTGAAAAACGATCAAATTCAGGGTGGACCTAACAAACTATCGCTAACTAAAGGTCAACGTGAACGATTTACCAAGGCCAAATCAGCAAATTCCGGTGTTCATGTGAGCCTTTCTATAGGCGCCATCAGAGACATGGTCAAAACAGGCGGATTTCTTCCTCTATTGGGGCTAGTGAAAATGGCTCTTCCGGTGATTGGAAAGGCACTAGGATTAGGCGCGCTCGGAGGTGTAGGTTCTGAATTAGGCTCTACAATAATGCGAAAAATTACCGGAGGAAGATATCGTAAAAAAAAGGGAAACGGCCTTTACCTAAGACGACCCCCGTACGGATCCGGCCTTTACCTAAGACGACCCCCGTACGGATCCGGCCTAAGATTAGCACGGCCTATTCAAATTTAGATCTACTTAGCGAAGCAAAGAAAAAAAAAAAATTTTCAGAGGCGTATTTATGCGAGATCAACTACCAGAAAAACCAAACCCTACCGAGACAGGAATAATAAATCTTGATGAAAATACCGGTCCTGGAACACACTGGGTTGCCTACGCGATTAATCCTCGCGAAGTTGTTTATTTTGATTCGTACGGATTAGTACCACCAAACGAATTTATCAACTATGTGTCTTCGCTGAGACTTCCGGTTTGGTATTCGACTCTTCCAACACAAACATTAGCGGATCCACCGATATGCGGCCCTGAATCAATTAACGTCCTCGATGCAATTTCAAAATCATCCGGTCCGTATCATAAAATTGTATTTGAATATGCCATAGATAAATATCATGGTTGATATTTACGGTAGATTTATCTACAGGAAGGAAAAAGCAGAAGTGACTGACGTCGATCTATCAAAGTTCGCAACCAAGAGCGATATTAACAATCTTCTATCGCTGTCAGAGGTGGACCCTGGCGAAGTTGCTGTTTTTCAAAATACCGAAGGAAGATTACAAACCAGCAACGTCAAAATAACTGATATAATCAAGCGAGACGAATACCGCGATCACATTAGTCAGTTTACTCGCCAATCGGAGATGGTATTAAAATCTATTGCTGATATCGCCGATATTATAGCGAAGTTACCCCTGAAGGCCAATATAGCGGATGTGGAAAAATCCGACAAAGAGTTATCAGCAACGTTGCTTCTGAAGGCCGATAAAGCATTACACGACGATCTTCAGGACAGAATGACAAAAAGATTTAACAGGCTAAATAACGACCTTAAAAAACTCGACGATGCCTTAGCTAAATTTAGCAAAAAATTTGACGAGGACATAAAAACATCCAGCGATACTTCCTCCGCCGCAAACGAACTAGCAAAGAAAAAAGCCGATCAATCATCGCATGACGATCTCAGCGAGAAAATAAAAAAAATCAACGAGGAAATTACTAATATTCTTGCCGAAATTAACAAAGTAAATATCTCGATGGGTCAGAAAACATCAATCGACGATCTCAACAAAAAAATCAGCGAGGAAATTAATAAACTCAGCGATCTTGTTATTCCCGAATTTACTAAGGGGTTTAACGCGGCGCGTGAATCGACAGATGAGAAAATAAAAAAAGTCAACGAGGATCTTCTCGACGCATCTACAAAAATTAGCGATATTAACACAAAAATATCACCACTGAATCTTCCAAAATTGGCGCGTTTTCACGTGCCGGATCAGGTGGTAACAAAAAATCTTAACTGCAATGTGCCATTTGTGTTTAAGACATACAATTATACTTGGGACCCTGGAGACAGTATCGGGTTTTATTTCACCGTGCCAATTACTGGCGTATATCGAGTATATGTTATCTCTGAGATAAAATTTAAGATACAAGGACAAAACCGTAAAATCCACGAATTTTATCCTGGATTTTTTATTGTTTCGCTAAGTAAAGATAGCGATATGGTATGCGATCTAGAACCGCCAGACAGAACCACCACAGGACCGATTCCCTATTTTGTAATTTTCGAATATTTATCGGGATGGGAAACAGTTGGTATTCCGGGATAAACACAATTGGTAATCCGTAATTGTTATCGTAGATACTAATAAATGACCGCATCTGACTACCGTTACAATCAGGCGAGGTCATGGCAGGATTCGCTAAAAAAACTCCTAGACGAATATCAAACAAAAATAAAAAAATACCAGCGTAGATTAGTTACCATTGATATTGCCGTGTACGCGGTATCCGCGGTAGTCGCTGGTGCTGGAATAATTTTATCCGCGGTAACAACGATAGCGCCAATCGTTGCAACGATAATAATCTCGTCAACAACGACAATCGCTGGTGTTCTCAATATCATCGCAAAAAAGATATCCTCGTGCACGAGTGAGAAATTATCATTGTACAAGAATAAACTAACCAAGGTCAATGACGCGTATTCGAAATTATCATCGCTGCTTTCTGAAAGTCTCAACGATGGCGTTATCTCCGATCCAGAATTTTCCTCGATGATCAGCATCTACTCAGAGATTGAACAAATGAATATCAATAATGTCCGAACTAGCACAAATCGTGACAAACACGACGCCGTTGACAACAACGCTAATATCGTTAAGCTCAACCAAGCCAGAATTTAGCATTAACTTTCCAACGCCAATTAGCATCAAGGAAATTGCATTAACGCAGCTGCGTGTCTATAACAGCTGGCCCAATGTTAGATCGACATCATTCGGTAAAATATCATCGAATAATTCGCTCGTTTTTGCCAATAAAAACCGCCCCGATGGAACTCCCGATTGGATCGTCGTTGGCATACCAACAGGCAGTTACGAAATTGAGCAACTAGGTAAGGAATTTACCAGTAGAATATCAAATATAACCGGCGATGCTACTCCAGGAATAAAAATATTAGCACACGATCCAACGTTGTCGTCGATAATCGAAGTGAAATCACCGTATATTGTTGATATTTACCAGTCATCGATTAGGACAGTTCTAGGTTGGCCTGAAATCGCACCTCTAGCAAAACCAGAAAAACCAGATTTTATTATTCCAGGTTGGCACGAGGAAGCTCCTCCAGAACTACCGGAACCAAAAAAATCAGATTTTACCACCGACGAAGTATGGAGGGAAGATAACAAACACAAGCCTCTGATCCACAGCGCCATCAACCTCATGAATAACCACAAATTTAACCTGGTAATGTTCGCTTTTACTTTTATTAACGAAAGAATTCTCTCGTGGTTGCCTCTTCCTAAAATTCCCCCCGGTGTGAAAATCTTCGACGCTACCAACATTAACAGGATAATAGCCCCCATAGACGGTATCTTGGTAAGAAGAACCCTCGACGAATTTATTCAAGAACATGAATTACAATTAAATTTATTGCGGGGATCATTTCATGAATGCATCCTAAATAAATCAGGTTCATGTAGCGAAATTATCGAACGCGTGAAGATTTTAAATCAACTCGCGAATGATATTGAATATTATCATGGTATGTTCATTGGGGCGATAGTCGATGATATATCAATTGCCGATTATGTTCTTCCTATTAGCAAATTCGAGTTGATCAAAAATTCAGGAGAAAAACAAAAATTCATGAGAGTATTTGGATTAACCGAGGAAACGCTACTAAATTTCAAATTTCCCAATTCTGATGCTGATGAAATGAGAAAATCCGTCACTGATACCATCGATGAGTTATTTCCGAAATTACATGCCGCGTGGACTAAAAAAGTACAATCAGAATCGATTCTCAAACACAATAACGATCCCGCCGGGCAGGGACGGCATATCTCGCCAGGTATCGTTAACATAACGGAAGTTATCGCGATTTATCTTCACGCGGATGTTGTCGAGGGCAGCTACAACGTGGATTCGTCTGTGTCAAATCAAGCACAGCTGGGATTTATCTTGTATTCGTTTTCACCTAGCGCATCTCCGGGTTATTTGATAATAAAAGAGCCAGTAAATCCGTTTTACCTGCGATGCCACAATCGATTATTGTCGAGGATAAATTTCAAACTAACAGATCAAAATGGACATTTGCTTGATATACGCGGGGAAACGCTAAGTATCAATCTCCTGGTAAGATCATAGAATCAAAGATTCTTAAATCTGTCCACGGAAAAAAACAGGCCAAAAAAATAAATAAAAACCAAGGAAATTTTCAAAATTAATATATTTTTTTAATTTTTGTTTTTTTTTTGTTGCAGAAATCTTCAAGATTCAAGAGTCTGCGATTTTCGCTTTTTCATCGACCAGCTTTTTTAGCTGCCTGACACGCGAGCTGGTAATTTTTCTCGACTCATACTCGTCTGATAAAATCAACCTAGCTTTTTCTACCAGCGTCGATAATTTAACAAAATCCTCGATTTGATCATCGCTGACAGTCGCAAGTGATTGATACATGGCAATTTGGATCTTTTTTATTAATTTGTACTCTGACGGCAGCGTGTATTTATATTCGAGTTTTCCCTGAACAATCGTCTCGAATTCGGATCGGATTTTATTCGCGTCCAACTCCGAGGGAAGATTTATATTTTTTTTTCTCAGGTCATCGATAGCTTCGATGATGTTATTTATATTCTGTTCGTCCATATATAAATCCTGTAATATTCAATTATTCTTCAAAATCTTCACTTTCCGAATCGAATATTATTGGGATATAGGAAAATTCGATCCACGCACCAAAATTATATGAAAACGTCGCGTTGATTATTCTTTCTGCCGCACGATGCACCGATGCTGGATTAATATTATAATATTTCGTAGCGGCTGTTATCGACTCAAATATAAGCTCGTCGCCTGTTTTTCGATTTACCGATTTGACTGCCTTAGCTGGTCGCCGTATGCCACCGGTATTACCAAATCTTGAATTTTCACTCGGAGTCACTGCTCGGAGATTGGAAAGTTCGTTGTTAAGTTTATTTCCGTCAATGTGGTCGATAACAAGCCCATCTCTAATAGGTCCATGAAAACATTCGAACACAAATCTGTGACAGAAATAACCTTCATGTCTTTGTTTTTTATTTTCTCTGATGGTAAATAATAAATAACCTGAATTACAAACATGACCAACACGATTCATCGTTTTGATATGCCTAACGATACCATCCGATGATGACTCGTACTTGGTAATTGTTGGATGAGATCTGAACTCGTGTGTGATTGTTGCTGGAGGAATCATTGATTTCAAGTTCATTATATAATAATTATATGTCTAAATCATAATTTGCCTTGAATCGATTAATATAATCCTCTTCGCATGTTATCACCGACGAGGATCTCTTTTCGTAATATCTCCGTAATTCTCGATAATTTTTCCCTCCACAGGATAAACATAATCGGGTCTTTCCTCGAGTGCCAACTTGGCAAACTAAACATCGCTGTGGTCCTTTACTGCCACGTCGAATTGCATATATGTGAGCACCACAATAATCACCTCTGCAGGATTTGTCGCATGATTTTGTTGATCCGATTGTTATCCACGAACATTTATTCATTATAATTTAAACATTTGTCTAAAATATAATCATGGATGCATTTGATCTTGATGAGGCAGAATATATCATTCCTGAGGTTGATCGTGCCAAAAAAGAATTTTTCGATGATGGGGCGATTCATGTTTGGTCGACATGGAAAACTAACTCTGTTGATGCTACGATGAATCTGGAACGGGCCAAGAAGATAATCGAGCATATAAAATCCGAACATAAAGAAGAACGATTTATCTTTGGAATAAAATTTATTGCACAAATGCCTGACGACACTTGGAGTATTCGCGATAAACGAGATCCCGTGCGTGGCAGTAAGAAAAACGTCATTCTTGATAAAAATTCGAAGCCAGGATTATTATTGGGAATTGACGGTCCTTATTATGCCAGGGCATATCCTTCTAGTGCTGTTGTTTATGGAATTTATCGGCTGAATAATAATCCCGACATGAAAAATCTACCTGCGATGAAAGAATCACCGATGATAAACTGCGTGACTGAGCGTGTTATCGAGCACATGAAAAACGCACGACGTGGATCTGGCCTGACTCAGTTGAGGTTGGATAAAATTAACTCATGGGCGAAGACTGTTGTTGATGGCGCATCAATTGACGATGTTGCTGTGTTGAGTAAGAAACTTAAATTTCCTATCACTGTAAAAACACTATCGGGAGAAATATTATATTCGTCGCCGTATAGATCACGAGGAGTACCAATCGAAATTGTTGATCATAATTCACATGCGTGGTCGCAGTCGGTAATGATATTCCCGCGAGATCGTGCTGTTAAATTTTATCCTGTGGGAAATTCTGCAAAGGACAATTCCGATGCTATGTTCAGATATATCAAAATATTAGCCGCGTCTGATCCAATATCAGTTTGGTTATTTTCGAGCGAAGAAAAATACGATCAGTTTATCCTGCCGCGAGGATATATTTACCGTGACGAAAAATTACATGAATCAATGAAAAATATCGCGGTGAAATATTCGTCAAATCCTGATCAGTTATTAACGAATTGTTTTACGGTTCCGTCTGTTGCTGCTCATGCTGCCAGAGAAAGAAATTCGTGGAAACCCACAAGGAATGAATTTCTCACTGATATTCAACTTAGCTGTATCGAGTACGGCCATGGCGGATTGTGGAATACCAAGTATTATTTCGAAGATATGATCTCCGTTGATATGAGCGCGTGCTATCCTGGAAGTTTCCTTGGATATGGCGATTGTGCGGATTATTTTGCTAAATTCGGCCATCCCACCAGCGAGATGACAAGGGTAGCGATTAACGGACCGTTACCTGAATTTGTCATGACAGGATTCGCTTATGTAACTTCATTCGAGTTTGCTGAAAATTTACATAAAATTTGTTATATTTGGTTCGGTCGGCATTTATCGCAGCGCAGATGGGTTCCCACGGTTTTGTTGAGATATATGCTGGATTCGTCAATGTTAATATCGTTGACGGTGAGCGAGGCAATTATATCATACAGGAAACAAACTGAAGTGTGGTTGCCGACAGATTGTGAAAACGCGAAGGATATCGGAAGAAAAATAATTGGCAAATTTACTCAAGGAGGATCCGTTGATCATAAACATCGCCACGCTAGGTTGTTTATTAATGATGCCGAGATGGATTTTATTATCGCCGATACGGTATCGCGAGGAATATTCTGCAACAGAGAGAATATTATCATTGATGGAGTGAAGTTAGGTACCGTAATCAGCTACCTCGATGGAGAATCAGCGCAGTATACGCATTTGCGGTCGTCGATGCTAGCTTATGTTAGTATAAATTTGCTGTCGATGATAAATAAATTTTCTGATATCGCGGTAAGGGTCGCAACGGATTCGTTTTATATCGATAAGAAATACCAATACAGGCTGGAAAAATTAATCGCTGATGGCTCTTGGGGAACTTGGAGAATAAAAAACGAGGATATCCTAGATTATTGTGAGGACGCCGATGTCGAAGATTGCGATAAATTTCATCGAGATAAATGCGAAGAAACATCGACGGCTGCATCTGCATTTGACCCGATTTCACGCAGTAAATTCGTTTACATGAATGGTCCTGGTGGTAGCGGTAAAACAACGCGAGCGATAAATTTATTTGCGAAATCTGATATGATCGTGTTGACTCCAACTCACAGATTAGCACGAGAAATAAGGCAGCGCGGCGTTGGTTCTAGTACGTATCATAGTTATTTCAAATACAGCGGTGGATTATGGGATTCAGCTCGCATGGGAAACAAATATATCAACAAAATTATAATATTTGATGAAATTTGCACAGTAAATTTAATCACGCTAAAATCGTTCCTGATCTGGCTGGAGGGGAAAAATACCGCCGTGATAATGTGCGGCGATCATGGTCAGCCTGATCCTATTGATGGTGAATCTCCTCATGAATGGCTCAGGAACTTCGTTGATTATTACGAGGAAATTGACGCCGATTATAGATCTGATGATAGTTTATTGACTGAATTTAAGAAAATAATTCGATTACAACCGAATAAGTTTCAATGCGATGTGATGAGAAGAATAATCGACGAGACTCCGATGGATATTTTTCTAAATTTGTGGCATCCCGATCATTTGATCGTTGCTAGCAGAAAAATTGTTCGTGATGTTATTCAGGATATGTTATTCAAGCTGCATTGTGAGAAATTTCCAACATTGCAGGTACCGTTATGTTACAGACCCGCTGATACCAGGAAACAAAATATTAGTGTTACTTTGCCCTGCGGAGAGGAAAAGATTTTAGTCTTGAATGATATTATTCTCGTTGATATTAATCTTGTCAATGACGCGATAAACGCAGAAAGATCGCCATGGAAACTAGGATACGCAACAACGATACACTCATCGCAGGGATTGACCGTAGATGGCCAAGTTTGGATCGTCGATGATAGAATTTCCTGGTCAAATTTGGTATATTTAGCCGTGTCAAGAGTAAGAAAATTATCTCAGTTAGGTAGAATTCGAGTAAATCACATTAATGACGCTGGCGGTAGTTGAGTATCTTTCGGTATTATTTGTAATTCTTCTTTGGTAAATCCGCGTTGAGGCGCTAGCGAATCTAGGATATAAATTGCTGGTCTTCCCGATGATCTTGTTACGGCTGATATTTTGTGAGTTGTGACGCTCCAGTTTGGATCAGTTGCTCTTTTTCTGCCTCCTTCAGCTTCGCCTTCTTTATACAAATACCTGACCGTGACGCTACCTAGTACAGGCGGAATCGTAGAATCTCGCTTTAGGGGTATATTCGATTTTGTAATTGCAATTGCAGGTTTCATTGCTATTGTTCGAGTTGTCTCGTTATTTAGCGCGTTAATTACCTTAGGCAATCTTGATACCCAATCATGAGATCGATTATCTTGAATAAACTCACGCGCGTATTGGTATCCGAATAATCTTTCCGCGAGTGTTTTGTTGAATCTTTCGACGATAGCTTGATTGTGATGAACACCTACAATACCGCGACGGATTTTAACATTATTCTTTTTCATCAATGAAGTAACCGCGCCGAGAAATTCTCGACCTGGATCAACCTGGAGAAGCTTCGGCCATGTCAACGGGGATCGTGAATAAATTTCGCTAAACGCCTTAGCAATTTCTGCTGCTGTTTTATTCGATAACGGTTCTGCTTCCTTGTATCTGCTAGCGATATCAACAACCGTCAACACGTACTTGTATGTGACTCCGTCGACGGTATCGTAAGGAAGAAACATTAAATCAGCCTGATGAACTTCATTAGGGACGCTGACAGAGAAACTCGCGTACGGTATTTTTTTAGGCGGAGGAAGATATATTTGCCAGACTGCCTGTTTCGATAACCACGATTCAGCGGTGGATTGTTTTACTTTAGCGGCTTTGGCAAGTTTGGCAATTGCTGATTTTCCTCGCCAAAATCCTCGCGGAGAATAATATATCTGCTCCATTATTATTTACCAGCACCGAATACTAATTTACCTTTCATTGCGCCTTTTATCAACCAAGTTGCCAATTTCTCTCTGATATTTTTATTAGGAATCGCATCTATTGCGTGAATTAGCCTGATATCAGCGAGATGTCGTTGTTGTAAATCCCCACTACGATACGCAAGATCGTGATAGTAGCACGCGTTATCGATGGCGTTTACTGGATCTTCACCTTGCTTTGGTTGGTTATTATCGTCGAGTCTTATATCGAGTCTTGTTCCGGGTCCACAGTAATTGTATCCTGGCAGATGCTTTTCTCCGGGATATTTTGCCCAGGGAGTTCCGGGTAGATTTGACAAGGAGGCTGCGATATCTCCTCCGGTTCTACTTTTTTTTTTTACAAATCTAAACTTGCGTGTCTTGCAAACTTCGCATTCTCCTGCGATTGCATTTCTGTTGTTGCGTGTGACGATTTCGATTGGATTTAACGTAGCTGTGTGAGTGCGACACTTAACACAATATAGATCCATATATTTTAGTAACATGAATGTAATTGATTTTTCCGCCACGAAGCGACGCGAGCAAATAAAACATAATGCGGTGTTACCAAATTCGATAAGAATGATAATCATTGGCCCGTCTGGTTCTGGAAAGACGCAGTTGTTGTTAAATTTGATTATGCGATGGCTGAAATGGGACAAATTGTATTTGGTTGCGCCATCCGTTGATGATCAGCGTTGTTATCAAGTATTAAAGGAATTTAGCGACAATACCGACGAAGGCACGATAGAATTTATCACAGACATCAATGAAGCTCCATCAGTGGAAAATTTAGATGGCGATGTTAATAATCTTGTCGTATTCGATGATGTCATGCTGGATAGGCAGACCAACCCGGCTAGGATATTTTCGCGTGGCAGACACAAGAACACCGATGTGATTTACGTGACACAGCGATATACGCAAATTCCAAAGGTAATTAGGGACAATTGCAATATCTTATCGGTATTCAATGGCGTCGATACTCACACGTTGAGAAATATTCACCAAACATGGTGTAACGGCGATATGGACATAAACAAATTCAAAAATTTCTTCAGCCGCGCCCAGGCAACACCGCATGGTTTTATCACGATTAATCTTCATGATCCGCGTAGTAGATATCGAATCGGTCTCGATCAAATTTATTCATAAAATTGCAGCCCAATCTTTGCAAACATCACCGACACCAGAATAAATTTCCCACCCCCCCACCCCGAAAAGTTGTGTTTTTTCCTTGTCCAGAATGATATATTTTGCACACAAAAATTGCACTCGGGGTCGAATTTACGCAAATTGTTTTTCGTGGGAAGGTTTATTTTTGAAATCTGAGGCTTCTACGGGAAATGTTCTCGTAGGAGGCTTTATTTTGCTGGAACAGTCTGGTCTGTAGAACTTCCCTGCTGCTTTCCAACTATAGTCATTTAACGCCTTTACTCCTTTCGGAATTACTTATGCTTACAAATATTAGGATCGACCTCGTCAACCTTCAAACAATGATGTCAGCCAACCCTGTCGACATAATCAGAGGGTGAAATTAGGAACTCAGTTAACTTGCTGTGATTAAACCAGTTCATAGTCACGTGATCAAAGGCAGTATTACCATAAATATACTACACAGTGTGAGAAAATATTGGAAAACAAATTATATTTTTCACTATTAATTTTGCGTACGCTGGAGAATTCAGCGAGTGACAGGAGGGATGCGATACACTTCTAAACTCGGTATAAAAACCCTTTCGTGCGGCAGGTCGCATATGTGTACTGGGCTACTTTAATTTCTAGAAGCTCTGCGGCACTAACCATTTATTTAAGCGAGGTATGGTTGACTGTAACTTCCTACGTTTTCTGTAAAACGACTTTGACCCAAAGTTTATTTTCGGACCCAATAACGTTACTTTACCAGTACATCACAGATGTATTAGATTCTGGCGTGGTCCATTCTGACCCTTACAGTACATCCTCCTTTTTTGTATTTTATGATCAAGTGAAATTGTTTTATTTCTCTTAATTTTCCAAATCTCCTGGCGTTAGATCTACGCAGAGTAGCAAAACAACACAAAAATATTACCCCCAATATAGTCTGTATGAGCCTTCTATTCAAATTAAAGACTTGTGGGGGAAATGCAAATAAACAAGCTTTGGTTTTAATATGTTAGGCTTAAAATTCCTCGTTTCCTGGCTGTCCGAGCATATGGTTTTACCACGAAGATTGAAGTAAGTACTATTGATGAAGGTATTCGTCATTGTATGCATCATAATTGTATACACAGAAATCTTCTATACACAACGTAAAAATAACTCTTCAAGAAATAATTATTTTTTTGCTCACTACTAATTGTTGTAGAGCGCGGGTCTGTGAAGCAGACGACATAAGGGTAAGTACTGTAAGTATAAATTTCCTCCATTTTACAGGGGGAAAAAATGCACGTGATTCAGGAGGATGGGGTTTGGGTAAAATTATTAAAATTTTGTCCAATTCAGGCCCAACATACGCGCCGCATCATGGATCCGAATTTGGATTTCTCCTACATGGCGTTACTACCGTTTCAGTTATTTTTCTTTTTATTCTGTTGTTATTTTGTTTGATTTTTTTCTGACTGCGTTTTAGAAAAAATGAGAGAAAATCCCAATAAAACTTTCTGGAAAATATATAAAGATAATCAAACCGTTTGAACGTTGGTAACCAAACACTACTTGTGCCCTCATTTGGTTTTCTACTTTTTTGTTTATGTCTTTTCAAATTGGGGTGGGGCTATTGTACCCTATACATGTACCTAGAAAACAGATAGTTAATAATAACAAAATATTCTCCAATTCTAAAAGAAGAGACCCTTGAGGTCTTGAAGAACATCATAAGGGTTTATTAACAAAATGTGTTATTGTACCCTATATTGTTTTACCCTTACATATCATGCCCAATCATCAGACAAGTCCCTGTCACGAGGTAAACACTGACCACCCCCGTAGTTCTTTAGCATTTCCACTAAATGAACTCGAACACTGCAAACGACACGGCAAAATAATTTTTGATATAGTTTTTCAAACCGTTTGTCTTTAATTGGGTGTGCGAGAGAGAGAGAGAGAGAGAGAGAGAGTAAATGTAATCACGAAATCGACAAGAATTCAGCATGGTAACGTACTATTTTAACAATGGACACACTTGATGATAATAATTAATAATTAGAATTACTTGTTTTCCATAAACCTCAAGATAATGCGAAAACATAAATACGCGCCATTTATACGTTTAATGATGTCTCATTCGAGTTTTGTCAACTTTACTAGTTGAGAAACACCTATTTTTATACCATGCCAGGTCACTAATAGATACATTTCACATGAACAGATGTTTCTACTGCTAGTAAAAAATTGTTCTAAGTGATGCATCCATCTTACAACTACCCCCAACCCTCCATCTCTCTCTCTCTCTCTCTCTCTCTCTCTCTCACACACACACACACACACACACACGCACACACACACATTTTGATAATAGGAGGTGTTATAATGAAAATCTTTCGAAGCTATTGTTCCATGTCCATGTGTGCGACTTGTAAGATATGTATATTTGAAAAGAAATACAAGTATTGAATAACGTATAATCATGTGCAACATCAAATGTGTAAGCAATGACAATTTCCATTAGATGACAGTAATTAAATGAAGTTATTAATATCGCTAAATAATTTACCCATCTACGCTTGAATTACAAAACAACCCGAGGCATGAAGTAATAATACTATTGATATCCATTTGTGAAGAAATAACCATCGTAATCTAGGACATGAATAACACCAACGTAAGAGACAAAATAATCTAAAATGTGTTCATTTGAGTTTTTAACGTAATGCCTACAAAAAAAATACAAGAAAACCTGCAATGACTCGCCATTGCAAATCCTCAGCCTTTATTACTGCCTATTTTTTACCCTCCTCCCCGACCGCAACGCCGCACTCACACCCATGCCCAGAGAAGCGACCCAAAAGTCGTAATGCAAGTATGTCGCTTTATATATATATATATATATATATATATATATATATATATATATATATATATATATATATATATATATATATATAGAGAGAGAGAGAGAGAGAGAGAGAGAGAGAGAGAGTTTGGTTTTAAACAAAATTAGAATGGCATTGTAATGTACAGATTTATCCATTTGTCCTTTGACCCTCACCGCAGGGACAAACCTAAAGCTCGACCAGGTCTCACCATGGAAAATCCTGAAGCTTTTTATTTCATCTTTGACGCCACACACCACAGACCACGCTTTGTGTCAGGAGCGTTACCCAGACGTCGTAAGGCCAAACAAATCAAATATAGTACATGGACTCCTCCTAGAAATGCATATTAAAAGTTCTGCTATATTTTTCAAAATGTCACTGTAATGCAATTTTGTATCAATACCTTTGATCCCAGGTAACAAATCCAAAATGTATTTCCCTCTCGCAGATGGTCACCATATGGGCAACCTATGCATAGTCTGCTGAATATCCATCTAAAGGAGTGGGACTAACAGCGGGTACATACTCATGGATAGACTGACTGATGGTATTACAATTTTACCCAACGCTTTAAAATAAAATGCGTAGGGATCAAGAATACAGCGTGTTTTGCAGAACAACCAATCTCACTTTTTAACAGTGATGCAAGTAACACACGCATTCTATACCAAGCCGATACCTCAGCGCTATCAGCAACATCTAAATAAATGTACCCTTGCCTTGTGATCTAGTAGCACAGGTGGGTAAATACAATGTAAATTACTCGTGAGACAATGTAAATGTGCAGTTAGATATAATTTCAAATCTTAAGAACTTTGTCTCGCCTTTTCTGTAACCACCAAAAGCAACAACCACAACAGCACATTGCATTATTACTTTCACTTTTTGACAATTTTACTCTTTTTTTTACTTGATAATATTTGAGCAAGTTTTCTGTATTAGGACAGAAACTAAAAATGAACAAAATTAAAAACCGTTATGGCATTTAAGATATTTTGTAGAAGAATACCTGAATTCAGACAGAAGAAAACGGAAAACTATATTCTATATTGTATTTCATTATATATATAAGAATAAATAAGAATGTAAAACCAAGAAAAAAAAATACCAATCTGTCGGAGAGAGCCAAGATCTATCTGGAGGAAAACGAATATTTGCTAATTAGTGCTACAGCCGTGGATCTCTCGTACAAATACAATTTATGATTTTGCTGCATATAGACAGTGCCCGAGTTTCAACTGTCCCTTCCTTCAAAAGAATAAACAATGGACCCTCGAAAGACCTATACGCCTTTAATTAATGACACAATTTAAATAAATATGATTTATTTTTCCATTTCTTAAAATAATAATTTTTTTTTTTTAAAAAGAGACAGATTTTCATACTCTGAGTACTTTAATACTTCCTGAATTTTTCCGTCCCATGCAGGTGCCTTGTCTGCCTAATGGGAAATACGCCATTAACAACGGTGTTCCAACTATATTAAGCTGACACTCGTGGTAATATATAGGCATCCGTCAACGCAGATGTTTGCAGGATACGACTTGTGGAGTGTGTGTGTGTGTGTGATTTACATTTTTAACGTAGCTTCAACAATTTTAGTAAGTGTGTATTCTAGTTGTAGAAAGAGGAGAACGACTAATGTAGTGTACTGTCATGCCAACAGGAAGCGCACAACTTGAGTACATTAATAATTCCCTCTTTCATCTAATTCTCAATGTACAGTTCGTTATACTGATAAATCGTTATATTGTATATGCTGCCAGACAACCGATGTACACAAGTGGAAAGTGTGCAGACAACTGATTTGATATTTATGACTGAAGTGCGATGAGTTCCGGGAGTGAATTCGTCTTGACAGATCGTTATATTTTTCATGACGTCAGACAACCAATATACGCAAAACATTCACGAAACTGATTTGATTTATGACTTTCTAATGCAGAGGGTTCCGGAAGTGACTTCGTCTTGATAGGTCGATATATTTGTCATAACATCAGTCAACCAATGTATCAATACAAACCATTCAGACTTATTTTAAAATTAAACCAAACAAGCCTACAAAATTATAATATGTTTGCAGCTAACTTGTTTGACATGCATGACTGTTTAGCGCAGTTAATTCTAGTAACTCCAAGTGAGTACTGGTAGTGACTAGTGAGTTTGTCTTGAATTAATGAATAAAACAGGTAATTTTTTTCTTTCTTTTTATGTCATGTTAGATGTAATTAAATGTTTAGTTACCGGGTCTAAAATGAAAATCCCAATGTACGCAGGATATTGAGCAAGTTTTGAATATTAATGCGTGGTATAACTAAGTTCTTTATTAGTGACGTTACTGCACCCACTTTGACGCAATACCCATGCATCTCTACGCATTTTCTCGGCTTATTTGTTCAGACAGTTACATGAGGTTTTATAGTCACTTGGGGAAGTCGTTCATTAAGTAGAAAACTGCCCTTCGAACGTCATGGCGGCCTTCAAATCGTCTGGTCCTCTGCGAGTCTTTGATATTGGGATTCGGACAAAAATCACTCGGAGCTGAATCATGCTGTATGGATGATGTGGTGAAGCAGCAGAGAGGGTGAACAGACCAATTTTGGAAGCGTCCAAAAACCAAAATAAGCCTTCCTATGAACGATCGAAAAATAAAAAAGCGTCGACAGATTTAAAAAAAAGCATTGACGTTACTGAGAAAATCTCTCCGGGGTTTGTCTAATTAATATTACTTCATTGTCGTTGGTGATTTTTTCTAGCTTATTATGCACGCGTTTTACACAATTACGTCTTCGCCGAGGTCCCACCCTCTCTGCTGCTATAATTAAATCATTATGTTATATTAAAATAATGGTACATCCGGAATCTCATACTGCAAGGATAGCTCGAGAACGATTAGAAGCAATCAAAACATTTCTTCCTGTCAGAGACTCATTTAGAGAAAACTTACCAGCGCAGCAACAATCACAAGTTGAGTATGAAGAAGACACTAAAAAATTGTTTAAACCCGTCACTGCAGCTACTAAGAAAGATGCAGAGGTTGTTGAAAAAACTATATGGGCAGATATTGAGGATGATGAGAAGAGAAAAAAGGGTAATTTTCCAGTATTAGAACAAACTGCAGCTCAGACTGAAAAAATAGCAAGAAGAACCAAACAAACAAAAAAGATTTTACGAGATCTTCCAACTAATATAGCTGCAGCTCAACCTCCACCCGTTGGTGAAGAAATACTTGAAGATATTGGAAAACTTCGTACTGAAGTCACCGACGTGAGAAAAGAACATACACCTGAACCCGAATCAGTAGAAGAAAACTTAGAATTGATTGCAAAATTTAGGAAAGGGTTTGTCGAAGATATTAAAAATACTAAAAGAGAAAATTTACCCGAAATAATATTATTTGGTATATTTAATAAATCTAATATTTTAAAAACCCGTCATGAAAAAGTAAATAATGATAATCTTATTAAATGGATATATCGCGTATATAGAAACAAAAAAACAAGCTAGAGGTCCAGAATACAAAAATCTTGATAAAGAAGTAAAAAGACTTTACAGAGAGAAAATAAAACAACAAGAACAAGAACAACTCTCCCAGCAAGAACCCTCATATCAACTTCCTCCACCTTTACAACGTAAAAAAATTCCTGCGCCGGTAATTACATTTACACCGGAAGATTCACCACGTGGATTTCGAAGTGATTCACCTGACACATACCCGGTCACCACTGAATCATTTTATCCGGTAATGCAACCACTAGTATTTAAAACACCTCAAGATGAACATAAAAAAGGTTCTGGTTTATGTCCTAATAATATCCTCAATGATGTGTCACGGTTAGAAGTTCTCATAGGGGGAAAACGTGCCGGAAATAACTCACCAGAAATAACCGATGAAGCAGCTGATATTTGTCGGCAATTATTTCAAGGTGGTATCATGGATATCAGTGTTTACCGAGAACTTATCGATGAACTTGTTGATGATTACAGTGACTAGTTTTTAGATAAATGGTAAATAAAATAAGATGATCATACATAATAATCATCGTAAATCCGTACAGGTCAGAGCGGTAAACTCACGATTACCAATCTATAGAGCAATTTACGGAGATGGACTTGGTGATGTTATTCAGGGATTATTTACAAGGTTAGCCCCAAAAGCAGCGCCTATTGCAAAACAATTATCAATGAAAGCTATTGATATTGTTCGTGAAAAAGCTCCTGGTGCAATTATCAATGTTGCTGGTAAAGCGTTCTCGGCGATCAAAGATAGACTAGCACGATTAATAAGACGAAAACAACAACCAGTAAAATTATCAAGTACTGAAATTATGCCCGCAGATGTCAGCAAAATAATAAATCAAGCTGCAAATCAAAAACTGGCAGCGTCAGCAGATCGGGGACTCGGTGAATCGGGAAATAATATTTCAAGTTTGATATCAGGAAGTGGAACTTCCCGAAGTGGAATTTCCCGAACGCGGTAATCTACGTGTTAGACGGAAATAATTATAATAAAATGTTCAAGCGCGTATCCGACGAAGCATATGATATGGAAGCACCTGTCCTTAAATATGAATCGGTACGTGATTATCAGTTTTATTCTTATGACGCACGAACACCAGATCAACGTGGAGGAAGAATTGAACTACAAGTTCATGACACAAGTAAATACTTTTTACCCGCTGAGGCTTTTATTGAGGTAGAAGGTACAATTGTAAAAACGGATAATACTAATTACGCAAATGAAGTAAAAATTTGGTTTTGTCAACAACGGGATCATGGCATTATTTGATAGCGCCACATATATGATTGATGGAAAAAATATTGAATCAGTTCAAAAAGATGTCGACGTTGCTAAAACAATAATTGGTCTAGCAAGATACTCTGATGATTATATAAGATCAGCAGGTCCCACAATGATGTTTGTAAAAGATAATTCTAATCACCCTGAAAGCGATCCATATAATATAAGACGACCAAGAAATTTTGCCAATAACGCTGATGCTGATGTGTGGCCGGTGGTTCATGGCTCTAATGAAAATTTTAACCTGGGATTTGCAGCACGTAGAAATATGTTGCCAGGTGCCAATATAAGTTTTTCATGTATAATTCCACTATCGCATATTGATGATAACGATGCTCTGTGGATACCTGCTGGTGATGCTGGTAGAGTAGTATTATCGAAACTATCGTTGTGGATGCCGGTAATGACTCCAACGATCGCAGAAGAACAAAAGTTGATTTCTTTCATGGACACAGGTGGTAAATCCTTGTTGTCATGGTTAACAACAAGCACAGATAGTATGCAAACTGACGTTAACGGTCAGTTTACATGGCATATAGCATCACAAAAAGGTGTTTCTGCACCACGGCATGTTTTTATTGCGTTTCAGCGCCATGATTGATTAGGCTCACAAGTTCACTCTCATATGATATTTGACCAACTAGGTATCACAGATATTTCTTTACGGATAAACGGAGAACAAGAACCAACAGAGAATATACAACTAAATTATGAACAAAATCATATAGGACGTGTATATCATCGATTGATGTTATTCATGGAACGTGATCAAAATGTTGATACTGGGTTGCAAATATCACAGCATGATTTCAGAACTTTGTATCCGATTTATTATTTTTCACTGGAGCATCTTGATCTATCAAAACAATCTGTCGTTGATATACATCTTAAAGCAATGTTAAATACAGGTGGTGCTGATTACAGAGCAATCGCGGTTATACTCAGTGATAAAGCAATACTACTTGAAGGTGGTAGTGTCGAATGAGAGTCGTTGATGCACCAGTGGAAAATCTTTAATCATTATTTGGAGCGTGGCAAGTATTTATCATAAAATGTCATATCATCACGTTAGTGTCAGTCTGACTCCTGGTCGGATTAAAAACCTTCAATCAAATTCAGCAAAAAACTGCGGAATGAAAATATCACTAAAGCGAGATCAGATCACGGGCGGTCAAAATAAACTATCATTATCAGAACGTCAACTTAAACATTTCAACGGCGCAAAACAATCAAAGACATGCGTCAAACTTAATCTCTCTGCGGGTGCGGTAAAAGACTCAATTAAAACAGGCGGTATTTTTCCACTTCTCGCGGCTATTCCAGCGTTAATAGCTGCTGCCGCTCCAGCCGTAGCAAAAGCATCCGCATTAGGTGCTGTTGGAACAGCTGCTGGAATGGCTCTAAAAAAAGCAACAGGAAAGGGGTACAAAAAAAGGGACGCGGCCTAAGATTACCGGGATCTCGTTGGGGAAGAGGTCTGAGGCTTCCAGGATCACTTCGTTAGATGCTCTAGCATCAAATTTTGATTTACTTGATGCTGCTAAACGATTAAAAATAAAAAAACTTGAGAGGTATTTTTATGCGAGATCAATTACCGAAACAACCGAACAAACTTGAAACAGGTATCATTAATCTTGACTCGAATTCAGGACCTGGTACTCATTGGGTATCATACGCTGTTGATCCACGTGGAATCGTTTATTTTGATTCATACGGGTTAGCTCCACCTATTGAATTTATCAAGTATGTTGCACCACTTCACGCGCAAGTTTGGTATTCAACGCTACCCACAAACAATGACAGATCCGCCAATATGTGGCCGTGAAGTAATTCATGTACTTAACGCTATATCAAAATCATCTAAACCACCACATAAAGTCGTGCATGATTATACAAGCAACCAATTCGTTTTAAACAGATCTTAGATCTTAGATCTTATATAATGGTTGATATTTACGGAAGAAGATCTTCTTCACGCGTTAGGAAAAAGTCCGATGACATTGATCTGTCAAAGTACGCGACTAAAGATGAACTCGCTGATATTATGAATCTTGCTGGAGTTGACCCAGATGAGGTTGTTATTTTTCAGGATCGACATGGTAAACTAAAAACCAGCAATATCAAATGGAATGATATAATTCGACGAGTACTTGGTGCAGTTACGGATAACATCCCTGTGTTTACTGACAGCGGCAGAATCAGGGATTCAAATATATCGTTTACAACCATCAGAGATCAAATTACAGCAAGTGTTGCTAATCGCGTGAAAAATACCGGTGACACAATGACGGGTGAACTCAGCATGAACGGGAATAAGATAGTAGTTTTAAGAGATCCAACATCCGACGAAGATGCCGCAACAAAAAAGTACGTTGACGTCAACTATGGCACCGTTGACGGTAAATTATCCACGTTGCGGGCCGAGTATGACGTTCACACAAACGCGTTTACAAATCTTCGCAGAAACTTTAGAAAAATTAATAAAACCGCAGAGGAACTTTTTGGTAATCCGTTGGTCGTTGACGTAAAACTCGTTGATATCAAGACGAACATCGACACGATTAAACAGACACAGCAAGACATCGTAGCGGAGATTCCTGAGATCGTTAATAAAACCATTTTGATTAAAATTCTCAGCAGGGTTACTCCCGGACATATTACTAACATCGTATACACAGTATCATCGGGATTTGCAACATGGTCGCATCAAAATAAAACTATCAAATATACCGCAACAGTCACTGGCGTGTACAGGTTGCCTGTGTTCAGTGCTGCAAAATTTGAAATATTTACAACGTATCCATGGCGTCATTCCACCGACAAGTTTTCCGGGGTTGTATCTGTTGTATTAAATAGCGGAAACGAAGAAATATTTATTCTGGAAGCAGCTGATAAGAAATTAACCTCAACATCTTACTGGTGGTGTTTGGAATTTTTAGCTGAAACACCTCATTTGGTTACTGTATAAAATATAACGAGTACCTATATCGACGTTGCATCGCAACATTATAGGTACAATCAAGCGCGTGAATGGCAGGCAGCGTTGAAAGATCGAGTCGAACAATACACGGTAAAAGTAAAGAAATATCGACGACGACTAGTTATCGTTGATGTAATCGTTTATTCAGTATCCGCTGTTGTTGCTGGAACCGGTGTGATACTATCAGCGGTGACAATGATGGCACCAGTAGCTGTAACTATTTGTATTTCAGCATCAATAACGATTGCGGGTGTGCTCTATATCGTTGCAAAAAAAAATATGCACTTGCACGAATGAAAAATCCGATTACATGATAAGATTACATACAGCGACGGTCGCATACTCGAAGTTATCCTCGTTGTTATCAGCGAGTCTCAGTGATGGAATTATATCTGATTTTGAGTTTTCAGAGATGATTAAAATATACAACTGCGCTGGTATTAAAGGTACGAGTATTAATAATGACGGAATTACTCCAGCAGATCGTGACAAACACAACCCCGCACAAGACCACGATGATCTCGGTAAGCTCGATTAATCCTGAATTTAGTATCAATTTTCCAACTGCAATTCGCGCAAATGAAATTGCACTAGCGCAATTACGAGTATACCATAGTTGGCTAAATATCAGATCGAAATCATTTAATGGTACACCAGCAAATAATTCGCTTGTATTTGCTAATAAGAATAAACCCCATGGAACACCTGACTGGGTTGTTGTTGGAATACCAACTGGCAGTTATGAGATCGAACAAATCAATGAGGAATTTGCTCGTAGAATAAAATCAATAACCGGAAAAGAATCAAAAATATCGATTAATGTTCATGAGCCGACGCTATCTTCTGCGGTTGAGATACATTCTCCTGATTATGCTGTAGATTTTTATCAGTCCACGATAAGATCCGTACTAGGTTGGCCTGATATTGCGCCAGAATATCATGGATCACCAGAACCTGGGTTAAATGATTTTGTCACAGATTAAACAAAGTTTACAATAACTCCAGAATACAGAGAAAAATGTCCATGGAATAGAGCCGGTGATGCGTATCGGATTTATAATTTCGGTGATGATATAACTTATATGAATGTTTTTAGATTGTATTCTAATCCTATTAATTCTGAGATCCAACAATCAATTGACAAAATACAAAATCTGTTTTTGTCGTTATTACAGCATTATTCCGAGGATATAAAACAACAAATTATTGAGTCAATACAGCATCTAAATCAAGTAGGACCAGATCTCAATTATATTAATGATATTTTTGTTGAAGAGCACTTAAACATGCTCTTTCCTTTCCCCGTCCTAGAAGACCATTTCTTAATCATTATACAATATCAGAAAAAGAGTATGAAGGACCGGGTAATCTCGAATTTATAGTACCAAAGTTTACAAAAGATAAACTAAACAAAATTATCAACGAAAACGTTCCTAAAATACTCGATGCATGGAGAAAAATAGCCCCGCCAGCAACTGTTCTTAGATATAATAATGATCCATATGGCGGCGCCAAACATGTATCCCCGGGAATGGTTAACATAACCTCAACGATCGCGGTTAATCTAGTTTGTGATGTGATCGATGGTAGCTATCAAAAAGATCTCGGAAAATCAAATCGGGCTCAACAAGGATGCATTTTATACATGTTCACACCACAAGTTCCCCCTGGGGATTTGATCGTGCAAGAGCCAACCAATCCTATTTATCTACGCACACACAATCAGTATTTGTCACGAATAAATTTCAAACTCACAGACCACATAGGACGATTAATTGACTTGCGTGGGGAGGAATTGATTGTCAATCTGTATGTGAAATCTTAAAATTTCTGTCGTAAGACTTTATCGTAGATTTTTCAGAAATATTGTATTTTATCATAAATATTTTATTTTATCAGAATCATTGTATTTTATCAGAAATATTTTATTTTATCAGAAATATTGTATTCATTCTGAAATATTGTATTTACTTTGAAATTGATATGGTGTTTGATACTCAAAATCATGCAAATCGATCAGTTTGTTAATTCTGATGGGTATTTAGGTACTCAAAATCGTATAAATCGATCAGTTTTGCAAAAAATACTACAAAAAATATTAAATATTTATTCAGAAATATTTTATTATGAAATATTTTTTATTCTGAAATTGATATGGTGATTGGTACTTAAAATTAATAAAATCAATCAGATTTTATGAAAAATAAAATATTTCAGAATAAATATATAATATTTCAAAATAAATATAATATTTCAAAATAAATATAATATTTCAGAATAAATATATAATATTTCAGAATAAATATATAATATTTTAGAATAAATATAATATTTCAGAATAAATAAAATATTTCAGAATGAACATATAATATTTCAGAATAAATATATAATATTTCAGAATAAATATAATATTTCAGAATCAATATATAATATTTCAGAATAAATATATAATAGTTCAGAATAAATATATAATATTACACGTGTTCGGTCGTTTCACCAACGAAGTTACCTTGGATCGTTTCACCAGTAACGAAGTTACTCGCTAACATGATTTTTCTTAATTGTCTTATACGAGTACTAATCGTTTTCTTTGCCTCGTATTCGTGGGATAACTCCGATCTAATTTTTTCTACTGCGGCAGAGAGAGAGAGAGGAACGAAGTCTTTTACTGCAGCTAGTGACCGGAACATCGCCGCCTGAATTCGTTTTATGAACTTGTATTCAGACGACAGTGTAAAACCACCATCATTTTTACGTTCTTGTAAGATTTCAAAATCAGAAATAATCTTTTCAGGATTCAGTTCATCAGATATATTAATACTGTCTTTTTCTAATTTTTTAATAGCAACAATTACATCATTGATATTTTCATAGTTCATTATTTAGTATATATATATATATTTAAAAGAAAAAAATATCCCCTATGAACCTCTATTCGAGTCTTTTAGCAAGTTCAGGGATATATGGAATATATACAATGAATGATAATCCCCTATGAACCTCTATTCGAGTCTTTTAGCAAGTTCAGGAAGGGGCACAGCACAACATCTACGATGAATATATACAATGAATGATAATCCCCTATGAACCTCTATTCGAGTCTTTTATCAAGTTCAGGGATATATAGAATATATACAATGAATGACATGAAATATATACAATGAATGAAATCTTAATTAAGGACAGCACAACACGTAGTATTTATAATATATACAATGAATGAATGACAGTACAAATATATATGAAATATATACAATGAATGAATGACATGGAATATATACAATGAATGAATGACAAGGACGGCACAACATATACGGGGAGCCTTCTCTACGCTCAACAGATTTTGACACCCACCCATATAATCAGCCCATGGGTGATACAAAACATGTATCTACCACCAGTGATGTGGTGGGTGGGTGTCTTTTTCTGTTGAGTTTTGAGGCTTCAGGCGGAGCCCCCCAATTAATTATAAAAAATCGCAAATATGCGTAAACCACCGACGGTTGTCAGTCATGGGATTCGATCCTGGGACCACGAGTATCACGGTCAGATACGTTATCAACTGAGCTATTGAATCATCTGACAATATATGTTTCAGAAATTATTATAACCACGGTTCTTGAATAGATTGTAAGGTATATATATTTCTGCAGTGGTTTCTGAATAGATTGTAAATATTTCTGTATTAAAACAGCGGTTTCTGAATATATTGTAAATATATAAACAGCGTGTTCTGCCTTGATAAAATATATTTACATACTACCACTGCATTATCAAACGTTTTTACCTACAGATCGGTTTATATATTTATGTATTATAACAGCGGTTTCTAAACAGATTGTAAAGATATAAACTGCGTGTAATGCCTCGATTTCTCCGAACAGATCTAAAAATAACTCCGCTATATTATACGACGTAAAATACGTTTATTCTTCTATTTTGCAAGCTAAAAACCATAAATATCTTTCTTTGGTATAATTATTGATATTAATTACGACGTAGATGGTTACTTGACTAATTACGATCATAAAAATCAGAAATCTAAGGATAAATATATATTTAGAGAATAATCTCCCTTTCACATGAGTCAAAAAATAAATAGTATAAAAGTGAGGCTTTTTGCCAAAAAGGATAAATAATTAAATAAATGGCTAATAAATATAATTTAAGGTGGTGATGATAGTTTATCTCATTAACAATATTGGAACATGATTCTTTGTTTATATTTCTTGGAAAGAGTGGATCTGGTTATATTTTCCGCGACAAATTGTACTGAAGGCGGATTAATATTAAAATATTTCGCAGCTAAATTCATTGATTGAAATATAATTTCTTCGCCAGTTTCTATGTTTGTAGATTTTACCGCCCTCCTTCCGGTTGTTTTACATCTCCCAGTATTACCACGTGTATTATTCTCGCTCTGTGTAACAGCTCGAAGATTGGATAAATAATTATTTTGAGGATTCCCGTCAATATGATCGATTACAAGACCGTCTTTGATCAACTCCTTGTGACATTCATACACAAATCGATGACAGAGATAAGGTTTCTTCCCAGCAGTAAACAATAGATAACCATGATTATTAATATAACCAACTGGTACTTTCTTCTGACAATTTCTGATCATGCCATCAATATTTGATTCGTAGTTTGTTATTATAGGATGTGGGACAAATTCATTTTGCTCCATTATACAATAATATCATTTGTTTAAATCATAATTTGTCTGAAAGCCTAGTTAGATAATCCTCCACGGATTTTATAGCGTTGTCGTTGACTCTGTCAGGGTCATTATTTTTTTATCATAATATCTTTTAAGCTCTCTGTATCGTTTATCACCACAACACGCACACAACTGTATTTTTCCTCGTACTCCAGCACCACATCGCAGACATGGTATTGGTCCTAAGCTTCCACGGTGAACGTTTTGCAAGTGTTGTCCGCAGAATTCCTTTTTCCAGGATTTATTACAACGAGTTAATGATCCGATCATCAACCATTTGCATTGAGACATTGTATATATAATATTTTTTATTTAAATACTTGTCTGAAATATAATATGGATGAGTTTGAGAGATTATCCAGAATCAAGCCTTGGAAAACAAGTAAATTCAACCTCGACAGGATATCTCCTGACGTGCCGATACGAGATCTGGTTGATCGGAAAAATAAAAGTTTGATCAATAAAATTCACGATGCCAAGAAAGAATTTCACGCAGATGGTGCATCTCATGTCTGGTCAACGTTCAAGATTATTCGCAATGACAAAGTCAAGGCCAAAGGTATCATCGATGCTACGATGAATGACAAAAGAGCAGCAGCTATTATTGAGCAGCTCGATGATAGAAGTTATCTTTTCAGAATAAAATTTGTCATACTTGCAGAAACAGATAACTGGATTATCCGTGACAAATATGATCCCGTCCACGGTAATAAAAAAATCTGTCATACTAAGTAGAAATTCCAAACCAGGTCTATTGACCGGTATTGACAAACCGTATTATGAGCGAGCGTATCCTGCAACAGCAGTTGTTTATGGAATCTATGTGATAAATGAAAAACCTAGCGTTGATAAACTAGCGCCGATGAAATTTTAAAAAATAAATTGTGTAGCCGGGCGAGTAATAGAACATTTTACATACGCGGCCCGTGGAAACGGTTTAACAGATAAAAGACGTAAAATAATAAATGAGTGGGGCGAAACAGTTAAAGATACCGGGGCGTCTATCAAAGATGTCACTGAGTTAGGAAAACAATGAAAATTCCCAATAACCGTAGCGACGATAACAGGAGAAATATTATATGAATCAAAATATAAATCAAAAGGAGCTTCGATCGAAATTATTGATTATAACGCGCATGCATAGACTAGCGCAGTAACAGTGTTTCCACGAAATCGAACTGTTAAATTTTATGATGATAACATGTTTGATTTTATTAACAAAATAAATAAAAACGATCCTGTGTCAGTGTGGTTATTTAAGAGCTCAGATGATGAAAAATATGATCAATTTGTGCGACCCAACGGTCAAATATATCATAAAGAATCCCTTCATGAAAAAATGAAAAATCTTGCTCAGAAATATTCAGAACATATTGATGAGTTGCTCAGCAACTGTTTTACTGTTCCATCTGTTGCAGCTCATGTTGCTAGAGAAAAAAATTCGTGGATACCAACCCGAAATGAATTTCTTTCGGATATACAATCAAGTTGTGTCGAGTATGGCCACGGCGGATTGTGGAATACTAAATATAATTACAACGATATGATATCTGTTGATATGGTTGCGTGTTATCCAGGAAGTTTTCTCGGATACGGAGATTGTTCTAACTATTTTGCAAGGTTCGGTCATCCAATACATGAAATGACGCGAGTATCGATAAATGGACCATTGCCGGATTTTGATCTAACTGGATTTGCTTGTGTTGAATCATTCGAGTTTGCTATGGATCTTCATACGATATGTTATGTTTGGTTTGGTAGACATTTCTCAGAAAAACGCTGGGTACCAATAGTTTTATTACGATATATGCTTGATTGTGCGATATTGGTATCGTTGGTGGTTAGTGAGGCAATTATATCATATAAGAAACAAACCGAGGTTTGGTTACCACCGAGGGAAAATATCAGTCTCGATGAGGTCATTAAAGAATTTAGAGAAAAACGTCCTGATGCTTTCAAGGATGATATCAAAGAAGCTTCTAGAATCCTCGAGATTAAACTCAATAATAGCGATAAAACAGCAAAGGATCTTGGAAGAAAAATAATAGGAAAGTTTACTCAAGGTGGAGCATATGATCATAAACAAAGTCACGCACGATTAATACTGGATGATACCGAATACGATTTTATAGTTGCTGATGCAGCAGCGAGAAATATATTTATAAACCGCGAGGATGTTTATTTATCAAATGAAACACGATTAGGTACGATTGTAAGCTATATGGATGGAGAATCGCCTCAGTATACACATTTAAGATCATCGATGTTGGCCTACGTGAGCATAAACTTGCTATTTATGATAAATAAATTCCCTGATACCGCAGTTAGGGTTGCAACGGATTCGTTCTACATCGATAAGAAATATGCAACGTTGTTGGATGATTTTACGGACGATGATGCACCGTGGGGTTCATGGAGAAAAAAGAAATAAAATGACCTTGATTATTCAGAATCAGCAGATATTACGATCAAAGATGATTATT